>JAYGXS010000001.1:25440261-25539678 GCA_036362985.1 Ligula intestinalis
TGAGCTTTTGCAATCTTACTGGAATCAAACGGCAATAAAAACGAGCAACAGCTATAGGAGGCAGGGGCCAATCAACCAGCAGTATCGCCTGTCCGGAGGTAACTGCGCAGGGCTCTGTATGCCGGTGCCAGTTCGATGACAATGGACTCTAGGAAGAGTTTGAAAGCTCGGAGGAATAAACCAATAATTCTTTTTTATTTTTATTCTTTTCCTCTTCTTTTTTTGCCTATTTCACTTAAGCATTCCCTTCTACTACAAACCACATTTTAGGCCTTGTGTCAATAGTCTATAACTTTCGCCATCTGTGTTATCTCCGCCGTTTCCTTCCCCATGATTCTCAACGTTTTTCATCTTACAGCCTGAAGACTCACAAGCAGTGCGTTTCGAATGCTCTTATGCTCCCATGCCCCGGCCCCTTCCGCACATTGCGGTCCCTCGAGGGACAACGTAAGTTATATTTCTCAAGTATGACTAACTGTACTGTTCCATAACCCATTTTCAGCAACATTTCTAATTTCGCTTTCATCCTGCCGTACCATCGCCCCTCCCCCTCATTGCCTCCTATTGCAAATGTCCCTAACTCTCACAGTATTGGGCTCGGTTTGTGTAGGCTTAATTAACACCCTTATTTATTTTCCAGACTGTGTGCCTGCCCAGAAACTAGGTTCTCACTAAAGGCGTGCCTACTTCAGACCTGAGCTTGGGGGTGCTCTCACACACACACTATTGCGGCGTAAACGAGAGTGGGGGGGGGCTGCTTACCGCGTCAGCTACCCAACGCTCAGTCTCATTCTTTACTCGGTCCGACTTGGACAGACCGCCGGCGCATGATGATACCAGCGGGATTAGAAGGAGAAAGCAACTTTTGTTGCCCGCGCCCACCTTTCGTCCCTGTTATATGCGCACTTTATGCTACCTCAAAGGCCGCTCTTAGAAAGCCCCGGTTCGCTTGACCGAGGACCGGGCTTTATGTCTGCAGCTTTATGATTGCTTTCGCCGATGGTCGAGATTTACGCATGTTGTGATATCAGGTCGTGTGCTGCGCGTATGGAGGGGCATCATGCCGACTAAATCACCGTTCCAATATCTATCTGCAGTGATCTTGACACTGGAAAAGGAATAGTTTAAGAAGCGAGCGAGTGAGGGTGCTGCTATGCAAGCCACTGCTACCATCGCAGTGGTTCCGGTGGGGTACGAAAAACGAAGAATTCACGGGATATGCTTGGATTTTTTTTCCGGAATTGAATTTTCAGAGAAATGTTGTTCGGGCACAGTCTTTTTTCCTTTCTATTTTGAGGTATTAAGTAAACTTGCTGACTACAAGGTTCGCCTCATGCTGTTTGCTGTCTTGGACTCAGAGCATGTCATGGCGGAAACCTTAGAATGCTCTTTCAGGTGGAACATGCTACTGAGACGTGTTTTCAATGCTGACGTATGTAGAATAGGGTTTCACATCACTCCATATGTACAGGGTGTCCCAGAAGTAACTGACCATTTTGAATTGCTAATAAAATGAAAACTATTAACGCTAGGATATTGAAACTTGTTTTATTCGAAAGACATAATTCTAGAATTCGGTGCGTTAAAAATCCAAGAGAAATTCCAGAAAGGCCGCTGCATTCTCTTCGTGTCACGGTGTGGTGCGGAATAACTGCTTCCAATGTGATTGGCCCATATTTTTTTGAAAATAATGATGGCGCAACAGTAACAGTTAATGGTAAAAAATACCGAACTATGATTAGCGAATTTCTAATTCCTGGAATTGAGAGACATGGCCTACGCAATACTTGGTTTCCACAGGATGGAGCCACGGCCCATACAGCAAGAGAAACGATGACATTGTTAAATGAGTGCTTTCCAAATAATTTGATTTCACGATTTGGTAACATTCCTTGGCCAGCTCGATCTCCAGATTTGACCCCATGCGATTTCTTCTTACGGGGTTACCTGAAGTCGACGGTTTATGTTACAAATCCAACAAATCTACACTAACTTAAAAGCAAAATTTGTTCTGAAATAAGACAACTATCGCCTGATACACTAAGGAGCGTTATGGAAACGACAAAAAAAACGAACCCTATGTTACCAAAATAACCATGGCCATCAGTTAAAAGACAAATTTATTCAAAACCTAGTTCTAATAAAGCATTAAAAGGTTTTCTTTCGAATAAAACAAGTTTAAATATCCTAGCGTTAATAGTTTTCGTTTTATTGGGAAATCAAAAGGGTCCGTTACTTCTGGGACGGACACCCTGTATATCATGGCGTGGAGATATTCTGTCGAGGTTTGCTCCTCAAAGCTCGGTTGACTTGGAAGTTGTGCCGAAAAACCTCCGCCGTCTACTAAACTGTTCAACGAAATTTTGTTTTCGCTTCGAAAAGAATACTTGAGTAGTCTTGCAATATTCTTTGACTTGCAGAAAAATCTCAATGTATTTCCGTCACCTCACGCCACCGGCTTTCGAATGGGCTTCCATGCGGCCGCCTGTAAAAACGACACTCTGTAGGAGTGGCTTCTTAAAGATCATGACTTTTCGAATTGATTTTCGGCGCCCTTATCAATTCAATTATCTTTTATAAAAAGCATGCGCGAAAATAGTGCGAAACGTCTTTTTTCAAAATTGCATACTTCAAAAAGGGTATGTTTCGGCTTTAAAGATAGTTTTTTATACTGAAAATTTTGGGACTGTAAAATGTCCATTCGTAAAGTATCGCATCTGTCCATTTATTAGTCCTGCTTATGCAGTATGCAAAATGGTCCACATCTATTATACAGTCTTGTATGCATTCTTAAATAGTATAAGGAAATGTGTGGTTTCCTTCCGATGGTAGCGTGGAGTTTTTTAAACCCTGAATACAAGTGTAATGGCAGATCAGGTTCAAAATAATTAGGGAATTAAAAAATTTTTTAAACCGACAGATGCCTTATCTTTTAGTATGTACAGTAAATTATTCATCTCATGCAAAGTCAATTGATATTCTTAGATGCGTTTTCAATTCGAACATATTAACTCAGTAAGATTTTAATATTTTTTATCATGCAATTCAATCTCAATATGCTTAAGTCATATCCGGGCGCCAGCTTTCGAATTTGCTTCTCTTTGGCCGCCTGCACAAGGTTTATTCTGTAAAATATGACTGCTTATGAATTTTCTCTTTGAATTTCGCTGCTCTTATAACATCAAATGTATTTTGTGTAAAAAATGCACAAAATATTTTTTCTTGTACTCATTTGCCATCGGATTACGCTTTCCTTAAGTTTCATATTTAAGAAAGGGTTAACCTTTGGTTTCAAAAAAGTTCTTAGTTATGACATTTTTACGACCACGGAATGTGTATTGATAAAGAAACGTAGCTGTCCATTTATTAATGATGCTTATGAATGATACAACCCTGTTATGCAGCCATCTTGAAGTTTTATGAAAACCGTATGATTTCTTCTTCTCACCATCGAAAAATATTTACTTAGTCTAAGGTAGCATGTATTTTGGAGACCTTACATTCAAGCGTAACGGCCGGTAGGTTCCAAAATTATATAGCAATCTAGAAACTTTTTTAAAACCGAAGGATAGCCTTTTTCGTGTATAAATTGCAAGCATACGTAATTTCCTACCAAACGAATGTAAGAAAGAATACCTAAGTGCATTTTTTCTATAACAATCTTTGAGAAAAGTTCCTACTATTTAAGAAGCCATTTAAAAAATTACAACTCGTGCAGGTGGTTAAAAGTAAGCACGATTAAAAGCCGGTAACCTGACGTGCCTTAAATATCTCGAGTTTAGGCTCTATGATAATTAATTTTATGAACCATACTTAAGTAATTGTTTCGAACCGAAAACGCATTTCGGAGTTTCGGTTGACCTTTCATAAAATAATCAATCTACTGCAATTCAAAGTACAGGTCATTTTCTTCGAAATTAATATCTACTTAAAACTGCAGTCCATGTTTTTTATAAAATATTTCTGAATTTCTAAGACCATCAAAAACCATGGATGATTTCTAAGGAACATTGAGCCCGCGTATTAGCTCATTTCAGTAGCACAGTTAAGGTGGCGAGACGTACTATCCTACCTTTTTTATAGGTTTTAGCATAATCAGCCAGCCTACGCTCTGTACGAAAAAATACCCCGTTAAACCGCGTCGTCCTAAAATTATACGTGCTAGAGAAAAAACAATGGTCACATGGCTTACCTGTTCACAGACCTATTGACTGGGACCGGTTACTCATCACTCACGCATCCGCCACTTGAGGTTTTGGTAGTGGGGGGAGGAGGAGGCTGGCGAGTCATGTACGTAACGCGCGTTAAAACGGACGCTTTTCGCCACTCCAGTCACTGCATCCGATTTCATTATCTTGCGACAGATTGACTCAGCCTTGTCAGAGGCACGTGGGAAGGCGGAGCGAACGAGGCCGACATAGGTCTTTTTTAGCGCTTAGTTCCGTCGCCGAAGGCAGGCTAGCCACCCGCAAAACTATGACACCGTGTTCAGTACTAGGCTCTGGAATTTTGCCAGCAAATCAGATAACGTAGTCCTCCTCGTTTCCGAGGGTCTTCAGGCTGCCTTGTCCTTTTTTAGACAAAAAATAAAATCTCCATACAAGCTCCCGCTCTCTTCGTCGAGGCACCCGATACCCTATTTATTGTCCGTTTCGCGTACGTGTAGGAACCGTAGGTTTAGTCACGTCAGTGCGAATGCGGGCGATGAGTCCAGGCACCCCATGTCGCTCGCCTTAGATTTAACGCCACAGAATAGAGTGGACAGAAAAATAATCATCTGAACAATCTGTGAACAAAACAACACATTCCTTTGCGCCACTGAACCCGATCAAAACTGTTGTACGTTTAGAATAAACGCAGGAGGCTGGAACGAACATTTTTATTAGCCTGGTCTTTTGGATTATCACCTACTCACATATGTCAAGAAGGTCTCTAAAACCGTCAGTCGCTTTCTCGCACCACAGATCAGAGGAGTCAGCCACTACCAGGTGCCAAATAATGAAGTCGAAAGATCCATTGTCCCCCGCAGTATGCGCTTCGAGTCGTTGTCGGATCGTTGCGGACGTAGCAACTACGTCGGAAAAAGTGAGAGATTATTCTAGTTGCGGAGGACTGATCATGAAGGAATGACAATTCATTTGACGAGAGCCGGCCGCGCCTTCGACTTCGATGAGGCTGAAAATTTCTTAAGAGCTGATAAGATAGTGAGTCGCTTGAGCCCTGATTCTCCGTCCCTCAGTTCATTAACGAGCGCACTGACCTATTCAGCGCTGAGTCCTTGCCTGAAAAAAAGCAATTGACCACACACTGGGGGCATGGGCGACCACCGCTCCCAGGGATTGTACCAGGCAACCAAATTAGCGAGCACTTACCACGCCAATGATCGACCCAGTGATGAAAATGCGGAAATTATCGACTCAGGTGGAAGCTGAAGCAATCATCCTCGGCAAAGCCCACGGCAACTGCGGGGTTGCTTGAAAATCGCACCTCTTGTAAGACCATAAACCATCTCTTTGACTGTCTCTAATGCTGCGCCGAACAGAAAATTCGAAGCGTCAAATGAATGAAATTTTCGTTTCACGTATCGTATCTTCTTCCTCTACACCATTCCCTTGAACTTGACATTTAAGTTACATTCGAAGACGCTTGTACTCACTGTTGCAGAACCCACTCGCCTTGTTTTGCCTTGCAACTTGCCCTTTAGCCCAGCTAGCAGCCGCTCAGAGGCTGGCATATTATAGGCAAAAATACATTACCAACCAAGACAAGGGAGATTGGAGTGGCCATTTCTGACTGATTATCCGTCATCATCAGCCAGCCATGTCGAACCTCATGGGTGGCGACCCCGAGAGTTCGAAACTGGCAAGACAACGAGTCCATGGCGCTGTGGTTAGAACGCTGGGCTTATAACTATCAAGGTCGTGGGTTCGAACCTCGGGGTCGCCACCTCTAGGGTTGGATATGGCTGGCTGATGATGAGTAATCAGTCAGAAATGGTCATTCCACCCTCTCTTGTCATTGTCAGTAATGTACTTCTGTCTACAATTGTTTCTTGTAATTTGCCCTCAAAAATGCTCATCTATATTTGGCAGGGGGAGGGAGTACGTGGTTTGAGTCACAGACTATCACTTGCTCATGGCTCTTGACGACGGATTTGAAGTAATCCTCCGCAACAGGAGGCTTCCACCTCCAGACAGAACGAATGGCCGCAACTCCGTGCATATGCAAACCCTGGTTTCTCATGACGGGCTTGTTCCTTTCTCTTTTTTATGCGCTCACCTGCACGAGCGGAGGGTCAGGGGTGTGTGGGGAGGGGCGAGTGGCTGTCGCACGCACGCACGCCCGCCACCCCCTGCCCCCGTGCCGAGTAAGCAGAAAACGAGCCTCGGAGGACGACGATAATTCGCCCCCTGCGCCGCCGCCGCCTGCCCACTTTCACTCTCTCTCTCTCTCCTGACTCCAGGCCCCTGACGACGACGACGACGACGGTGCATAACTTATACGCTCTCACCTCTGCGCTAGCTAGCTCGCACGCGCAAAGGCGCACAATCATGTCGCGTGTCTGTGTGTGTGTGTATGTATTTCTGCGGACATGTGTGTGCGTGTGTCTGCTGCCGTTCCCATCATCGCGACCCTCGACGAGAGGCATATCGACCGACCGAGCAGCAGGAGGGCGAGAGAGCCAGGTACCGCGCGCGAGAGTGATTTCTGCAGATCGCGCACCGCGCTCAAAGGTGAGGGGCCGACGGGCCCTGCGCGCTAGTAGAGGTGGCCTGGATGATTTGACCGATGCAGAGCGCGCTTTGCGACCTTCTTTGTGAATTTTAACTTGGTTGCTGTTGATTAACACTAACTGGCAGTCAGTTCACCTTTTTTACTAACTCCACCCTCCCCCTCCCCGTTTTGCTCTCTTTTGCCCTCCTTCACCACTCCCGGTCCTACTCAAGGGTCCGTCGTCAACTGCGCCAGAGTGAATACTGCGGCCGGAATAATGCCTCTGTTGTCTGCGACAAATTTGCCTTTGGTTAGTTCCTCCTGTCTCCCGTCTGTTGCACTTTTGCGAAATGTACTTTTCCAGTTGAAAAATTTGCGTGACGACTGTATGTTTGGTAGTGCACATTAGGTACGCCTGGCCCTGGATTTCTGTCTTACGGGACGAGTAGTAATAAGGGGGGGGTGTTTTGGGCGGGAATCGCGGGGGCAAAAGAGAAAATAAAAAAATTCAGCAAAACAATCAGAAAATAGTAGATAACTTTGCTATAATAAGCTACAATATGCAGCGAAGAAGCGCGTGCTAAATACAAAAAAAACACAATTTGCAGCAATTCGGACTCGAATAAAATTCGAGAATTCGAAAAAAACGAACGTGAATCGTACTTGAATCGAATCCGAGGGTTTAAAAATCGAACGTGAAAATCCAGCTTAGATAGAAGTCTTTGCTGATTACTAAAGGTTTGCGGGTGGGTCGTGAAATGTGCAAAGACTAAGCTAACCGATAGGAAACTGCTGTAGTCGAACACTAATTGCTTGTCACTAGGGATTTTCGCCTGGGGTATGCAATGAAGTATGTAGAATTAAGTAATCAAAGCAGCTCTTGGATTCTAGACAGATTTTGCATTTCCTGTGCCCGAAGTAATAGCAGGTGACTAAAAATTTCAATGTAGGGAGCGCAATGGACCTACGCTAAGTAAACCGGTAAAACCGTTGGACAAAGTAGACCAACCGTCAACAATAGGGTGCAACGAAAAGTTGAGTTGAAGTATGCTGAAGTGCGATTGCAATGAAAGAACTATGCATAACCATTGCTACTAAAACGCATGTAATAGTTATTGAGGTACATTTACCATGCAATAACTACCAAACCTACAGTAGCCATTTGCGTATATTTTACTCACAAGGCTCACTAATCGAATATTTGTGCAGGGAATTTTCTTCTTGTCATGCTGCTTCCGAGACAACATAGCTGCATGTATGGATGGATACCCATTGACCACTAACGGAACTCACTCCAGCCCCGCCGACCAACTCTAATCGAAAAAAACAGTCCCGTGATTCAGTAGTTAGAGTGCTAGACTTCTGGTTGGCAGGTGGCGGGTTCGAACCTCGGGTTGGTCATCATTGACTGATGACGGCTAATAAGCCAGAAATGCCCATGCCAGCCTCGTTTATGTTTTCCGTCACTGTTCATAGCATAATGCTTCACAAATGACGCTTTGTTGAGCTACTTATTTTGTATGACCCGTGCCGCTAAAAACTGGATGCAATTGCAGTACTGAGAGTGCTGAAGATTACTTAGGTGTGGATTTAAAAAAAACTACGGAGTAGGGAACGTAACCACGCGATAACATGCCGTATTTTCAAGAGGCGTCACTTGGCAACCTGCGTAAGGTATCCTCGGAAAAAAACGTTCTCTCCGATTTCTCATGCGACTCAGTCGTATTTCCCAGAACGGGTCCTCAAGAAGTGCCCTTATTTTACCCTAGACCCCGGTCAATCGGACACCAATTAATTGGGACATTTGATTGTTCGAGATGAATGTTCACGAACGGAAACAGATTATGGGCATTACAACAAAAACTGTGTTCGGCTTAATTGATCTAGAGACTCTTCGAGGTCAGAATTCAAGGGAACAGGGCCAGAAAAAGTAGCCTGCATTGTAAACTGACAAGATGACTTGCTAATCGGAAATTCAGTCAGATGTTCCTTCCCTCGCATGGAGTATAGCGATCATTTCGGTCGACACGTGATTCGGCTGAGTAGCCTATCGGCCAATTGGAGTGGATTACACGGCCGTGAGATATGATTAGACTGAGAGCAGTCGGTTTGGTGACAATCAATCATTTGGTGTTTGGTGACTGATCCAAGTTGATTTTGGTCACCCTGGCAACATAGTCTTACCATTAAATCAAGATTCCAGGGGAATATTTAGCGTCATCTAACAAAACCAGTCCGCCAGACCCTAGAAGAAATCAACAACAAAATTCTATATATCAAAATTTGGTAGAGAGAAAGCAAGTCTGTCGGGAAACATCCCGTAGGCGAGAGCAAAGCAAGAAGGACTTGGGAAAACCTCTGTGACTGTGTAGCGATCCGGCGCTGGAGCAGTCTCCCTCTTCCTTGCATACACACAGAGCTCGAATACACGCCTCATTCAAGAAAAACATGAATTTATTCAGGGTGCATACGCAAAATCTAAGATATAGTGGAACCGATAAAGACGAAGGAGGCTGGAATGGCCATTTCTGGTTTATTAACCCTCATCAGCCAGTCATACAAAATCCCAGGACTAAATCACCCGAGCTTCGAACCCACGACACTTTGGTCACGGAGCGCAACACTCCATCATTGAGCTACAGACCCGTTACTTTGACGGTTGCTATCGGAAATACGAGGGTGGTAGGGCGCTCACCGATCTGGTTAGAGTATGACTGGCTGATGACGGCTAATAAGCCAGAAATGGCCATTCTGGCCTCCCTTGTCTTTGTTGGTTCCTCCTCATCATCGTACTCCCTATGCGACTGCCTGTGAGGGCTCTGACTTGAGCTCCAAGACACAATGGGACGAGCCAATTTCCTAACCAAATCTATGCGTGCCCTACTGTCAGCGTAGTTTTCACTTTAGCGGCTCTAAGGGCCACGGAAAACACAAACCCTGGTACACGGTCGGCGGAAAACCGTTTTTTACATAACCAATGCACTCCGTTCATTCAAATTTTAGTTTGGCCCAGTTTACCATAAAATAACTGCAGAAAGATTTTTTCGCTCATCTGTCCTGTAGAAATGTAATAGTAGTTAACAAAAAATCGATAGTAAGCAGGCACAAAATTCATGCTGCTCACTCATTTGTTTTTCCTGGAGTAGTTTTCTCGAGTGACTGCAAGGGTGTTGAGTAAAAATGCACCTGTGTTTATGTTCGTTCGTTGTGTTTCGTGCTAATCATTTTCGCCACATTGCCCAGGTAATAAAAAATATTAAGCTATTATGTTCAGCACGGAGTGAACTCTAGCGCTTTCTCTACGTGAGTTCTGCGAAGGAAGATGTGTGTCTTGGAAAGAATGTGCATTAAGCGAGTTTTCTCTACTGCTGCCGCATCTAAACCTCTACTCCTGATGTCGCGCATTAGACTGCTAGTTGTGGGCTGGCTGCGGCGATCTGCTTGCGTTCATTATGATGATGCTTCCCTTCTCTCTCTCTCCCTCCCTCACCTGCGTAGGGCTCAGACTCCAACAGCCCCTCCTCCTGCACCAGTTGCTCCACACCGGGCTCGCCCTTCCCGTTAGACGCCGGTAGACAGGTGCTGTCGACTGGTCCTGGCCTCGTAACTTCCTCCTCCTCCTCCTGTCTACAGCCCCATCCCAGTGTGGTCGACCCAACCTTCAACGCAGCCAGCGTCGGCGATGAGCGGAGTTGTCTCACTGGTGCACTGTCACAGCACACCAATGTAACTACGGTCTCCAGTCCAAATTCCCCCGCCCCCATTCACAACACCGGTTAGGACCCCCCATTTTTACTCTTTGCTATAAGACGAAGGCAATTTTGCCATTTATCCTCCTTTTTGCTGCGCCCATCTGCACTTACCTTCAAATGAATGGTTTTCTGGATTTTACGGGTGATCAGTCAAACTACCTGCATACAACTGACTTACACAGTGATTAAGCAGTTTGAACCGGTGGAAAGAGAAATCTATGCCATTTGCAGCAGTAAAAGCTATCGAGGAAGGATGTGTAGAGCAATTAAAGCCATTTTACTGCACGTGTTTACGTGTTAAAATGCGTGCTGCACAGGTGTCCGAAGAAAAACAGGCCATGCAATGGGCATTGGTTTAAAGATTGTTTGAATGTAATATATGTAAATAACTTTGTCTACTTACAACTTTATAGTAACATATTCCTTACCATGTATATTGTTTAGAACATATTTTCCTTGGTGCAACTTTGAAGCTTGCGTAACAGCAGAATTTATCGGATCCATAAATTTCGGGAGTGTTCATCAACTGCTTCTTCTCGCTGCATATCGTTATCAACTTACTAGAAAATACAAAATTGAATTCGTACAGAAAAATCGATGCAAACAGCAAGGTCATAGGAAATGGCCAGAATTCCCGCAGTCTAATTTTAGAAAATATTGTTATATTTAAATCATGGACGATAAAAAGATTCCACTTGCGCATTTGCTACTTAGCCTGGGCGGATGGATACCATTGTAGAAGTGCTAATCTTGCCACCCAGAACAATAAACGCATGGAATTGCAGCTTGTTCTGAACTCAGTTTCTTCCTTGTTCCTGTTTCCCAAGTAATCTTTTCTGTCAAATTATATTTCTTGGGATTTTTCAAATTCATAGTGTGTCCTGTTAAATGTTGTTTGAGAGTAATTTACGATGCCTTGGAAAGTTCTGAATTTTCTTAGGCTACTTGGCGAAAAATGTAGCTACCACTTCCACCAAAGACCAATAATGTACATAGGTGTACACCAGGATTCACCAACCCTGGCTGCTTTGGCTGGCGAGGACTGGACACTTCCAGTTTACTTTTCTCGAGGACGAAGCAATTATGTTACTCGCGAATGTATTGGGATTGCACCGCTGTCCCCTTCAGAAGAGCCACTCTCCTGTCAGATAAATCGTTGGAGCGTTGGAACCCCTCTGAGAAAAGTATGAACCGGTCACCTTCGGTTTTCGAGGAAACCACCAAGAGGCTTTCTGAAGTAAAAACCAGTCATAGCGTTCACCACCCAGTTTTCCTACAGGACACTTTGACGACAGTGTTGCACATGTCGATTTTTGCATTCAATTCCGATCGAAGTGTCCAAATAAGGTGATTCTCAACTCCTAAGAAAGCCAACCTCACTTTTCTACGAAGTATCTTGTAGTGGACAAGTCTCAGACTGTCAAGCACGCAGTCGTTGCCCATTTGTGTAATTGAACCTATCAAATCTGCGATAGTGTAATAACTTCTCATGATTGCTGGCAAACATTTCGCCTAAATGCCCTACAGTAGTCTAGATTAAAGTCTTATTTCAGAGAATTAATGTAATTTGCAAAAAACGTGGATTTACCGATATTGCCTTTGTGCGAACCCATAGCAAGGACGCCATGTGAATATTAGATCAGTCTGCTTCGGGGCCTTGGTAGGTTATGGAACTGCGTATCCCCGTCTCGCAGGTGGCTTTGCTCTAAATGCAAAGGAAGAGAGGGGGGCAAAGACTGTAGGTAACAAATATTTGCCTCACCCAGAGGGCCACCTGTACTACGGGGAAGCGCCCCCTATTTCTGTGTCAAATCCTGGCCTTCCACCACCCAAAATCTGAAACTTAAATGACAGGGTTGCTATAAGTCCGTTTTCTACGTAAACACTCCGGTGAACTACAACTTCTTGCCTTCGTTAAAAGTGTCCAATGCCTGTAGTAGGCCACATTATCTGCGTCCATATCACGCAATCTCTTTTTCTACCATTTTAGAGCAAGCTCTGCAAACTCCAGTGGACTCAACCTCTGTTGATGGTCGCCAGCGTACGAGGTTAGTGACTACCACCTCTAAACCCCTGCCCCGAGCCACAGCCATATAATGTGCCCTGCCCTTCCAGACCCATGTCATTTCGCAAAGAAGTCATGTTCCCTCTTTGTTTCTTCTAGTACTATATCCTCCTGCGAAAGCTCACGAACACCCGTTGAGGTATGTTTCTGCAACTCACTTCCTACCCATTTTTTATTCTCGCTCGTAAAAATATTTTTTTCAAAAATGAATGGATGTGAATATATTTTAGTGCTTTTGGCAGTTTGTGATGAGATTTACTGAGCTGGAAGTATCAACTTTTATTTATAAACCGGCCAGTTCGAGCGAGCACGCTACTGATCGTTAAGCATGCTCTGCTAGTATTGTATCGACTCAGACCGTATTCAGTTTTATGTGAGTTTCTGCGGTTTATGGCTACCTGAACTATTATCCCTGTTTTATCTCCGATTTAGCACTGCTCATACTGTTGTTTAAGGCTTCTGGTAAGTTTGCATATTGCTCATTCCCAACTGACACGGTCTGCTCCCTTCAGGCTCACCGACCTGATAAACACTGCTGAAGGAGATATACAAGGTCAGACGTGGCCTGCCCTGTAGCCACAACAATACCTATTGAACATCGAAATTCTTAAACCTCCACTCTCCCACTGTACCTCAGTTTTGGTAGTGAACTGCACATTTTTGTTACTCGTTGGTTGTCTGGTTTATTTTGGTTTTTTCTCACCTTCTGTTTTGTTACTTTCGAAGACAATTACTCTTTTTACTAGTAGGTTTTCATGTTTAACTCATACTCTAAGTTGAAAAGGAAAGGCATTTTGTCACACCCAGTGGAGTGTTATTCGTTGCCGAGAATGTACTGTGGGCGGTGGTGGTTTTTTTTAGCGGTTGAGAATCATTACTAGTCTAAACCATTTTTACTAAAGTGTGTCTTTTTGTTGTTGTAGGATCGTCTTAGCCGGTTGGAGTCCCTCGAAAGCCAGGATGATTATCCCATCTTCATGCGCAACAACAGTGTACGTCAGGGTCTTATTTTACGTCTTAAAACACATGCATGCAGTATTCTACCCAAACAATTCGTCTGTGATTTTCGAGGCAGGCCAAAACAGAAGAATTTATTTGCTCAAATAAATTTCGAGAGAGCTTACCAACTGCGCTCTCTCTGTGCATGAATAACAAAACAATTAGAGAACACCTCATTTTGAATTTTCACTAAATCGATGATAGCAAGGTCACGTTAATGTGACAAATGGTCAATAGTTATATCAACTTTAAACTTGGAACGAAAAGTAGGGAGGGGAATTAACAAAAATAAAAGTGCGGTATGTATTTATCAGGGCAAGCGAAGATTAACTACATGCTTTGGTTGCTTACAAAGGTCGGGTTTCTCCCGCCGTATGTAGGATGCTTCCATGAGACGTAATGTCCGGTTTGTTCGTGCTCGGAAAAGAACGCAGAAAAATGTGTGGGTGTCAACGGAGCAACCTTTGTCTGGTGAGTGTTTTGTAATGGATGACCGTGGCACTTTGTTTTCTTGTTTTAAAAGCCAAACAGGCAAATGTTCAATTGCCCTAGTAAATACCTAACACGCATTTATATTTGTTAATTCCCCTCCCTACTTTTCGCCCAAAGTTTAAAGTTGACATCAATATTGACCATTTATCACGTTAACATGACCATGCTATTATATATTTTGTGAAAATTTAAAGTGATGTGTTCTCTAATTGTTTCGTTATTCATGCACAGAGAGGAAGCACTTTGGAATATATTTGTTAGAGCTAGACAGGACTATCGATACAGTTGATAAGCTCTCGAAATTTATTTGCGCAAATAAATTCTGCTGTTTTAGCCTGCTTCAAATTCATACCTGGGAAAAAATGCTTTTAACTTCCCCTGTGGTCACAGTCGTCATTAAATTGAGTATACATCCATTGATGAATGTTTACTGATCGCTAACGCAACTTTTTTATTCCGTTCTGCCGTGGGGCTCACTCTCGAGCCACACAGCGACTAGTAGTATAGACAGATAACATTGCTGGCAAATACAATGAAGACTAGAATGACCATATTTTGCTCCTTAGCAATCAAACCAAATCCCAAGCGGTGCACTTGAGAGAAACCGAGAAGGTGCGTGGTTTACTGGTTAGAGTGTAGGATTTCTGATCAACAGATCGCAGGTTTGAAAGCCCAGGTGAATGGAACATGTTTCCGGTGAGCGAACAGCCGTCGTCCGGGGAATCCATCCTCATGGCACATTGATGCCTTTCTTACTAATAACATGTCTGACGTGCATTAATCTATCACGACGACGACGTGCCAAAAGTCGTTACGTTGGAGGTGGCTATCCTCCTCCGATTGCGGCCCCGGAACGACGTCTCCCAAGGGTCACTCCATGTACCCTGGCGCAGCTACGCAGTGGCTACTGCATGCTCCTTCGCCAGTACCAACACCGGCTCGACCCTTCCGTACCCGACTGCGGCGTCTCGCCTGACTGCCGTCATCTCTTCGCCTACAGTTCCCGGCCCGCGGACCGCTGGCTCAAGCCGGCTGAGGTCGCGGCTTTTCTCCGCCTCCCAACTGCACTCAGTTTGGACTTCAGCGGGGACCCCTGATCCAACAAGGGCTACCAACCAACCAACGTTGGAGGTTGCCAACTGACAGGATCCTCATGTGGAGTATTTTGCAGTCTTATGCCCATGTGCGCACTATCTGACTAATTCATCATCTTGGCGAACCTTTTCCTTTCTACTTTAGCTCTCCGTATCTCTGAAGGACTGGAACATCCCCATGTCTGCTCTTCAACTCAGAGAGATGATCGGTCGGGGCACCTTTGGAACTGTGTACCGAGGCAAGTGGCATGGGGAAGTCGCAGTCAAGATAATTGACTTCGATCCGGAAGATCCGGATAGTCGGTTCTCTGTGGATGCCTTCAAGCGAGAGGTCGTGACTCTGCTGAAGACGCGCCACGAAAACTTGGTCCTGTTCATGGGCGCCTGCATGAAACCGCCTAATCTCGCCATTGTCACCCAGCTGAGCAAGGCAAGTTTCCACTTATTTCATCTGTAGACACTCCTGTCGTTGCTTTCTGTTCCGTTTGGCGTTTTGTCTGTTCTGCTTCAGGAGTTGTCAAACGGTGAGCGACGAACGGAATGCCCGTTTTGGAGAACGGGAGTGTTTGCGTGAATGGTATATACTGTCAGAAGAACGAAGAGCGTTCACCGGGAGAGGTTTATTATAAGTCTGAAGTTTCGAGTGGTGATCTCGTCTACCCATCTTCAGAGAATGGATACCCTGGCTCACGATCCTCGTCTTTTTGCCGTCCTTTCTTGCGTGTGCCTTTTCTACCAATCATGCTTGAACCACTCTGTGTGTCTCTCGCCGCGTCCTCAGTCTCCTCGTCTGTCGGTCTCCTGCCTGTCGCCGTGTCGCCCCTTTGTGTGTTCGTTCCGTGGCCCTTTGTGACACCATGCTTGCTGGTCGGAATAAGCATGTTATCCGCGGCGGTAGCTGACCGCGTGGCAATGCAGCTTGCGCTGGTGTCAGACCCCTGTGTGCTCATCCCGTCGCCTCCCGTGATGTCTCGAGTGGTTCCCGGCATGCACACGTTGGCCGCAATGTTGGGTGTCCGCTTGCTTATCTCAAGTGCGTCGGTGTTGGCCTCCTGAGCGTTCGGTCCATCGTCCCCCGTCATGCTCGGACTTGCCCCCGGTCCCCGTTGTTCGATGCCGCGTCCGTCCTCGGATAAGAAGGTCCTTAAAACAACATAAGGGGCCGGTAAATTTATGTGGCGGTTGACTGAACAGTCGGTCGACATCCAGGCCTCTTTAATCTGTCTTGATGTGTGATCATCACCTCAACCCACAATTTCAACCTCGTCAAAGTTAAAGTCGTGCCCCATCGCTGTAGCGTGGGTTGCTAATTTCGACGGTATGTACTGTATTTCCACCTACCTAGTCTGTGATGTATACCCGACAGTTCGACCATCGTTTCCGACGATTTTCACCACGAGCTTCAGCCAACTGAATGCAGACGCGGTGACTATTTCCGTATTTTAGTGAAAGTAGACTTGCGGAGAACTGACCCCACTGCCTCACCACTCCCACGCCTATATCCGATGTCAAGACAATAGTCTAAAAGACCGGAGATGGGGGAGGACACAGGTAGTGTGCGCGACTACAACCCAGCACGCGCCACAACAACACCAACATTTTAGGTTGCGCCATAAAGGCCACATTAATAAGGAGCCATTGCAGCCTGACTTTCAGCCCGTAGTAAGCCACTCCACACAATAAGACACACTGTGCTGACTGCGGTGCACCTACGGCATCAAACGTATCGGTTTCGCATTCCAGGATTGTGGCTAGTGACTTCGGATGAAGCCTCTTCTGATGTCAGGCAGGTTTCGCATGTCTTGATACCGCGTTGATTCTTAAATGTTTTCGGTAACCGATCACTGTTACCCCATGCATGAAGGATATACTGGAGTCTGTTCTTTCCTAAAGTCTTTAGTGTTTGCTTATTTCACAACTGGCCTTCGTTATTTGTTGACACACTGACGGGCCTTTGCCGAGGCTGACAAGCTGGTCTGTCCTTTTGCCAGCCGAACAACCGACTTTAGCAATTGCTTACCGGTTCACGAGACCTTTCTTATTCGATGTGACTCGCATAAACTTTTAGGTTCCTGTTGCGGTTCGTCATCAGTCCCCGTGTGTCCTCGGTGACCAACAGGTCACGGATTCAGACCTTGGGTGGTCAACACCTGGGATTGGATAGGACTGACTGATGACAGCTAATAAACCAGAAACGACCATTTCGGTTTACCTTGTCTTTGTCGATCCAATTTTATCAGATGCAGACCTCTGTGGATGCAGCTACGGCTGCGCCAGCCACCTGCGCTCTATTCCGTCCCCGGTCTTCTTGACACTGGGCGCAAGTGGGTGAATGAAGAAAGCGTGCGGTACTTGCGGTGCAAGTCTGCTATCACTTCAAACTAATCCACGCGAAATTCACCGTGTTTGCCTTTGCTTTCTGAAGCAGGCGGTGGACAGTTCCGAAATCGACGGTCGAAAAGTTATGCGTGGATCCATCCTTATTAGCCACTCTACACATGCCAGTCTACAGTCGTCTTTACTTTGTGTGTGTGGGCATGGAGAATAGAGGCAATTGTCCGATATAAGTTGAAAGTCTTCGTCAGTGATTATGATTACAGAAAAACCACGCCGAACTAATGCTTGTCTGTCTGCTTTATTTTAGGGCGAAACACTACATCACCTTCTCCACTTCCAAAAACAGACTCTAAGCGCCAACCGAGCCATCGCCATTGCAAGTCAAATTGCCAAGGGCATGGGCTATCTGCATGCACGGCAAATTGTTCATCGTGATCTAAAGGCACGAAACATCTTTATTGAAGCTAATTACAAACCCGTCATAGCCGATTTTGGACTCTTCAATTTTGTCAAGTTCTGCAAAATTGCCAAGCAAGTTCCCTTCCTTTTTTCTATGCCAATTAACCATTGTATTATCTCTGGTGCATATTGTTACTTTTTTCGCTTTTAGCTGGATTTAAACTATAACCTTAATCATAATCATAGCCCTAAATCATCTCCTACAGTTAAAACGAACCCAAACCTTAACGGAGAAGAAGACGACTCGATCGCTGGAACAATACTTTTATTCGCCTGATATTTCGATCTCCGTCGCGGATTCGTTATCACATAGTCAGAGAGCAATAGCAGATTAGGGCAGCACATGCACACGAATTCACGGTATTTAGAGGATACAGTAATTACTGCAAACTTACAGCGACAATTAACCATAATTGCCTTCATGAGTGTTGGTGGTCTGTTGAACGGTACGCGGGCTCTGACCTACTGACCTTTCATCACGCGGGTGGACTCCGGCGTGGTGATTGCCCGGTCATCTGTCCTTCGGTTCTGGTGTAGGATGACGCGGTGGCCCGTCCGTTCCCCAAGCGGTGACTTGCTTTGGCCAAATTGAGTCTCAGCACCGAATATGGATTGAGCAAATCGTTGCACTTGTTGATGGATTGGGGGCCCGTGAATAATGACTGTTTCCTACAAATACTGAAGACTCTTGTGTATATATTACCCTATCTGCTATTACTCTCTGACTATGTCTCTGATGAAGAATCCGCGACGAATATCGAAACGTCAGGCAAATTAAAGTATTGTCCCAGCGATCGAGACGCCTTCTTCTCAATTATTTCCTGGCACTCGCATGTTCGCTTGTGTTGTCAAACCTTAACCTTGAGTAAAATTATAAACCTAACTCCAACACCCAATCTTCAGTCCAACCTTAAAGCCAACACTCACCACAGCTTTAAACCTAATTTTCCCGGGATTTGGTGCAGAGCCATGTGTATTGCGAGCAGTTTCTGTTCCCATGTCCTGTTTAGGAGGCCATACAAGCGGATCTCACCCAATCGTTGTAGTGCACCTAAGAAAGTACCGATTTTCTGGCTTATTAGCCGTTTTCAGCGAGCCATACTCAACTGCCCCACCCGGAGCTCAAACCCGCGACATACTGGTTAGAAGTCCAATGCCCTAAACAATGAGCCACGTGTCCCTTGTCTTGTCGGTTTTCGAAAGGGGAATCTTAGCATTGGTAGATGGGTGCCCCCGATCGAAAACCGACAAGATAACGAGCCCGTAGTTTAACGTATAGGGCTTTGACATTCTAATCAACAGGTCGGCAGTTCGAGCCTCGTGTATGGATACATTTTAAGTTGGGTATGGCTAAGTGATGACGGCCAATAAGTCAGAAATGGTAAATACACTCTCCGCTGTCTTTGTCGGTCATGTTCTTCGGCCCGTGTTAATGAGAATGAGCCCCAAGACAGAATGGGACCAGTGATTCCTATAACCTATCAGTGAACGCCCATCCACCGGTGGTAGAAAATGATGGGTAGGCAGTTTCGGTGATAGATAAGTACTACCAACAAGAGCGAAATAGACCAAACTGATATTTTTTCTACATTTGACGTCATCAGGTTAGTCGGCGTTATGCTGTTCTGGCCTTTTAGTCAAAAGCTCTGCCCTCGAGCTATGGATTCCGTCTTTATCGTTCGCGATAGGGTTTATTCTCGACCACATGACTGTTGAACTGTTCAGACCTAGAGACATGACTGGTCAACAAGGCGTCACTGCCCATCGTAGACTTTTGTGTTCTTATCGGTTATTCTTAACAACTGTGCATAAGGATAGCTTATATGGCCCCTTAAACGGGACCTGGGAAGGGACGTCATCCCGCAGTGCAACTGGTTTGGCGTTCAATTCCAGGAAAATTAAGGTCAGAACCAGTGTCAACTTTAGGGTTGGATTTAAAATAAGAGCTAGTGTAATTTGGGGTCAAGGTGAGAGTTATGTTGAAGATAGGCTTATTAATGTGTTAAGGAGTGCAGTTAGGGTTTGTATTAGTGTTAGGGTACTGGAATATGTACCCCTCGTAGCATTTTGCGCATTAACATTTTTGTTACTCGGGTGAGACGTTCCAATTTCAATATACATACCTCTAATTAATGTGCCTGCTCGACCGCCTGTGACGACCTGGACCCGGAGTCCCAGGACAAAGTGCCTATCATCAGTATAGATAATTGAAGGTGGCTTCAATGTGGTTAGATTGACTTCGTGGGTGTTCAGTCATACATTTTTCTCACAATTACTAGCGTCTACCGTCTGGTTTAACGTATCCCCCTCCCCAGTTGAGTAGTTAAGCGTTGCCGACCCTCGTCTGTCTGTTCTGTTTTTCTTTGTGGCAGCTCTCGTCTATGATGATCCTGTGTTTCTCTGCCCACTAGGTCCGGTAGCTATGTCCACGTTCCACCCAACTGGCTGTGTTACGTGGCCCCAGAGACCATCAGAGCCCTGAACATTGGCTGTGTTGACTCTGAGGCTGCTTCCGACTTGCCCTTCACTCCCGAAACTGATGTTTTTGCTTTCGGGTGAGTGCTCTGCTACATTGCTTCGTACCATTACTCAGTCACCTTGGGCTCTTCAATCTCTTATTAATCTCCTTAGGCATATTTTCGTACATGCAATTTCCCTTCAGTTTATTAATGGGTCTTCATGCTCGTCCGTACTGAACTTTTTTTTCTAGGACCGTTTGGTATGAACTGCTGACTTCCGAATACCCCTTTAAAGGCCTGCCCACGGAAACACTCCTCTACCTCGTCGGAAACGGCGTCAAGCCTGGCCTCGCAATGCGCTGCCCGAAAGACTTTAAAGTTCGTTTGCATACTTCTTTTGACAGTACCCACATTGCACAGGCATTCAAGGGGGGAGGACGGGGAGATAAATTTGCTTGTCTTTTTGTCTTTTCTTACCCCTTTACTGAAATTATATTGTGCCGGAAATTAGTGCTAAAAGAGCATATTAGCCGTTTTCAGTCGGCCACCCACGCAATCCAAAGTTGTTATAAACTGGTCAGGACTCAAAACACTGAGCCATGGACTCTTTATCTCGTCGGCTGTATAAACCGTCACCAGTTAGATTACAGGACCTGTAGCTCTTATTGCGACTTGAGGCCTAATATAGACATCTGGCAGACAGGTAAAAGGCGGAAAGAACAGGATGGGTGACTTCGATGACCGCCTAAACGAGGCACGGGAGCCGCCCACAATACACGGGGCTTTATACCAATCCCTGGGAACATTTACCCATCCCGAAATGCATCGAAAGGCCACATATTTTAAGTGGGCATTCCTACTACCGTGTCCTTTTACTGTAAAATGCATTGAAACAGCCAAGGGAGACTGGGGTGGATATTCCTCGTCGGTCATTGGTCGGTGAACACCCTTCTCGCAGCACCGCATTCTGCTGTCTTCGTGCCTTTAGTGCTTGATCTTCGCATGCCTCAGGCTGGCAGTCTTCAAGGTTATGGTGGCCAAGGAAGCCACTTAATGAGCTAAGAAAAATGAGGTATTCTATACACTGGACAGGTCGCCGTGAAGTGGTTGTGTCAGAACAAGACATCTGCCGGGAAAACGCGTGAGCAGCGATGTGTTGTTTACACGTTTGTGACTTGTCCGCGTCAGCATGAGGGGACGACTGAATGAGTATTGGACGTGTGATTGGTCAGTCCCATGATTGAGTCGGGTTGGTTAATCACAAAAGTTCATGCATGACAAAGCACTTAGGCCACCTGAGATGGGTCTCCGTTGTGAGTGTAGCCGTGACTCAGCTCTGGTCAAGCCTGAGTGCTGGCCGGGTGTTATCAGAGTACCAGAAGAGGCTGCACAACCTTGACGGCTTCTACTGAACATCCCGAATCTTTACGCTCTTGTGTGCAAACATTTTTTTATTCTGCGGCCAAGAAAAGCGAGGTTTTCTTTTATTCGAAACTTTGACATCAGAGTGAGCACAGGAATAGTAAATTGTGCGTAAATTAGTTGAAAGTGATATGCGCAGCGACTACTGCGTCCTCTCCTTCCTCCTTTTCTGGGCCCAGTGCCGTAACAGATTCAAGGGGACTGGAGGCGGGATATAGTAGGTGGGACTGTTGTGTCATGAACTAGCACCCAAGTAGGTCTCCCCATCCTTCTTCCAGGTGTGATGCATTTATGGATGCGCATCCTGCCGTGGCTTCCATATTGGACCTACGCATCTTCCTCCGTGGTCCACTCCAGGAGGCATTGCTCGTGTCATTAGCTTAAATACATACAAAAGTCTGTCAAACCTAAGCTAGGCACTCTTTCACATTGGGCATCACGTCCTTTCTCACGGCCAGCCAGATTAGCCCGACATTTTCACAAATACACCACCGTTAACGGGAATTTGGATCTGACCTTGCGTTCAACTTCCCCACTACAATTAATCTGATAGACATCTAACCGCTCACGACGCCCTGAGAACTAAGGATAAAGCTGCAATGATTCCTTTCTAACGTGACTCACATGTGCATGTATCTCTTGTATAACTGTCAACATGTGTCCTCTAGCCGTAGGCCGCTTGCCAACGGGCTCCGACGCCGAATAAGGCTGCCATATTCAACACTTAATTGTGTTTCCCTCTTCAGGAAATATTGGTCCGGTGCTGGTCCTTCCATCCACATCGCAGGCCGGAGTTCACCAACATTGTTCGCCTGCTTGACAGTCTGCCCAAACTTCACCGCAGTCCATCCTACCCGACCAAGCGGTCATCGCTTGTCACCACTATCTCGCATGACCCCTTGCTAGTCTGAAATGCGTTCCGCATGCTAGAACGTCATGTTTGCGTTTCTGCTGTGCAGGTCAATTGACATTATTTTTCCCCGTCTTTCCCACAGTCCAAGAACCCGGTTCCTCCTCCTCCTTGATTTCCCTATACAATCGTTATTATTTGTACATATCTAGGCTACTTGCCACTTTTCAGGACATCTGACTTGTGGACAGACTGGACACACAGGCGCCCGCCATATTCCATTTTTGCATTTTTGGCCACACAAGCCACTTCCTGTACAGAAGCCTTTGAAATTATTTGCAAATCAATTACACCCGAAAATGCTGTCTTTGCGTCTACAAAGGCGTGTGCGTCTTATCGGCCTGGAGCCCTGGAACAGAGAGGGATATCACGAAGAGGAACAAATACGCAAACCATAAGTTCTTGTTGCCAAGAGGATGAACGCATAATCACTGAAACTGCACTTGCAGTTGTGTAAGCTTTAGATCTCGTGCAAGAAGCCATCATCAGAACCTGTGTGCGTGTGTGTACTAACCCTTTTCCTCTTTGCTGAACTGCAAAGGCCGTTCAATAGGTTTTTGCATACTCATGGTCTCTAATGATGGATTCTTGTACGAAACCGAGAGCTCAGACAAACAAAAGTACTGTCACGCGCGCTCACCTTCTCTGCAGGGAAGTATGCTTTGTCAACAAATGTGGTTAAAAGCCAGATCGGATCGCGGAAGCCGAAACAGAAGTGCTGACATAAATTACAATAAACGCACCCGGAACCCTGACTGGAGAGCTGCACATCTGGGCAGTAGCACGTCGATATGCGTAACAGTCAATTTGAGGTCGGACAACCGTGGCCTCAGTTCCGTTCGTCTATATCAATGCCTCCTATTTTAAGAGGAAACCTCTTTGTGTTAGGCCTCCTGACCCTGATTCGTCAAACTGCCATATACCATAATGAGGTCGAGGCGATAACTGTTGCCAATGGGGCAATTTACTGTTGCCGACAATGGTTAGACTTGCGTATGAATTAAATTATGACGATGGAGCACTCACCCGCTCCATAGATTCCGCCGTATTCCCGTAGAGCAAAGGCAGTAGAAAGCCAAGACAGTTAGCGACAAGTTTTGACAGCTTGGCGCCGTTTTTACACAACTAACCTCACCGTACGCGGTGTATACCAGTCGGCCGATGTCAGTTAGGTGAAAAACACCCAATAAATAAATGCATAGCGGAATTCGATTGATTACGAACTACCGGAAGGGCAGTAGGAAGAGACCATTTCATTCTGGTCATATTCGCGCGCCACTCACCGGGCAGATATGTCGAAACGTCGGCCACGGCTTTGCAAAAGACATACACGTCAATGGTCTGTGAATCCCAGTTTTTTGGCCTCTGAATAAGCCTCTGCCCCGTTATACAAAGCAAAAAATCAAACGTGAGTCTGTTGGCTTGTTGTACAAGGCATATATACACAAACACACACTACTTTGGTTTCTTGAATTTGTGTGACTTGATTAGGTTGACGCGTATGCCTCTTAGTTCGCCGGCGTAGGGTGTGTCCTCCTTGCGGACCTCGGGGACACGGGAGCGATAGCGGATCTGGGCCTTTCGGAATTTGTGCCGGAGATGGACACGCGGATTGCGCTCTCGCTTGTGACGGTACTTCAGGATACCCTTATTTTCCATTATCTGTGAGAGAAAGAAGGGAAAAATGAAACAAGCGTAAATGCTGGGAAGATTCTCAAAGACCCTGTTTACTGAAATGCTTCGTCCGTATTTATTCATGGGGATCAGCGAAAGGTGCAGATAAACAAAGAGCATATGTACAGTATGCGTCAGAAGTTGTCGAACACCAAACGGCATTGTTTGATTTCAGATATAAAACAGTAATTGAATGAAATCCGGTGCTAACAAGCGTGCATTGTATTCATGCACGGCCTGCACTATATAGGCGTCGCTACTGAATTAACTTTCAGTAGGCATTCTGTCGACAAAATTTCCCGTCGGCGGCAGGCTTTTGGGGGATGCTCGTCAGTCGGATAGTCGATTTCCGTGGCAATGGTATACGATAAAATGTGTAAACGAATCCCCTCCCCCATAAGACACTGCTGCACTTTTACAGCTATCGGAAAAGGAATTTCAGAAAAACAACGCTAATGTAACTTCTGAATAGCTGTTTAAATGCATGAACATGTAGTAGAGATTGACATAGCGTGCTCTTCCACGTTACTCCCTGCTGCAACCGCGCTCAAGTAATTATCCCCAATTTAGAATTAAGGGAATAATATTCCTTGATTCATGCATTTCGGCGTAAGTCAACGAGCCTGTGGCGTAGTGGATTAGAGCGTTGGACTTCTAGCCAATAGGCCGCGGGCTTGAGCCTCAGGTGATGCCCTACCTGAGGTTGGGTGTGGCTGGCCGATGAGCTAGAAATGGCCATTTTAGTCTCCCCTCTGTTGGTAATGCCATTCTGCCTATACCTTAAGCCGCTGTGCATCTGCTTGCGGGACTGAAGTGTGAACCCCTACACACGACAGGATGAATGAATCCCATAATCGACCAGTCCAAAGCTCTAGCAGTGAGCCACTGATCTGTTGTCCTATCGGGTACCATCAGTAGAAGTGTTTACTGACCTAGTTACAGGACATGCACTTCCTCCGGCTCTAGTTCGGGCCCCAAGGAAAAGAGACACGAGTTTTTTATCGCCTAATCGCTGACGGCACTTCCACCATATCCCCGATCACTTGTCTGTGACATTTGCCACTCTGTTCGCCATTTGATCTTGCTAGGAAGCCAACAGGTTGTCCTATCTGGACATGGCAAACTGTTAATGTTACATGAGAACATACGTTAATTTGCATAAAAGTAAAAGCAAACCTCGAAACACAATTTTAGCAGAGATGCAATCCAGTGTTTAATTTCAGTTTATTGCCATCTGGGCCAAAGATAAATCCCTAAGATGTTGACTGGAGATACCATTAGGAATTGGAAAAAGCTGTAACAGCTGAATGGTTAGCTTGTTTCTTTTGTCAAAAGAAACTCCAATGAGGCCAGTGTTGAAACTAACGGCACTCAGGCATTAGAAATCTTTACCCCTGTGCATAACTTTGTAGCCGAGCCTAACTTCTAACGCGCTAGGTCAGTTGCAGGTACAGGTAGGCTCTGGTTAGATAACGACAATGGCGATTGTGACGGTGGTGTTGGCGCCTATACCAAGATTCAATTTCAGCTGGATGAAACTGCGTTGATCCGCGAATACGATTCGAACTCCATTCAACTTACCTCTTTCGTGACAGGTCGGTTAGGAAACTGTTGTGTTGGTTTGAGTTTCGGGACTTGGTTAGCTGCTTCTTCGGTCGGTCCGCTGTCGGAATCACTGGACCCTTCTGACTGTGCGTCCATTTCTGCCTCGTTTCCGTCCTCCTCATCGTTACTGGATGAATCTAAGGCGGCCATAAGGGCAGCTTTGCCGGGGGCTGGAGGACTTTAATAAGAAAATAAGACGTATCAATAATATATCATGGTAATTGGAGAAGGACGTGAATAGTTGGACGATGCCGTGTAGTGCATGCATGAAAAAACTTGTAAACTAATTGGTGTGATGAACAGCTTTCCCTTATATGACCAAGTGAACAGACAAATAGCCTTTAACTAATTGATACTTTTCGATCGTCGTTATTGTTGATTCCGTTGTGTTTTGCGACGTGGTGAGCGCAGGACGGTGACTTGCGGAGAGTTACAGTGATAGCAGACCTGCGGCGCATTTGCTGCATGCGCTTTTCGCTTCTCCGCTGGGGTCTGATGGCAAAACAGGGTCAGGACAGCGATTGGCGGATTTGGGTGCAGTGAGTGGCAACGGTAAGCAGTCTGACAAAGCCTACTACAGACTATAAGCCACGTTTTTTACCGAAATAAGGGGGTCCTCCGAGTCTATCTGAGGAATACCATAAGAACACATTTAGTAGGGCTTATCGAGTTTGACGATAGTAGCTCAGGCGACGGATTTACTCTGTCGGCCACGACTTTTAGCGCCTCAAGACGGGTTCTAACCGAGTCGGTAACAGCAAACCGTCATGCATGCTGTCATCGTGGACTGCGCTGTCAAGCAGCACGCTGGCAGAAGTTTGATGGACCACCCAAGAAGAAGTCGGGAATCCGATCGCGATGTCAATGGCGACTTTATTGCTAACAAATCGGCCAAGGTCGATCGCTGGCGTGAACACTTCGATGACTTCCTCTACTTTTATGCGCAATCCATCACACCCACACTCTTCAGCCTGTTCAGTGTCGTGCGACCTCCCTGCCAAAGATGAAGCTGCCGATGCAATACAAAGGCTGCGCAACAACAAGGCGTCCAAAGATAATTGTATTCCCGCTGAAATTTACAAGTCTTGCATCAACACTGGCGCCATGCGGTGATTGAGAGAGCATGGAGACGTGAAGTAGTTCCGAACGACTGGGGTTCAGGTAGAAAGGGAGATGAGACTACGCGGTACACGCCTTATCGACGGTGCTACGAAGGACTTCACTATTGTCTTTCTCAGAAGATTCCGGTCTATATGAAACTCTACGAAGAGGCCCAACCAAGCCGGATTCCAAGCTGAGTGTAGATGCGTAGACTGGATACACACACTCAGGCACATTCTGGAATCCTACCTTGGTTACCAGCAACCCACAGCCGTCTGCTTTGTCGACTTTGCTGCTGCGTTCGATTCCGTCCATGATGCGTTCCTGTGGCGAATAACGAAACTGGATGGAGTATCGACCAAAAGCATTATCATGATTAACGCCTATTATCACCTACAGGGGTATTCATTTATATAGACTCCTGTAAGCATTGTAATATTTTCGTAGGGCACCAAGGCAATTGCATTCGCATAAATTCTCCGGATGTTTATCAGTGTGTGTGTATTTCTTTCTAGGGGCACCAATGACAACCGCTTTCTCGAGTAATTGATTTTTTTCATGATTCTTGAAACGGTGGACTGTGACGTCGGCACCTGCAGGATCCCCAATTCCTGAACGATTTCTCTTTCGGTCATTTCGTTTTGAGCATTGACCATCTCAGCAACAAGCTGCTTAGTTGTTTCCGATGTTTGTTTCAGCCTTCTCTTCTCACAAGCGGTTTTGAAATCTCGCTCGTCATTTTCATTCTGCTCAATATTGAGCAGGAAATCCCTCTGAAGAGGATAGGCGAAACACTCAATTTGTCTTATTCGACAGTCAAAAGAATTGGAAAAACCCGAGCAAGAATAGAAATTACGAGCGAGATTTCAAAACCGCTTATGAGAAGAGAAGGTCGAAACAAACATCGGAAACAATTAAGCAGCTTGTTGCTGAGATGGCCAATGCTCAAAACGAGATGACCGAGAGAGAAATCGTTCAGGAATTGGGGATCCTGCAGGTGCCGACGTCACAGTCCCCCGTTTCAAAAATCATGAAAAAAAAATCAATTACTCGAGAAAGCGGTTGTCATTGGTGCCTGTAGAAAGAAATACACCCACACTCATAAACATCCGGAGAATTTATGCGAATATAATTGCCTTGGTGCCCGACGAAAATATTACAATGCATACAGGGGTCTATATAAATGAATACCCCTGTAAGATGAAGTCGGAAAAGAAATTTATAGGGGAAAAGGGAGGACTTCAAAGACATCAGTAGCATGCAAAGGCGTGTCTGCGCCTGTCACAGAAAAGGGGCCGTATTCTTCACAGAAATAAGGAAGCCAATCGGATTCCGTTTGAGTGGGGGTATCATTCAGAAGCGGGTATCGAGTCTGACTTTCCGTTCTGAGATGTTTGAATTACTCTCTTTCGAGTGCCAGCCTTTTAGACCACTACACCTTATAGCAGATTCAAGTTCACTGTCTGAAATGTTGTCCCTGCGAACTGCGTTGTAAAGCAGCACGCCACCTCAGGTCTTATCTACCGCCAGCAATGAAACCGGGAGAGAACATGAAATAGGAAGTGGGGGAGGACTGTAAAGGTGTCAGTAGCACCCCAATGCAGAGTTGTAGACAAAAAATATTAAAGCTCAAAGCTATAGGGGCCTAAAAGGAAAATACTTACTTTTCCGCAGTAGGACGCTTTGAAACTTTCTAAAACAAAAATATGCAAACCTGAAGTTTTAATGGTAATGGTAATGTACAGAAAATACTGTGAGACGAGCTACAGTCAGTGAAATCGCCATACATGAGTTTCCTCTGGAAGTCACGTAAGCAGATTTTCTTTTAAAGAACTAAACGAAGAGCACGTCTTTGAATGAGGTAAAGATACATACTTTAGCTAAAAGATTAAATAAAACGAGCAATTTAGGCATGAGTGACCAGACAAAAGCTGAAATGGATCGCTCACCTTGGAGGACAATACATCCTTTAGATCGTTTACAGACAGGAGGACGCTCAGGCTAAGAAGAGTGAAATGAATGATTCAGGATTTTACACACAAATTATTGAAGAGGGCATCTGGTAGAGTGTCAGCAAAACAAATATTGAAGAAGCATTGCCAACAAAGACTGTGCGGATTAAATGGCCTCTTGTGGTTCAGATGCCAGTAGAGGGTGGGGAAAACTGAGGCTCGAAAGAGCAGACTACTAGGAAATTGAGCACTGGTTCGGGTGCAGACGAGCAACAAGCCAAAGTTCCTTGAATGACTACCCAATGGCAGAAATCCCATCGCCCAACTGTCTTACGGGATTCGTTATTAACGGGAAATGGAAGAGTGGGGCACAACAAGGGCCGTGTAAGTGCGTGATAATTGCGCAATAAGGATCAAAATTAAAGCCGCTTGTATTTGTTTTAGCGAACTAAAACGTACGTGAAAAGGTTGCGAAGGACAGAAAAGACCGAAAGCAAAGCCTATAGACCAAGAAAACTATTACAAGAACGCCTATTGATTAACACAAGCAAGGTGTTGGATAAGCGAAAGTTAGGGCTACTGAATAGCTGGAAGAAGGTTTTACTTATTGAAGCCCTCCTGGAGGCGGCCATACGAGGAACTCACACCCAGAAAATACATGATGACATTTCGATCAGTGTTTCGGGAGTTTGGCCACTTACTGCATCTAAAAACATACAAAAACTCCTTCTAGTCTCAAACTATAAGGCGGTTTCACAATCACCAACCCCCTCTGAGTGGAAGTAGTGAAAAACAAACGTTCCACAGTCCATGCACTGATGACTCCCAACGAATCAGGATTAACAACATACAGCTACGCCTTTTTCAACAGGTGAACTAATAAGATCACACACTGCGCAGTAATAACAAAAGAGGCCATAAATTGTCGTAATACAACTGCGAAGAGGAATTTTACAAGACTGTGATGAGTTACCAACCATCACAAAAGATTGCATAAAGTTGTGGAGTTCAGCGTCGGTAACGCAAAAACCGAAAAATGGAAGTACCAGGAGGCAACAGAGACAATAGCATGCTTACAAATGAGCCCTCTTCTGGGAATCTTCAATGGTCTTAGCCATTTCTTCGATCTTCAACTCGACCGATTTTCCATTTGCCTCGGCAGCATGCCCTAGCTGGAGAAGTCTGTTTCCAACAACATTGAAGAAACCGGAATCATTGGGCAGGTCATTCGATCTATCCTAAAAGCAGGAAATCAAAAATGAGACACGTGACATATCTTGCCAATTAATTTCAACAGATATAAACGGCGTAAAAAATGCCTAAAACGGCACCGCAGTTTATTAGGCATGAAGAGACCTCCCTAAAATGGGTTCAGTAAGAAATGACTGGTAACGACAACGCCACTAAAATAAAGCTAAAAATGGGAAGAGTGTATGCATTTAATATCTGCTGCATTGAGTGACTGGCAGTTCAATCGTCAGTTCCGACTGCGTCCACCGTGTGTCCTACAACAGGGACGGTTACTTGCGCGTGGATCATTTGAGAGACCCAGTAGGTTTGTGCAGTACCCACCAATGACATGGCGCAATCAAGGAAACACCGGAAGCAGAAGAGGACGCAAGTGGCTGGGACTGTGTGAGCCTGCATCCAGGTTTGCCAAAACACCCACCGTAGTTCTGGTGGGCGTCGCATAATTCCCAAACCGCAATTGCCAAAGGGCATGATTGCCAAAGGCACAACATTATATTTAGTGGGCATTAACATTAATATTGACGCAACCACAACGTTAACTACCTATTTTTACCATAAAAAGTGTAGGGGATAACGCAGGGTCGGCTTACTTATCTAATCACAAGACATAAATCGGGGTGATTTACTGAGCAATTATTGGGTACGTGACTCCCGATAACCTCTGAAGGAGACGGGCTTTTGAATTATCCAACGGCTAAAATGAAGACGCTTTAGCCAGGACCACGAAGAATTCAGAAGACTCGATCGCTGGTAAAATAACATTATCAGAAACAGCGTCAGATACGGGGCAGTCTGGTGAACTAACAGAGCAAACAGATAGTATTAGCGGTAATAACAAGGGAGACTAGAATGGCCATTTCTGGCTTGATAGCCGTCGTCAGCCAGTCGTACCTAGACCCAAGTGGCTGACGACGGCTTATAAACCAGAAATGGCCATTTCAGTTTCCCTCGTCCTTGTCGGCAATACTTTCTGCCTATACTGCCAGCTGCTAAGGCTGTCAGAGCTTCTCTCGAGACTCCAGGTAGAGCGGGACAGATGAGTGCCTTTAGCGGTCGGGTGAACGTTCATCAATGAATATCTGCTAGTTTCTTGTTCGGTCTTGTAAAAGGGGTCCTTCGTTGGTAGATGGCTGAGACATGCGCAGATAAAGGTAATACTATTCCCTTACACTACCAGCTGCAACGGCTGTCAGAGCCTCTGTCGAGACCCCAGGTAGAGCGGGACAGATGAGTTCTGTTAGCGGTCGGATGAACGTTCATCAATGAGTAACACAGCTAAGTCTGACCGCTACCCATTTAAGGGAGATTTTAAACGCAACAAAGTGCTTGCTCATGAAGGAAAAAGACCACAACTTCTTCAAAGTGAGTACCTTATTTTTCGAACTCTGCCTGATCGTCATGCAACAGCGGGAAACGTTGATATCCTGCTGCAATCTGGGACAGTTTCGAGTTGGACTGATTCCTAACGATGGCAAAGACAACGTCCCCGATAAAAATGCCCCGCATAGTCGTTCATACAATAGTATGAAATAAAGAACTTGTATGATAGGACTGACTTACGAGTACAGCACTTTTTAGAAACCAACGCAAACTATATATAATAAACTTAATCTATGTACCGTGCATAAATTTGCGAGCTGATGATGAATGGGGTTGCGATGGAAGCCGGGAGTTGCTAGTCGGCGATGCATGAGGTAAGACTTCAACAAATTCACATAGCTAAAAGAAGAGCAAGAGACAAAGTATGAGCATGACTTTAGAAGAATCACGTAACAGGCATTGAATAATCTAAACTTATCCATAGTCAAATGCAGACGACCGCTTAGTCTTTGTTGTACTAGGTAAGTTCTTGAATAGGCACACATATAAAATGCTGCAAGTAAACATAAACGTTATGAGGATTAAATAAAATAGCTTGATTCGTCCGAGAAGTGGTAAGATACGAGAATTCGAAACACCCTGTAATACAAGTGACCTTACTTTAAAGTTCGGGGAAATTGGGGTTACCGTTAAGGTTAGAACTAAGGTTAGATGCCCTTTTCTTGAGAAGTGCGTCCCCTCCGTAGGACACGGGTGGTTGAAGTACGGAGACGGTATATGAAGATGAATGAACGAGTAAAGCAGACTGAATCGACCACAATTCTCCCATATAATTAGTGATAGAGTACTTACTTGTACTTATTACGCCTACGATCATGGCTTATCTAACCAGCCTCAAGTATGTCCCGTATGGTGCTTCTTCACGCGCGAAGATCCATGGCTGATAGTGATAGAGACTATTGAAACCATAGGTGATGAGATAGATTGCAGTGACTTGCCTGCCATGAAACCTTCTCTGGGTGTGCTACAACGCGGCTAGCTTGGTTCTATTGAACTAACACGCACAACACCGGGTAGGGAGACATGCCGGTCACCCGCATCTGATTTAGTCAGCAGGTCGATAGGGTTCGATAGAAAGCAGAGTACATTTACGCAAAGCCTGTATACCACGGCAGAGATTAAAAAGTTAATTTTAAAATGCAATTGCTTGCCTAATGCACCACGTAGTTCGCGTTTTTATCAATTTGAATGCCACGCAATCTTCCGAAAGGCCCCGAAGGCATTTGGTTTTGGGGGAGGTCGAATATTCTGACGGTAGCTCGAGACCCAGATAAGCGGAGAGCGGCACCCACTTTTCTTCAAGCCAAGTTAATGTTCTGTCTAGCTCGCTGAACCATCTAGCGCAGTCTGGATAATTGTCGTCTAAGTACTGAAAGGCAGAAAGAGGACAGGTTACGTAAGGCAAAAAGCGCAGAAATGTTGGCAACTAAGGCATGCGTTTTGCGCACCTTCTGAAGAGTCGCCTTATCACGAGTGCGGGGCCACACTAGAAGGGGAAGGCCATGACTTCGAAACGCGGAGACTTCACGTTCTAGGGAGGAGGGGAATGTGGGGATCGTGGCGCTTTCTGGAACCTTCATTTTGAATGTGACGAAGTCAAGGGTTGTGTTGGAGGCAGATGTTAAACTTTGGTCGGCGGAAGGCTGTGTAAGGAGTTCGGTTTCGCGGAGATGCAGGTGGAGGCGGCTTTGGCCAGAACTGTAAAGTAGCTCACCCTTGGTAAGGGGGCTCAGGACAAAGGCAGCGTCACTGCTGCTCAGTGGAGACAGGGAGAAAATTTTTGACTGCCTTTGGTGGCAATCCTTCAAAAGGAGTTTGATGGACTCTGTAGGATAGGAAGGAAACGAAGTCAAAAATACCACCAGCAAGTCTAGACAGACGAGCAACAAAACAAAATGTCTCTGTAGTGCCTAGAATATACACGTTAAGCTCCCTAAAACTGTATAACTAGAAATACGTTAAATATATAATGAACGCGAAGAATATTGAATGAAACTATCTGTATTAGTAAGCAACGAGCAACTACTACTGGTTGCTAAGATTGCATTTCTATGCCGATTAGGAGCGTTCCAAGTGGAGATTATGCAGGATCCTTTAAAATACCAAGGAAATGGAATGTTTTGAAGAGCCTGGCTAACACAATTTCTTTAAGATAGAGGCATAAACGCGATTTTGACTAGAGTGAGATCTTCCCGAGTAAATGAGCTGCACTTAAGTGATAAAGACCCAAACTTCAATGTTAAGTTTATTAATTTCAAATAAGGTGGATGAACTAGTCTGAATAGCTTAGCTGAGGACTTAGGAATAAGGCTTAGCGATCGGGAAACTGCCTACATAGCAGGTGGATGGACACTGTTTTCTCGATCAGTAAAATACTCATATCTATCGGGCGCAGCAAGTGTCATACACCTTTTAAAAGTACTTTGAAGTTCAGGTAGAATTAATCCACAGAATGTAGCAAAGAAGGGTAATCTGCCATTCGCTCTAACCAGAAAGTCAATACTTAAATTATTTACATTTCAGCTGCAATAAAACAGCTGAACCATGATAGCTACATCTCGTAATAAGAGACTACTATTCACTATCCACCATGCAACAGAAACCAAAAAACGAGGTGTTAAGTGGCACGCCTGGCGAACGACGGACTTTTTGACCGACCTGATAACTAATTACGTCTAATTGCGTCCTAGAGACGCAAATGGGGAAACTATCAAGCGTGTGTTCAGACGCCTCCACTTTGGTTACTCATTCAGTCTTACTGCTCGAGGGTCAGGCCGGCGGACAGTGTGCATTAGATTCTTTGAGAAGTTAAGACGAAAGACTCCTAAAAAACAGCTCGATGCTTAAAATACCCATTGTCGCTTGGATATCATACTGAGACTGAAGGAAAATTAGTCTTTTGGCGTCCAAAAACACAAAACAACCAAACGCGATCCTTTTCCTCGTATAGGTAAGACAATAGTTGTAAAGTAACAAAAATACCTACCTTCATCGTTCTCATCGTACTTGTCACCACCATAATACTTTCCCTGACTCTGCACAGGTGACATTTTTAGTTATTAGAATGAGCCTTCGTAACAGATAAACGGGCGATGTGTGATTTTAAATTCTTGAGGGATCGCAGGCTTCAGGTGAGGTTGAGCAGAGTTGGCTGTAACGAAAAATCAAACAGAAACAAAGTCATTAATCACATAGGAGTGGCTATTACAAACGTACTCTTGCTTTAACGGTCTCTTTCGGGAAAAGTAAGACCCCGAAAGCAGTCCTCCTAAAATTCAATCAGCAAACGAATCAGTGAAGTCAAACGGACCGTAGTTTAAACGTACTGAGGAGCCCTTAGTAGCAGGTACGTAGGTAGCATACCCAGGTGCCCCATAATCCAGTACTAACCATCAAATAAGGCATGCGTCGGGACGGAAGTCTCCGTTCCTGTGCAGTCCACTACACATGGCAATTCCCCTAATAGAGCCGTAAAACCTCCACCCGACAACAATGTACAAGACTATGTTTAGTCCAGCACGAGCAGATCAACTTTACGAGCTTGTCTGCGGCTAGTGGTCAAGGTGGCTGACAGGGCGAATAACTTAGCCTTACTGCCATTTGTTCGGAATTGACGCAAAGCACGCAAACATACTGTTAAACGCATTCTGCCTGCAGGCACTACTGACTAGAATTGGACAATCCGGAAAGAAACCTTAAGTGTAAGACCTAAGCTAGGGTGATGCAGTTAAGGTACGCTGATTATAAGCATATTCAGTGAGGGTCGACAGAGAGCGAAGGGTCGACGTGTGAGTGCGTATGTACATATAGCATTTACTTATATTGCCTTCTGGGTGCAAAAATGTAGCATCTTAGACGTCTGGCTATAATTTAATTCAAGAGAGCAGATTCAAGGCGGCGAGCGCAATCGACGTGCGCGTAGGTCAGTGCGGCTTGTGACGCTACCGGCATAACCAGCGAGAAGGCTCGTAAGAGATGTTTGCCGGTCGGGCACTCGCAAGTAAGTCGATCGCATAAATAGATTGCAACTCACAAAATATAGCTAGTAAAATACGCCTAGAAAGAAATTAAATATTGCGAGTTTGTGTGACAAATTGTTTGATTAAAGAAGTGTCTGGTCTCAAGATACGTTTGCTTTGATGTAGACATCATTATAAAAAGCGGGCATATTTTGCAACATTAACAGTAAATACGCAAATACAGAGAAACAATAGACTACTAACGCTTTTTACATAAAACATGTGCAGGCGGTTCTGCAACAAGCAATTTTTAAAGGAGCGCGCCGATATTCAGAAATTTTAATGTCGAGAGTGGATTGGTTATCTTAGTACGGTTATGCAATTCAGAGGGCCGAATGAATAAATAACTTTTTTGATGAGCTGTACGCATGAGATAATAGATAGAATGTTTTGAACCATAAGAAAGGTAACAAGGGTTCGAATTGATGGATCGACAAAGCCAACACGACCAGCAATATTAGTAATCAGAAGAGTGTGTATCTTATAGCAGAACAAATCTCAGGGAGTATCCACTCGAAAAAGTTAAAGGTATAAAGCCGTGGTTAAAATTAAATTTCTAATATGGAACAAACTTATACGCGAAAAAATGAAAAAAAGGAAAAACGTCACAATTCTTCTCGCAGAATTGTCTAAAATAAATCCCAATGTTTTAACCTCGGGAAATCCGCGTAGGCAACCCCTACAGACAAATTAATTAACATAAGTTAAGAAAAAATACAATGACACGAATAATAAGGATGCGAAAGAAGGAAATTTTTGCTATGAGTAGAGGGGTTTATCGCGAAGGATTTTAGTATAAGCCGGTTGAACCCTAACTACCGCGATCTTCCAGGCCCGGTTCCTTAGAAGATTAGAGAAGTCTTGGAAAGCCAGGGAGAAGGGACAATGTGCTGTTTACAGAATGAGTTGAAGAATAGTTCATAGGAAGGTTTACTCTGTTCGGCGTACCTTCGACCGAAGACCGAGTGAGTTGCGCCCTGCCTGCCGGGCCGTGGAAGCATAATCAAACATCTGTCGCCAATAAGGTGAGGCGGAATTATTGATTGCCTATGAATGTAGGCGCCAGCGGGTCGATAATATGCGGGCGAAAGCAGAGTCCGTGGCAGGCACTAACAGGTTTATGGATCTAGATATGTGCATGACGCCACAGTTCCAAACATCATCTCACTGTGGCAAAATTTCAAAGAAGGCTATTGGCATCCTTAGGGCTGTAGCGACCCCCTTTCTTAGTCATGCTTTTCTCGGACGACGCGCGGACTAGGTAATGTCTGGCGCGACCACCACGCCTCCGCAAGACAGCATAGTCAAGGCCTCCGTTCAAGGTCACTCCTGTCTGGCTTTACCAAGTTGGTCTGGTTTCACTAGCCAACTAGTTCTCAAGGTGATACCAGTGCCCGAGATGTGGACGATTTGTTTACGCTCATTCACTTCCAGAGCCGGCGACTCACTATTCGGTTGCAGATCTCCAGACCCGGTGATCGACTTGCCGGAATGCCACTCTGGACTGCACTCATCTGGAAGTCTATTTCCTATTACTTACATACTACGCTTGTTCCTACCGTAGTAAATTTTCCCTGAAACTATGGCCTTCCACGCCTTATACCATCCACATGCTTATCAATGTTGGGATACGTTCTTTCGTCTATTATCTGGTTGGACCTCATCGTATCCCACAGGGCAATCAGAAAATCCTTCCATTGCTTTGACGAGGACTTATTTGGGCGCGTATTTGTAACATTTTTCCAGCCGGTGTAAAAATAGTACGTTCAGGCGTGATGTCGCTGGAAGAAGCAAGATTGCGCTCTGCTGTTAAAAATTCAACGAAGGTCGATCAAATTAGCCAGCGACTTGGAATGATTACTATATGGGGCCGTTCTTTTTAGTGTTCGATGAATAACGTATTAATCCCCTTTGGTTTTTGACCGCTTTCGTCCACGATTCTTTCTCCTAGACACATGATTTGATGATCATAATAGTCATTTTGTTTGTAGCTATGCATCTTCGGAGTTCTGGTGTCGACAGTGTGATGTCAAGGGCTCCCTTAGCTTGTCAGACTTCCCGATTGCTCATGTTAACTATTATCGCAAAGTTCTTCCTCAGTAACTTTTGCACCTCCTCGTGAGACTGCCTTTATTTTTCGTTTTAAACCCAGAAGACACCTTTACTATGCTTCAATACCTCACGATACTGTTCTCGTTTGTAGACCTTCATTGAAAATAAGGGATTTTTACTTATTTTCTCATTGCTCCTTTTAGATTCACAGTTTTCATAAATGACAGATTTTGCTTCAAACGATACTTTATACTGAAGAAGAAATCGGCGGCTGACCTGCTAAATAAAGGCCCAGGCAAGTTTTCTATCAATTTTGTGCCGCGGCATGCCGTAGCTGCGAGGGATGCCTTCATCAATAGGTGTCCCCGTATTCATCGTGTTCGTTTTTGCATATGCCTATTTTGTATATACCCGTTTTCCTGCTAAATGATAATCAATCTGTAATCGTCATTTGTTTCAAGTCAAATACGCTCTTTGATAAGTTGGCACACGAAAAAATTTAAGCTCAACTGGGTCTTGTAGGAAGTCGTGATTCCCTTATCGACTTTATTTGGTCCCACATATCTTACCAGACATAAAGGGTTCATTTGTGCTATCATTTTCAATTGATAACCCTTTTAAACGCGGTATTTGCCAAATTACTGCGATAGATACTCTTTTTTGCCTTCCATACACGATATTTTACTTCAAAATTTTGTGTACTCTGCTAAGAATCCAGCGATTTGGGGCATGCCTATATGAAATCCATAGCTTTGTCAGTCACTACACTGCTACGTGGGGTAGGTGAGATAAAGTGAACACAAATCTCAGCACATATTCCTCACCTTGAAATATCCAACGCGCCTGAATCTATCACGGTGGGCCGACTTTAATTACTAGCATCCAGTATGGTAAATCGGTTATCACCTCAGGACAGAGAGTGTGGTCACACTGCATCCCCCTTAATGTGGTGCATATGGAGTTCCATCATGGTGGAGATTCAAGCAATCCCTTTCTTGGTATATAAAATTCTGGTCCACTGGGTGCCGAATTGACAAGCCTCGTGCTGGGCTGTTTATTTTTGTCAGTCGTTGTGCCCAATTCAGGCTGGGGCCTTCTTTGCGCTGCTATGACAGCGGGCTCACGTGGATAGGGACAGGGGGAGTACGCTGGATGCTGCGCAAGTTTGCAGTGGTTTTTGCTGCAAGAGACCTTTCTACATCATGGATGAGTAATGAGCAAGAATGCGGTTGTTGCTACGGAAAGTCGACTATCAGTTAACACCTTACTTGTGCTCAAGCAACTGCACCAACTTGTTTAGAGCAAAGCTTGTACGAACAATCGCGTGCAAAACCGGGAGTTATTGGTTGCTCAAAAACCAGTCTGGGCGCTCGACCGACACAAAGCTTGATCAAGGGACCTTCAACGACTACATCAATAGTGAGCATTTGTCTGCGTCATCCGTACAGCGACAAAAAGCAACCCAGCATAAACAGAATGCTCTTCCGATCACTTCCGTGGAGGACGAGGAAGCTTGTAAGCGCATATTCCTATCAGTTATGCATATTGTAAATAAAAGGTACGTGTCTAACCACTCAGATATTGTTACAGTAAAGGAAACACCATGTTACTATGCTAAGCTAATTCTGGAACATGTCATGTCCTTAGTTGGACTGGAGATGTTCTGTAACTTCCAAACTATAGCTGAATACGGAAGCAATTATATAGTTAGCCTGAAGACGGTTAAAGGCAGTACCTTGCAAGATAAAGGAATTTTAACCACTTAGCTAATCATGCAGAAAGACAATACCTGGGGCTTTGCATTTTCTATGGAAAGCTACACCCTTTTACTATATGTTTTCTACCAAGACGCAGGTACAGGCTTATAGTTGAGGTGCTTGATCTGCCGACACGCACATATGACGCATGGGCCACAGACAACCAGGGGTATCTTAAAAAATCACTACTGCTAAGTTTTATTCTTTTATTGTAGTCTAGTCGTTCTAACCACAGCAGCAAATTTGCTTTATTAACTACACATAATTATAACGTAGGTGTTTGTAACTTAATTATGCAGTTTATACGCAAATGTACGTGTTAACTTACGCAGTCAAGTCTCTCAGCTAGATTTTCTAAGCTTTGATAGTGCAGTCTAGTCCTCAAAACCTAGCCTAGCTTTTTAGCCTATTGCAATCTCAGAAAAACCAGTACCTTACTTGTATAACGATAAGGTCATACCTCCACCTGTTATACTAAATTGATAAAATTGGATGAATGTCTTAGTACTGAACTTTGAATACTGGTATAGAAATTACCACCATCACTAGTACTACCAGCATCACTTATATTTCCCTATTCCTGCTGCACTGAGTCAACTATCGATATAATATAATATACTACCCAATTATGATTACTAGAATTAACACTATTAACAGTGGCAGATTACCTCTAGCAGCATTATTCTCGTCCGAACATCGTAAAAATGTGGCAGCAGCAGTTAAATTGCTTTATTAGTTACACCAAATTCAAATCTAGCTAACCTTAAAGTCTAACCGGCTATAACCTCATTATTCAGTTTCGACACAATTGTATCTCTTCAATTAGGCAGTTGGGTCTCTTAGTTTAGATTTGCTTAGCTGTGGTAGTGTAGTCTATTCCTCAATTCCTAGTCTATGCATCGAGCCTATTGCAGTCACAGCAACACTGCTGTCTTTTACTACCGTGCATGTAGCGCACCTATTTAGAAAGAAAATGGTCTGACCTCCGACAAATGGCAGCGTCATTGCTAGCACCAGTATTACTACAGTTCTTGTTGCGATTGTGGGTATCTGAGCCCAGTAGTGACTTTGATAAGCATCATTGTGAAAAATAATACAGAACAAAATAGTACTAGAAATGCTATCAATCAGCTGCACCCCTACATAGTAGTATTAGAAATATCAGTAGCAGTACCAGCCTTCGTCTCCAGGACTCTGGTTTGACAGTTACTGAAGCTGGGTATTTACTCGGAATACCTTAAACCCCCATTTGCCCAATGTGCTGAGATCAATGGGATGCGAGCAGAGGTTCCGAAAAACCCAAGCTACAGATGGATACCGTGTTAGGTATGTAGTTGGGCTATAGATGGCAAACTGCATGAAGTAATTGCATGGTAGAACTGGTACATTACTTTACAAACCCCCACTATTATCCAAATGCTAATCACTTTTTCGTCCTCACACAGATTGCGAGTACATTTTGGGTGCGACTCCTTAAAAAGCACACAAAATAAATACTGTTGGTATGCTGTCTACTGGTCTTACCATACATGATTAATCGAAACTAGCACTCTTAGTGTAGGCGCGTACCTATATCAGCAGTATCTCATTATCTTATATTACACAGCCTGATGGATAGAGTTGATAGGGCGGAAACCAAGAAAAACGCTCTTCTGCTCAGGGCCCAAAGCATGTACCTACTCGAAATGGTTTAAACCCAGATTCAAACTCCTTGTTGAGACAAGGGGCATGAGCCCCCCAGTGTTTACTTAAATCCAGGGCCACTTCTGACAAATTTTAACGTCAGAAATGGTACTGATTGTGAGACGCAACTACATCGTAGCCAGTTGTAATTAGACACAGTAGTTTCCGTATCAGTCTCGGCCTTCTTGGGCCTGCCTTCACACCTACTATAGGTGAGGGAGGGTAAATAGCACAGTAGTACCAGCGCAAAAGTCTACTGTCACTGTAAGACCAAATAAAGGCGGTGTATTGGCTTGCATTTGATACAGCAGCCCACGCCTGACCCGTCTAGTATCTTCGAGACTCATGGGAGAAGGTGAAGAGTGTGGAGCCGCTAACTACCTTCTCTATCACTTTAAACTAACCCCTGAGGCCGTCACCTCATCGAAACCAATGGTCAAACACACACATCATGACACTACAGACGAGGTCACTCAGAGCATGGGACCTAGCACGAAGGCAGTTTTTCGGGAGCCTCGGGCAGGGCGCAAACAAACGCACGACCCTCACTGCTAAGGAACGCACGCACATTGCCTTTCCCGTTGTGACTTCAATCCGTTCAATGAGAAGCCCGCATTAGAAGACTTACCTCATGAGTAGGTTGGCCTCAACCAGTCTGAGCAGAATTCAATGTGGTGGCTGCCGCTAGTCATTACCTCGGACCTAGTCCACCTCGCGGCTGGACGTACGCTCCGACAGTCAAAATTTCCACCTAAATATTAGCCTTTCCGTCTAAACAGAATATATGGCTGTCCTACGACTTTTTTCCCCTCCTTAGGAGCCGGGTCTGGAAAATCGATAAGTCTACCATCACCCTAAACTAATTCACGTGCAGACCACCGTCCGCGTATACACAGCAGAGCCCCTTGGGTGTAACGACATGGCCCCTTGGGCCTTAAATATACAAATTATTATAACAACGCCGAGCCCACTTTGGGCATAGTCGGTAAAAACGGCCAAATTGCCAGATTTCTTCCAACATTAACAATTTGATGACAATTGATTTTGAAGAATCTTTTGATGAAAATACCTGCAAGGACAGAAACGACGCTCTGAAAGATCTGTTTTCCTCGATGTTTGATCCACTGACCAGGGAGTTCGTTTGAACACCAACGAGAATAGTTTAGAAGAGGAGGATTACTAACATTGGCTACTGCATACAGCTCAGTAGTTCCACAATCGTATCTTCATGATGTGATAGAAAGCGTGGCTGACAGGTTAACTTGACATGTCTCTGAATTGACGGTCAGGCTATAGGGCCCTCCTCAGTTGAACAAGATCCAAATTTGTGTCAAATGTTACCCCGAACGAGGAGTTCGATGCAGATTACAACCTCATCTGGGCCTGTAGCCAAAAAGCACTGCAATTCTGGAGAGGTTTTTTGCAACTGGAAACAACCGCCGCGGATGCCTGCCCTATATACCTACAAAAACACGTTGACCGGCTTATTTAACCCATTGCCTCCCATAATTTAACCACTTTGATTTTTGTTATGAAACTTGGATACCTATTGTAAATGTAAGAAACACGCTGAAATAGTCAAAACTTAATTTTAAATAGAAATAAACGAGATATTAGGTGATCTCATATGAGATAACTGTGATGATACAGTTGCAATGACTATAGTATATCCCAAAATGTAATTTTTATTTCCGGTTTTCAAAACTACTCATTCTATATGGAAGCATAAATTAATAAAAATATCTATAACCATAAACGTTTTATTTTTTAAGCAGAAAAATGTTATTGAAAAACTTTCATAAAACAAAAAATAAATTATTTTCAAAGAGAAAAGTTAGTTATGCAGCTACAGACGTGGAGTTGTGAAACCGTATCCTTTGCTTAACATTTCTACAAATAACGTTCCACTTGTTGAAGAGGTTTCACTGTGTCATAATTAGTTCCAATATTGACACATGTATTATCAATCCACTTAACGACAATAATTTCTTCACTGGTATCAAATCTGGAGCTGCGTGGTCCTCTTTTTTGATTTTTCATTTCTTTTGCTTCTATCAAAGTACATTTTTTCCAGCCTGTTCATGCGCATAGTTCCAGTTGCTTAAAGCCGAGCTCGCGAAGATGAACCAGTTACTCATATCCAGTTAATAGGTTGCCAACGAAAACACTATGTGATTGCGGTTCTTCTACGACACCTAGCATGTTCAATGCAACTTTTGATCCAAGCAATAAGTCTGCGCGGTTATCATCGGATGAGCTCTTGCCGCAATAGAGATCGAAATTGTAAGAATAACCAGAAACACCGCACAATGCCCAAAATTTGTATCCAAACCAGATAGGCGTACCCCTAATGAATTGCATTAAGGCGTGTTGGCCATAATATTTTACGATAATTTCATCGACGGCCAGGTGTTCTACAATGCATATGTATGATATTTTTCATATGTACATCACACTAATATCATATATTGCCTTACTAAGAAGTAGGCGAGTCAATATCCATCAAAAACCACGCTCTTCAATTGAATGACAATCTGCAAACGGACACGATGCTTATAAAGGCTTCAAATTAGACAGGTTTCAACACGTCTGTGCAAGCATCCACGCTCAGCTATCCAGTAAGCAGCAGTAAATGTGTTGTGACCTGTGAAGTCACTTCCTCCCAATGATCTCATACGAGATCAGCAACTTTTAAAGCCTGCTATTCCTATAATATTACATCTACTGGTGTTTTCGAGCATTCCAATGTTTTATGTAGGCAACTTCAACATGTACTATATGATATTATCTACTAATTGTAGTTGAGTATGACTTATTTTGTTACTTTGATATCAACAGTTCTGGGGAGTACATTTTTGACGTTTTCAAACTTGTATATAAATTAATTAAGAACTAATTTTTAAAATTATCCTGTGTATATCAGACAAATATACCTATTATATATAGCATAAGGGTTAATATGCGTATATACTAATATATATAATTTTTAAGTGATCTCATATGCGATCACCGAGAGGTAATGTGCTAAGTCAACTTGGAACTGCGTCCGGACAACTTCGGTTTGACGCCATTTTCCCCACTGACCCTGTTTTTCGCGAATAATTGCTCCTGCTGCAACCCTATTACGTTATATGATATGTCCCATAATAACGAACGTTCCGAATCCTCACATGTTATCGTCAATATCACGATACCACCTCAGTGCATCATATCAATCTAACCATATATCAATGACATAAGCAGTTTTCGTCTCCTATAGGTTTTTGAAATCCAGGGTTCGCTGAACTCTGCCTCAGGAGTTTTTTATTACTTATTTTCTTAGTTTGCCATATTTAACAAATATTGTACACTATTGCTTTAAATGACTGCCCGTTTCGAATCGAATGTGACTTGATATAATTATCAGTATATTTGAGTGATATGTAGGTGGGTTGTCTTTGAGTTCCCTATTTGTACATGTGTGTCGTCTGACGTGAAACAGTTATTTTAACAAAAAATACAGTGAAAAAACTCCTTGGGATTTTTTAGGAGAAAAACTGTCGCTCTTTTGGAGGAGGGAGGATCTGGGGGGGGGGGGGGGTGAGGAGGAAAAATTTCCGCCGTTGGGGGGGGGGGGGGACCGGGGGGGGGGGACATAGCAGAGGTCACCGGGATCATCACCGAGTGCGGACGATGCACCATTGCTGATTGCAGAATCTATCGACAAGGTTGGAAATTTAGAAATATCCGTCCAGATCGTCGACAGCCCACTACGGGTCGAACCAGGGGAGAACATTTATGTATAACATGCAATTCCACTTCAGTTGTTAATACAATTGCTCACACACAGCTGTGGTTACCAACTTTGTGTGTTTCTACTACAGCACTAAGGTCGTAATGACTGGGTCCGTCGATCTTAGATATACAACCATTTATTTATTCATGAAAAATTATTCACGACTGTCCGTAACCATGTTTCTGCAAAACCAGTCAACAAAAGTACGGAAGAAACGAACGCGCACTCGCACACGACACAGATTTTCTGCAGACTGAGTCTAGTATATGGGTCATAACCATTTTATCGAATCGCATTTCATCAGTGCCTCGTCATCTATAATACTACGACGTTGCAGATTAAATATTTACATGATCAAGTGACCTCAGGACAGCCACTGTACCCAACTCTATTCCCGGTCAACTTGACTTGGAAAAGACCACTAGTGTCTGTGAACTCCTAGTTTCTCTAAGGTTGGAGAAATTGGGAGACGATTCGGCACATGGATGGCCGAACGCGCGGTAGCAGTGGGGAGACATGACTATAACTCCCGGGTCATGGTTTATGCGACGGATCCCAGCCACAACTTTAAAATTGCTGAGGCCAAAATTCTCGCAAGGTTTGACAAGCGAGTGAGCCTCGAACTGGGTGAGTCTTCGTTATGGGGCTTGCAGTAAATTAATCAGTACAGTGACCTTATGGCTCCATACTCCGTGCTGGGACATTGTCTAGGCAGTAACTTACTGAGCGGGGAGGGCGCAGTCGACCAAAGTTTATGTTGAGAGGGCATCCAATCGCCGAGTCAATATAAAGCAAGTATCGAGAACGGTAATGAGATCCCGTCAATTAACGACTCTGATGCGGAGCAACGAGCAATTATCGTGTTAAGTATGAACACCAACAATGAGTGCCGAATCTATTAATTAGGTTAGGCAGGTGGCGGCATGATATCTGCATGCTATAAATACTGCACATCGAAGAAGAAGATGCGACCACTAAAACAAGAGTTTTATTTTCCTGATGCTTCGGATTCTGTCGATAATCCTTTATCATAGGTACTCGTCGGATGGTCTGATACATTCGCAGATATCTGTGTGTGCTATAAATACTATACACCTTGTGCCGTCCTCATTCTTATCGGCAAGTGTCTGTGATGATGTGTTTTGAGCAAGAATCGAAAACGCCAGACCAACAAGCGCCAAGCTCTAGCAATCGCGCCCTCTTTTCCTAAATTGTTCACTGAGACTAGCCTGTTCACCTATGACGGCATGATGTAAAGTCTGCGAACCTGGGCTCGGCTCATTCTGAAGGTAAACACCAATGGGTCTGCATTCATTATGAATGAGCGGAACCAAGCCTTATCAGACAATACACTGGCCTGGACAGTGCATATACATATGTCTGCTAACGGATGTTTACGAAAGTCAGTGTTCACAACGTCCATGCTTACCTTGAAAAGCGCGATCAAATGTAGGCCTCCTGACAGTTAATGGTTGCGCACCGAAATAGACAGTTTAGGTGATACAGTGGAGTCCGGTTAATGTGGACGCCTCCGTTCCAGGCCAACTGTCCGTATTAACCGGTTGTCCACATTAAGCGAACTGACCCCAAACCAGTCGTTTCTACGTATAAAAAACAGAATTTTGCATCTGAATGAAGTTTTATTGAAAGAACATGCTCAGTTTTGATTGCTTTGGTGGAAAATTTTCTCTTAAAGCTCCCCTTAAGTTCTTTATCACAGCGTCTAAATTCTCCACATCAAAACCTTGTTGTCGATGCCCCGTTTCGAGTACGGGAATTCCCCGCCGCGGGCGATTTGGACTGGATTTTTGACAAAATCTGTGGGTCGACCGACCGGTTGACAGCTTGGTGCTGTCCACATTAAGCGGTGGCTGTCCAGATTAACCGGAGGATTTTACTATGGAGAAATTCCGTTCCTGGCCAACTGTCCACATTAAGCGGTTGTCCACATTAACCGGACTCCACTGTAGTAGGGAGGCGCAGGCTAAGACAGGCTTAGGGATAACCAACAGCGTTTCCTTCAAGCAGCCACATAGTTCGCACGACAAATTGTGTTGGAAGACTGCTCAATTACCCAATGTGCTCTTCAGCCAGACAGCTTTGATGAACATTTAATTCCAATTCCTAAACGTTTATTGGAAACAGCTTCGATTATTTCATACCTTTAGAGATGTGTGGCCAGCAGCCAAAATGGCTACGTCCGGCATCCTCGTTCAGCGGTCACTGGCTCGAGATCATGCAACTACGCAGCAAACGGTCTCAGATTCACTGAGACATCAACGTAGTGCAGGGTAAATGTGACAAAAAATAGCACTATGTATCCACCTCCAACCGGGCTTAAATTTTTATTAATGTGGACGGCTGCGCGAAATAGCAATTAGGCGTTTCAAGATGATCAAACAAAAAAGGGAATATCATAAAAGTGTTGAGAAAGATATAACTAACGACAGACCCTTGTGGTTAACCAAGGAAATCTGTCAGTGATTTCAAATCGAGGCGAAACAGAAACGCATAACATCCGGGTTGGGAACAGGGTTGAAAATTTGTTCACAGCTCAATTACGACCACAAAGACGAACGTCATAGGTAAGTGTCGAAACCGACGACGTGAGCAAGATAAAAGCGATATAAAGCATATGCATTTGAAGTAAACTGCGTCTGCTAGCAACAGCAATTGATATCAGGTGGCGATAAGCCAGTCCTGCGTGCACACAAGTCCCTCATACAAGCTCCGCGTATTGCATGACCAACAGACACTTAACTACATGCACTTCTCCGCGCCCACACGGCCGCGAACCTAGTCGTCTTCGCATCGACCACACACTGTTGCCCTGACTCACTTATATGAAAAGACGAACACAGTTAACTGCATGTCTTATCTTTGACCCCGTTCACATGTGAATGTACTGATCCGAGAAAAATTTAATGAAAGCATGCGTACGCTCGCCAACTGGTCGACTAAATTCAAAACATCTGGGTGTCATTTATTTTTCTGAGTGCTTACAAAATCCAACTAAAATTCACTGTTACAGTTGCTGCAGTTGTCTCCCTGACGGGTTATAAATAACAAGAATGGAGAAGACTGCCAATGGGAAAAATTCATTGACAAGTATCATTCAAATAAGACAGGGAACTAAGTTGTGCAGGAAATCATGTAAAAAACGAGTATTTAAGAAAGTGATAGAAGACTACCAGGTGAAAAAAAAGTTTGAGGCAGTAGGTGGGCTTCTAAATACACATGTCATTTTCAATTTTAACGGTTGTCTAGCGAAATTTGGCAAAGAACCCCTGTTAAAGCAGAGAGTCCTCGAATCGCATCCTACTTTGCTACAACCGTCAGGAAGGCGGTTATTACGTTGGAGTCAGTCGACCGCTGTTGATAGGGCTGCTGACCACTAACAGTGAGTTGAATTTTACCTTTAGCCGGGATCGGAGCACCGCAGGGTCCTGGCGCACGGGAGTCAGGACAGAGAAGCGGATCATCTGTGGCTTCGAAGCTCCACACGGTGAGCCTTTCGGGCGGCACAAAGAAACGCAGAGGGAGCGCCATACCGGGAAAGAGGGACACTCTCTGGAAACCGACTAACTGGCGGTAGGCGGCTGCGTACTTTCCTCCAAAGTTACTGCTGGCCGACGTGTTAAACAGCGTTAGCCAGTCCATGTAAACCTGCATAAAGAGAGTAGTATCGGAATCAGTCAGTGGGAGGATGGGAAAAGGTTAAATGAGTTCGAACTTGCAATAAGCGCGGTATTACGTGTGAGAGCCTGACCGAGTCTGGAGGGAAAATGAGTGATTGGTAGGCGCCGAAGGACTCGCCTCGATAATGACAACGGGAAGGGGCGTGCTAGACATACATCGCTGTGATTTAGACAAACACACACTTTTTCGAGCAGATATGAGCATAAGTTTAAGGTTTACGTTTTGGTAAGGAACTGGGAGAGCAAGACTTTTCTGACAACCAGGACGAGTTTGTAAGAACTTCTAAAACCGAAACGCTGATTGACAGGTAGTTCTGAAGTTGACAGGCCCGAAGAACCTAAGGTTTCCTGAAAACCCACAGTCCGCGACTGTCAGAGTGAATTATGATCATGTATGCATGCGGTTTCGTTAACGATTGCTTTTAAAATGCCCTTCTATCTTAAGTCAACTGGACGGATGACCAGTACATTAGCATGTACAATTTAACGGTACACCACACCAAGATTGCCTGAGCTAAAATCTGTGGCTTGGAGGGTTGCCAAATGACAGGAAAACACGAATCGCACGGTCAATCCACGGCGGGTTATGTGGAGTGGCTGATTGGCGGACTGAGAGTCAGAATTCAATGACTTCATTTTAATGAAGCCTTTATAGCACTTCCAATCAAATGGGATTCAAGCCGTCTCCCTACTTGGTTGTGGTTTTCTGATTTTTCTGAACCAAAGTGCGCAGGTCTGCACAGTCTCCCATCTCCAGCCCTGTTGACTTTGTCCTGACACCGGGACCAAGAGGGGGAGTGAGGTAGATGTTCCGCAAGTCTACTTTCAGTATAATTCAGCGCAAGTTGTCGTCCCTGCATCACCCCGCTGTGGAGCACATGGCGAACACGGTGTGCGTGTGTGTCGTAGCCCATAGTTGGATCAGAAATCCCCGCCGGAATCCAAACTAGGGGTAGTTGGGAGACGGAGAAAAGCCACGACCTCGACCGGCTTGAGCCACAGGTCCGCGGGAATGAGGAGGGTGCCTGGCCGAGAACTGCAGGCGAACAGTTGACGGCAGTCATGCGGCGAGACGCCGCAGTCGCGACAGCAGTCGGGTATGGACGGGTCGAGCCGGTGTTGGTACTGGCGAAGGTCCATTGAGTAGCCGCTGCGTAGTTGAGACAGAGTGCAGCGAGTGACTCTCGGAAGTCGTTGTTCTGAGGCCGCAATCGGAGGTAGCTAGCCGCCCAAAAGGATCGTGGGGTGATAACGTCGTTTTTTCTCGACAACGGCTCTCCAGTGGAGACGCTGGAAGCCTATCTTGGTGGCAAAGCTATCAACAGGTAGATCCGTGAGAGACGAGGCAACAGCTTCCTTGTGGAGTGCTCGAATAGACGGCAGGGCTCGGGAGCGCAGCAACGGGGATGATTGGGATGGCCGGGTTGCCAGCAACTCCACCTGAACTGCTGGCTAAGGAGAGTGTTGTGATGGGCGACCGGTAGAACAGAAGCCTCCGCATGAAGATGATCTATAGGCGACATTTTATAGCAACCTGTGATCGTGCGGAGGGCAGCGTTTAGGGCTGACTGGAGGCGGCGGAGGCTGGAAGAGCTCATCGTAGGAGACCAGATTGATGCCGCATAAGTGAGGTGCGGCTTGGCCAGCGCCTTGAAAGCAGTCAACAGAGTCTCTTTCGCGCAGCCCCAGGATGTGACTGCTAGAGCCTTGAGGACCTTGGTGCAGCGGCTAACTTTGCTTGCGGTCTCCCTGGCATGGTCTGCGAACGTGAAGAGCGGATCAAAACGCACACCAAGGAGTTTGGGCTTGCGGACGAGCGGTGAGGACGCCCCATTGACGGTGATGACCGGGTGACGATTAAAATCATTCGGATAAAGCGTAAAAACAGTTACGGACGACTTGGCTGCCGAGATCAGCATTCCGCGCTGGGTGAGGAAGTTTCCGACAGCAGGCATGAACTCCGTGAGGAGCTGTGCAGCCTGATCGATATCATGGTGCCGGCAAAAGAACGTAACATCGTCCGCATAGGATACCACTTGCACAGGTGCCCGGGGGAGTGGGAGCTCTCGCATGTAGATGTTAAAGAGCGTCGGGCTGAGCACAGAGCCTTGAGAGACGCTACAGGTCTGTTTACGGGGCTTAGAGAGAGCGCCCCGGAAGAGGACACGATCGTGACGGCCACGGATGTAAGCCACCAACCATCGGACCAGGCCAGTCGGGATGTTCAACGAGACCAAGTCCTGCAGGAGCTGATCGTGGCGGACGCAGTCGAAGGCTCGTGACAGGTCAATTGAGACTGCCACGGTCCGCGAAGCGGGCTTCTGTTGATTGAAGCCCTCGAGGATGGCGACACGGTCAAACCGACGGTCAAACTGACGTTTGGGCAAAATGCAAACAATGTAATCATTCAAAGAAACCCTAATCGAGTCGCAGTCAAACATTGCTCTTCCACCTGCATATTATGTGCTGCGATATCGCCTGGACAAAATTACTAGGCACGCGGGGAGGATGCGGATAACCAGCAGTTTGGTGGACAGCGGGCCAACTGGTCTAATAATCACCAAACCAAGAATCTACAGCGGTGATTAAGTTACGGCAAAGTTGGTCTGTTGATATCCTGCGTGGATAAATGAAATTGCCTACTTGTGCAACCCATCCAGTGACGATCGGCTGGCGCATGAATGTGTTTTGGTGAACAGACCGAGTCAGAGGACTTGGCTATAAGGCATAACTGGTCTACTTTATCATCGTTCAATAGACTTAGAGAAAAAAGCGGGTAAGACTAGGCAACAGGACTAGCCCGGTAATCCACGAAGACTTGTGCGAAATTCCATCAATGGTAAATATTAGCAAGTCATAACCCTGAAAAATAGGGGTGCAGACGATTCCTATTTCCACGTCTTGACAAAAAGTGAAGTAATTGAACAACGAACCATACAGAAGAAAAGAATGAAAGTACCTGAACCACCTCATCACAAGCCAAGATACCCTGATTTACAACTTCCACCGAGAAAGTGAATCCCACCGTTGAGGCTACTGTGAGCGCCGGCACGTCCATGTTGCGGTAGATGAAGGAAGGACCGCCAATTGGTTGTCTGTTGTAGCTCAACCCATAACCAAAGGGGAATTCAATTTGAATACAGGGTTCAGTTATGTTGGAGAGGTTTTTGCAAACCGAAAACATATTGAATCGGTAGGTCTGGTTAGTCATCTTGTAGGTTGTGATATCTGCTAATCCGTCAAGGCTGCGATACCAGGTAAAAGGTAGTCGACCTGCCGGAATCCACCAGTAACCGTCCTTGTCATGCTGACTTGCCTGTTCTGGAACGAAACCATCAACCTCACCTTCAGCGTCAGTAGGCGGTACCGAGGCATCAGGGCCACCAAGGAGGACTCTGGCCACAATGCTGCCAGCCTGCTGACCCGGAAATCCCAGCCACAGTATTGAGCGCACCTTAAGTAGATCACAAAAAAGAAACGAGATGAAATTCATAAACTAGAGACGTCCATACAAAGCCCCAACGGTGGGTACAGTTGTCTATACAAAACGACAAAATCCAACTAAATTTACCTGTGTAGAATTGACCGCCCAGCTAATGTTGACAGGACTAGCTGAAAAGACCAGTAATACGACTGGCAGGTTCGGCGCATGCATGTTGGCCAGTTCCAGAAGTCGTGCCTGCTGTCCACGCAAATCCATCGACTTGCTGTCGTGGGATTCTCGTTGTAGGAAACACCCAGTTCCCACGGTGACCACCAGCAACTGCAGTGTTTTATCCTTCAGCAGGTTCACGTAGTCACTTTCATTGACAGACGTACAGGCAGCACCGTCGGCACAAAACTCAGTCACCAGGAGTGAGTCGGCCACCTCACGTAAGCCTACACGCAGGAGAGATTGTTAACAGTTAGCAACTTCACCTCTGCATATCAAGTAAACGTATGGATGAAGGCAATAAGATAAAAGGCGACGATCAAATGGGTAACCACCTAATTCTGATTACTATGGAGTGCCCGCTTAATTTATTTAGCTAGGCATGTTATGTTAGGGTTGAGTTAAAAAGTGGGGTCAGGAAAAGATTTAGGGTTTTTATGTCACTCCGACTTCATGGTTTCTGAGCCTAGCATGGGGCTTTCGGCCATCTGCGTCAGATTCCGCCCCCTGTCTTCTTGACTCTGACTTGATGGTAGGCACAGGCGCATGGGGGAGAAAGGGAGAGTGCGGTAGATGCAATGCAAGTCTTCTATCACTTAAAACCAATCCACGTGTAAGTCTCTGTGTCTGTATCACCACGCTGTGGAGCATACGGCGGACATCGATGGTCGAACAGTAGGAAAAATTCAGGGGTGCATTTACGGAGCTGCTGAGGGGAACGATTTTGCTTGTGAAAGAGGAGCGTTCATCGAGAGGGGTTTATTACAAGCCTGACATTTTGGGTAGTGGTCTCGTCTACCCATCTTCAGAGAATAGATACTCTGGCTCAAGGTCCTCGTCTTTATGCCGTCCTTTCTCGCGTGTGCCTGTTCGACCAATCATGTTTGAGCCACTCTGTGTGTCTCGCGCCTTGTCTTCAGTCTCCTCGTCCGTCGGTCTCTTGCCTGTCGCCGTGTCGCCCCCTTGTGTGTTCGTGCCGTGGCCTTTTGTGACACCATGACTGGTGCTCGGAATAAGCATGTTGGCCGCGGCGGCGGCGGCTGACCACGTGGTAATGCGGCTTGCGCTGGTGTCAGACCCCGTGTGTTCATCTCGTTGCCTCCCGTGGTGTCTCGAGTGATTTCCGGCATGCACACGTTGGCCGCGATGTTGGCTACCCGCGTCCTAATCTCAAGTGCGTCGGTGTTGGCCTCGTGAGCGTTCGGTCCATCGTCCCCCATCACGCCTGGACTTTTTTCCCGGCTCCCGTTGTCCGATGCTGCTACTACTTACTTGATCCGATTAGCCTCTGTCGTTGGATGAATTGGCTTCACGGATGTCACGAATAGCGGCAGCCCATTGGCGGCGGTCAGAGGCGAGCTCTTCACAGATGTTAACCCATTGTTTGTTCCAATTTCACAAGCCATAAACGGTTACGAGGTCCATCCGTTCAACGTCCAACTTAACGGTGCTGAGCCATGTCTTCAGTTGACCGCCTTGTCGGTATCTCCAGTTTGCACAACGAGAAGGGTTCACGACCAATCTGCAAAGGTCCGTCGATGGTTTGCGCAGGACATGGCCAAACCATTGCAATCGGCAATGCTGGATGTACGATGCTAGACTTGGAAGTTTGAAACATCTGCGGTATAGCTCAACATTAGAGATTCGATCCTGCCAGAAGACTCTTAAGAGGCGTCGAAGACAGCAACGGTCAAAGACTTCGAGCGATGGGATGTCTGTCTTTCTCACTGGCCATGTTTCGCAGGCATATACTAACACCGGTCTGATTGATGCTCTGCATATCAGCAGCTTAGTACGTAAACTGAGTTCTGAGCGAGACTAGAGTGGTCTGACTAGCAGCCTAAATGCATTTCTAGCCTGCGCGATTCGGTTCTTGATTTCGTCTTTGGCCTGTCCATTTGCTAGCATATTCGAACCCAAGTAGCGGAAGCAGCTAACTTCTTCAATGGGTTGACCGCTGATAAACAGTGGTTGTGCTGCGCCCAGATACGTAGTCAGAAGCATCGTTTTGCGCACATTAATTGTCAGACCAACAGTTGCAGCGAAGCCGGTGATTCGGTCTAGCGTTGGCTGTAGTAATTGAGGAGTTTTACCGAGTACGACAATGTCATCGGCATATTCCAGGTCAGGTACTCTGAATTCAGAGCTGATTTCACATCAACTGTCAGGTAGAATTGACTGATGCATTACCCAGTCGATCAAGAAGTTGAAGAGAACTGGAGAAAGAGGGTACCCTTGTCGAACTCCACAAGTCAGAGGGAAAGCATTTGACTCTTCACCAAGGGTTCTTACTCGGGCTGATATTGCGCCACACCTGCCACTCTGTTAGGGGCCTTCCCGTGCATCAGGTTTGTTTCTAAAGTGCATGAGATAGGTTTTCCGTGTCCACTTTGTCTAGAAGCATCCGTAGCGCTGAGGCCATATAGACATTGCTTGGGCATATGCTCGTCATCCGTCCTCTCGAGATGGCCATTCCGTTGCAGTTGCATTCGCCTCAGCACGGCCTGGACGCCGGGTCACAGCACAAGCTCGGTGACAGAGAGTCCTGCCTGCTACTCAGTATTCTCCGGAGGCAGCTGAGATAGACAGCAATGACAGTCCTTACTTGGCTTTCGTATATCGTGTATATCTTCAGCCACTATACCAGCACGGTCAAAACAACAAGGCAGAGGATACCGTAAGAAATTCGGAAGCAGCGGTCTACCCTGCCGAAGGTGTGACTGGTGCTAGGAATTCGATTTGTAAGCTCAGCAGCCGTTTCAGCGGTTTTTAAAGCTGTACAGTCAAGGTACGCGCAGTCGTTTGCCAGTGTGAGGCGAGTACCAGAGTTTTTAAACCGGGGTTCGTTGTAAGAATTATTTGGCACCAGTCGAAGCACGATCACCGTCTTCGCATTCCAATTGTTAATCCAAAGCTTCAGTAGCCAGAATTAAATATATGTTCACTCCGCTGCATGCTCTCTTCTTTGAGAATGGTTTACGTGCAGTCAATGGCAGACAATAAATAGTAGACAAGGTCAAGTTAAGTATAGAGCTTTATGAATCAGGTTGACGTTTGTTCCTGGACGCTTTTCAGGGACGGCATCCATCAACAGAGCAAAGAACACGAGGTCAAAGTGGTTGAGAGTGAGTACACAACTCTAATCAACTACATTTTTTCACCAAAAATTTTTCGGACTCTCTGGTGTACTGTGACGTGTGCCGTCATCCGGAATTATGGCTGGTTGAATCACCCCGTACATCCGAATGTCTGCATAATTTTTCCCAGTCCACTATGATTCACTGCATTGAAGGCCCTTGTACAATCCAAGAAAAGTGATTTAAAGGTTGGAAAGAATTACCTGACACATGTTTTGCTGTTGGCGGACTGCGAAAAGCATATCTATAATTCTCAGATATTCCTGGAATCTCCACTGTATTTCTGAAAGGAATCCTTCTTCAAGGTAGAGTTTGAAGTGATTGGGTAGGGCACTGTCGAAGAGCTGTTTGCGATGTCGAGGAATAAGGTGTGCGGTTATCGCAGTGCTGCCGGTCCCCTTGCCTTGGTAAAATCCTCGATGTACTGGGCAATTTACTCTTATTGTTGCATCGGCTAGGAAAGTGATGCAAGATCGACCCAAGTTTGGGGTGAGCATATATGTACATTGTGGCTGGGATTGTACTGGCGCCGGACCGTTATTGCACCGATGTGACTGTATCTTGAAGGAAAGAAGGGGGGCACTTGCAGTCCACATGAAAAGTGAACTGTGGTGAGGTCTGCGCAGATTACGGTAGATTCATTGGCGGTACAATTAAAGTTCTTCCTTGAGCGCTTTAAGGACTAAGACCTCCGTGGGATTATGTCCTCTGAGCGGAGCAGTGACACTAGCCCTCTGGCTTGCTACCTGCTTCAATAACCGAGGAGAAATTCGTCATCCCACCGCGGCCGGTGTATATTTGGGCGTCTTCAGTCCTGTGACTAGTTCTGCCAGAGTAACGACCAATCAGCGCGTGGCACGCCGTAGGCCAGAATGTTTCACAAAGCTCATCGCACGTCACTGGCAGAAATTTTCGAGAACGGCCAGAACCTCATAAATAAGTTAGAGTTGACTAGCTAGGAAATCCACTGTTACCTGTTGGCCTTAAATAAACTGTTTGTTCACAACAACCAGTCTTTTTCCACCTACCTGTCGAGGTACAATAATACTGCAGTTGGTCGGGGAATCCCGGGAGAGAGAGAGGGAGGGGGAGAGCCGTGCAGCAATTAAGTTAGTAGCCATTTACCTTGTTCCAAATTCACCTCGAACTGCGGCATTCGCGTGGCTGCGTAAGATCCCACCAGCTCGTCCATGCGCCTAGAAAATGGGCCAACCAGGCCCAGTTTTTGAAGAACGTGATTGCCCGTCCGGGAGGTCGCGCTGGCACCACTCAGGGGCAGAAAGTGGTGCAGATTCTTCAGCAAAACGGCTGATTTGCAGCCGGCGATGAGCGAAAGCTGCCTATGACGCTCGCTCTGAACAAACTACAAGGGCAGTATAAATTCTACTTAGACGTAGAGAAATAAAAATACTTTTTTTCATGGTCTCATTCAGGTACAGTGAAACTAAGAAGCATAACAAGAAGTGCAAAAACGTAGTTTTCGGTACGCCTCATGTAACAGTAGACAAACTGAATGTACCTGACAAGGTGTTAATTTATTATAGGGATTGCTTTCAGGTGGGTCGAATTCACCCTGTCGTAGACGAGTGAGGAAGAGTGGCCTAGCCAATGCCTCCAGTTGAGAGCGCTTGATAAGCCCCGTCTTTACAAGCAGTGGCAGGTCACTGTAAACTCCCCTCCAACGTGGCTCAGAGTTCTCAATATTCACACCTGCACGCACGGAGGCTAATGCGGCCTCGAAAAAGGTGCTGAAAGCCTTGTGCTCGGAAACCATAAATTGCAGTGCGCCTTCATCACTGATTACAAAACCTACAATGAGAAGTAATAAAGTAAATGACCAAAGGGAACAGGGGGCAAGTAGAGAATCAGAAAAGTCAAACTCTCCTCCTAGACTCCTACAGACGTTGAGGTAAAAAACACCGGCATCTAGAAATGCGATACGATTTCAAGCAGATATAACTGCGCATTCCTTAAATACAAGCCAGCAATGGCGCATAGAAACTCTGTTGACTTTATAAATAGGTTTGTGTTAGGTGTATTTTTAACTCCTTGGAGGAAAATTATAAATCCTCGTGTGCCCACGAAGGATCACGGAGGATCACAACAGTCCTCTAGAAGGGCAGCAATGGTTTGAGCGTAACTCGCATAAAATGGAGGAGAGACCGTGTAAGTGAGAGGAGATAGATGCAATCGCTGGAACAAGAAGTTTACTCGCCTGACGTTTCGGATGCGCGCTTGAACCTATCATCACATGCAGTACAATATCGACATCAACATGTTCCCGAGGCCACTGTGTCCTATAACAGGCAGTATACGGGTAAAAGGTGGTTGAAAGTCTACGCGTGCCACAGATGCACTTGTCCGCATGAGCTAAATTTTATTAGCTCAGACCCCCCAACATTGACCGCTGCTAAATAGCCGCATTAAAATGCCATCACAATCTGACAACTACAGTAGTTGCCGGTTATTGAGCCCACGGTTAATAGACCCAGACGCGTATTAAGCCCAAATAAGCTTGGGACGGAATTATACTAAGCGAAATTCACCGGCTAATAAGCCCAGTTTGCCAACAGGATAGAGTGATATTCTAATCTCTCTGCGTGCGCAACTGTTTACATAATTTTGGCAAGTCTTACGCAAAACAAGACGCCGGATGTGATCCGTTGTCATTTTTGAAGTTAAATTTTGCGACACGAAGAGCCAGTTCCTACTGCTGCACAGATGAGAGCTGCACTCTACACTCTGCAACGCGGTCTACAGGCATCAGATTTCACAAAATTCGACGATTTCTGATGCCTGGAGACGGAAATAAAAGAGCACTTGCGAGTGAAGTTCCCTCCAAAACAACGGACACTGGACCGCAAATTATTTTTTGATTTTGTTATTACGTAAAATACAGAAAAACAGCTTTCTTTTCTTGTGAATAACCAAGCTCCACACATAATACAGTGCGTATGTAATGTATAGTGCCTATCCTGCGTTTGCTAATCAAGAACTAGGACTCTCCGGTTAGTGCGCCCGCCGCTTATTAAGCCCAATTTGGTCTGGGCTCGAGGTTGTTGTTGTTTTACTAGCTTACTCCCTTAACCTAGTTTGCCACCAATACATGTTATACAATTTTTAAGAAAGATGAAGGGATAGAGATGAAGGAATAAAGAATAAAGAGAGAGGTATAAAGTGTTTAAGAAAGATGAAGGAATTCGGCGACATTGTCTGGGCGAAGCCATAGGTCCTCAGGCGTGAGGTCCGTAGGGTTGGCTGGGCAGTCGAAGAGGTGGCATGTTGTGTGGAAAGGCAAGAGGCAGTCAGGACAGTTGTCTGTGACGTTGTCAAAGCATGAGGTGAGACGGCATTTGAATGAGTTCAGCAGCGTGGAGAAGCCGGAACGCAACTGGGATAGCCTGGTTCTAGCGTTTCTAGACAGGTTGGCCCTACGTTCTCTGGCCATGACGTCGGAGACCGGCGGAGGAGCGTTGAGAACTCTGTTGGGTTTATAGTTGCTGATGGCTTGCTCGACAGTTTTGGTGTGGATACGCTTAACGAGGTCTGTTATCGGTAGATTAGTGGGGTACACCGAAGCCTGTGGGCCGTACGCGTCTATGGTAGACTGCTTCATGCGTCTAGCAGGTGGATGGCGCGTTAACAGGCGATTGCCCGGATGTTCTGGGTTATGAGACTGCGCAATGTAGATTTTTGCCTGCATGAGAAAGTGCACCTTCAGAGGAAGGACTTGAGTTTCCTGATACAGGTGATCTACATTGGTCATGTTAACACAGCCCGTGGCGATGCGGAGAGCAGCGTTCTCAACGCGTTGGACTTTCGCCCAGCTGGTATCGCTTAACAGTGGGGCAAATATGGCTGATGCATGCTCAGTCGTTGCCTTGCCTGTTGCCCGGTATGTCGTGACTAACGTCTCAGTGTCCTGGCCCCATGAAGAACCTGCCAAGGCTTTTAGGATGTTGAGCTTGGCTTTGGCTTTGCTGGCTTGGATGTCAGCATGGCGGTGTAGAGCCAGCGTCGGGTCGAGAGTGAGGCCCACGAGTTAAGGATACTGACATAAGGAAATGTCATCGCCCTCCACCTTAATTGGAGGATGGGACTTGTATTCTTTGGGGTCCGGAGTAAACAGAGTAACTGAGGACTAGGTCGCGGATAGCTTCAGTTGCTTATCGTCTAGGTGCCGGACTAAACTGGGGATGTAGTTATTTAAGGCATCGGCAGCCATGAGAAAGTTTGGGTGAGAAGACAGCAGGGTGATGTCATCAGCGTAAGACACCATTTTGACTTCAGGGGGGGGATTCGGGAGGTTAGCCATGTAGATGTTGAATAGCGATGGCGAAATGACAGAACCTTGAGGACCTCCTGTCTTAGAGTTGCGGGCTTTAGATAGCGTCCCTGAGAATTCGACTCGCGTTTGTCTGCCACGGAAATAGCAGTTCAGCCATCTGCAGAGCTCGTTCGGTAGAGACGAATCTATGAGGGATGTCATCAAGGTGTCAATGTTAACTGAGTCAAAAGCTTTAGTAAGGTCGAGGGCGACCATTACTGTTCTGTCCGCAGGTTTCGTTTTGTTGAAACCACATGCAATGTGGTCCGTGACACGTTGTAGAGCTGACGTCGTAGAGTGGAAAGCTCTGAAACCGTGTTGGTGCTCTTGGAGGTTGGCATGTCTATTGAGCGAGGGGAGAATAAGACGCTCAAGTATTTTCACGGCCGGGCTGAGAAGCGAGATCGGGCGGTAACTGTCAGAGACAGCGGAGTCTTTACCTGCTTTGTGGCTGGGGAGGATATGAGCCATTTTCCAGATAGCTGGTATATGGCACGTGGCTAGGGACAGATTAAGCAACATGGTTAAGAATGCGACACCTCTGGGGCCTATGTGTTTTAGGTGTACCATCGTAATGTCATCCGGTCCAAACGCCTTAGAGTTCTTAGCACGCTTAATCGCAGTTGTGTTATCATGAGCTGAGAACTGGAGCGGCACTAATAAAGGTTTGCACGACCTGTGTTTGACGATCCTCGAATTCTTCGAGGATTTATGGACCGCAACCGTGGCGAATTGCACATTGAATTGGTTGGCAATGTCTCTGTCGGTCTTTATCGGTATACCATTGAATTTGATAACCTGGTTGGGAGGAGCAGGTGCCCCTCTACCGATGGATTTGATTGTTTGCCACAACTTGCTGGTGTTGGTGCGGCTGGAAAAAGTGGCTAGCTTTTCTTGCCATATGGTCCCCTTGTGTTCATTGACCAGTCGGGAGATCTCTAAGGTCATGGCCGGTAACGACGGGTGCTGAGGGTTTTGAGCTCGGGTGACGTCACGCTCTCTTGATAAGGTGGCCGCATCGGTAGGGTATCCTGTGATGGGATCAAAGACCTCGCCCGCGGGAATGTTGTGCTTAGAGGCAGTATGCATGATGTGGTTGAAAACCGACACACCTTGGCGAACATCTGGAGGGAAAGGGGCCTAGTCAAAGAGATTCTCAGTTTCACTAAGGAAACCGGGCCAGTTGGCTTTACGTAGATTCATAAAGCACTTGCGAGCGTTACGAATCGGGGAAGCATGTGTGCTGATTGTGATAACTATCGGGAGGTGGTCAGAGCTCAGTTTGCATAGAAAGTCCCATGAGGAAGATAGTAATAGGTCGCAACTGACGATGGAAATGTCCGGGCTAGCGCAAGTAACTGAATGAGGGAGTCTTGTGAACGTTCCATCCGTGTTGAGGACACCAAAGTTGGTGTTGTTGATCTCCTCGGCTAGTGAGGCACCTTTAGTACAGGAAAGGTTAGAGAACCATAAGTCATCGTGGGCATTGAAGTCGCCCAAGATGAGTTTCGAATCACCCGTAAGCATGTGGACTATTGATGGTCTGAAGTTGGCATCACAACTGCTTTGTGGAGGAATGTATACGTTATGGACAGTCGGACTGGATAGTCCAATAGTAACTTGTACCTTGAGTTCTTCCAGCGGCGAGTCCGCGGATGTTGCTGCAGAGGTCAGCTCCTGGTATTTGATACTTTGGTGAACCAAAGTGACCAGCCCACCACCGGCATTACGAGCTCTGTCTCTTCGCGTGACGGCGAAGCCCGGGAAACGTGGGACCTTCGACTTTGCTGACAGCATTGACTCCTGGAGAGCAGCTATTTTGATGTCATGATCATGGAGGAGTTTAATGATCTCATCTGTTTTACCAGAAAGGCCATTACAGTTCAGCTGCAGTATTTTGAGGTCAGAAAGTGGTGAGGCGTCTGGGACGGTCAGCGACATAAGCGGCGGCGGTGCTGAGGGTTGTTGTGAGGCAGCCTGAGTCGTGGCGGCCCGTGGCATAGGTGGTGGTGGCAGTGAGGGTCCAGGAGTGTGAGCCGGCCCATTTCGTGGATGACGACAGGTTATGCACCTGTATGATGAGCCGCTGTATTGGTGGATGGAAGTGAGATCCGAGCAATTAGTGCCTCTTGCGCGGAAGTGTTGCCAGTTATTGCAAGGCCCACACAAGACGCAGGTTTGGTTTGGGTAGATCTGCTTGGCGCAGGTGGAACAGAACCATCTGATGGATCCTTGAGCAGGTCCCGGATTGGGCTCGACGTCGGCAATAAGAAGAAGGATTCAGATCAACCTCACCGGATGAGGAAGATCCATTCTCGAAAAAACGATAGAGATAGAAACATATATACTGGCAAATTTTGTTATGGGGGGGGGGTAAGGTAAGTGCAGCTCTTTGCTGTAGTCCATCCGGAGATAGGTCCGTCCGGAGGTGAGTCCATCTGAAGATCAGTCCATCCGGAGATGGGTACAGTCGGTTCCACCAACGTGAAGGCATGCTGCTTGGGAACCTGGGCCCGAGGTGGGCTTGATAACCGGCGACTACTGTAGTTAGAAAGAATAATTTATTCTGTTAATCGGCGAAAGGACAAGCGAGTTTCGTAACTGACCGATTAGCGTCCATTTGCCAATGTTTATATTCCCGATCGAAACTGACAAGAGCGCAGTGAGTTAGAGTGTTGGACTTCTAATCAACCAGTCGCGGTTTCGAGACTCCGTGCTCGGTGTGGCCAGCTGTAGCAGAGGATAAGCCAGAAATGGCCAATCCGGTTTCCCTCGGATTTGCCGGTGATGCTCTTCGGCCTATAATACTAGTCATTGTGCGCCTGCTGTCGGGGCTCGAGAATGAGCCCCAGAGCAGTATTGGATGAGTGAGTCATGTAAGCATCCAACAAACCTGTGGCAATCAAAACGAGTGAAAAGTAGATGGGATTTAGTTGCCAATCTAGAAAAATCCCCCTCCCCCCACCCCACCGCCTATACTGACGCGCGATAGAAGTAAATAACACAGAGCTCATGTTGGGGATTTTCCTATGAGGGCGTGTTGGGGAGCAGCCATTGGAATTTGCTTCTCAGTACAAGGAAACGAATAATTCCGCCAGCTGGCAACATTCGGAACAGTGTATGTTAATAAGGAACGTTTTACCTAGAACATAGATAACACCAGGAGCTTTAATTAACGACATCGTGTTGTAGGTCAGGCATAGAATAATTCGACTTGCGCGCGCTGTCAGCCTAACTGACAACCTGAATGAAAATTTCTGCTCTAAGTTGGTGAAATAAAGTCGAATTGCCATAAATAGAAGACGAAAACCACGAAGGAGTACTAGGCGACTATACCCAAGAGTGAATGGTTAACCTTAGCACCATTCGCAACTTTTATGCTCCTGTCTCTTTCGCATTAGAAGCTGCATTTCCGATGGCTTCGGTGGCTTCATCGAATTGTACAACTCCTGTTTAGTGATTTAATCTGAAGTATACTGCAAATATATTCTCTCTAAAGGCGTGATAAGTCAGACATCAGACACGCATTTAACGATATCACATGCGTGACCTAACCAGGCACTATAAACATCTGAATACAGGCTTTTCGAAGGAAAAACAAGTTTACTTGAAGCTGATTGCAACGATGACAATGACGCACGACAACCATAACGCGATAAGTAATTTTTGCGAATGGAAACTCCCAGCCTTCTGGAAAAATACAGGTTACGAGAAGCTGGAGTTAGACACTCTTTTCTTGACTTAAATAAGTTAAATTTATCGTTAGGTAACATTAATATAGGCCTTGTCAAATGTTATCAATTCTGCTGCAAATGACCTCTGCTCTGGATAATAAGGGAAAGAAACATAATATCTAGATCTTATGTATTATTTTAAGTACGAGCGCGACTAGTTTTTCGAACTAAACAGTAAGCTTCTTTCCCTTTGAACACATTCATACTTGTCTGTTCCAATGAAATCGCGAGTATGTTTTATGCGAAAAGTTAAGCATTTTTCCTCCAAAAAACAGATTATACACTTTTAACAAACAGTTTTCTGGAACATACAGGGTGCCCACGAAGTCTGGGTACATTGGGGATAAATACATACCTTACGAACAATTTTTTAAATTTAATTTTAATATTAAGAAATTATATTTTTAATATGATTTCCATTATTTGTAATGCATAATTCGATGCGCCTTGCTAGTGCAAGTCAGTCACAGAAAAAGGCGCCAAGTTAATTATTCAGTGCGCATAGCGAGGAGACGTCAGTATTCCCGGTCCAAACAGATAGGATGGAAAATCGATAATTATTGACGTGTTGTCAAGCCACGGCGTGGGACTTTGCGCTGCAGCTGCGATGAGAGCTTAAGCGTTGTTGACTAATCATGGGACTCTGCCGTCCCAACAAAAATAACATAAATAAATAAAATATTAAAATTCCTATGTACCCAGACTTTGTGGACACGCTGTATAATTTACTAGAATAAGGATGATAGATATTCTTACCATTAAATTGTGAAAAGAAAAAGCACTTGACTTCACATTAACAACAAATAGATGAAAATTGACCATTTAAGCAGTGATTATTTTGGGAGTGAAAATATAATGCGTAAATCGGAACATTATTGTTAGAAAGTAAGTGTGCTATAGTTTTTTAGTAATAAGCACAGGAAACTCAAAAAGTATTACTCTCCTGTAAAGTGAGATTATTAAATTTGGGGTCACCTTAAATATCAGGTACTTCGGAGAAATTTTCAAAGCGGGCTGAGTAAAACCTTATCAAGGAGAGCGAGACAAACTTGCACCAAAAATGCATTGCACTGTTAGACGTACATATATACGCAATTATTGAACGTTGCATGGCTGCCAATCTAGTTGAATAAAAATGTCATCACGCCTTGCAGATGAAACACCATTTAAAACTAACGAGGCTTGACAGATTGACTGTGGTGTCATGAAGTGAGACTTTCTTCATAATACGGTTCACCTTTTTCTACTCGACTTTTATTCACAATTTAAAACCAACATAGGTAAATGGGAAAAAGGAACGCTAGTCAAGTTTAAGATGAAGGGATTTCCTGAATGAGATATAAAGGAGAAGATATCGGGCTTTGTTCCTTGGCATGCGCATTTATACCACACAAAAGTAATTAAATAGGGAGGCTGTGATTGATTTGAAAGAAACAGTGGAATTTTTTAACAAGGTTGTGGGGCGTATGGCGCGGAAGCAATTCATAAACAATCAACTATAAACCAACTATAAACCGAGTTTAGCCCTACTTATAACTGTATTGACGGCTGGGTGACCGTTCGATTTTCTTACATTTTTCTGTAAAATCCGCCTGATAAAAATTAACATATTAAACAGCAGCATGGAAAAACGTAGATATGGTATTACGGAAATCATTATGTCAAAAAATAAGTGACGTGTACAGTCCCAATACAGAGAACGGACGCAATACTTATTTTATGGTTGTGTTTTTGGACGTTGTCCTCACAGAATACCTTAAGTTTAGCCGTAGCTAAACAAAGACTGAACCCCATTTCAAGAGAAGGGGCAACGACACACAATGATGATTCATATAGCTCAACATCTAAGTTGCTTGTCTTCTAAAGCTTGCGTTATCATTATTTACTGTCAACATCCATGTAAAAGCCAAGTTCAAAATCACAACATACCGGGAAATTTCCAAGCCTTCCGTAAAACAGACGTCAGCAGCCATTTGTTCGCACAAGCAGGCACACCGTTAATGCCATTATAAGAACACATAACAGATTGGGCACCACCGGCAAGACATGCTTTAAAGGCGGGAAAGTAGGTAAGCCACATGTCCGCCACAGACACATTTGCCTCAAAGGACAGTCTGGAAACGGGTATATTTTCTGGTCCATCATGGACTGCAAAATGCTTGCAAGATGCTGCAGTCAAATACAGGTGTTTATCCTCGTAGGGAATTCGGCCGTGTAAAGGAAATCCGGACAGACCGCGCACGAAGGCATTTGACAGAGCACTGGTTAAAAAGGGATCTTCACCCAGCGTTTCCTGAGTACGTCCCCAAAGTGGATGACGCATTATATTGACAACAGGTGAGAAGCAATGAATGCCTTTGTGGTCCTTAATTAATTCGAAAAGGAAATGTAAAGAACATGATGTACATCGAAAATATTGATGTAACATTGAAAAATGACGTCAATCCGACAAAAAACGCGTTCTAACAAGTCTTTGGGGGCACATGTTTGTCAAGTAAAGATAATAAGTTACGTTTAAAAATGGCGCTAATCTATGGAAAAAATGAAGCATAGTGAAGCATCCCGGATTAAAGTGTACAGATACAAATTTTAATTCAGGTTTCAAGCGTTAACACGAATTGACACTGCAATAATAGGAATACGTAGAAGGTAGGCTAGGATGATGAGGAAAACAAAAAAAACTAAGATAAATCTCAAAGGCCTAGTTTTTAAAAAAAACTGCTATAAAGTTCGAGATACTTTGGGGAGTGAAAAGTCAAGAAATTCGTTTAAAAAAGTTTACTAACTCACTTCGTACTGGCCAGTCTTCACATAGTAATTGTACTTTGCTCGTGCTTCAAATGCAGTGGCAAGAGAGACGTTATATATGAGTCTCCGATCGAATGATGCAGCTAGGTAAATAGCTTGAGGAAAACTTGTAGCATCTCCATCTTCTGCGTAGCCATGCAGACATTCAGAACGCCACTGGTATGGTCTAATGCACAGACGAGGAATAGGTGGTGCGGGACCATGAGTACTCCCAGCACCACCTTTAAGTAACTGGTTAACTAACTCTTCTTCATCAAGCTGCCCAATCAAGTCATCAACGCGAACTTGTCGCGAAAGAGAGGCATTTCGGAAGGCACTTGCTGGGCAGTCTTGTTGTGCAGTTGTTCGAATGAAATGGCTTAAAGAAACAAAACCACATTAAAAATATGTGAGAAGTAAATATATGGGAAACTGATGAAGGATAAATTCATATGAGACAGCAATATTTTACAAATTCAACAAAAAATGAAAGACTTACAGGCAACTTAAATATAAAACTATGATCATCAGATATTCCAAATGAGCCATGAAGCGAAGAGCGAATCTGTGAGTCTTCACTTCACATAAAAGCAAAAGAAAATTACTAAACAGCAGAAATTTTAATAAGCAGTGACAAAAGGATTATGAATTGAAACATTACAGAAAAATAGAGTAAAAACATGAAATTATTTCCATTACAGGGTAGGTGGGGTTCATCGCGCCTACGCTTCAAAGTGCCCTTCGTTCCCTAGGAGAAGCAGAAACCATTGTGCCAGATGAAGGTCCAGCTGCAGTTGTATCATGATACATCCCTGGTTATTTTAACTGATGTTCTCATCTCATCCTTTTTTTTTAAATTCGTACCTCGGCCCCACTGTTCGTTATCGTACTTACAGTTTTATTATTCATGTTTCATCAGTAGAAGGCAGGGAACGGATCCGTGGACAGCCCTTCTTTACAGTCACCGGAAATGTGGGAGTTTTCAGGTTAGATCAATCCCCCCGCCAAAGCAAGGGCACTCTCGTGAACGGTACAGATCATGTTTCAAATAGGGCATCGTATTTCTTCTTGAATGCGGCAACTGTGTCGGCAGTAACAACGTCGGGGGGGGGGAGATTGTTCCATGCATTCACAGCGCGCCTTGAGAGTCGGTAGACGTGCGGGAGGCCATCTGTTCGTTGTACCACCAGTTTGAAGCAGTGTCATCGCGTGGGCATGTCAACGGCTAGTTTGAAGTACTGTGCGACCTCCGGTATGTCACCACAAACGATCACTTTTAACATTATGATTTGGTCGCCTCTGGAGCGTCGAAATTTGAGGGTAAACAGATCCAGTGCTTTACAGCGCTCCGGATATGTCAGCCTTCTCAATTTGGGCACCATCCTTGACAAAAGTCGTTGAACATAGTCGATGCCGGTCATTTCGCTCTTCGTACACGGAAACCAAGCAGACGATCCATACTCCATGATTGGGCAAATGAACGTGACTATGAGCTTACGGAAAATATGCATGGACCAGGACGTGAATGCTCTTTTGAACATCCAAAGTAGCGCTAGTCCCTTGTGTCTCGCCAAAGTTGATTGCTCTCGGGTCTTGAGGTCGTCCTGAATGACAACGCCCAAGTCTCGAGTACTGCTAACAGCGGCCAGTGTCATGTTTCCCATTGTATATAGCGGGTGGTCCCGGGCTCTCCCAATTATTAACAAATTCGATTTGCTCACGTTTACCGGTATCCTGATCTCTAATGACCACTCGTGGATCACACTGAGATAATGTTGGAACGTCATTGTATCTTCGGCGTTGCGTATGGCACGTCATACCTTGAGATCGTCCGCGAACAGAAGGTATGGGGACGCAACATAAATTGAAAACAGTCTGGGACCCAGCACCGACCCTTGTGGTACTCCACTACGAGCCTCAAACGCAAAGGAACACCCTTCGCCAACTTTGAACCGGCATTGTCTACCGAATAGACACCCCTCGATCCATTTGATTACAGTGCTAGTTACCGGCGTATTACTGAGTTTGGTCAGGAGGAGCACATGATCGACTTTATCAAACGCCTTGCTAAGATCGATTAAAGCTGCATGAACCGGCAGTCATTTTTCTTTGGCTTCGCACCAAGCTTCACGTGCTACCATGAGGTATGTGATACACGATTTGCCCTTAACAAAGCCGTGTTGTTCTGTCGGTAGAATTGTGGCTGGACTAATGTGGACATCGATCTCGCGACAGATGAAGTTTTCAAGTACTTTCACAAAGACCGCTGTCAGGCTAACTGGTCGATAATTCTGGGGAAGAAAACGGTCGCCACCCTTGTACCTCGGAGTTATGACACTCTGTTTTCAATCATCTGGTACCGTTGCAGTGTCAAGCGTACAGAGAAACAGTTCTCGGATGCTCGGCGCGAATATAGAAGCGAGCTCGCTAATAAACCTCGGATTTAGATTATCAGGTCCAGCGGCCTTACTTAAGGCATTCTCTACATCTTCAATAGCAATTATTATGCCATTTTCAGTTTGGTCAGAGATCTCGAAATCCTCACTGTCGGGCGCTGGTGACAAGTAAATGGTGGAGTATTGTTGAGCTAGAAGTTCAACCATACACAACTCATCTGTTCCCAGCACACCATCTGCATTGTGGAGACCTTGAATGTCCGGGCTTTCACGACGCTTTCTTTTCAGACATAATAATAATTTGTACATTTAAGGCCCAAGGGGCCCTGTCGTTACAAACTTAGTGCTATCGTGAAAATAAAAATGATGATGATAAACAGTGAACTCTTATAAACTAATTGTCATCGGCAGAATAGAATCGATTTGGCTGGGTATCAAAATTTTTCACCCAGATCATCTTTATATGCTACTTTCTTTGCCCTCATCATACGCTTGCATTCATATCTGAGTGCTTTGTATGTTGCTTTTGCTTCGGTATTTTTCAAGATCATGAGGGCTTTGTAGGCACGTTTTCTGGCCTTTATATTGCGTTTTGTCTCGCCATCGATCTATGGGGAACGACATGCTGCCCATCCACAGAGCTTAAGGGGGACAAATTCGGTACAGAGCCGCTCAATATTTCCACGGAGCACTCTCCAGCGTTCTTCAACATTGGCCAAGCTACTCGGTTCATAGGATAGGTTCATAGCACTATACCTCATTTCATCGTAGTCAGTCTTCCAATATGCCGGTTTGTAGCATCTACGCGTTGGCGGCGATCCTGTTATGTGGACTGCTGCGAAAACAGCAGCATGATCACTGGTGCCGAGGGGTGCAGAGACCCAAACATCAGATACTTCTGTGTGTCCAGACAGGAGGCCATACCCGAGTTAGCTATCCGCGTAGGCTGGGCAACGTGTTGCACAAGATTGGCTTCGTTTGCCATTTCCAACAACGCGTTCTCGGTTTCAGAGGCAGGGCCTTCGATGATCAGATTCTGAGATATAGATTCTATCTAAGCTTTACATCAATTGAGCATCTTTCAAGAAAATATTATATTTTACAGCCAATACAAAATTTTTCATTTTGCCGTATCGTTATCCGATTTTTTCCTGCTTTTTGGGTGGGCTTTACCACACATTGAGAATAAATTTGATGAACTTTATTTCCACACATTGCCTTCTTATGTCCGATTTGCTGTGCGCGACGATACTGACAGATTTTTAGAAGTAATTATGATTTATACTTCTCCCTAAGAATGTAAATCTCCTCTCCAATCAGACATTTCCTGCCAGCTTCTGCTCGTCGGAGTGTTTCACTGGTGGCAGCAAATGCCGGACCCTATGCGCAGCCCATGATAGTTCCCTAAAACTTCCACTCACATAGTCATGCCTCACTGGTACGACTCTCTCTGTTGGTCCAAACCCTACAAAGCCCCGTAAAAGCATCCACGAATGGCTCATAGAAGCGATTCCTTGTTGATATTACCCACTCAAACATTTTAAATACATGCTTCGTTTCTTATATTCAACCATGCACAAGTTTGCGTACACAGCCACAATCACCCCTCCAAAATCTAATAATCAATAGGGGCGGATCTGATATTTGTATTTGACTTGCAGTTGCAGCTGATATGACAGCTGCAGCTCCCGAGGAGCAAATTTTCTATAAACAATTACAGCACCACTCAATGGGTTTTCAAGGCCAACGGTCATCTTATCGACGAAAATTTTTGGAGCGGTTAGAATAATTTACACGATCTAGCTGCAAATGACAGCTAGATTTCAAAAAATAGACCGCGAAAAGAGGGCGAGAAGTACAACCATCTTACTAACACAGCCACGTTAACCGAGGAGTCAAGGCCGTAAAAAGGACTAAAACACATATTGTTCAAACATCCCAACGGTCCGTTTTAATATAACAAGCTACAGTTTGGACTTTCAAATTCAAACGAACCACAAAAGCGTATGGATTTGCTTTGATTTTCCTCTTATTTACTAATTAATTCGTCTGATCTACTATAGTCCGTGACGTCGAGCAAAAGCGGATTATACGACCAATTTATGTTAAGCTTTGTGTGTCCCTTACAGAGATGATTGATTTGGAATCAAACGTCTTAATATTTTTTCGTGAGAACTACCTTGGCTTTCAAGTGCTGTTTGTTTGTAATTTCGTTTCAATTTTCTGTTTCGCGATTATCTAGGTGTTCGTGAAATTGTAACCGCTTGTCGCTTGTCTCTTTTATGTTCTTGTTACCCATAGTAATTTAATTTTTTAGATTCTCAAACTCACCTAGGATTCAGACGAGCATATGTATCTGAAATTCACAGGACTATGGAGGTATGGTGTGTTTGTTTATATGCGCTTTTTTATACCCTTTTTTGTTTAAGTATACACGAAGTTACCGCAAATATCACTATAAACACAACTTGTTAGGAGGAGCCTCACGGACAGTTTGCAAGCAGCTAACACACAGGTAGCCAGCCACGCTTACGGCAGGCTCTCGAGCGGCCAACAGGCGTCGAGCGCATACTGGCAGTCAATCAATCAATAATTGAATATTGAAGCTGCAGACTGCTGCTGAGTCACAAACCAATCCTGCCGCTACCCATGTCAGGAGAGAAGATGATTGGCTTGGTGGACTTAGTTTACACGCATTTGTTGCCCTTAATATGTCGTACACATTACGTACAAAACACTTGCTTTTGCCCTCTTTTTGTCGTCTTCTTCGTTGGGGGCTCACACAGGACCTTATTTGGCAGTGACATCTCGGCTTTAGCCAGGGTAGAAACACTACTTCGTACCCATTTTTATATTAGAAAAAAACAATTATCTGCATCTTGTCTTGCATGCTAAAGACACGTGGCTGAGGGACATATCCCACTGGCATGTCTGCTAAACACTCTGTACTACGTGCTTGAAAAAAGGTTTTAAAATAGACCTCACTCTTAGTGCACCATTAATTGTGGTGAAAAACTTCGCTTGACCGGACGTGATGTTAATCAATGTTGTTCATTGCACGTCAGCTTTATGGCTACGGTCTCAGTGAGTCGTATCGTTACCTTTTATATCACTGTTTTTCGTTTTTTACCCGTTTTACTATTGTCTTTGTTCGCAGTCGTTTCGTTACTTCTAACTAGTTTACATTTCTGCAATTATGGCTTTCCTATTTTCTACCACGTTTTTTACCTTTTTGTAGGCGTTACTTCTAGTGAGCCACAAATATAAACTAAATGAATTTATTAATCAGTCGGAACTGCCATTTTCACTGCAATTCGTTCTGCAATACCCACGCTCCTCAACCTCATTAGTCTTTGCAGGCAGCTTTTCCACGTGGTGACCTAAAGACCGCTTAAAACGATTTCCACCAGCATTCATACGTGCGCACACACGCATGCACACGCATGCCCAAGTAGTCGCGACTCCCTACGTACCGCTTTAAGCACCACTCCTTTGGCCAACGCAGCAGGGGGCCTTTGCAGGCAACAAACCATCGGGCAATTGCAAAAAACCAATGACAGAACACTTAAACTCACTTCGCAGTCATGCAAAAGTAACTGTTATCACCCCACGCAACACACAACCGACTCTCTCAGGCCTGGCTGAGCGCAGTCAGCCCTCGTTTCGCCATTGATCACTGCCACCTAAGACTGAAACTGACAGTTCTGTATACAATAATCCTCTCTAACTGATGACTTTTGCCTTTCGCTTCCTACGTGGTATTTGATCTTATTATTCTAGTGGCCCATGTACCTGCGCTTCTTATACAGCTACATCAGGGACACACTGCTACGTCATGAACTTCGCTTCACAAAACCTTCTTTTCCATAATCTTCTACATTAAAGAATAACAGACGAAAGTGAAAGTATCCATTGCAGAATGCTTTGCAGGTTAATGAAGCAAAAATTCCTGGAAGGCAATTAGCTGAGAGGATGATGCCTAGAAAACAGGCTACTAAGTGACTCACAGCATGGTTTTCTACCGGGGTTATCATGCGAGACATTTCATTTAGCTTTTCTTAATCATGTCACTTCTCTCCATAATAAGCGGCAATCCGTAGTTGTTATCTACTTTGATCTGAGCAAAGCCTTCGAGAGGGTACCACACAGATGGCTTCTCGTAAGAATGGAAGCAACTGGCATCCGTCTCCCTCTCCTCAACTTCATCGGTTCAAACTTTTTTAACCGCAGCCAGAAGGTATTAGTAGGTAACAGTTACTCCACTGCTCAGCTGATCACGAGTGGCGTTTTTCAAGGCATTGTCTTAGGTCCTTTTCTCTTTATTCTATACATAAACAAAATTTTGACTGTTCTGAAAAATTCACACAATCTCATTTATGCAGACGACCTCAAATACATATACTCCTTTTGTCCCTCGATCCACTATTTCTTATACAGAGAGATGTCAGTTAGCGAACATGACATTTCTTTGAGTTAGAAGACTCGAAGCGGGCCTCTGTTTCCTTATTCGCGTTGACCCTAGCCCAAACCTCTCACGGATCAACGCTCTTATTTCCGCGAATAGACATTATGTGACTCGTAATTCCTACGGGATAATTGCACCCGCTTTTAACTCCACATCAAACCATTCTCGAATTTTTGCCTCCAAATATGCCTTCCTCTGGAATAATGTTCCCCTTGAAATTAGGCTGTCATCTATAGTAGCAGTTTTTAAAGCCAAATTACGCAAACACTTAACTTCGAAATATATAAAGTGCTTGTTATCCACCTCCATCCGAAACACACAATTTCTGGGCTTTGAAAAAGGTCCCCCTGGGATATGAAGTGGATATATTTATTTTTGCGAAAATTCCCATGGAAAATTTCAGCAGATGAATTGGCGAACATACGTTTGTTTTCAATAAATTCTCGTCAAGCCATTCCATTTACATGGTAATTAAATAAATAAACTATTGTGATTGGTGGACAGATTTCACGTTATTGTTGACGGGGTCGGTGGGGTGGGGGGAGGAGAAAGGGGGTGGGGGATAGTTCGGGAAGTTGCCGACAGAATTTCAATCTCTAGCCGGCCCGGCGTCCGAGGCAGGAAAGAAGGTGTGCGCGGTTAGATTCGGAACTGGTTCGTCTCTGCGGGGGTCCATTTTCGAGGCCAGTGGTCCACCGTGTGTAGGCATGTTAGCTAGTTTTGCCCACGGTAACTGTGGCGCCGCGACAAAATTTTTTTGAGTGCACAGCATGGCTCGATGAAGCCTGATGGCACAGCCTCTGCTTTCGACAACAGACGCTGTCCGAGGAATTTTGAGTAGCTTGAAGGCACCTTGTAGATCACTCGGAAAGCATTTTTGGTATCCACGCAATGGTCTGAATCTACAAGGTGCGCTAGAATGAAACTATTTATGCCTTTAATTTGTTACTTCTTTAACCATGCTGGGATGTGTTTTCTTACTCTTTTGGATTAACGCCGGCTCGTGCGACCAAAATATTTTGACCCAAAGGAACAGGTAAATAAATATATGCAAATATAGGTGGTGTGACCTTGCAGTTTAACCATAATGTCTCCGTATAGGATGGGAGTAGTTGAGAACAAAACATGGGCGTTAGCTGCCGGGGAGGAAGTTGCTACAGTTTGAATCAGGTGCCTCCATCCGTCCTTGAAATGGTACTCTGATGAAGATCCTTTTTTCTCTATTGTTAATACTGAGGGCTTTGGCGGACTTTCAGTCATGTTTTTAGCGATAAATTGACTAGGATACCCATTTTGTCGAAAAGCGACTTCAATCATCGTAAGCTTCTCTTCAATGTTATTAGTCGAGCAAATCCTTTTCGCCCTTTGCGTCAAACATTGTACTCAAGTGCGTTTGAAGTTCAACGGAACGAAACTAGCAAAATCGATGTATTACTCGGACCACGTCTTCTTGTGATATACCCTACGTTGAATGTTCCCATCAGCTCTTGTACTCAAAAGCACATCAAGAAATGGAAGCGATCAAGATTGTTCTGCTTCTAGGGTAAATTTTATCGATGAATGCGCCCGATTTACTGCATGCATTAGTGTTGATAAGTTTTTTTGATCTGATGTAACTGCAAATATGTCGTCTACGTACCGTTTATAGTACTTATCTGGTGGTTAAACTGCATAGCTTCTAGTTTGCCCATGAATGTATTTGCTAGAAGCGGGCCCATAGCTACTCCGTCTAATTGTCTGTACAGGTTATTGTCAAATAGGAACTGTATATTCAAGGTGGATTTTAGCAATAATTACTTCACTGCAGATACCGGTATTCCTATGTCCTGCTGAGCCAAGGTAATGAATGCACAGATGTAGTCTACTGTTTCTGTGACCGGCACGTTCATGAACAGGGACGAGACATCAAGTTAAAACATGATCATCCCATTCAGGTCGAGGTCTTTTACGCCGTGCACGAATTCTAAGGTGTCTCGCAGGCTGTGGGGTGCTATTTGACTCTGTTTTGGTTTCAGCTTGTCTGTTAGCCATTTTTTTGTCGCATGGTATGGAGAGTTTCTTATATCTTGGATGGGACGAACGGGCACGCCATCTTTGCGAATCTTAGGCAGCCCGTATAGTTGAGGTATGAACGTGCCAACGGGACGGAGACAATCTAAGTCACATTCGCTTATGACGCCGTCCTTTTAAGGTCTTTTCAGACAATCTTTCAGCTGAGTTTCAGCCTCATCCGTGCGATTTTTATCTTTTTCTGTCTTGCTAAACTTTTGTTCATCTGACAGAGTGGATTGCATTTTCGCAATTTAGTCTGTTCTGTCCATTAGAACAACGCCCGTTCCCTTATCTGGCCTCATTATTAGTATATCCTTGCGCTAGCGGAGCTGTTTTTTATTTCCCTATGTGGGCTTTCGTCAGCAAACCAAGATGTTTCTGGCCACTGTTTAAGCACTGATATGAACAGTTTAATAGTGTACACTTAAAGTGCTGCACACTCTTGGCTGACACTGGCTGAAGGTCATCTGTTTGATTCAGCAAGATTTCGAACTGTGTCTCCAGCTCTAGCTGGTTTGGTTACTGGCGGGGACAGCAAAATTTTGGAATCAATGATAAAGCTTCCATCGAGGTTTCATCAAGAGATACGGAGGAATAGTTATGTACGTACTGACTTGGATCCACAGGAAGCTTCGATTGTCGTCTGCATTCCTGTACACGTAGAAGAAGAGACGTTGTCTCGGCTTCTCCTTGCTTTTCCCCGATAGACTGCACATAATTATCGAATTCCAGTCTCTCATCTCCGTTTAGGTCATCAAGTATGGATGCGTGTTGGGATAAGTGATGCCCCAGCTCCTCCATTCTTACACGGATGCTTTCCAGTTCATTCTTGGCAAATATTCTCAAGGTATCACTGGTGATAACTGTGCAACTTTTCCGCATTGCTCTCCAGTAGAAAACTGGGTAATCTTTTACCTCGGCGCATCTCTCGATAAAGCTGGCCCATGAAATCGCCTCCACAAGTTTGGTGTTTATTTTTAGGTACCCATTGAGCGCCTTAAACACCGCGGGCTCTTTGGTTTGTTTTATATTTGCGGAAATTCCCATGGAAAATTTCGGAAGATAAATTGGCGAACATACGTTTGTTTTCGATAAATTCTCGTCAGCCCTTTACATTTACATGGTAATGAAATAAATAAACTATTGTGGTTGGTGGACAGATTTCGCTTTATTGATGGCAGGGTCGGTGGAGTGGGGAGGGGGAGGAAGGGGGTGGGGGATGGGGGATGGTTCGGGAAGTTGCCGACAGAATGGTAATTTATAGCCGGCCCGGCGTCCAAGGTAGGTGATAAGGTGTGCATGGTTGGATTTGGGACTTGTTTGTCTCTGCGGGGTCCGTTTCCAAGCCCAGTGGTCCACCTTGTGTAGGCGTGTTAGCTAGTTTCGCCCATGGTAACTGTGGCACCGCGACAAAATTCTTTTGGGCGCACAGCACTGGTCGACGTAGCCTGATGGCGGCAGCCTATGCCGTCGCCAACAGACGCTGTCTGAGGAATTTTGAGTAGCTCCTATTTGCTGGTAGCCATAATGAGGAAAATGGAGAACTAGGTCTGTTCAATTATAAGGGACCTTGCTTCCTATTCTGATGATGAGTTATGAGTTTGGATCGGAAACTTCATTGTAACATCTGACTGGATAAATTGAAGAAAACTCATCCACCGTAGGCCACCGATTGGGAAAGAACGTAGAGGGAGTGCCGGCCAATTCCGGATATTCTATTGACAGGAAACTAGAAAAGGTTTCGCCGCTTCTCTAGCGGCCTTGCGCTAAATTCCAGGGGAAGAAGATTAGTGTAAGGACACCAGTGCAAAGTCTTCGCTCAATTTATCAGAATTCCACCTAGGATATGGGAGGTAGCTATTCTCATGTTAAACCCTTCTACTCAATAGAACCTCTGAGTGAACTGTCTTAGAATATGGTTTGTAAAAAATGTTGACAGGGCAATACAGAAATGTTTGCAGATTGTCTCTGTAAAAAGTAAATGCAACTTAGTTCGCTCCCCAAATAGCCAAGGTAGTAAAATATGCATTCCGTTTGACCAAGAAATTCTGCGAGAAAATTGTTTCCGAGTAAAGTCCACCGAAAAATCTATAGAAAGACGCGTGCCAACTTTTGACGCAACGACGGCTAAAATAAAAGAAATATTGCTTATTAAGCATGGCAGAGGTATGGTCACCGCTTGCGTTCCAGGATATACTAAATTCTGTATGCTCCATGTCTCCACCAACCGCTACAAGGCGCCTAGTGGTATAGACAAAATGATATTAAAGGAAAAAAAGTCAAGTGAGATTGGAATGACCATTCCTGGCTGTTTCGTCTATTGCCTTTTCTGACTGTATCCAACAGTCACGCATACGCCAAGACCAGTGGTAACAACTATCAAGGTGGTACGGTACTATTAAACAAATAGTAAAGGATTATCAGAGTACAAACCTCAAAATGGATACACAAAGTCAAGAACGAGGGAAGTTGGCCAAATTGCCTGACTCTATGCAAGGGAACAACGCAAGTTCAACAATGATGCCACGCAGGGCGAAACTAGTCTTGGGAGACCTTGTGCATGTTAGTGGGAGAAAGGGCGTGGCTCTAGTTTTATATTCTTTTAGGAGGCCATTTATATGGCCTCGGAATTGGCCTGAAAACATCAGCGCGAAGGAGGGGGGGTGGGTGACACGAACAGAGACCACACTGTGCCGGCAAGGAGGGAGGAATTGCAAAGGCTTTGAGGTCAGCGGCGGTGACAGCTGTAAGCGAACCAGAGGGGGTAGGGGAGGCAATATCGAGTAGCTGTTGAAACAGGTGCTTTCTGTTGCAGTGGTGGACCGGAAGCATTGTGGGCAAAATAGTTAAAAGGCAAGCAAGTCGAACGGGAGGTGGGTCAATATTCAAGCACCACGTAAGCGGTACTTGGCCGGTGTGCAGTCAACGTGAAACAAAAGAGGTCAAGAGGGACAAAATTCTTGGAGGAAGAGGACTTATGCATGCAGTTTGAGGAAGGGAAAACAGCCTTTCGTAAGAGAGAACCAATTGGAATCGGTATAGCAGGAATTCACTGGAAATGGACGTGGAGGAATCCCAAATTGTTCAAGTGGAAATAACACTGGTTTTTCAGCTGTCATCAGCCTGCCATACCAGACCCCAGCTTGTGCAAGCGCTGAACCTCGAACTCGCGACCTGTTGGGGTCCTTTAGGGTGACCAATCAGAGACGCGCTGAGGACTGAATTTTGCGAACTCCCACAGGCAATAAGAAATTACAAACGACGCAAGGCACAATGCAAACGCAATTACAGTTCGGGCTCAAAATTATTCGAGAATAGAAGAACATTTGAAAACCAAAAAGTGTTACTTTTTCTAGCATTACAATTGAACAATACACGTATCATGGCAACAGATAACTGAATAAATTGTTCATAACGAGTCTTCTTTCGATACGACACTATTAGGACAAGACCAATGTACATTAAATAGGGCGAGTACTAAGCGGCCTTCCAGTGTTCAAGGCGGTCAAGTGGTCTGCATTTACGCGCAAATTCCGCTGGCGGATATCTTCCGGAATTTTTGATAGTGGCATTGAATCCTGTGCCTATAAGGCTGGCTATCAAGCGCAATACATGCAGCAGACGAGATGCAAATAACCTAGTGTTAATGAAACCAAGATTTCAATAGGTAAATCAGCGAAAGTTAACGTGCCCTTGTTGTACCAGAATTGCTTTTTTGAAAGAAATGGACAGTCATCGCTGAGATGTCCACTGTACACTTGGAATGTTCTCCGGACTGCCAGGGAGATAGGCCTATGACAGCAACTACGATGGTGCAATTTATGGCGCAACTTACCTTTCGTATGCATAGTCCCCGATATGGGCTTTTATTCTTCTGACATAAGAGCGTGTACGTTCATCGAAGACCATCTTAGCTACCTCCAACTTGAAAAAATTTCCTCCTTATTGGGATCCGTTGGCAACTTGCCAACGTACCTTTTGTTTCTTGAATGCAGTCTTCCAAAAAACGTTTCCGCTCCTTCTGGCTTACCATAACTGGAGAATACACCAACCACAAAGGCTGTCAAAAAGCGGGGTGAAAAATGCGAGCAATTATTGGTCAAAAGAACTAATCAGATACTTTGAATAACCTCATTCCGTTGGTATACAATTGCACACGAAATTCCGGAATGATTATGGATGGCTGACGTTGCATGTCATTAAGAAGACCATGTTGAAAGTCTTAATCTACACAGCCTTCGTTCTGCAAGGACTTCGAAATGCAAGTACTTGGCGTTCTTATAAGCGTTCGAAGATCCTTTAATATTTCGGGAAGGTAGGGGCATGGCAAATCAAGCCATCAGTTACTTGAGAATAATGGCGATTGCTTTGTGACACAAATGTACTTAAGATCTGTCAATAAGCATTGAATTCCGGTCCATTTATTCTGCAGATCCTGAATCCTCCGTCAATTTACACCAATGAAATACCTACCAATAGAAACTTCGGACCTAAGCTCCGGCATGCGCTGTTTCGGCAAAGGACTTCTCACAGAAGAACTAGAGAGAACAGAAGGAACCTCTACTTTTGGATCCGTGACAGCATAGGTTACCTTATTAGCACGCATCGTTCATTTATAGGCTATGCTGTGGTTGACACCGCAGTACTTGCACCTCAGGTTTGCTCAACATCGACAAAACGATACGCACGTGGTTATAAATTGACCTTGACCATTAAGTCTGCTATACAACAGGGACTTTAGTTAACTGCTTCTAAAGTAACTTGAAACAAAACAGGTATCAGCTTACTAAACGTAAATTTGCAATAAACTGCAAAACGGCGTGACCTTTACCCTCTTTATGGCCGTCGTAACTATTCACATGTCAAGGTGATTTCTTGCCTGCCTCTCATTAGCCAACGGACTTATCAGTTGTTGGTGCATGTGCAACTTGTTACAATTCTCGTGGGCTCGGCGGTGAAGTGGCACTCAAAGATGTTCAAGCAATCTCTGGCTGGCTACTCTCCCATCCCTTTTACAATCCCCTTATACATTTTGTAAAATTGGCATATTTCAGTGCCTATTGTTGTCTGTTAATACATTTCATTGCAAGGCAACAAGGGCACACCGATCAGCATATCAAATAAATTGGTTTGTCTTAAAATTTTGTTGAAATTTGGTTGGTAACTACTCCATTGCCAAATTATGCATTTAACAAGCGTGCTTTATAAAAAAGTCACTTTGCTGACAGTGCCTGCTCATATGTCAGCTTATACAGACAGACTAAGAATGATCACTTTATCAGGGTGTTTATCCAAAAACCATGCTACCAATCCCTTTGCATTTTTTGTGCACTAACTTAGTGCCAAGCATTCGTTTTTGCAAATAATTTTTTTTCTTTTTTCCTACTGTTATAGAATTCTTATTATTTGCTTTTTATTTCCTTTGTAATGTTCAACTGGGATATTATTTGTTACCAACAGTCCCGTAATACACAATGATGGGTGCAAAAGATCGAAATTTTCTAGTGCTGTGCCTTCAGTTGACGTATTTAGTCACCGCACAGTTGTGAAGACCTTTTCAGCTAAGTAACCTGAGGCCTCGATGTTGCCTGTTATTAATCGATATAACCACAGCTATGCTCTTTTCTCACGCATGACGTCATACAATCTCATTTTATTGGAGCTCAGTAAAATCATCATCTATCCTCTCGAAATGATTAGCAGCGTCTTATTTTTTGTCTCCCTGGTATCCTTAAAAACATGAACCTGGAATACCTGCACCATGTTAATAGAAAAAAATTAAATTGATCAGTCGGAGCAGTAAGCTGGGTTATAGTTTCACGAAAATGAACGAAAGAATGAAAGTTGCCATGCACGTTTACGGCAGTCAAAAATTCACTAGGGTTTTCTGTAGAACAGGTGGATAGAAACTGCGCAAATTATGAATGATTGTATGCTGAACATCAAGGAAATTAGGGGCAGAGCTAGGCGAACTTTGGTGTTATGCTAAGGTTTGTGTCAGTGTTAGTGTTTGGGTTAGGGTGTAGGGAATATTTTCCGGCCATGAAAATAGTCCATGCTCATCTCTTTTATGCGGAGAGATGGCATATGGATAATTCCGACTATTTCTTCGATAAACTCTTGCGGAATTTATAAATGCATCATAAACAAATGAGTATGGGATGGTTTTTTCATCCAGTGACTTTTTCGCGAAATATTTACGTCTATAGAATTTTAAATATTCAACCAATGAATGGTATGTCAGCGTGCAGTTTTGTACGCGAACATGCTCGATAGGAGTACCTAGTGGGGCCGAGTGGGGAGCGTGCAAAGCGGGCCCCTCAGTCTCACAGACACCTGATTTTGGAGGAAAGGGCATGTCAGGGAACAAATTAGATCGCAATATTCCTGAAAAATAAACAAAATAAAATTACAAGGACAGATTGGGTCGCGTGCTCAAACTTTGGGCGAAGACACTGAAGTAGGCCTTAATACCACCGCTTACCCACGCCGGACCAACGACGAGTGCGTGTATGTTACGGCAGTGTGCCCTAGCCTCGCGCGGGATCATTGGAAAGCATGATCTACTAGTACCAATAACCCTAGTAGAGTTAAGGCGAAAGAGCGGAGAAGGTTTGAAAATTACGCAATTATCCCTACTTAAAATAAGTAAATGACTGATTATTCCCTTAGTTTATTTGAATAGCCATTTTGCTTAATATACTGACTTAAAGGGCTATTGCATGCGATGGTCATCGGAGGACCCCTCTGTAGATCAATGCCATCATCCAATCCCTACTAGGTCGATGGCAGGCGTTCAGAAAACGGAAATAGCATGGATAATCCAACCTACTTAACAATTGTAAGTTGGGTGTTATGATACATAAGTTCCCTTCGAAGACCCCACAAGGAATCCTTACCACCTGTTAAACTTTTTTACTACGTTGGTAACATCACCTGAATTTTATTTTTCGCGTGAACACCTTCCAGCAATATTGAAGAAGTTTTCACGAGTTTCGGTACAGACTTCATTCATTTTGAAATAAATGATCCCGTTTTATAACGTAGCTTATTCGATCCATAGGTATAAGTGACTCAGAACTTCCACTATCATTCTATCCATGCAAATGTCATCCTTTACCCGTGCCTATGGAATACGCGATCAGCCATTAGTCAGTAAAAACAACCGAGAAAGACGAAATAAAGTAAATCGACGTAAGAATGTTTACCGAACCAATTCTTTTAATTGTTTAAAGCATAAATCTGTCTCTAAGATCTAAATTTTGAAATTATTGTTAACTCGGCCAGCGCTATTTGCGGATTGCTAGACGAAAAGCGATGTGTGTTGAGTATTGGCCAGTAGTCGGAGTTGTGTTTGCAGAGTTTTTGAGAATTTGCTTACTGGAATAGCTGCGTACCATGTGATGAGTAGCTATTTTGAGCATCAGTGTCATAATTTCTCTAATATATGAATATATAAGGAGATAAACTCAAGGTGTGATTCAGGGATTATCTGTCGCGGACAAAAGAGGGACTACCACATATTTATGCTTTCACACCGTAAGAGAGTGCCCTTAGATACGCGTGTCCTTTATATCCCGAAAAGAAGGTATCAGAAAAGGTTGTTGGCAATATAGTAAAAAGCGCTCAGGCCTGTGTCTTAGCGACATCGGTGGGAATTCCTTCTCATATATTGGCCGTCACTACCCAACCATCTACTTCAGTTCGACACTTCTTAACTTTGAATGAACGCAAGTTGTTCACGATTAACTGTAAGACTAACAGAAATATTTGTACACAGAATGCACATGTTATCTCAAATAAGTAAACGTGAAAAAAGGACACCTTATTTTAAAGCTAAGCATCCAAAGTTTTTGGCAAAACTGCTCCATTCACTGACACAAAAATATAGGTTAAGCAGATACAGAACACTATAGAGTTTAGCATGAAATGCACATCTATTACGGAGACAGATCTGATTTCAGCTTTAAGATGACGGTTTTCTCTTTTCACGTAAGGTAGCGTGCTAGAACTGAGAGTAAAGAGTGCTGATATGTCGATGTACGGCAGGAAGACTTCGCAGTTATTAATTCAGAGTAAATTGGATTAAAAATCTCACCAAGAATGCGGTAAGCAAATTGCTAGACCATTTTAAATTGTCGCTGCATCATAATAGGAGTTTAAAAAACATAACAAACAGCGGCAGCTCAAAAGAGCATTCGGAAGATTCGTCTTATAATCAATAAGTCTTTGTTAGCAAGGTAAGAAAAAGAGCCGGAGAGCAGGAGAGCATGGGTGACAAATTAAGGCATCGATAAAGCGCCAGAGTAGGGCTTTAAGTATATGATATGAACGTAAACGACGAATGTAGTATAGAAGTTTATGAATTATAACTAAGAGTTTTTCAATATGAGGAACAAATGAAAGATAAGAGGTCAAAGAAACATTAAGTCACCGGGAAGAGGATACCTCATTAAACACGATGTGTAAGGGTTGCGGATAAGAATAGAGTCGAAATCAGAGAATGCGCTGGATTGATTTGTGGTTATTCAGTAGAACACCACGGGATAAAGACCAGGCTGAGACGTCGTCCAGTTCATCTCTCAATACCTGGAAATGTGTTTTCCTTTTGAGAGGATGACCAACGACCATAAAATTAGCTTGTTTTACACACAAACATTGATTTGGCTTCAGAGAAAAGAAAACAAATGTATTAGTGTTTTCAAATGCAGCTTAGAAGATAACATTTTTCCATCAATGGAACATGTATTTGATGAGAATGGACAAACATAAAAGAACGTAATAAAAGCTGCACTCAAATTGTTTTCTCGTACTGACTCAAAGGCCGTCACAAGTGTTCCTGCGAGCAGTACAACCTTGCATATGGTGTTGTGTCGAATGGTAGAGGATTGAAAATTCGCTCATAAGGATGGAGTTCTAGGCAGTCGTAACCCTCAGGATTTTAGTCTTCATGGAATTTGTTTACAGAAAGATATTGTGCCTGCTTCAAACTGGAAAGAGTCAGTGATCCGAGAATACAAATGCTTCGTCGGGTTTTCGTAGGACAGTGTTCATCGTACCATTTCTTATATCTGACGAGATTTTGAACACGGCTTACATCCACACCCTCATCATCGCACTCATTAACACGTAGGCAGGCTTTGGGCGCGCCATGATGAGGGTTGTAGGCGAGCGTATCAAAGAGTTGTTCATCCGGACACTTGTTGAAGGCATGCGTTTGCAGAGCTCTGATAATTTCCTCGGCTTTTGGATCAGAAAGCATGCATTCCACAAACTCCCTCCTCAGAGCTACATGTATTCCCCCTTTAATCCACGTAACCTACAAGTCAGAGAACACAAGGCAATATTCAGTCGAAGCCTGCTCACAGTATGTTCTTCTGGCGTTTTGAACATCAAAAGTAGGGTGTAAGTCTAACAGTGCCATTTTATTTCATGCAAACTAGAGAACCAATACCTATCGAACACAGTCAGAACGACTGGCTTTCCCAGTCGGGGTCGAATATGGCAGGACGGATTGTGACCAAAATTTCAGAAGAAATGAAACGTTAACAATTAAACGACAAGAGCAACGAGATCTTCCAAAAGGGTTGTTTAAGCTCTACATTGTGATTCATGAATGACGAGAAATGAAGCATTCTTAACTTTCTTGAACGACACGAATACGTCAAACGAATTATAGTGAAGCCTCACTTCTGCATTATTTGATTGTAACGTTACCAGAGACAGAAAGACACTTACATCGCAAGTTGGCACTGCAGAATAAAAAGCATGCAACAGGCATTGTGAGAGTCTCATGTCTTACTTCTCTAGCTGCCATTGAACGTTCAGTTCTACTCTCGAAGACAAACAATTCGAAGCATTGGTGAAAGTAGTTTACGCGCTGCAAGACTGGGTCTGCTCAAAAAGTCATTATCAATACAACGGAATGTTCCATTGCTCCTATTCGTGTAAGAATTTACAAACTGCCTCAAAATCTGCAAATATTTATCGATTTCTAATCCCACTGGCGGCTATTATACCACTACGGTAGAGACCGTTGCGTAAGGTGGGGGAGCAATGAGGAAATAAACGTGAGTCCGGTTACAGTTAGACTCAATTGTGTAGCATCCATTTCGTTGGCTTATTTCTAGTTTCCTATGAAAATGCATGCTCATAAACACTGCACACAGACGTCACGTTAGGGCTCACTCTGCTGGTCTCTAGACAAATGGTAAGCTGCACTCGGCCTCAAATACCAGCCGTCAGTGAGGCCGGGCAGAAAGGTCTTAATAAAAAGGAAAAGAATTGAGCATGCACTTTATTTCAAAATTAACTCAAACATCACTGTCTGCTGACAGTCGTCCAGGCTTTTACTACTAAACGCAAGACGTCATGCATTAAATTGTCTTGACTGCACTGGCCAAACATACGTTAGTTCCCGCATGCACATGAGCTGGGCTGTGTAATTATGTATTTTTTAAATTTTTTTACCAAACGTCATAAAAACTAATTGAACTAGGAGGTGTTGCAACTGATGAACCCACGGACTGGTACTTCGAGTTCGTTCATCGACAAAATATTATCTGACAATCACAAACGGTTTAGCCTCAATAAAGAACCAGCATTCTTTATTAATGACGCAGGATATGGCATTCAGAAATACGACTGTTTATACGTGTGTGTTCAAGGAGGGTAGACTGAAACATCTATGATCTAGAGGGTGTCCAACTTACCCCGTTGATAGTTGCTCAGAAATTCTTCAATGAGCCCTTAGATACTCCAAGGAAAATTGACTACGCAGGAGCATACATTGTGAAAATACTGCACCGAATTACTTATCCATTAATGAGGTATTTTGGACAATTTTTTAAGGTTCGAACTTGGAAAATTAATCAAGGTGGGGGAGGAAGCGGTTAGGGCTGAAATATTCCATCGGATATGTAGGTGAAATCACATGCAAATGATAAACAGCTCATCCTTACTCACCATACACGCCTACTATTTTAGCTGATGCTCGATCCACGACAGATTTCGAAACGTCAGGCGAATAAAATTATCTTCCAAGCAATCAATTTTACTTTGTCTCATTTACAAGCCTTATTTGCGCACAAGGAACTGAAATTTAGCAGAAATGGAAGAGAGATTGGCTCAAATTCTAAATAAGAGTAAACTCATGAGGTATTTTTAAGAAGGAGGCATTACATCCTGAGCCTCCGTGCTAAGCTGTGTACTCATGTAACCCGTCAGTTGGCTAGCAGCCCTATCTCGGCTTCTATCTCGTCGTGATATTTTAGCAGCGAGTTTGGATCATGTTTGTAAGCAATTCGTTGAAATGCTATGGGAAAGATTCCTCAAACCCGTCTCTCTCTTAGCTCTCAAGGCCACAAATTCGCTGTTCGAGCCGGTCCGTCATCTGATAGGGCAATTGAAACGTTGAAACTTATAACGATCGATTGTGTTTTTCAGCTTTTACTACAAATTAAGGTCTGGTTCAATATTTGTGATTATTTATGCTCTGCGCTTTTGCAGCAACCCATCTTTAGACGAAGACAGGCTGCTGTTTACGTATCAAACTACAGGTAGACATCTGAACTGAACTGATACCAATATTAAAATTACCTACTGCACACTTAGAAACTAAACTAGTTCGGTTGCTACGCCTGTTTTTATCAACCCTGAACTAAGTTTTCAAGCTTAGACATTTACCTAGTAGTCAGTCAAAGCTCTGCTGCTTAAATTCTAACCACAATCGTCTTCAGTAAAAAGATTCGACTCCTAAAGGATTATTGTATCAGCAAAGCGAAGCTTTAGGCTTTCTATCTCGTATATAAGACAAAACCTGCATATCTTAAACTTTCGTGTTGAAAATACAATTGTTGTACGCAGTTATGCAGACCAGAAGCCAAATGCAAAATTTGTCGCGAGGTAGGCTCGAACTCGAAACCGCTTCTTCACGAGGCCGCGTCTCTAACCAGTATGCCACTGACGCACGGTGTGAGACAAGATCCAAAAGTCTTACCAATTGGGTTTGACCGACGCAAGTAGTAGACTATTGCGACAGATATGATGTGCTAGCCTCAAAGTTTGATAAACTTGTCGACGTGGTAAAAAATAGGCAGGAGTTTATGCTGCAGACCCTTGTTTCAAAGGAAAAACTCGAGGAAGAAATGAAAGGCATGAGAGATTTTATCCAGCAAACCCACGTGTCAACAGAAAACCTGACAGGTGCCGAGCTTACGTGTAGAACACCTCAGAAACCTACGAGTGTACTTATACCTAAAGTACAGGCCCCCATAGTTGACCATGCAGCCATAGTGGAGGCTAATTTGAACACCCCCGCTGTGGACAACAAAGGGACGGCTGGGCCACCATCAAAACCTAAGGCTCTCATAAAAATTGAAAGACTGTGCCAACGCCTAGCGTGAAGGTGCCTAAAGCTGCCGTGCCTGACCTCGCGAGCACCCCTAGAAAAAACAGCAAAGTCAATACTGGCGAAATATTGACTCCAGCCAGTCCAAGCTCGAGGCCCACTGCCAGCCCAAGCTCCCAGATCGCAGACACGGATTCTGAGGCCAACTTAGAGACCGTGTCCAACACCGAAATGACATGCAACAACGAAGGGTTTGGCTTCCCGAATACACATAGCAACAGAAATGAGGCCCATGCTGCAGAATCATCTACATCGGCCATCCCGAGCTCGAGTCACACAGAGGCCAATATGACAAACACTGTAGAAAAAGTTTTCCAACACCCACAGGGACGACAGCACTGTATTATTGTCTAGGGTCTAGAAGAATGCACTTCAGTCAGTTCAGACCATAACGCGTAGGACATGGCATCCTTCAACCGTGTTCTAAACGATCTGTTCGAGCCAGGTTTGGAATTTCCAGTTCTGAAATCATTTCGGATCGGAAAAAAACCTGACGAGGCCACAGGTACGCCGCGACCACGACCTCTAAAAATTGTGATGCAAAATGACGAACACATTGAACTGATCTTATCAAAAAAGACCAGCCTTCGCCAGTCACACATAGAAGTTTTTTTTCAGCCGGAGTACTCTCTAGCGGAACGGCTCAAACGTCGGGAACTTGTGGCAGAGTTACTTTCGAGAAGAAAAAATGACGAGACCAGCCTGGAAATCTCGAACGGGAAGATTATTTACAGGAATATGAGGTTCTTGAACCAACCGATAATACTTCGAAAAATGGCCTGAGCGTGGCTTACACAGCCGATGTCAAACGAAGTTCAAATGCCACCGAGACAAAATTCGTCAAAAATCTGTCGGTTAAATTCTTCTACACCAACGCACAGAGTCTGTTGTCCAAGTTAGATGAACTAAAAGTGCAGATATATGACCTTTCGCCCGACATTATCTCTCTGACAGAAACATGGCTGTCTGAAAACGTGGATGACCGCGAAGTGGCACTACCTGGCTTTAATCTGTTCCGGAGAGATAGAAGAGGGCGCCAAGGAGGAGGAATTATAACTAACGTCAAACATGGACTGCTAGTCTCGGAAAAAAACAGAGCAGTTTCATTGCAGCACCGAGGCCATCTGGCTTACTATAAAGGTACCGGAATCACCCAGCCTGGAAGTTCTGACCGTGTACTGTCCGCCTAGATATGATCATGAGGCTGACACTGGTCTACTAGAAGAGGAAGCGAGATTAGCTGCTCGGCCCGACGTCTTGATTATGGGAGAATTCAATGCCCCACTTATCGATTGGGGTTCAAAATACGCACGAGGCCCAGAGCAAGCATTCGACTGGTGTTTACTAGCTCTGACACTTAATGCATCTCTCAGTCAACACGTCCTATTTCCCACCAGGGTGCGTGAGGGGCAGCAATCGAACTGCCTAGACCTGGTTCTTACGAAATCGCTGGACAGCATCGACGAGGTGCAATCTCTACCTCCTCTTGGTAAAAGTGATCACATCGTACTAAACAACCCACCAAGGTTATAAGGAATATTTGGCGTGGTGACTTTGATCAAATGAAGGCCGAAATAAACAACATAAATTGGGAATTGGTTTTTTCTGGCAATAAAGCTGATGATTGGGGATGGTTCAGTGAGTTATTGCATACTCTCCTGAGAAACCACTGTCAGATTACACGGAAGAAGCTAAACAACAAACCTCAGTGGCTGACCCAAGTGCTGAATAAAAAAATAAATAAAAAGGGGAGATTGTTTAGAAAGTATAGAGCAGACAGAAATCCGGTTTCCGTAAATGCATACAAAACGCAGAGAAACCTCGTGAAGCGACTTATCTTCAAAGCGCGCAAAGAATTTAAAAAGATTTACTAAACAGGGCAGTTAAAAAGCCGAAGCTATTTTATGGCTACTTAAGAAAGACCACACGAAACCGGGACCCAGTTCCCCTTCTGAAGGCAAGCGATGGAACAGAAATGAGTGACGATGGAGCAAAAGCTGAGCATCTCTCACAATTTTTCAAATCGAACTTTACGACTGAAATCGGATTCATCCCTCCAAACTAGGGCTTAGATGACGGTCCAAAGATTGAAAATGTGGCCTTCGCCGAAGCAACCGTTCTTCAGAAGTTCATGGCACTAAACGACTCGAAATCATCCGGTCCCGATGAAATCCAGCCTAAATTACTGAAAGAACTTGCTGGGGAGCTAGCCAAACCGCTTTCTATGCTTTTCAGTACCTCGTTTAACGCAGGTTGTTTACCCGCCGATTGGAAATCCGCACCGTTGTATAAAGGCGGCAGAAGGGTTTCTGCAAACAGTTATAGACCAATCAGCCTCACTTCAATCTGTTGCAAGATTATGGAAAAAGTAGTAAAACGAGAGCTGATGCGTTTCTTAGAGCAGCATAACCTGCTATCAGATGCGCAGCATGGGTTCCGCAGAGGCATGTCCGGCGTGACGAACCTGCTCCATTGTTTGGAACGCTGGACTCGGGCAATTGATGGAGGAAATCCGCTTCATGTAATCTACATCGACTTCAAGAAGACTTTGGTAGCGTCCCACATCAACGACTTCTGCACAAACTCAGCCAAATAGGTGTTTGAGGAAATCTGCTGAAGTGGATTCAAAGCTCTCAAACTATCCATATTGGTGACCAGCAGTCGGCAGACGTTGCAGTCGAGAGCGGTGTCCCCCAAGGCTCTGTCCTTGGCCCTATACTGTTCATTATATACGTCAATAACTCCGTCCGTGAACTGCACTGCAATGTGGCTATGTTTGCCGATGACATTAAGATTTGGAACGTCATCAGAAATTCAACTGACGAAGAACATTTGCAGCTTAACCTAAACCGTCTTCAAACTTGGTCTCAAGACTGGCTTTTGCCGTTTAACGAGAGCAAATGCAGTATCCTACGAGTTGGCCGACCCAGCTCTCAGAAGCCCATGGTTTACAGCCTAAATGGCATCCAACTGCAAGAAGTGGACGCGCAAAAAGATTTGGGAATATGGATCTCTACGTCTCTGAAGCACTCGCTGCACTGCGCAAAAGTAGCCAAGTCTGCGATGTCCGTCCTGTATCTTGTCAAAAGGGCTTTCTGTGCCTTCGATAAAGACTGCTTTGCTAAGGTATTTGGAACATTTGTGCGGCCGAAGTTGGAGTTTGTAATCCAATGTCCCCATCTGTGATGCATTCAAGAGAAATTTAGATTTTCATACCCGAAATACCCGCTAAAATTACACCTGACGAGTGTGAAATTATATATATATGTATATAAACATACTACTCACTGATTTTCAGTAATATGTTAGTTGAGAATAACAAGAATTGCAAGCTCCGAGTACACCAAACGTTGTGATCCAAGGCTACGCGGATTTGTAAAACTTTTTCCAATTCAGGCCTGGAACGCTCCTCCCGCGGACATTGTTATGTCGCCATCTGAGCACACGTTTACGATTAAGTCAGACACATCTGTAGGCATGTTTACGACACTATTAAGTCAGAACAAATAGCCACTGAGCCCCCGAAAATTAACTGCCAGTTGCCGAATGCAAATTTTAGAATAATCACATTATAAAAAAACAAACTACTTGCTAATTTTCAGTAATATGTTTGTTTAGAAAACTACCGATTATATCTCTTCTGTCAATCAGCAGGCAGACTCGTTAAACCAACAAGGGTGCACGATGGGCGCATCGCCGACACTCGATGAGGTTCGCGTGATCTCCTCAACCTTCTCTTCGTGGGACCCTTGGTATTATGGCGAAAACCGCGATGGACTCTCCCTGACATGCTTCAAACACTCTTAGCACAGGCCATCAGCTTCGAATATACTCTGCACCCCCACTCCCCCGGGCGACAGTTTTTCTACTTCAATCTCTCAAATGGCATTAAAACCCCAAGACTTCTGAACAATGCCTAAGGAGTTGCTTCACTGTCAGCCCTCAAATTTCTGGCAACGCCACTGTTCTGAAATGTTCTGCAGATCAAATGCATTGATAAAACTGTACCAATAGGGAGTTCAAAGGTTTTTACCTATATTTCCCTCAATAAAAACCTGACCTGGCCTGACCTGATGTGCACTTACGCATCCACCTCCTTCCCCCCACTTTCCCAGCCCACACTCCGGAGCAGAACTAGCAGGAGGCAATCTGTGTAAATGCACATACGCGAGGCGAACATGAACGTAGGCGTTCAATAAATCAAGAATAATTTAATGTTTTAATCAGGCCTCCAACAAGGTGCCATCTGATGCAGTCATTTACATTACAGGCGAGCCAGTAGGCTTCTGTAAAGGAAACGACAAAAGTGGCTTACGTAGCCCCACTCATATATCCCTAGTCCTACCATTTTTTTCCTGTAAAGACGATGGTAAGAGAGTGTTTTGATGTTGGGAAATAGGATAGGCAGAGAAGGAAATTTTTGGTAATAACTGTAAAGTTAAAAAAAAGGAGTCGAAGTTGCTTCCCGCGGTTGCTGGGAGTAGGTTGTTCCGCATGTAATTTAAGGGTGTGTGTGGCGATGCGCGCCGCGGACTATACTAATCTAGCTCAAGAATGGTAAGTTTGACCACAGATAATTTGAAATAGACGACCTCCTAACCAGCGTTTAAATTTTTTGGGAGCCTCAGAAACCTGCAATTTGCTAATCAGGTTTTCCCGCAATAAGTTAAATGATATTACCGATTAGGAAAATCTACAGATATAAACCAACAACATTGCTAAAAACAGTGAAAATAATGCATTTAGCATTTATTAAAGTATATTTCACTGCGCGTCCTAATTTCCCGCCCATAAAACACGATAACCAGCGTTTTTGTAGGGGAACATGCAGATTGTACGGTCTAATGAGTGGGACTACATAAGCTACTGTTGCCAAGAAAGCCATTTAATGAATGAAAGCAAAAATACCCAACGTGTGTGTGCCGTGGTATGGCGCGTGATGGACTAGAACAGGCGCGTGAATTCGTTTTAAGTGATGGCAGACTTGCGTAGCCTCTACCATACCCTCTCTTTACTCCTCCGCCTAAGCACGGTGTCGAAACAGGCTTAATAAGACCGGAGGCGGAATCATACGCAGGGATTAACAATGATAAACAGCCCACCTGCGCGTGCGCAAAAGACGAGGGATTCTCAGTAATGAAAAATAGGGGGCTCAAATCCTACCTGAGGGTGGGTCTCTTGACGCCGTAGAAAGAAGGAACCACTACAAGCTGACTCTCTGTCTTGATCTGAATGCCCACTTAAGCCGTCAGTTGGCTACCTGCCCACTCACGGCTTTTATCTTACCGTGATACTCAAGCAGGGAATCCGGTTTATGCTTATGAAATTCTATGAAAAAGGATACACTGCCCTAGGAGTCAATTCACGACTGCGGTATGGGCCACCATCTGATACGGCGACTGGGTCACTGAAAAATACGCAGGACTTCTTCTTGTGTTTATCAACTTCTGCTGTGAATTAGGGTTTAGTCTTAATTTAGTGGTAATTAAGACACAGCCACTGTCCTAGTTTTAACAAACATACTTCAAACATACTTCCCGTGACCCATTTTTGATCAGCAATTGCTGATAATACCTCTGCATTACTGGTTTCCTTTCAATATTTTGACTACTTCGGAAAATTCAAGTTCTTACCTACATACTCCAAGTATCATATCAAGCGCCTTTGTTTTACCCTTCAATAAGTTTTGACTAGCACTTTCTCCTTCCACGTCTTGTATATGTTGATTTTGAAATGGCAAAGGCGAAGTGCGGCAAAGTCTCAACGTCTTCTCGTTTGCGTGTGCCGTCATCGGATGAGCAGCCCAAATAAGAAGACAGTGGGGATGCATTTAATCGACAGAAAGCGCAGTTTATGGCCAGCATTTGAACAGCAACGAGGAGTTCCACCACAAGGGCGAACAAACTCCCATCCTCATGGAAGCCTTACCTCAAGGAAGTTTTCTTACTAAAATATTCCAGTCAAACTTAAGAAAATTATCCAAGAGCATGCATGTCAGTAACACTTGAAGACATACAATACTGTAGCCTTGAAACATCCTACAATCGCGAGCAGAAGCAATCACTTTACTTCACTTATGATACATGTATACGCATGAGCTTCATTTTAAAGTTTCAAATATAAAGATTCGACAGAACGTAAAATGGGACTGCCATCGATTATCACGCTCCTCCCTCAGAAAATGTGACACGTACCCGACTTCGAGGAAATAATACCATCGTGAGAAATTCTGATTAGATTTTAGCAATACGAATGCCAAGATAAGAAGTCAAAAGTTATTAAGTACCACTTGGAAGAAATGCAGCAAAAACAAAAAGTTAGAAATTTGCCGTCGAAAGAAACCCTAATGAATTCCATGTGCGTGGGTTTCTATTTCTAGTTTCAAGGCAAATTAAATAATTTATGCTAACACTCAAGCTCTTACATAAACACTGAGACTGCATGCCTCTGATTTTCATGAACTAAACCCACCTCCTAAATGAGTTCCAATTTAGTTCTCAGTGGCATTTCCTGACCCGTGAGGTTGATAAAGTACTTCCAGTTACCCATTTGCAGCAGCGTCTTCGCTGCAATTAATTCTACCTCAGGGACGGTGAAGGTAAACCAACGAACGTTAGCACTCTCCCCATGCCGCAGCACTCGAACATTTTTCCCAAAACTCTTCTGCACTTCTACTACGGCCTGATAGAATTGGTCGCTGGATTTACGATCCACATGGTTCGACGGCCTGCGATCAGAAAACGGAAATAACATGGGTAATTCAACCTACTCAACATTTTTAAGTGTGGGGTTATAATATATAAGTTCCTTTTAAAGATCCACAAATAATCCTTACGACCTGGTTAACTACCTTGGCAATATCACCTGAATTATATTTTCCACGTAAACACCTCCCAGAAATATTGACGAATTTTTCACGATTTTCGATATGGACTTCATTCGTTTTTAAATAAATGATCCCGTTTTATAACGCGGCTTATTCGGTCCATAGGTATATGTGACTCAGAACTTCTTTTATCGTTCTATCCACATTTTTTATTGATATTTAGTCAATTTGCCTTTTTCACGAAGAACTTCTTCGAATTTGCAACAATTATGGTTATTAATTGTGCAAATCTCATTTTTTACTCGTGCCTATGGAAATTATTATTGGCTAATCTGTAAAGCCAATGGGAGAATCGCAACAAAAGAAACTCTACGAATAGTTCAAACCCACCTTTGTTCACGATTGCCGCACCAAACTTACATCATTGAGGCAGACCTTTCTGATTTCCACTCTTAAAGCATATACTTTAGGGCTGTGAGCTGAGTTTTCAGAAAAGTGGGAACTACCTTCAGCTACTGGTCTTCTTGTTAGCATATTCGTGAGAGAATACTAGTTTAAGTCTCCAATTGGCAAAATCGTAAGTACTTACTAATCATTATGGGGTTGAGTGCACCAAAGACTTAAGGTAAACGTGAACCATAGGTTTGCTTTATGGTCAACTAATACGTCGGAGAAGGCTCATTTGGTGGACGACATTTACTTCTGCAGCACCGTATGGTAGCCTCTTCTGCTCTCAAAATCTGCGACATAACTATCCTGCCAGTCAAATTTTCGGATCCCCCCGTCGTAAGTCTGCGGAGATAGGGGATGTCCCGGGGGTGAGGATGGGGATATCGACCCACATATTCCGCACCTCACCCCATCGTCAACCCCAGATCTCGTCGTCGACATTCCGGGAAGGGTATGCATATTATCAAATTATCCGTAAAAATAATATCAAGTGTCACCTTAAACGCACTATACGGTAAAAAATGAGTTGAATTGCCTTTAAGGTCCGTCTGCAGCATTTTGTAAATTTTGGGTTGCAGAATAATAAATATGCCTTCAGGTCAGTGTGCTTTTGTTGGCTATCTCGTTAGTGCAAGCACCGGTTGAGGAAGTTGCCCGAATAGACATTCTCTCTGAACACCCGTCGAAGGTATTCTACCTTGGCAACTTTATCTTCTTGTTAGCTGCAGTGCGTCTCAACACGCCGATCAAGCGTTTTTACGCAACTGAGATTGTGGCTGTTTGGGTGGTTGCTGTTGTAATTCAGTACTTGCATCGTGTTTGTCGATTTTATTAATAACGTTTGTCTTTAGGCCACCACAAGCTCTGAAACAGATGAGGAAATCAAGATAGGCCAGCTGGTTGCTCTCTTTTTCCTCCATCGTAAACTGGATGTCTGGGAAGACGCTGTTGAGGCGTTCTTTGAACGGCAGCACCTGATCCCGTTCGATGACGATGAAGGTGTCATCCACAAACCACGCCCAGAATTTTGACCTTTATTATTGGAAAACCAGCGACTCCAGCCGTTGCAGGACCACCTCGGCTTTGAGTCCCGAAATCGGTTAACCTATCAGTGTACCCTTCACTTGCTCGTAGATTGTTCCGTCAAAAGTGAAGTACGTCCTGAGACAAAATTTCAGGAGCTGTAGGATGTGCGCATGTCCAAGGCGATTCTCCGTTTCGTCGTATTTGCTTCATAGGCGTAATTCGACGGTCTCGATTGGAAGATCCTGAGGGAGAGAAGCAAGAAGGGACGTGACATCGAAGGAAACCATGATATCACTTGGCAAAAGACTTACCGCTTTAAGTTTCTGCAAGAACTGTGCTGACGAGCTGACCGTGGTCTCCAAATCAGCGGATAAACATTTGAGACGTCGAAACAGCCACTTTGCTAGTCCGTACGTTGGAGTGCCTTTTACCGATACGATGGGTTGGAGAGGAGCACCTTCCTTGTGCACTTTTGAGAGGCCATAGAAACGGGCCAAGACAGTTTCTTGTGCCCTTGTCATGTATCGGTCGGACGGCGTTATTGAACCCGAGTTCTCTAGAGCCAACAGGGTCGAATTGATTTCGCGTTTCACCTTCTGGATGGGATTGGTTTCACAAGGAACATAAAACTGACCATCTTTCAGTAAGTTTTTCGCCTTCTGAAGGTACTTGGTTCTGTCTAATATGACCGTAGAACGTCCCTTGTCGGCTGGCACAATGACGATATCCCGGTCGGCCTTGAGTGCTCTTAGTGCAACGCGTTTGACATTGATTAGCACTTCCCGGGGTTGATGAGCCATCAGGAAGGATGATACCTGGTATCGGATACGGTTCTTTGTCTCCTCCGTCTTCCTGGGACACGCATGTTTGCTTGCATTGCCCGCACGCATCGTTCATTTATAGGCTATGCTGCGGTTGATAACGCAGTACTTGCACGGCAGGTTTGCTCAACATCGAAAAAACGATGCGCAAATGGTTATAAATTGACCTTTAACATTAAGGCTGCTATACAACAGAAAATTAAGTTAACAGCTTCAAAAGCTGCCAATCGCTTTGCATTTATTGTGCACTAACTTGGTGCCAAGCATTCGTTTTTGCAAATAATTTTTTTTCTTTTTTCCTACTGTTATAGAATTCTTATTATTTGCTTTTTATTTCCTTTGTAATGTTCAACCGGTATATTCTTTGTTACCAACAGTCCCGTAATACACAATGATGGGTGCAAAAGATCGAAATTTCTAGGGCTGTGCCTTCAGTTGACGTATATAGTCACTGCACAGTAGTGAAGACCTATTCAGCTAAGTAACCTGAGGCCTCGATGTTGTCTGTTTTTAATCGATATAACCACAGCTGTGCTCTTTTCCAACGCATGACGTCATACAATCTCATTTAATTTGAGCCCAGTAAAATTATCATCTATCAATCCCTACTGGGTCGATGGCCGGCGTTCAGGAAACGAAAATAGCATGGATAATCCAACCTACTTAACAATTGTAAGTTGGGTGTTATGATACATAATTTCCTTTCGAAGACCCCACAAGGAATCCTTACCACCTGTTAAACTTTTTAACTACGTTGGTAACATCACCTGAATTTTATTTTTCGCTTGAGCACCTCCCAGCAATATTGACGAATTTTTCACGAGTTTCGATGTAGATTTCCTTCATTTTGAAATAAATGATCCCGTTTTATAACGTAGCTTATTCGATCCATAGGTATAAGTGACTCAGAACGTCCTCTATCATTCTATTCTCATTTTTTACTGGATATTTACTCAATTTGCCTTTTTAACGAAGAACTAATTCGAATTTGCAACAATTCTGGTTATTTATTGCGCAAATGTCATCCTTTACCCGTGCCTATGGAATACGCAATCAGTCATTAGTCTATAAAAACAACCGAGAAAGACGAAATAAAGTAAATCGACGTAAGAATGTTTTCCGAACCAATTCTTTTAATTGTTTAAAGCATAAATCTGTCTCTAAGATCTAAATTTTGAAATTATTGTTAACTCGGCCAGCGCTATTTGCGGATTGCTAGACGAAAAGCGATGTGTGTCGAGTATTGGCCAGTAGTCGGAGTTGTGTTTGCAGAGTTTTTGAGAATTTGCTCACTGGAATAGCTGCGTACCATGTGATGAGTAGCTATTTTGAGTATCAGTGTCATAATTTCTCTAATATATGAATATATAAGGAGATAAACTCAAGGTGTGATTCAGGGATTATCTGTCGCGGACAAAAGAGGGACTACCACATATTTATGCTTTCACACCGTAAGAGAGTGCCCTTAGATACGCGTGTCCTTTATATCCCGAAAAGAAGGTATCAGAAAAGGTTGTTGGCAATATAGTAAAAAGCGCTCAGGCCTGTGTCTTAGCGACATCGGTGGGAATTCCTTCTCATATATTGGCCGTCACTACCCAACCATCTACTTCAGTTCGACACTTCTTAACTTTGAATGAACGCAAGTTGTTCACGATTAACTGTAAGACTAACAGAAATATTTGTACACAGAATGCACATGTTATCTCAAATAAGTAAACGTGAAAAAAGGACACCTTATTTTAAAGCTAAGCATCCAAAGTTTTCGGCAAAACTGCTCCATTCACTGACACAAAAATATAGGTTAAGCAGATACAGAACACTATAGAGTTTAGCATGAAATGCACATCTATTACGGAGACAGATCTGATTTCAGCTTTAAGATGACGGTTTTTTCTTTTCACGTAAGGTAGCGTGCTAGAACTGAGAGTAAAGAGTGCTGATATGTCGATGTACGGCAGGAAGACTTCGCAGTTATTAATTCAGAGTAAATTGGATTAAAAATCTCACCAAGAATGCGGTAAGCAAATTGCTAGACCATTTTAAATTGTCGCTGCATCATAATAGGAGTTAAACAAACATAAAAAACAGCGGCAGCTCTAGAGAGCATTCAGAAGATTCATTTTATAATCAATAAGTCTTTTAAAGCAAGGTAAGAAAAAGAGCCAGAGAGCAGAAGAGCATGGGTGACAAATTAAGGCATCGATAAAGCGCCACAGTAGGGCTTAAAGTATATGATATATAGGGATGTAGTTTACAAGTTTATGAATTATAACTAAGATTTTTTCAATATGAGGAGTAAATGAAAGATTAGATGTCAGAGTAATATTAAGTCACCGGAAAGAGGAAACCTCATTAAACACGATTTCTAAGGATTTTGGACTAGAATAGAGTCGACATCAGAGAACGCGCTGGATTGATTTGTGGTTATTCAGTAGAACACCACGGGATACAGACCATGCTGAGACGTCATCCAGTTCATCTCACAATACCTGGAAATGTGTCTTCCTTTTAGGAGGATGACCAACAACCAAACCATCAGCTTATTTTACACACAAACATCGATTTGGCTTCAGAGAAAAGAAAACAAATGAATTAATGTTTTTTTGGAACTGGCGAATGAGCCGAAAACCCTCCAAATGCAGCTGAGTAGATAACATTTTTCCATCAATGCAACATGTATTT
>JAYGXS010000001.1:25539778-25550833 GCA_036362985.1 Ligula intestinalis
AAAACACTTTGGATTTGTTTACCTGACAAAGGCAAAGGGCTACGAATAGCCGTTTGTGACCTTGTCACTGCTTTCTGACTGAGCATCGCAAAATCAATAAAAAAGCCTGATTTCTTGAGGCTTCTACAGTTAGTTTTCAAGCCCAATACCGTGGTAGATAGATAAGAGGTCCCTGACTTGTCAGACGCGAGGTGGAAAACTGAGCGTTAAGCGAAAGCAGTGCTTCCCTTTGGCTTGCTTCGAGGACCGCCTAACACTCTAGATTCAACACATTTCTGTACTGGCACACATGACACGGTAACATACTTGAGACATGTTTCTACATTTTAATGATCTTATTAAAACATTCATCGGTACTAAGCGATCACTACCTGCAACTGACTGGTTAGGCGAGGAATAATGAAACTTACTACCTATTAAATTAAGACACCTGCAGATTTTTGTTCGTAGAAATTGTGGTCCAGTAGAAATGTTTATTATCAAAATTATTCGTATTCATATTTTTATGCAAAGCTGATTAACTCTTAAGCTTTATAGTGTCCTTCGAGCGTCATAGAGTGTTGCATAACAGACAATCAGATCGCTATATCTTCCTGTTGAACTCCCCGCGCTCGAAAGCTAGAAAGAATTGTAAATAATATATTGTTACTTTCCTCAATTTGCGTTAGTACAAACAAGCAAACTCTTAGAGTGTGAAGAGTCCTGAACGTGGAACCGCAACTCTTGAATGCGAGCCTGCGACTGCTTCATTAGAATGAGCAGTGCAGTAAGGGCGCTAAATAAGCCAGGGAGCTTATCAGGGCAAGAAACGTGCTATAATGACCGCGTACTCAAAACACACGTCTGAAATGTAATTGGCATGCAAATGTGCGAGCTTAAGCCGTGGCAGCTACCAAAAAAATGTGAAATCTGTTAATAGCCGATCGATGGCAGTCATGTTTGTCTAGCCTAGTTAGGGAACGAGAGGCATGAGCAGACAGCTGACGACCCTCTACTGCAATTTGAATAATTTACAGACCACATTTAGTTTTAGGTTTTGTCGTCCAGAACTACTAATGGAGGGGATGTAAAATAAAACGTTTACTGACACCTGTCTACAAATGGCAGAGGAAAACCTAGACCTACTTTACTACCTAGACAACAAAATTTCAAGATAAATTTAGCAAACAGAATTTTAGTAGAGAGGTATTAGCTAACTTGAAAAGACAAATAAACCTTTGGTTCTCGGTTTTGATAACGGCGCTTTATTGTTCTCTCCACCAAGTTTGAACCATTGAGAGCCTTTAATGCCAAAACGAGTTCCAAATTAGTTCTCAGTGGCGTTTCCTGACCCGTGAGGTTGATAAAGTACTTCCAGTTTCCCATTTGCATGAGCGTCTTTGGTGCAATTAATTCCACATCAAGGAAGTTGAAGGTGTACCAACGAACGTTTACACTCTCCCCACGCCGCAACACTCGAACATTTTTCCAAAACACTTCTGCATTTCTACTACGGCCTGATAAAAATGGTCGCTGGATTTACGATCCACATGGTTCGATGGCCGGCGTTCAGAAAACGGAAATAATATGGGTAATCCAACCTACTAAACATGTGCAAGTAGGATGTTATAATATATAAGTTCCTTTCGAAGATCAACAAGCAATCCTTACGACCTGGTTAACTTTAAAACAACATTGGCAACATCACCTGAATTTGACTTTCCACGTGAACGCCTCTCAGAAATATTGACGAATTTTGCACGATTTTCGATATGGACTTCATTCGCTTTGAAATAATTGATCCCGTTTTATAACGCGGCTTATTCGGTCCATAGGTATAAGTGACTCAGAACTTCCTCTATCGTTCTATCTTCCTCTTTATCGTTGATATGTAGTCAATTTGCTATTTTCACAAAGCACAACTTCAAATTTGCAACAATTATGTTTATTAATTGTGCAAATTTCATTTTTTACCCGTGCCTATGGACTTTATTATTGGCTAATCTGCAAAGCCAATGGCAGAATCGCAGCAACAGATACTCTACGAGTACCTCCACCCCACCTTTGTTCACGAGTGCCGCAACACAGTTGCAAAACTGAGGCAGACCTTTTTTGATTTCTACTGGTAACGCATATCCTTTTGGGCTGCGAGCTAAGTTTTAAGAAAAGTGGGAACTACCTTCAGCTACTGGTCTTCTTGTTAGCATATTCGTGATAGAATACTAGTTAAAGTCTCCAATTGGCAAAATCTTGAATACTCACTAATCGTTATGGGATTGAGTGCACCGAAGACTTAAGGTAAACGTGAACCATAGGTTTGCTTTATGGTCAACTAATATGTCAGAGAAGGCTCATTTGACAGACTGCATTTACTTCTGCAGCACCGTACGGTAACCGCATATTCCGCACCTCACCCCATCGTCAACCCCAGATCTCCTCATCGACATTCCGGGAAGGGTATGCATATTATCAAATTATCCGTAAAAATAATATCAAGTGTCACCTAAAACGCACTAAACGTGTACAAAATAAGGTGAATTGCCTTTATGGTCTGTCTGTGGAAATTTTGGGTTGCACAATATTACATATGCTTTAAACATCAACCCCGGATACACCCGCATCCCCCGTCGTCAGCTTCGCGCAGTTTTTGGCATATGTTGACGGGCAAACTTCCTCGCTGCCCACGCGTCCCATTTTGTTGTATTACAAACAAATGCTTGTAAGTTTCTTTTTTCCGAAATTCATCCTCGTCACAACCCGACGTGCCGGCTTGCTTATACGTTTTGAGATAAATGATCCCGTTTTATAACGCGGCTTATTCGATCCATAGGTATAAGTGACTCAGAACTTCCTCTATCGTTCTATCGTCCTTTTTTACTGGATATTTACTCAATTTGCCTTTTTAACGAAGAGCTACTTCGAATTTGCAACAATTCTGGTTATCGATTTTGCAAATTTCATCTTTTTACGCGTACCTATGGAATACTTGATCAGCCATTAGTCAGTAAAAACAATCGAGAAAGAGGAAATAAAATAGATCAAGGTAGGCATGTTTCCCGAACCAATTCTGTTATTTTTTATAGCATAAACCTGTCTCTAAGATTTAAATTATGAAATTATTGTTAACTCGGCCCACGCTATTTGCGGCTTGCTAGCCGAAAAGCGATGTGTGTCGAGTATTGGCCAGTAGTCGGAGTTGTGTTTGCAGAGTTTTTTAGAACTAACTCACTGGAATAGCTGCGTAACAAGTGATGAGTGACTATTTTGAGTGTCAGTGTCATAAATTTTCTAATATAAGGAGATAAACTCAAGGTGCGATTCAGGGATGATCTGTCGCGGACAAAAGAGAGACTACCGCAAAGTTATGCTTTCACAACGTTAGAAAGTGCCCTTAGATACGCGTGTCCTCTATATCCCGAATAGAAGGTATCAGAAAAGGTTGTTGGCAATATAGTACGAAGCGTTCAGGCCTGTGCCTTTGCGACATCAGTGGGAATTCTTTCTCATATATTGGCCGGCACTACCCAACCATCTACCTTAGTTCGACACTTCTAAACTTTGAATGAACGCAAGTTGTTCACGATTAACTGTAAGACTAACAGAAATATTTGTACACAGAATGCACATGTTATCGCAAATAATTAAACAAGAAAAAAGGACATCTTATTTTAAAGCGAAGCATCCAAAGTTTTCGGCAAAACTGCTCAATTCACTGACACCAAAATATAGGTTAATCAGATGCAGAACACTTTAGAGTTTAACATAAAATTCACATCTATTACGGAGACAGATCTGATTTCAGCTTTTAGAGTTCGGTTTTTTTCTTTTCACGTAAGGTAGTGAGCTAGAACTGGGAGTACAGAGTGCTGATATGTCGATGTACGGCAGGATAACTGCACAGATATTAATTCAGAGTAAATTGGATTCAAAATACCACCAACAATGCGATTGGCAAATTGCTAGACCATTTTAAATTGTCGCTGCATCATAAAAGAAGTTTAAAAAACATAAAAAACAGCAGCAGCTCAAGAGAGCATTCGGAAGATTCATTTTATAATCTGCGCATGTCTCAGACCTGTTTACGATTACCTATGACTACGGATTCCCGACGGAATCCGAAACGTCAGAAAAATAAAGTCCTTGTTCCAGTGATCGCATCTTCTTCTTCGGATCAATAAGTCTTTTAAAGCAAGGTTAAAAAAAGAGCCGGAGAGCAGAAGAGCATGTGTGACAAATAAAGGCATCGATAAAACGCCAGATTAGGTCTTAAAGTATATGATATGATGGGATGTAGTATACAAGTTTATGAATTATAATTAAGATTTTTTCAATATGAGGAGTAAATGAAAGATTAGATGTCAGAGTAACATTAAGTCACCGGAATGAGGAAACCTCATTAAACACGACGTCTAAGGATTTTAAACTAGAATAGAGTCGACATCAGAGAACGCGCTGGATTGATTTGTGGTTATTCAGTAGAACACCACGGGCTCAAGACCATGCTGAGACTTCATCCAGTTCATCTCTCAATACCTGGAAATGTGTCTTCCTTTTAGGAGGATGACCAACAACCAAACCATCAGCGTATTTTACACACAAACATCGATTTGGCTTCAGTGAAAAGAAAACAAATGTATTAATGTTTTTTTGGAACTGGCGAATGAGCCGAAAACCCTCCAAATGCAGCTGAAAAGATAACATTTTTCCATCAATTCAACATGTATTTGATGAGAATGGACAATCATAAAGGAACGTTAGATAAGCTGCATTCAAATCTTTTTCTCATGCTGACGCAAAGGCCGTCACAAGTGTTCCTGTGAGCAGTACAACCTTGCATAGGGTGTTGTGTCGAATGGTTGAGGATTGAAAGTTCGCTCAAAAAGATAGAGTTCTAGGCAGTCGTAACCCTCGGGATAATAGCCTTCGTGGAATTTGTTTGCAAAAAGCTCTTGTGCCTGCTTCAAACTGGAAAGACTCAGTGATCCGAGAATACAAATGCTTTGTCGGGTTTTCGTAGGACAGTCTTCACCGTACCATTTCTTATATCTGACGAGATTTTGAACACGGCTTGCATCCAGACCTTCATCATCGCGCTCATGAACACGTAGGCAGGCTCCGGGCGCGCCAAGATGAGGGTTGTAGCCGAGCGTAGCAAAGAACTGTTCATCTGGACACTTGTTATAGGCATGCGTTTGCAGAGCTCTGATAATTTCCTTGGCTTTTGGATCAGAAAGCATGTATTCCACAAACTCCCTCCTCAGAGCTACATGTATTCCCCCTTTAATCCACGTAACCTATAAGTCAGAGAACACAAGACAATATTCAGTCGAAGCCTGCTTACAGTATGCTCCCCCTGGCGTTTTGAGTATCAATATTAGGGTGTAAGTCTAACAGCGCAATTTTATTTCATGCAAACTTTGGAACCAATATTGATCTAACACAGTCAGAACGACCGGCTTTCCCAGTGAGGGTCGAATATGGCAGGACAGATTGTGCCCAAAAGCACAGAAGAAAGAAACGTTAACTAATAAAACTACTAGAGCAACGAGATCTTCCAAAAGGGTTGTTTAAGGTCTACATTGTGATTCATGAATGACGAGAAATGAAACATTCTTAACCTTCTTGAACGACACGAATACGTCAAATGAATTCTAGCGAAGCCGCACTTCTGCATTATTTGATTGCCATATTACCAGCGACAGAAAGACACTTACAACGCAAGTTTGCACTTGAGAGCACAAAACATTTCAGAAGCTAAGTGAGAGTCTCATGACTTACTTCTCTACCTGCCATTGAACGTTCAGTTCTACTCTCTAAAGACAAACAATTCGAAGCATTGGTGAAAGTGGTTTACTCGCTGCAAGACTGGGTCTGCTCCAAAGTAATTATATATACAACGGAATGTGGTTCCATTGCTCACCTTCGTGTAAAAATTTACAAACTGCCTCAGAATCTGCAAATATTTATCGATCTCCGATCCCACTCGCGGATATTATACCAATACGGTCGACAGCGTTGCGCTGGGAGGGAGCAATGGGGAAGTAATTCTAGTCCGGTTACAGTTAGGCTCAATTGTGCAACATCCAGCTCGTTGGCTTAATTCTAGTTTCCTATGAAAATGCATGCTCATAAACACTGCACACAGACGTCACGCTAGGGCTCACTCTGCTGGTCTCTAGACAAATGGTAATTTGCACTCAGCCTCAAATACCAGCCGTCAGTGAGACTGGTCAGAAAGGTCTTAATAAAAAGGAAAAGAATTGAGCATGCACTTTATTTCAAAATTCACTCAAACATCACTGTCTGCTGACAGTCGTCCAGGCTTTTACTACTAAACGCAAGACGTGATGCACTTAATTGTCTTGACTGCACCGGCCACACATACGTTAGTTCCCGCATGCACATGAGCTAGACTTTGTAATTATGCATTTTTTAAAATTTTTTACCAAACGTCATTAAAGCAAATTGAAATAGGAGGCACTGCAACTGGTGGATCCACGGACTGGTACTTTAGCGTTCGTTCGTCGAAAAAATATTATATAGCAGTCACAAACGTCAGGCGAATAAAATTAACTTCTAAGCGATCAATTTTACTTTTTCTCATTCACAAGCCTTATATGCGCACAAGGAACTGAGGTTTTGCAGAAATGGAAGAAGGAGTGGCTCAAATTCTATCTAAGAGTTGGACTCATTAGGTATTTTTAAGAACGAGGCATTACATCCTGAGCCTCCGTGCAAAGTTGTGTACTCATAAAACCCGTCAGTTGGCTAGCGTCCCTATCACGGCTTCTATCTCGTCGTGATAATTTAGCAACGAGTTCGGATCATGTTTGTAAGAGATTCGTTGAAATGCTATGGGAAAGATTCCTCAAACCCGTCTCTCTCTTAGCTAACACAGCCACAAATTCACTGTTCGAGACGGTGCGTCATCCGATAGGGCGATTGAAACCCTGAAATGTAGGAAGATCTATTGTGTTTCTTAGCTTCTACTACAAATTAAGGTTTGGTTCAATTATTTTGATAGGTAAGGCTCTGCGCTTTCGCAGCAAGCCATCTTTAGGCGAAGACAGGCTGCTGTTTACGCATTTAACCACAGGTAGACATCTGATGTGCACTTACGCATCCACCTCCTTCCCCCCACTTTCCCAGCCCTCACTCCGGAGCAGAACTAGCAGGAGGTAATCTGTGTAAATGCACATACACGAGGCGAACATTAACGTAGGCGTTCAATAAATCATGAATAATTCAATGTTTTCATCAGGCTTCCAACAAGGTGCCATCTGATGCAGTCATTTACATTACAGGTGAGCCAGTAGGCTTCTGAAAAGGAAACGACAAAAGTGGATTGCGTAGCCCCACTCATATATCCCTAGTCCTACCATTTTTTTCCTGTATAAACGATGGTAAGAGAGTTTTTTGATGTTGGGAAATAGGATAGGCAGAGAAGGAAATTTTTGGCAATAACTGTAAAGTTAAAAAAAGGCGTCGAAGTTGCTTCCTACGGTTGCTGGGAGCAGATTATTTCACATGTAAATTGAGGGTGTGTGTGGCGATGCGCGCCGCGGACTGTACTTATTTAGCTCCATAATGGTAAGTTTGACCTGAGATAAGTTGAAGTAGATGACCTCCTAACCACCGTTTAAATTTTTTGGGAGCCTCAGAAACCTGCAATTTGCTAATCAGGTTTTCCCGCAATAAGTTAAATGATAATGCAGACTAGAAAAATCTACAGATATAAACCAACAACATTTCTAAAAACATTTAAAAAAATGCATTTAGCATTTATTAAAGTATATTTCACTGCGCGTCCTTATTTCCCGCCAATAAAACCCGATAACCACCGTTTTTGTAGGAGAACATGCAGGTTGTAGGAACTAATGAGTGGGACTACATAAGCTACTGTTGTCAAGAAAACCATTTAATGAATGAAAGTAAAAATGTCCAACGGGTGAGTGCCAAGGTATGGCGCGTGATGGGACTAGAACAGGCGCGTGAATTCGTTTAAAGTGATGGCAGACTTGCGTAGTCTCTACCATACCCTCTCCTTACTCCTCCGCCTAAGCACGGTGTCGAAACAGGCTTAATAAGACTGGAGGCGGAATCATACGCAGGGATTAACAAGGATAAACAGCCCACCTGCGCGTGCGCAAAAGACGAGGGATTCGCAGTAATGAAAAATAGGGGGCTCAAATCGTACCTAAGGGTGGGTCTCTTGACGCCGTAGAAAGAAGGAACCACTACAAGCTGACTCTCTGTCTTGATCTGAATGCCCACTTAAGCCGTCAGTTGGCTACCTGCCCACTCACGGTTTTATCTTACCGTGATACTCAAGCAGGGAATCCAGTGTATGCTTATGAAATTCTTTGGAAAAGGATACCCTGCCCTAGGCATCAATTCACGACTGCGGTATGGGCCACCATCTGATACGGCAACTGGGTCACTGAAAACTACGCTGGTCTTCTTCTTGTATTTATCAACTTCTGCTGTAAATAAGGGTTTTGTCTTTATTAAGTGGTAATAAAGACACAGCCACTGTCCTAGTTTTAACAAACATACTTCAAACATACTCCCCATGACCCATTTTTGATCAGCAATCGCTGATAATACCTCTGCATTACTGGTTTCCTTTCGGTATTTTGACTGCTTCGCAAAATTCAAGTTTTTACCTTCATACTCCAAGCATCATATGAAACGCCTGTGTTTCACACTTCAATAAGTTTTGACAAGCACTTTCTCCTTCCACGTCTTGTATATGTTGATTTTGAAATAGCAAAGGCGAAGTGCGGCAAAGTCTCAACGTCTTCTCGTTTGCGTGTGCCGTCTTCGGATCAGCGGCCCAAATAAGAAGACAGTGGGGATGCATTTAATCGACAGAAAGCGCAGTTTATGGCCAGCATTTGAACAGCAACAATGATTTCAACCACAAGAGCGAACGAACTCCCTGCCTGACGTAACCCTCACCTCAAGGAAGTATTCTTACCAAAATATTCCAGTCAAGCTTAAGAAATTTATCCATGAGCATGCATTTCATTAACACTTAAATACATACAATACTGTAGCCTTGAAACTTCCTACAATCACGAGCAGAAGCAATCACTTTGCTTCACTTGTGATACATGCATACACATAAGCTTCAATTTAAAGTTTCAAATCCAAAGTTTCGACAGAACGTTAAATGGGACTGCTATCGATTGACACGCTTCTTCCTAAGAAAATGTGACACATAACCGACTTCGAGGAAACAATACCATCGTGAGAAATTCTGATGAGATTTTAGCAATGCGACTGCCATGACAAGAAGTCAAATGTTATTCAGTACCACTTGGACGACATGTAACAAAAACAAAAAGTTAGAAATTGGCCGTCCTACATGTGCCGAGGCTTCTGTTTCTTGTTCCAAGGCATATTAAATATTTTATGCTAACACTCAAGCTCTTAAATAAACACTAAGACTGCATGCCTCTGATTTTCATGAACGAAACCCACCTCCTTAATTTTGGAAGCGTGCTTTTAAACAATCCACTTCCCTTTTTCAAGAACAAGCTCATTGACTGATCCGCTCTGTGTAGGTCAATCCAGAATTTTCGCTCGAGAAACAATTTTACTTTTTTCAGCCGCTCCTCTGCAATATATATGGTATGACTGTGTAGGGATTGTGCGTAAATAAATCGCGCGAAGTTGATCTATGACTAAGAAGGCAAGCCAGTTAAATGTTGTGTTCACGCATGAAAGGATTAGGTAAAAGTGCATTTTCTGATAATGCAGTTGGTTAAAGTAAGCTTTCTTAGGGCTCCCAACTTGTTTTCTCCAATGAAGAAAAAAACACTTTGGATTTGTTTACCTGACAAAGGCAAAGGGCTTAGAATAGCCGTTTGTGACCTAGTCACTGCTTTCTGTCTGAGCATCGCTAAAATCAATAAATAAGCCTGATTTCTTGAGGCTTCTACAGTTAGTCTTCAAATCCAATACCGTGGAAGATAGATAAGAGGTCCCTGACTTGTCAGACGCGAGGTGGAAAATTGAGTGTTAAGCGAAAGCAGTGCTTCCCTTTGGCTTGCTTCGAGGACCGCCTAACACTCTAGATTCAACACATTTCTGTACTGGCACACATGACACGGTAACATACATAAGACATGTTTCTACATTTTAATGATCTTATTAAAACATTCATCGGTACTAAGCGATCACTACCTTTAACTGACTGGTGGGCCGAGGAATAATAAAACTTACTATATATTAAAGTAAGATACCTGCACATTTTTGTTCGTAGAAATTGTGGTCCAGTAGAAATTTTTATTATCAAAATTATTCGGATTCGTATTTTTATGTAAAGCTGATTAACTCTTAAGCTGTATAGTGTCCTTCAAGCGTCATAAAGTGTTGCATAACAGACAGTCTGATCACTATATCTTCCTGTTGAACTCCCCGCATTAGACAGCTAGAAAGAATTGTAAATAATATGGTATTACTTTCCTCAATTTGCGTTAGTACAAACACGCAGACTCTTCGAGTGTGAAGAGTCCTGAACGTGGAACTGCAACTCTTGAATTCGAGCCTGCGACTGCTTCATTAGAATGAGCAGTGCAGTTAGGGCGCTAAATAAGCCAGGGAGCTGATCAAGGCATGAAAGTCGCTTTTATAACCGCGTACTCAAAACACACGTCTGAAAATGTAATTGGCATGCAAAGGTGCAAGCTTAAGCCGTGGCAGCTACCAAAAAAATGTGAAATCTGTTTATAACCGATCGATGGCAGTCGTGTTCGTCTAGCCTAGTTAGGGAACGAGAGGCATGAGCAGACAGCTTACGACCCTCTTTTGCAATTTGAATAATTTACAGACCACATTTAGGTTAAGGCTTTGTCGTCCAGAACTAGTACTGGAGGGGATGTAAAATAAAACGTCTACTGACACCTGCCTACAAATAGCAGAGGAAAACCTAGACCTACTTTACTACCTGGACAACAAAATTTCAAGATAAAATTAGCAAACAGAATTTTAGTATATAGGTATGAGCTTACTTGAAAAGACAAATCAACCTTTGGTACTCGATTTTGATTACGCCGTTTTATAGTTCCC
>JAYGXS010000001.1:25574577-25613251 GCA_036362985.1 Ligula intestinalis
GGAATGATTCATCTGGAGGCTATAGAAAAGGTGTTAAAATGTTGCAGTCTACATCAGAGGTGCAGAAGCATACGCACTTAGTATATTGAAAGTTAGGATAATTGGCTTTTAAACGGTCGCAGCTTAAGAGGTCCGTCTTGTGCTCCACAGGCGATAGTGCAGGGAAAATGACTTGCATGTGAATGAGTTGGTAAGGTTTCTAAGTGGGGTCTTCAAAAGTTCCTTATGTATTATAGCCATCTACTTAAACGCTTTAAGTAGGTTGAATTACCCACAAATTTAATGACAGCAGTGCGTAATATAGCAGTGAAAGGCCAGTGGTATCCGAAAAAGAATACGTCAGACTCGCCGCACAAGCAATATAATTTTCAAAATGAAATAGATGCAAATGTTTCAACTAAAAAAGTAAAAGGAATAGGACAGACAACGCTCGATGTCGGGAGCTCTAAGACAAAATGCGCATCTTCGAAGTTTAATTCAGAAGCGATGTGGAACAACAAAAGGGTTATATAATTGTGCACCTTAGTGCAAATGGATGCCAACATGCATTCCCATATCACCAGGGTTGAAGCTAAAGTTCACGAACCCTCAACTTCGGCCGGGCTTTTCTCCTGGAAGACCGTTGTGAGATGGTTCATCAGTTGGTGGTCATCCTGCTTGCAAATCCCTGCCTGACTCATGTCTGATTCGGTCGCTCTCTTGCGTGAGAGTCGCTGACTTTCCCTGGCAGTTCCTTGGAGAGAGGTTGGAAAATTGAGGCCAGCACTGGGCTCCACTTGAGGTAGGTGGCATCAAAAATAGTAGAAGGACGATTGAGGATCCACTGAAAGTGCCCGGCCCAGCGCTTCAACATATACTTTTTCTTGTTCTGTATAAATAGCGTAGTTCTGTCAGTGTTGCAAAGACAAACTCTTCACTTAAGCCTTACGAATCATATGAACCTTATCCGCTGTTACATTAGGTGGTGACTTCAGTAGGAGGCTGTTTTGCTGGCATCGGTAGGGTGGTCAACGTAGGCTTTGTGCAACCCGTTCTTTGTGACGAACAGCGCGTTGATAAATGTTTCGTCATCATCGAAGCAGTCCTGGTGCTGACGATGTGCAAGGCCGAGCTACACATTCGGTCACACAAGCAGAACTTCACATGTATTTATACCGCTCCTACCAGGTGAGTAGACGTTTATGCTTTTTATTTTTCTTAGCAAATCTCAAACCGTTTGAGTGTTAAATGGCGTTCGCATATCCTTTTTTTTCAGTATCAGTATAATGAGGGTATGTAGGAAAAATTCCTTTGAATGCCCTATTTGTACATGTGTGCAGTGGTAGCAAAAGATTTGTTGCTTAGACTGTTGGCGAGGCCAGTTGTCCTGAGTCATAGGATGAAAATAGGAGCAGACAGTGAAAAAACTCCTCAGGGATTTTTAGGAGAAAAACTGTCGCCCTTGTGGGGGTAATGCGTGAGATTAAGGAGAAAAAAGTGGGTTCTCACTGGGGGCGGGCATTGCAAAGGTTCCCAGGATCATCACCGTGTGGAAGCCTCGTCCTGATTCTTCCTTGCTGATTGCAGAGTCCGCCATGGAACCGGAAAAACAGAGGCATCCGTCCAGATCGTCGACAGTCCGCTTTGGGTCGAACCAAGGGTGACTGTTTAGACCGGCAGATCTGGCTGATAAGATCGCCAGCGGGTAATCTCGGTACGCAGATAGCTAAGTAGGGTAGACCGCGGAGACCTTCGCATGAGGCTATGCGTGGGAGGGCGTTATAAATACCAAACGTGAATAGATATAAAAACTAATACTACTGAAAAATTGGAAGTAGTATTATTGTTACTGCAAATTGTCAGTTCCGATCCATCGTGTACTGCTATATCGATCCAGTTTTCGCTTAAAACCCTCTAGCGATTCCGACATAACAACGTCCTGAGGAAGCGCATTCCACGCTCCGACCACCCTTTTTGAAAAGAAGTGCTTCCGAGCGTCCAGCCTGGCCCCTGTCACCTTTAACTTGAGGGGATGACCCCTCAGATTCGTGGTCGTTGCTAATTCGAAAAAATCCCCTGATATAAGACAGCAGTCTTGAAGACGTAATACGCGGAATGCTAGTATCAGGTCCCCCCGAAGCTGCCTGTAGCGCAAAGGGAAGAGGTTGAGATTCGACAGCCGTGTTTCATAAGGCTGCGAGCCCTGCCCCATAACAAGTTTGGTTGCGCGCCGTTGTACCTTTTCCAGGATGTTGATGTCTTTCCTGGCCCAGGGTCTCCAAGCTTGAATAGCGGATTCTAGGTGCGGTCGTACGAAGGTTCCGAAGACTTTTGTGAAGCACTCTTCATTGAAGGTAGAAAAAGCTCGTTTGACGAGGTATAGGATCGACATCGCGGACTTGGCTACCTTTGTGCAATGCAGGGAGGGTTTAAGCGAGGGTGTGATCCAGACTCCCAAGTCTTTCTGGGCGTTCACTTCCTTCAATGGTATGTCATTCAGTCGGTAAGCCGTGCCGTTTGAAGAACCGGATTTGCCAACTCGAATGGTGGCGCACTTGCTCTCATTGAACGGTAAGAGCCAGTCCGCCGACCATTTTTGAAGTCTATTTAAATTTTCCTGTAAGTGCACTTCGCCAGCCACAGTTCGAATTTCGCTCCAAAGTTTTATATCATCGGCAAACATGGCGATGCCGCAATCCAGTTCGCGAACACAGTCGTTGATGTAGATAACAAACAAAATAGGGCCGAGAACGGAGCCTTGGGGAACACCACTCTCAACCTCAACCTTGGCTGACTGTTTGTCGCTGATGTGGACAGTTTGCGAGCGACCGATTAGGAAGCTTTTTATCCACGTAAGGAGCCTACCCTTTACTCCTATGCGGCTGACTTTATAAAGGAGGCGGTGGTGCGGCACGCTATCGAAAGCCTTTTTGAAGTCAACATAGACAGCATGCACTGAGTTTCCACTATCGACTGCCTCAGTCCACCGTTCTAAACAGTAGAGCAAGTTTGTAACGCAGGACCTACCTCTACGAAAACCATGCTGAGCATCCGATAGCAGATGGTTTTGTTCCAGGAACTGCATAAGTTGTTGCTTGATAATTTTTTCCATGATTTTGCAACAGATTGCAGTAAGGCTGACTGGTCGGTAGTTATTCGCTGAGACCCGGCTAAACCCCCTTGTATAGCGGTGTAATCCTCGCGGATTTCCAATCTACTGGTAGGCATCCGGTTTCGAAGGAGGTTTGGAAGAGCATAGAGAGTGGTTTGGCCAACTCATTGGCGAGCTCCTTCAAAATCTTGGCTGGTACGTTGTCGGGACCTGGTGACTTAGATTCTTTTAAGCTTAAGAGTTCCTTAAGAACAGCAGCCTCGGGGAATTGGACAGTCTCAAATACTGTGTTCGCTTCGGTGTCGTCGTTTCCTTTGTGAAGACTGATCGGAAAAATGTCGACAGATGATCAGCCTTCGCTTCATCATCTATCAAGTCTCTTCCCTCAGCGGTCCTTAGCAGGGGTATCGGATCCTTGTTTTTGGTACTCTGCCTGAGATAACTGTAAAACAGTTTGGGGTTCAATGTGGCCCGGTTTAGCAAGTCTGCTTCGAAAGCCCGTCTTGTTTTGAGAATAAGACCCTTGACCCGGTTTCTCTGAGTTTTGTAGGCACTGACAGATGCAGGAGTCCTGTCTGCTAGCATTTTTTTCCACAGCTTCCGCTTTTTGTTCACTTCTATTTTTAAGGCCTGCGTAAGCCATCGCGGTCTAGTGTTCACCTTTTGTCGCGAAATTGGACAGTGGTTGTCGATCAGTCTGTGCAGTGTGGTCCGGAATGCTTCCCTTAGTAAAACTGAAGTGGACTGGAAGAAAGGTGAAAAATTAGAAGTGTTTGTCAATGTGGCTTCAAACCCATTATGCTCTGCGTGAGCACCTAATATTGCCGTGCTATGCTTATACTGATCATGTGGTAAGATGACACTCATATTAGCGGCACCTACAGTTCTGTCTTAAGCACAAACTTCAGCCTCAGTAGATACTGAAGATTCTCTGCTGCAAGCCTCGCCCACGTACGCCGACCGGCAACGGAGCATGGGTAGTGCCTTTCAGTCGTTGACTGACTGGTTACCTCTCTCAGGAGGGTGTTGGCCCAGGCTTCATGCAGGGCTGCTCTCACCCTTATGAGATAAAATGGTCTGTATGCACATGCAATGCCAATCTTCAGCCAACCACGGTCCCTGCGGCCTGGTAGGCGCTCTCACTTTCTCTCACTTCTGATTCCCTGTTGGTGACGGCACTCGCGCTTCCACTAGGTTTCAGGCCCCACTGCGGGTGCCCGAAAAGCTAGGCGGCCACTATGCGGTGGGGGAGAGAGTAAGGTCGACCTCGGCGAGTTTCTTCCCTCACTATAATAAATTCGAATGCGTCTGAATCGATCACGGTGCGCTAAAAGCCGTGGCTTGGAGGATCTGCCAACTGACGGGATAACTCGGGCCCCCACGTAGCTGCTCCTTCTGTATGCGTAGATCTGCGTGTGCGTACGCGAGGAGAGGGAGGACTGAGAATCAGGCTGCAATGGCTCCCTCTTAATGTGGCCTTTATGGCGCTTCCGCGCAGTCGGGAGCAAACCTAGCGAGATGGCTGTGTCAAGTGTGCGTGTGCTGAGTGTTTATCGCGCCAGCCATCTACACCCTCCCTCATCCCCGGTCTTATTGACTTTGTCTTTACACCGGATACGGAGGTGGGAGTGGCGAGCGAGTGGGTAGATATTGCGCGAGTCTGCCTACACTCCTGTTTTCTCTCGTGACAGTTCTCTGCGTTACTCTCGCTTGCTGTCGCTTTCGTGTTGCTTGCCCAGCTTGCCTCTGTGTATGCTGCGGCTTGCTTCAGCATTTGCTACGGCTTGTTGGAGTGCGTGGTGCCCATCGTCGAAATTGACGATTGAACTGTCGGTTAGATCGCAGACGCTAATTAAATTCAGCATAGATATTAAGGTCAACGCACGGACTAAGTGTGAACAGGTTTTCAGAAATTAAACAAGGCGGGTCTCATCTATCTGATCACAACCACTTGATTTCTTGGAAGTGCTTCTCGAGTGACACATACCTAATGGGGATACTAGTTCCAGCTGTTGTAACTATTTCTTAAAAATACCATCCTCCTCAAATTTATCCTCCAAAAACTTTGCGTCTGCTCATGCAGCATAGTAATTGTCTGTTCATTACTAATGCTTAGATGATTATCAATATAATCTACATCCAGTTAAAATTTTATAAGTCCTCGATGACATTGTCTTGATGTAAGGAAAGATATTAATGTTCGTAAATAGGAAGTAAATCGTATGAATTTTCAAACCAATACGCATAAGCAGAACTTAAATTTGGTTTCAAAATTATCTGGTCATTAAAAACGTCACCACAACAAAAACCTACGCATTGTTTGAAGAGTGCATTTTAAGCAGACGTGAATTTCTATAATATGAATATAAGGAGAACGTTATTGGAGTTCATCTTCTCTCAAGTAAATTTTAATTTACAAGAGCATCAAAAATCAATAGAAAATGTTTTTTATAACATTAACACAGTCCTTTCTGGTTATGCAACGTTTTTGAGGGCAGGTGAAAAGCAGAGCAGATGCAAGTCGGCATTTCGGAATTTCCGGAATATGTTAAAATTATGATGCATGATTATGAATACCACAAGTTCAATTATGTACACCTTCCCAACTGAAAAAAATGTTTTCTTATGTTTGGCGGATACTGCATTAGATCGGTCGCAGACTGACATTTAGGTATATTAAGTGGACAATAATCAGCCTGATTCGTAATTGAGAAGTGTGTTCGAAAAACGTATTTTTTTAGTATTCCATCCTCGGGCCTATACGATTTCATAGGTAAGGAAAATATGAAACGTTGTCAGGATTGATAAATGCATTATGGTCAGTAGTGATTGTTCTCATACCTCCCGTTGGCATTTTGAAGTCACTGGGATGGCGAAGCGGGAGGAATTTAAGTAGACTGTGAAAAATTTTCAAAGATCGAGTCTGTAAAGTAAATATAACTGTGAAGTGCGTGGAAGGACCAACTGTCGTCGGGGATTGCGAGCGATATGTGGCCACCACTTGACGCTGGCGTCGGTTAGGAAGTGAAAATGTGTGCATTGGCGTCTCCTAAGAGCCTTAAGCTTGATTCCTTAGTCATATAGCAATTGCCACGGCTGTAACTAGAACCCGTTAGCGTAGACCCACCGAGAAGTTGGCTGCTGTACGTTCGACTATATATATAACATTGCTAGTATTGACTTGGTACCTCTGAAGTGAAAAACAAATTATCTGGTGTCCTCGCGAATAAGACATCTTTTTAGGAACATGTTTGACGCTAGTCATCGCAATCAGGTGCGAATAACCGTTTTGATCATCAGTGGTTTTTTTGAGTGAGTTTTTAAAGCAACCAGATATTTCTATGTCCCTGGGTTGTTGTCCTGTTCCTTGTTAAGATTTTATTTAGAACACCAACAAAGGGCACAATAAGTAGGTCATATCGCCCATCTGATCGACGGATTGCCTCCTCTGGAATAATTAGGAACTGCTGCTGTGAAAATTTAATCAAATCATTAGCTGGCTGCAGCAACCGGCGGCAATTTCACAATGCACGTCGTAAAGGTTATAGCACATAGATGCCTTACACTTTGAATTCGCATGAAGGTAACTTTCCCGCTTCAGGCTCACTATAGCAAGTTAAAACCTCGAAATTCTGTTATACGGGGCCGGTTGTAAAAGGGGTTGAACAGGTAGGGCATATCAGAGGAAAGAATGAAAAGTAATACAAGTTGAGCACATAAAAGTAGAAAATATAAAAAAAATATTTCAATAAGCTATGTTCGGCACGTGCTAAGTGAAATGAAAAATGCAACCAATGTGAGACAAGAACCGTCCATTAGCATCTGCGAATAGGATATAATCGTTTTCTAACTCTATGTCGAATTTCGAAATTAAAATAAGACCATTAAAGATTGGCTTTTTCCCATTTTTTAAACGTAAAATAGCTTTTAATGCCTTAAGACCGGTACTCTGAAAAGGTAAGCCGACCAACAGCCGCATGTCGCCAAAATGTACAAGTCAAATAACGCAAAGCTAAACTAACCAAAAAGTAACTTAGCTGAAAAATAAAGTACACACAAACTAAATTTCAAGAAGGTAACCGAAAGTCCAAACCATTACTTAACCAAAACTGAACTAAGATAAACTTATAAAATGACAGACCACCGCAGGGCGCTAAGGAAATCCGTGCGAGATTGCAATGTAGATGGACTCAATCGTAACTTTTTGGTGAGAAAACTACCTTACTATTCCAAAGTAAGTAGGCAGTCATGCGAATTAAGAGTAATGAGGCCGAAGCGGACTTTCAAATCATAAGCAGGCTGCAGCAATCCATAGAGAGTTGTCACTGCACGTCTTTAGGACAATTTCTCGCAAATTCCTTGCCTTAAGAATTATAAAGAAGCCTATCCAAAAGAAACGCGTTGACAGCATGGCCTTTTTGATATTTGCAGTTTTTCTAAGCCACAATCAACAGATTTAAGTAAAATCTCTCTTCTAAGTGATAAACGCTTCAATGGGATACTACCTACTACTCTGAGCCACAAATTACATGTGGCAGCATTTCTGCTGAGTATGAGAACCTTGTTGGCAAAGTGATAACCAGAAATGACCATCCAAGTCTCCCTTATCTTTGTTTGTAATTTCCTTCTGCCTTTATTACCTTGCGGCGCGGACTCGAGTGTGAGCTCCAAATGCACCAAGGACAGACGAGTCTGTCTTCTAGCTGATCGGTGAACGCTTATTTGCTACTGCATTTTCCCAATCCAAAACTGATAAGACTGCGAGCTCACGGCGCAGTGTTTGGAGCATCGGACTTCTAACCAACAAGGTCACGAACTCGAAACGCGGGCGAGACACTTATTTATGCGGCAACATTTAAATTGGGTATGACTGTCTGACGAAGGCTAGTATGCCAAAAATAGCCATCTCAGTTTCCTATGTCTTCCTCGGTAATGCGCTTCTGCCTACAAAATGTATATTTCGGAAACTTCGCACCCATCGATGTTTCCTCTGCGTCAGTAGTTACATTCGATTTTCGGCAGGCGATGACAGTTCCAGAATTAACAAACATGAAATTGTCTATGGACATATAATCATCGAATTGTTCAGAATTATTTATTGAATAAATCCTTATTGGTTTCTTTTATAAATCAGTAACAATAATTGAGTGCTCATCGGTACAGGCCGCGCACTATTGATGTAATCATAACGGTTTAATTTGAAAAATATCAATCACTGCCAGGAACTTTTTAATCTGGCTGAAGGAGTTAAAAGTTTTACAATATAATACTTTAAAATAAATATCTTCAAAATTTTAACTACCTCAATATAAATACGCATTTATACAAAGAACAGACAGTGCAGCATCTAACGCTATTTCCGTAGTGACAAGACGGCCTTCACAAGTGCTCCTGCGAGCAGTACAGCCTTGCAAAGGGTGTTGTGTCAAACGGCTGAGGATTGTGAGTTCGCTCAAAGAGGTAGAGTTCTAAGCAGTCGTAGCCCTCGGGATAATAGTCTTCGTGGAATTTGTTCGCAATGAGCTCAGCTGCCTGCATCAAATTTGAAAGACTTTGTGATCCGAGAATGCAAATTCCGTGTGCGGTTTTGGTTGGGCAGTCCTCACCGTACCACTTCTTGTAACGGATGAGAAAGTGAAGACGGGTTTTATCTACGGCCACGTCGTCCTGCTCATGGACACGAAGGCAGGCTCCGGGCCCGCCAAGTTGGGGGTTGTAGTTAAGCGTAGCAAAGAACTGTTCATCCGGACACTTGTAAAAAGCGTGCGTTTGCAGAGCTGTGGTAATTTCCTTGGCTTTTGGATCAGAAAGCATGAATTCCACAAACTCCCTCCTCAGAGCCACATGCACGCCTCCTTTAACCCACGTAACCTGTTGATAGGAAAATACAACACAACATTATTATTTTTTTGTTCGGTAGTCTAAATACACACTTCTGACTACTATAACCGTCAAAAGTAGTACGAGTTCTACTAACACTGAGCTGAATTGTTAGTTTGTAGCAGTAGAAAAAATAAAGCCGTATAAGGATGGGCCTCTTTGAGCCCACCCTGACACCAATTGATGGTTAGTGACAGTAGGTAGTGTGGTAGTACCCGCACAAAGCCTTCTGTCGCTTAATACTAAAAAAGGCAGTGTTTCTGGTTTGCATTGGAGAAAGCGGCCAAGGCCGGATCCAGTCTGCTCTTCTTGATGCCTGGTGAAGATGAAGAGTGTGCTTGACGCTAACTACGTCTTCTATCATTTTACTGCTACCACCTGTGACCAGTCACCTTCACTATACCAACGTGTTGGTGCATATAGTGAACTTAATCGAAATCAATGATCTAGCAAGCACAATGTGCTATGACTTGAACCTACGCTTAAATAATTCGATGCGTAAGTTGTGCCTTCCTTTATGCACGAGCAGGCACTCAGTTTAAAGTCTGATTGTTTGATTTTGCGTTTTCAGAGTTACTCCACGATATGCTTAGGTGCTTTTTAGAATCCATCACAATTTCGGCAGAATAATAGAACCATTTGCGCTCAGTATCAACCCTATGCAACCAGTCAGCTAGAGGAGAATTATAAGTGAGGTTTAACAGATTTGAATTATTAAGTTGACCCAACTGTAAATACCCGCGGCCTCGGCGGCAATCTAATCCACACAGTTTTTGCGCAGCCAAAGAGGCTGCGAGAATTTTAAAATTGGCTCAACTGAATTATACAAATTTGACAACCTTCACTCGTATTAATTTGTTTGCCTAGTAGGCAATCTGGTGGATTCTAGATTGTTAATTAGGAAATCCTGCCTGGGCAGTAAGCTTGCTGCATTTGTCACGGTGGATTTCATGCGATCAGTAGGTTGGTTGGGGAAAACTGACCCAAGTGGAATAAAATTGACGGCTCACGGTGAGCGTCATAGATGAATGGTAGAGCGTTTGCAGCTAAAATGTCCTCCCCGCTGTGTGGGTTTGATTCCGTCCTCGGGCGCGAGTTTTTCACAACTTAGTCAACTGAAAAGACGGGAATTCTCATTTTTTAGTAGACATGACCATTGTTCGCTAAGCCGCGGGTGCACAGAGAAACGTAAAGGGAATGCTTCTGCCAATCGAAAGAAGGAAATGGAATGAGAGTTGCCAGTTACCTTTTGCACACTCTGAAGATTTATAGTTCATTTACGCCGAAAATGGTTAGCCAAACACCTAGAGTGAGTTATTGGCAGTTTGAAAATCTTTGGACTGTATTCTTTTAGATATTTTAAGCGGCTGTGCCAGCATTCAAGGTAACAGAAGATAATAATTTAGAAATGAGTTATCCTTGTATTAATAAAAGAAGCACTTGACTGATTTGAACTCTTTTTAAGGACAAAGACACTGAATGTCTCCAATACATCAACAGTTGAGTATGAAACTGCAGGCAAAAAATGCAGAAAGAAGTTTAATAGTACGGTATCAACCTACCGGAAAGGGCAAGCTAACATTTGGTAGTCGACGAACATTTCGATGTGTAACAGTTCCCTCCACTAAATTCGAACCATTTAGTGCTTTTAAAGCCAATACAAGTTCCAAATTAGTTCTCAGTGGTAATTCCTGACCCGTAAGGTTAATGAAGTACCTCCATTTACCTATTTGCAGCAGAATCTTCGATGAAATTAGTTCCACCTCGAGGACAGTGAAGGTAAACCTACAAACGTCTACACTTTCTTTGCGGGGCACGACTCGCACATTTTTCCCAAAACACTTTTGCAACTCCACCACGGCCTGATAGAATTGGTCGCTAGATTTACGGTCCACATGGATGACGTAGAAATTTTGTGGTCGGTAAATCATCCTCAGGAGTCGGGCGACCTGGTTTATATCCTTGAAGACGGCGATTGCAAACGCAATCGCAAATTCCTTTTCGACGTCCGAAATTGGTGCTGACAGAAAATCCAACTGCCTCCTAAAGGCATGGCAGTGCTCTCCTCCATTGGCATTAAACGTAAGGAAATGGTTGAGTGGATATTTTTGGACGAAAGTTCTGTTTATGCTGTGGAGGTGGGGGGAATCATTCAGTAAGGATAGGCAGTGAGTGAAATGTCTAGGTAACTTTGGTGAAGAGGGTGAAATATTCCAAAGGGTATAAATAATTGCGCATATAGTAAAACCACACAGCAACTGAAAAAGCTTGCTGTTTCTATTTTTATTTACCAGCTTCATAGCAGGGTGATCTTCATAAATGTCTGTCTTCCGGTTTTCATCTGCTTCGCTGACGCCTCGGCCAATAATAATTCGGTACCGACTGGCCGTATTACTGGTCATAGTGCAAGGCCAATGGGATGATCCATAGACCTGGTACCACGTGCAATCTGAATGGTGTAAATAATTTGCAGACTTTTAATAGCGCTATGCTACCTCGTTATTTAAAGTTTCTGAAGTTATGGCCAGGATAGAATTGAGTCTAATTTTTGATGCTAGCTTTCGCGTTTATTTATATGCTTTGATAGTTGAGACCCGATTCTGATTTTTTAGTAGTTTCTGTTGGAAATAAGTTCGTTGGTCACCAGAGCTAAGGAACATTTGCCTAGCTGGTTAATAAGACAAGAAGACAAGATTCCCCGGTCATCAATTACTGAATAACTGTTAGACTCGGGCCATTGTGTTGACCTAAAATCTTCCTTCCGAGTACTTTTTTCAGGTACAAACAACTCGCAACTTACGCTACCTAGATGCAGCCTACATATGGCGGTTCAAACCCGACTTATGTAAACAGCTGGAGCATATAGTGAACCTAACTCTGCCTTGGAAACATTGGTTCCCTGTTAACACACTTCTCCTTCCAAATTGTTACCTTAGATATCTTTCCCGTTTTTTGCTGACAATAGCGTTTTATCTTCTTATGTTTTTGATTAGCCTATTGGCAACTTCTAATGAACTTGTGTTTGCATCTTATGTGATTCCCGTCACGCAATGGGAGGCAGCAACTGAAGAGCTCTTTTGAAATGCCATGGATCAAATAAATATTGCTGCTATTGCTATCTTTAAATGAGAACAAATTTTATTCTCGAAATATTCGATGCTAGTTTTCCAAGTTCTGGTTAGATGTCTAGTGAGTGACCAAAAAAGTTAGAATTTTGAACTTGCCTGAAAAAATAAAATGTCTACCATATGTGCCAATGGCTCTCTCGGTTGTTTGGCATCTTCTCCGGTTTTTTTTCGATGCTTATTTTAGAGCATTGTACACTATATCCAATTTTACGTGTCGATTAATGGATGAATCATCAGTATTATTGGCCTTGGAATATCACCGCCTTTCTTAGAATGGCATGAGCCAGCAATGCAAGATTTACCGCAGCCAAATTTATGCCTAGATTCTAGTGAATAGATTGCATTTTGAAGAAAAGTGGCTTGGCCTATTTATCGCCAAATTGTGTTTGTGTAGGCATGAAGATGCCCATTTCCTGTTTGACCACAATGCAGTGCACTGTAACCGGCAAAAATGATCCTGTAAACTTCTTCCTTTTTACAAGCTGATTTCACAGTTAAGTTGTTGGTCTTAGTTAAATTCTCCAAATGGAGATATCGTGATCACTGACTCGTTATCGTGAGAATGAATGAGCCAGAGGGAGCATTTATAATTTAGATAATAATTTCATGTTTCATATTCAACAGATACGCAAGTAGAGACGTATTTTCATCTAACCATATATCCACGGAGTCCTGAAACGCTCTTCTTGGTTTCGAAATTTGAAGCTGTTAATCTGTTAGCACGTAAGCTTACCGTATTCCAGAGCAGAGGAGATACATGGAGAATGAGCCAAGTATTTCTGTTCACTCTGTCATAAAATGTGTTGGTTGCAAACCTGTTTTGAAAGGTATAAGGCACGTTCATGTGTAATGTTGATGCTGATGATGAGGCATTTAATACTGTGGTATAAACGATGATGGTTGACCGTAGGTGTTCGTTTAGATGAATGTAGCCTACTAGGCCCATGCTGCATTTATGTGTGCTTGGGTGGTGCTAGCAGTTGAGGTGGTTGTGACGGGTGTATGTTGGTGCTTCTTGCACTGGTTTGCCGGTCTCCGTGCGATAAACTCGCAAATGACCGATCGGGCCAGTGTGTTAAGCGTGTGCGCGGTGAGTAGGAAGGAAGGAAAGGTCGCGAGGTTCTGTGTCGGTGGGGCTTCTGTAGCTGGTACTGGTGGGCGCGCTTATGGGAGAGCTAGGGATGGGAACGCTTAGAGGTACGCAGGAAGTGAAAAGTGCGTCCTAATTCCATAGTATTGCGCTGGCATGAATGTCACTATGACCTAGAAGGCCCATGTGGTGCATAACTGTGTGAGGCCACTGCGGGCAATGGTGGCAGGTGTATCTCCAGGTGTTTGTTCACCAGCATCTGAATCAGGAATTTGTAAGAAACCGATCAGTTTGATGCATGAGGGGAGGATGCAATCAAAGTTACGATAGGTCAGAATCGAGTCTTTATTGCTGGTAGTGTGGGTGGTGGATAAAGTGATGTTAACAGGTGCGCTGAGGTGGTCACAGTGGTGGTAGAAGTGAGGAAAGTAGCATATAAAGTGGTCTTCGCTATGACCAACGTGGGTATTTCGGCATGGAGGACTCTTCTGGTGATCGAAAGTGGCGGGATATTGGCAATGTGAGCATCAGTAGTAAGGATGATCGTCTTCTTGGATTCCGTGGTTATCTCATCAGAAGTTACAGAAGCGTATTGATTGACGTCGACGTTTATGTTTATGTATGATATCCGATGATCTCAGAAGATGCCAGTTACCTCACGGAAAGTGCGTTTTTGTAAAGTGGGCATGTTTTGAGGGCTTGAGTATTGACTGGTTTGGTCTGAGGAGCTTTTGACTTTTGAAGAGCCCTTTCGGACTATTCAGCATCGATATGGTTAGCCTTGTATATGGCAGCGTCATTATTTCCTGCTTTTGACCGGCTCGTCCAGTGGTGGGAGTCTGAGAACAGGAATAAAGAATTAGATCGAATTGTCAGTGCAATTCTCTAACTGTAAAAAGCTGACGAATTTGAAGCAACCATGGTGCGCTAAAAGCTGTAGCTTGAGGGGTTGGCAACTGTTGGAATGACTCAGACCTAACAGCCAGCCCAGTGTATGTTTGAGTGGCGTAACTGACTGGCAGACTTAGAGTGAAACTGCAGAGGCTTTTTCTTAATGTAGCCCACTTATTAAAATGCGAGCTGTTATAGTGGTTTCTCGACGCGCCAGCTGCCTGCACTCCGGTATTTTGATGTAGGCATGACACGAGGCCCAAGTGGGAGAAGTAGATACAACCCAAGTCTAATACCCCTGACAGTTTGACCGTCGGTTCCGACGATATTCATCACGGCTTCAATGATCTGAAGCAACGCAGTGACTTCTGCGAGATAAGCAGCGAAAGCAGACTCACGGTGAATCTCTGAGCACTCTCACAACGGGACGCGGTTGTCAAGCCAGGTCAAGAATGCCGGAGATGAGAGAGGGCGCAGCCGGCAAACGCGGCCAATCCTCAACACGCGTACAAATGGCACGTACCTCTAGATAGGCTCCCGACGGGGAGCACCATAAAGACCAAATTAAGAAGGACCCATTGAATCTGACATTCAGCCTGCGGACAGCTACACCACACAACAAAATACCCTGGACCGACTGCGGTGTCCGAGTTATGCCGCCAGCTGGCAACCCTCGAAGCCACGGCTCAAGCGGATCAGACAAAACATAGTGAGAAAAGAAACGCACCGGGGGTCGACCTCACTCTCCTCACTCACCGCCGAGCTGTCGGCCGCCTGAGATGGGATGGGTGGAGTGCTTACGACTGAAAGCGCTAAATGCACTGCACCATCTCTAATACCCATAATGACTTAACCACACACAAGTCCCCACCCTTGCGCCACCATGCTATAGAGCAGAAAATGAACCCATGATAATCGACCGCGTTACCCTCATTCATAAATTGTTTGCTCCGCGACTTTAAAGATTAGCGTTTACTGCCCCCCTCGAGTTGTCCCCTTCTATACAATTATCTTCTTATCTCGCTGTTTTAGTCCACTGAGCAGAGACTCATGCCTGTGCAAAGTTCACCTGTCAAAGGCTTGGTTTAGGGGTATTTGAGTGGCATATTCAGAGCATATTCACGGTCTTGTCAGCACTGAGCAACCTCAGTTTGGCGGTAATGCTCGCGGTGCCGGTTTTTTCACATGGTCTCGCTGTCTACTACTCTCATTGCCACTTCACCTTTAATATTTTGCCGAAGTGGCTAAGGCAAATATCAATGGGATAACTAGCTTTACATCTTGTACATCGCTCAGGACTGCAACTAGCTCAAGACCGTTGTCAAACGAATTTTCCTCAGCAGTCTCAATTAATTAAATAAGAGGATTTTGTGAAACATTCAGGGGCTGTGTGGAAACTTGTTCAATATCTGGAACATGATGGAACTTACAGTTGCATTTTTGTCAGTATTTGACATTTTTTGACATTTAATTTCAATAATCATCTACAATAATCATACATACTTGACCAATTATATGAGGCGCATTCTATTCTCATGGATATTGGGTTCTGTTCGGTCAGCATATAGGGGAATTCGATCATGACTACCATTTTCTTACAAGTGTTTGCTGATTGAATCTCAGAGGAGCTAAAAGCAAACAAAGATCTGCAGTTACATGCATGTTTCTTTACGTTTTGCTCGAAATTAATCGCAAATATGAACTCAAGGGCAGTGGTCTAGAATTTTGAGTAGTTTTCCGATGGCTTAGACGTCTGCTTTAGATCAGATCTGTTAACTGTGGAGATCTCTCAGCAGCGTGGTGGTAAAAAGGGTGAAATAGAGATTAGGAACGAGTGTGCAGCCCGTTGCTACTGCTAAAGTCGCAGCCACCTTCGGCTTCACTGGGACGTGTGCTTCATCATTAGTCGTGCAGTTTTTCACCATCTGCGTGATAAGTCTAGACTTCCGAGTTTCTATCTGTTGTTTTCTGAATTCATGGTAGCCCCATGCATTCGAGGATTTAGGCAGTTTCGTAAATATTGCGTGCGTGCTAATGAGCAATTCCAGGTAGTTTTGCTGCGTGATCGTAATCTTCATGATTTCTTGGACATTTCAAAAGTTGACCCGATCGTGTTACTTGTTCAATGGTGTTTGCAGGTGGTTGAGTAGGACTACGGTGACCTCCCCAACTTGGAGGCTGAGGACAGGAAGGTCTCTGCAGTGTTTTTTCATGTGGCTGTTGGTTTGGGTTGCTTTGCAGCTGTACTCGGCAGCATTTTTGACGTCCTAGCCAGTAGAGATTCTGAGCGAGATGAAGCAAGTCTATCCAAGATTTGGAGACAGTTTTACTTGCACATGTCTGTTGGGGATTGTGCCGGCGTCTGATGATTCACCCTAGATAACTAATGCACTGCCATTAATGTCCGTGTGAACGAAGGCGAACGAGTTGGGTCCTTTTACGCGTCGGTCGACAACCACTTATAAGCTGCGAACGGGGGGCTATGCTCCAAGCAACGGGTAATGTGCTGTGACCTTTCGGACAGCAGGGTTGCTCCGACTAGTTCGAAAGTCATCGCAGCTATATCAACCATTGTCCGAATTCCCAATCAAAATTGGCAGGACATCATGACATCACCTTGAAAAAAGTTAATATACACAGAAATTCGTTAGCTTAATATAAATTAAGAGCTGTTTTGAAAGAGATAACCTACTATGGACAGTTTTTTTATTAATCTTAGGCATAAGAATATCCAAGTTATCTTACAGACGTCCTTTTATCTGGATAATGTGTTTTGCTGTTTTGTGGCATTTCTAAATATGATCCCCATGGCCTTCCACATTAGCATTAATATGCAGAAACTCATTTTTTTCGGTAAGTGCTCTTTATCTATATCTCATTTTGAAATTTTTGGGGTAAACGATGAACAACAGCGATCTTTATGAATGACCACACGAAGAAACTGAAAACGATGAAAATCATGCCACACTGTATCGGACGATATTCAATTAATAGGAATCCACCAACGGTTAGATAATTTCTATTAATATAAAAAATTGGTCACATGCTGTTTTTAATGAACAAGAAAATGAAAAATTTATTGTTCTAATTTATGGCTATTGTGTACATCTGCGGAACCTGGGATTTATAAGAAAAATTTAGTTTTTTAACAAACACTTAGTATTTCTTGTAGTTTTTATCTTTAAATTTACCTTATTCTGTTCATTATTATTTCGAAGAATTCGGAAATTATTTCACGCCGGTATTCACGTTATGATCAAACTTTTCAAAAATTGGACATGTTGCATGCAGCCCTCGCAGCACGGTACATAAAAGCACATAAAATTTGTTATAAACGTCATTACAGCCGATTATTGTCAAAGGCTGGAAGGTGGCATGGCGATTAATGAGGATGACAAACATTCTTTCATAATAAGTACACCGCAGGGTCATGGGAAGATATTTATATCCTGTGGCAGACAGAACAGGTTTTGCAGTAGTCGTGATTGGAAGGAAAACTCTGAAGAGAAGACAACTCGATCTCTGAAACAAAACTTTTATTTTCCTGAAATTTCGAGATCCGTCGCGAATTCATCATCGGAGACATAAAAAGAGGGCAGTAGCAAATACGGGTCCAGTCCCCCTTCCCCCTAAGGACAACTTTGCCGTTTAAAAACCCGCGGCATTCGGCGTGGCAACTAACTTAAGCAAATCCGCCAAATTAACTGAATAATTAAGTCAGTTTAGTAGTCATTCTGGTGGATTCTAGATGATTGCTTACGAAATCCTGCTTGGGCAGTCAACTTGCTGTCCCGTATTGGTGGGTTCCACATGAGCGGCATAGTTGGGCACGTAATATCGATCCAAGTGCGACTAAACTCACGGTGGAAAGCGTGACATTCGTAGGTCAATTAGGTAGAGCGTTGGCTTGCGTATAAAGGCCTCTATCCTATGCGGGTACGAATCCCGCCAAATGCTCCGAGTTTTTTCACAATTTGGTCAATTAAATTAGACAAGATTTTTCAAAGGGTTCATATATGGATCAATGTTTTGCAAATTATTTATTTCCACACAGATTTCTAAAAATAGCAGGTATGGATGACTTGTATTGCATTCATTAACATGGCATGAGCAAAGAAACCAACCGCAGTGCATATGCATTTTCTGCAAGTTCAATAGAAAAAAAAGGTTTGGGTTTATGGCTGTGGTTAAGTTCAGAGTAAGCTTTAATGGAACGATTAATGGGAGAATTAAGATAAGTTGGGGTCTATTTGAAGCTTTAGATAAGAGTTAATATTGAATGTATGATTAAGGCATACGTTTTGACAAAGATTAAAATTTAAACAATATAATATATACTTCCCGGAATTGCTGTGAACATTCCCATTTTTAGATTGAAAAATTCAAATTGCCAAACAATTGTTTTCGGTCATTCATCATCAGGCCGATACATGACATGAGGGATTAAATGGTCAGTTAATTGCAGCGTTTATATAATCTTCAGGTTGCGGGAGGGGAAGAAAGGGGGGTAGAGGGTAAGGGTAATTAGGCAGCTGCGTTTTCCCTAGTCTGCTGAATGCGGGCGCCTGCACTGGTTGAGCATTGTTTGCGATGCGTAGAGAAGACAGGCTGGATGTTCTGGCGGTCAGCGGAATTTATCTTAGGGTTGGCTTTGTTTTTTGAAGGAGTTGTTCCTATTCGTTAAAAAAGCCGACCGCACATGCGCTGAGATAAAAAGCTTTCAAAATTTGTTAATTCGATTTTTAATCTAAAATATGACTTTATGATGTTGGACGATTGAATAATACTAGATGCAATAGATAGGGGTAGATGGAGATGAAATTACCTCATACATGCAGGCTTTTGAAAAAAACATCAGTTCAATTCGCCAAGTTGCCTTCTGAAACCTTCACAACCGCAAGGAATGGTTGCATTAGGTATAAATTTCTTTTCAGTCACTAGGCGTTTTTTTTTCATTAATTTCCAGTAGTTTTGTAAATTCAAGTACAGTTAAGAGTTACAACTCTGGTATTCATTTAATTGAATGCAACGCTTTTTCAAAAGGGATGCTCGAGGTAAGGCTATTTTTCAATTTCGAGAAGACGTCATACAATTCCCGGATGATGTTCATTCCCTGCTTGCCGTTAAACTATAATTCAGGCTTTTACAAATGCATGCTCAAAATAGTCTAAGAAAACACAAGATAGCAGTGTATGCGAAGACTAGTGAGACCAGAACGGTCATTACTGACTATTAAGTTTTCATCAGCAAGTCATAGCTGACCCCAAAGTGGAAGAAAAACCGATGCTTAAACCTAAGCAACTTTCATAATAAGTCTTACAGTCTAACTTTTGAGTATGGCTGGCTGCTGACGGCTAATGCGCCAGAAATGGCGATTCCAGTCTCCAATGTAGTGCCGAAAATACTAACTGCCTAAGCTATCGGACGTTGCGCAACTGCTAGCGAGACTCGGGAACTAGACCAAAGGCAGAGCGGGACGAGAAAGTTGCAAAAGGGATAAGTGATCGTTCATCAACGAAACTCACATTTCTCTACGCTACTCATAAGATGTCATACAGTGCTGATACATTTTCCTAGTGGATGTGACCCACACTTTTTCCTTTGTAATCAGCATTAATAAAACGACAGATGGGAGGTCAACTGAATGGACACTTCTTGGTCTTCAAGCACTCCTCATCTGACGCATCACTTAAATCTTAAAGATACTTTTGCTCAAATATAAATTTAGGGAACACCAAAGTTTTTAAGAAGGCATTGAACATAACTGATTAAAAATGCACTCTATGTAGCCCAGTGTGGTTTTGGAGGAAGGCGAAAGGAAACTCCTTTAAAAGCTGGTATTCTGACATGACTTGATATTAAAAACTAACAACTGTGCTTCAATATTTTTTTTTCGAATCGGCAGTACGCGTCAAAATGTTTAAACTTTTTCCTTTTGCGCAAAAAAGACGCAAATGGCATCTCTCAGGTTTTCGGGAGTTCATAATGTAGCAACATTTAAAAAAGACAGATGTTGGTTCAGATATTATTATTTACTTTACATAAAAATAATAAGGTTCCGTTAAAAACTTGAAATTCAGATAATGGCTTTATTACAAGACACAAGTCTAATTTTAAAGGTGCTTCAGGCAGAAGAGCGCAAAAACGGTATGGTAATAGAAACAAAGAACAAAACGAACAGTGATTACCATGAATACTTTCCATATACATCTTAAACACCATTAAGCCTGTCAGACAAAGAGATGGCCAGGTCGTCTACAGTTGGTTGTTTAAGTTGATTCTTAGGCACAAAGTCAAGTTTTTTTCTTGCACGGAAAGTTTAATTTTTGTCCTTCGCACAATTACGTTTGATTATTGCAAAATGACTTCCTTTTGAATTGAGGTCCAGTTTGTTGGCAGAACAAAACAGATTGCAGGTTCACACGAAACGGCTGACTGCTGCAAATGTGTTCCTAAACAGTTGAACATGTTATCAAATTCATATAATTTTTGCCACATTTCTTTGAAATTATATCGACAATTCAATTACAAAGAGTTTGATATCTAACTTTAAATATTGGTTAACAATTTAGAATTTTCAGTCATTTAAGTCGATTTACCATAAATCAGGATTCTGTTTGTTCTTTAATTGCAAATGCACAAATGTTGGCTGTATCTACGCTATGATTTTGCAAAATCTGATTTTATTTGGCCTGTATCGTTTCAAGATTTTCGATTGGTTGATTTTCTTCTATAAATAGAAAATGTTTAGAAATATTTGCATACGACGTGACAGAAAAACACAACTGTATTTTGCATGCATTCATGTCGGTTTTTCGGTGTGTAAAAATAGGCCTCAATGGCAGAAGTTTATATATTATCATTCAGGCATAAAACGAACCAGATTTGCGCTTATTTTTCCATATTTGCATCAATCTATATTTAATGAATACAAAACGTTACATTGTTAAAAATCTGTTGTTATATCAATTTTCTTTTCACGCACAATATGCGTTTTGAAAGCGTTTTTGTCCACGACGTTTAATAATCACGTAAATGACTTGGATATCAAGCAACCTAAGCTTTTGCCCACAATGCCCCCTACTATTGGATTTTAAGTGAAATGTTTTGTAAGAGACATTTGTTTGTCCTCTGGTTGATGCAAGGAACATAATAAGCAACGTTAAATTTGTGTCAAACACCCCACTTATGTTGAAATATTCACAATTTATAAGTATTAGAATCTAATGTATATAGTCATCTGGAAATTGAATAATATCTTTCCGTCAAAACTGCAAATTTGCACAAAAATTATTTTCTTGTATGTGAGCCTTATTTGTGTACGTCTCTTGCAGCTCAGCAAATAACAAATTCGTCCTTCATGCGGGATAAAAATGTAGAAATACATTTAACGTTGTCAAAATACTTATCACACAGACGTTTAACTTATAAATGAAAACTGTCCTGGGTAATAGGTGCCAGTGTTCAAACTGTCATATGACGCTCCAAAATGCACACTTTACGTTTGCGACATTCGACTGAAACATATAGTGTCAAGCTACTGAAAACAGACAGATAAACGTCAAAACAGTGTTTCCAATATGGGGAGTTGGACACTGTTTCAGTTAGATCCTCTGATACCAATAAAGTTTAACGGGTTTTATATGTTGCAATAATAGGACCATTCATATTGAACTGCTTAGGCTAACGAAAATGTGGTTTGTGAGACAGGCTGATTTTAGCTGCTTACTGAAGAGAGTGGAATTGAGCACACTACTGCCAGTCGTTTTGGTTAAGCTAGTTGAGCTTTAGTTCTGTTAGTTCAAATAACGCTTTTGAAAAACATGGATATAAGTAATGGCTAAATAACAACATGTAGCAATTCTAATTTTAGTCGTTACCCTTTCTAGGGTATGTGAAAAATCGTTGGACACTTTTTATCCACTAAAATGCACTTGTTTACATTTCATATGAAAAGAAGACTGTTCATACGGAATAAAAAATGTGTTGAAAAATTAAAATGATTTATGAAATAATACGTGTCTAAAAATACTACCAAGCCGTATTTGGGGATTCATCTAAGATATAAACTCATAATAACCGGAGTATGCAAATAGGTATTATAAGCAAAACCATTTTTTCTAATTTCGAAAATAATGGATGGATTGTGTAAGGCAAGCATGGAAAAGAACCAGGTTTCACAAGGGGATCAATGCTCCTGCTCTAGCCTTAAGATGATTGCTACGTCAATACGCGCTTTTTGTATCCGTAGAACAGATCTAAGTCATTTTCTTGCGTTTTCTCCGTCTTGATTTGAACCTTTGGTCACTGAAGTTTGACAGCATACTAATAGGTACAGAAGTTGCTTATCATTTAGATCAAGAAAATATATACGTATTAAACCTGAGGTTTCCCTCTGCCTGAATCAATACATTACATGAATATTCCCCAAGACTGTGACGTCATAAAACTAATTGGAGTAAGATCTCGGTAGACATATTGTTTTTGGATGCAGATGCCCCTGTAGCCAAAACAGCAAACAACAATAATTTCTATGGTTTGTTATCTAACATGAAGGACAAAAAGTAGCAGGCCTTTCTCTCCAAAAAACAACAGACATAGGATTTGCTTGTGCTGACGCGTTCTTTTCCACCAAGCAATAATCCTACCTTGAGAAGATAAGTCATAGCAATTGCAAATCGCTTCCTTGAGCTTACATGAGCTCAACGTCAGTTAAATAAACGCCCAGAGATTAGCCAGTTGCAGTCACCTTAGTAGGCACATAATCTCCCGTTGAAGTAGCAAATACTTGGGCCCTGATTTTACGTTTATTTATGCAAACTTTAATGTGTCATACATAGCAAATGAAATTCGCTCAGTTTCGGAACGTGATTATTGATTTCCTAGCTGGCAAACAGGCAAATTCGCAGATAAAACGGAGTGATGCACCTCCTTTTTCAATTTTTTTCTTATTTCTTAGTGAGCATTTGCATTCAAATTATACGGTAATGATTATTCATGCATCGACCGGCGTATCGAGTTCACTGGGGTGTACAAACACCTCAAAGATAGGTAAAAGAGACTGCAGCTAACCACTATGGACCAACATGAACCGCAATTAGCGCCCACACCGGATGACTTAGACTGACCTCGAACCGATTCAAATCCCAATTGCAAATTGGCCATTACGCCATGGAAAATCTTAATTACGTCCACCCCGATGTGACGTAAATTGCAACTTCCAGTTAGCGCCCACGCTACTTGACTATATAAATGTATCAGCGTGTTGAACTGTTAGCTGCTGTACACACATTTATTTTAAGTCTGACGATGACCTGGAGATCCAGGGTCGAAAATTTACTGAATACATTTCCTTATTTTCCCAAAGGACGCCTTTGCAGTACCGCAACATGCTCTATGTTGGCCATGTCTGGGGTTCAAATGCACAGTTTAATGGAAGGCGACCAACCACAAGTGAAACAGTTCGGTTCTAGATACAAGACAGATGCACCAGCTGCCACAAGCAAGTAGACAATAAGATACAGCCTCTGCATAAAAAAACATAATTTTCCCGTGATGACTGTGGGCCAAAGAAACGGCACACATTTTGGGGTGCTGCAGCAAATGCTCCGCCAACATCAATCAGGTGGTAACGCTTCCCAGGCTGTAGAGCCAGTTAACTTAGCGCATCCCGTCCGCATCGATCGAAAAGGCGCGTTGCGTAGGCAGGCACATGCGCATACGTAAGCACTTACCCTGTGCGACTGCTACCCAGACAGCGCAGGTTGGTTCTTTCAGAGGCACCAGTTCCAGCCTAGCGTAATACAGCAGTTGGGTGCGTCATCCAGGGATATCCGGCAGGCGAAACATGTGGCCTGTCATTTAAGCGGAACAGGAAGACTTTTCGGGCTGAACCGCGCTGTCCACATGCAGCAAAAAAGAAATTTAAAAACCGATTTGACTTCAGTAAATCCGTGCAGGCAACTGGAGAGTCGGTAGCATCTTTGCCTGCATCTGAAAGGAAATACAGGCAGTGGGGCCCTGGTTGTTCTGCCAGTTTATTTGGCTCCCTTTAAGCAACCAACATTTGTTTGTTTTTCAATATTAAACGATCTGATGTATCCAAACAAACTAGATACGAATTGTAAAACGATCCTCCGTGTCATCACTGTGGGCTGAAAAAAATTCAGCAAACAAATAACCAAGGATAAAACAAATGACAGCCGACAAGAGTGCAATTTAAACTTGTTGAAACTAGGAGCTGGAATCGAAGGCATCGGTTATATAAAGCAGCCAAACTCATCAGAACCTCTTATGGCCAACCAAATTTTACGGAAAATTAAGAAGAACATACAAGCAAATCCAACCCTCGTGATGCCCGCGATTAAAGATGCTATCGTAGTTGAAAACATTGAAAGGATGACCCCTTGACTCCAATTAAACTGTAAAGTCCTAACCCTAACCCTCAAAGTGACACCCTGATCCTTCATTCTAGCCCTAACATTGACCCCTTACTCTAATCCTTAAAACGAACAAAAGCACTAGTTCTAATGGTAAAACTTAAGAGAGGTGTAACGGAAATTGAAATAAGGGGAAGCCTATTAACATAAGCATACACAAATTACATAAAAAGGTGGGAAATTGAGTTCAGATTAAGTAGCAGACGTCTTTGCTTCATCCTCCCTTTACAATTGTAGATAGGATGAAGGCTTTCTAATTCAACAGTCTCTAGATTGACATATACATGCTGTGGTGTAGATCTCCTATACGTTTTCAGTGGGCGCTATCATTTTCAATTTGAGGAGTACATTGGAAAAAATGAGATATTTTTGAACAAACTGGGTCTCTGTGTTATTTCTTTCAGGACGTTTTTTGATGGCAAAGCATAGTCGTAATCTGGATTTTCAGGATTTAAACCCAGATAACTAAAGCAGACGAATTAGAAACATTATTCCTTACCCTTCGGAAAAAGTATTGGAAATGCTTTGGGCTTCAAAGCCCCCGTCTTGTAGTGTACAGAAGAATAGTTTTTATTCGACAAACGAATTTTGTTTTGCTAAGTGGAAATTACACAGTTAAAAGGAATACAGGATTTCAACGCAGAATGCATCCAACCCCATTTAATGGACAAGCATATATTGGGACAGACCATTTACGCGAGGTACTGCAAACAGCTAAAGCTACGGTCTACACCAGTTATGTAACAGCCGGAGAGCAATTTTATAAAAATCTTTCGGTCGTGACCAAATAGAGTAGTCGCCGGTATTTAAGCCCAACTCGGGCACAGACCAAATTGGGCTTAATAAGTGGCTGGGCTTATTAACCGCGGGCTTACTACAGTAGTCGCCTGTTATTAAGCCCACCTTGGGCCCAGACAAAACTGGACTTAATAAGCGGCTGACACTTTTAACCGTGGGCTTAATGATTTGTGACTACTGTATTTGGAATCGGTCTCATTTAATTTCTGAAATAATTTTGAATAGCTTCTTCGAATCAAACCTTTTTTGATTAAATCGGAAAGTTGATAAAAAAAGTTGAGCATTATTTCATCAACAACTGTGCTATGACTAAGCCATAAGTACGTTTTTTGCCTTTTTTCCGCTCTACTTCACTTTTATTCTGAGAAGGATATCCAAAAGCCATTTAACTCCCAATAAGGTAAAAGGTTGATAAGAAAAAGAATAAGCATAAACGTCTACTCACATGGGAGGAGTGGCATAATTGCATGTAATAAGCCTGGCTGTAAAACTGAGTGAGTAACGCGATCGCGCATATCATCAGCACCAGTATTTTTCCAAAATAACGAAGCAGTCATCAGCATTCTGTTCATCGCAAAGAATCAGCCTATGTTGACCGCGCTAGCTAAAGAAACAGGATAGCCTCCATCCAAAGTACACCGTGGCAACGACAAATACAGGAGGCCAAAATGGCTCGCAAGGCCGAATTATAATTGCTCCTTGTCTCAGAATTGACGAAACTACGCTATTTACAAAGAAGTTCATGCTGAAGCGCTGGGCGGAACACTCTTTAAGGTCTTCAATCTTCCTGCCAATATCTCTGGTGCCGCCATAAATGACTGTCCAACGTATATGCCAAGGATGACCTCTTTAGCAGATCCATCCTAGGATTTACGAGCACAGTGGCGCCCAAGTGATGAGCAATCTCATAACACTCTTCCAGCAGGCAAGAGCCCGAAGATAATAATGAAGCCATAATCATGCATTCCTACATAACAACAAAGGAGTCACTATCTCATGAACAATCGCCGAGAAAGTTTTCTGGCAAACATCCCCAGAAAAACTTTGCCCGCATCCTCCTAAACTGCGTAAAAACAAAATAACTGCGGCTTCTGCCGTCGTCGCGGCACCACTAATATGATCTTCGCACCATGGCTGCGGTAGGAGAAGTGCCAGGTTATACCGGCTTACCTCTACACAACCTTCGTGGATTTGCTGAGAGTATTGGACATGAAGGATCGTGACGGTCTGGATAATATCACCCGGACCTTCGGCAATTCTGCGCATGTCTCTTACATGGTGCGCCGTATCCACAACCCATATACGGCCCGCGGCACTGACAACAGGAGTGGTGAAAAGAATGAAGTAGAACTGCGTATTCAGGCTTACACCGCTTATTGTCAGCTTCAATTTTATGTTGATAGACGCCTACCACGATTGGTGTGTTGGGATCTACATCGCATACAGAACTGATGAGCACCTTCTCCATATCCAGCGGATGCAAGCTCCTAAGCATCGGCCTTCGGCTATGGTCCATTATTTTTACTTTGTCGATGAACACACACTGCAAAACACAACAAAATAGGATATAAAATGAAGTATAGAACTCTTCGCCGGTGGCTGCGCTAATTTCGGACTCGCAATCCAGCGGTGATTTGCTTTGGCCAAATTTAGTCTCTGCACCGAATATGGATTGAGCAAATAGTTGCACCTGTTGATGGATTGGGGGCCGTGATCCATAACTCAAGTTATTCTCGGCTCACCCGATTTTCACCTCTTGCGAGAATTTTGGCGACATCGAATTTGAAAGCGTTCAAATTTGAGGTGAAAAGAGGGGACAATCGGGTGAGCCGAGAACGATCTGAGCCATGGTTCATGACCCAAAATCCATCACCAAGTGCAACAATTTGTTCATTACTTCTAACAAAGCCATGGAGGTTGTGAAAAGGTGAGCTGGCATGAAGATTATATCGGTGGTGCCGCGAAGACGGCAGAAGCCGCAGTAAAGTAACGGCAGATGTGTTTGTTTTCATGCGGTTTAGGAGAATACGGGTGAAGATTTTCCTGCGATGTTTGGCGGCAAGCTTTCTCGGCGAGTGATCGTGAGATAGCGACTCCTTTGTTTTCATGTGCCGATTGACGATAATGGCTTCATTGTGATCTCTGGGCTCTTGCCTCCTGGAAAAACCTTGTAAGATGGATCATCAGTTGGCCGCCACCGTGCTCGTAAATCTTAGGATAGATCTGCTGACGAGGTCATTTTTGGCATATACGTGGCAGAGCAAGTTTATGGCGGCACCAGGGATAATGGAAGAAAGGTTGAAGACCTTTAAGAGTGTTCTGCCCAGCGCTTAAGCCTAAACCTTCTTATAAATAGCATAGTTTTGTCAATGCTAAGAAAAGGAGCAATTATAATTGGGCCTTGCAAGCCATTTAGGCCTCCTGTATTTCTCGTAGCCGCTGTGTACTTCGGCTGCAGGCTGTTCTGTTTCTTTTGTAAGGGCGGTCAAGGTAGGCTGATTCTTCACACAGAGCTGGATGCTGATGACTGCTTCGATCATTTGGAAAAAGTACTAGTGCTGATGATGCGTGAGATCGAGTAACAAACTCAGTTTCACAACCAGACTTCGTACGTGCAATTTTACTCTCCTCCCATGTGAATATACGTTTATGTTTAGACAAATGCCATAAGTATTTTACCGTTTTCTGAATGCCAGTACATGCATATTTCGAATACAGAGTCAGAGGCGATCCTCGAATCAAACTAAAGTGAAGTACTACTTTCCGCATTTCAGTTACTCAGTACTCCAGCTTGCATCTGAATAATCAGGACTCCTTATCTAGCTGCCAGAGTATTTACCATGAAGTGTAACTGAAGATGCCGCATCATCCCACGAATATCTATGAATTTCATGATTTTTTGTTTGAATAGGGCTGTGATATCCCTTAACATTTTTCAGTTTAACCGATGAAAGCTGTTTTGATTTCATTGGAAAAACAAGTTTTGACTAGTTGCATTATCAGAAAAGGTACTATTTCCTAACACTTTCACGTGTCAATGCAAAATTAGGCATGCCTTCTTTTTCACAGATGCAACACGTGAGATGATTTTTCACACAATCAGTACACGGTCGCATCACTTATGAACCAGAGGGACATCTTAAAAGATTAAGTTATAACTCGAGCGTGAATCAGGGATCGGCCTACACAGAGATGATCATTCAATGAAACGATAATTTAATAAAATTATTCCCAGGTTCATGGAATGCCTACGTTCATGTTGGCCTCAATTATGCGTGTGCGCAGGCTGCTTTCACACGGATGCTGCAAGTTCTACTTCGGACATGGCCTCGAGAACTGGGGTGAGGGAGCGGATACGTATGTGCACATCTCCTTCTTTTTTTCTTTTTTCTTCTTTGTTTTTTTCTTTTTCTTCTACTTCTTCTTCTTCTTCTGCCCTTTCAAAATTGTAAAGTTCACCAGCTTGTCTCTCTCTCCCCTTTCAGCCCCGCACACAGACGCCAACCGGCAACGGAGCATGGGTTGTGCTTTCTAGTCGATGACTGTTTCGTTACCCCTCTCAGGAGGGTCTTGGCCCAGGCTTCATGCAGGGCTGCTGTCACCCTTCTGAGACCGAATGTTTGTGTGCATATGCAATGCCAGTCCTCAGCCAACCACGGTCCCTGCGGCCTGGCAGGCGCTGGCACTTTCTTTCGGTTCTGACTCCCTGTTGGTGAATGCACTTGCACTCCCACTAGGTTTCAGGCCCCATCTCAGGCGTCCGATCAGCTAGGTGGTCAACTGACGGTGTAGGAGAGAGTGAGGTTGACCTTTGGTAGGTTTCTCTCGTCACTATAATAAATCTGAATGCGCATGAATTTTTCGCGGTGCGCTAAAAGCCGTGGCTTGGAGGTTTTGCCAACTGACGGGAAAATTCGGGCCACCTACGTTGGTGCTCCTCCTGTGCGCGTGTGTTGTGTGTGCGTATGGGAGGAAAAGGCAGACTGAGAGTCAGGCTGCAATGGCTCCCTCTTAATGTGGCCTTTATGGCGCTCCCTTGAAGACGGGAGCATACCTAGCGAGAAGGCTGGGTCAAGTGTGCGCGTGTTGAGTAATTACCGCCCCAGCCGTCTACACCCTCCCTCATCCCCGATCTAATTGACTTTGTCTTTAAACCAGAAACGGAGGTGGGAGTGGCGAGCGAGTGGATGGATTCTCCGCGATTCTGCCTAAACTCATGTTAATTCTCGCGGTAGTTATCTGCATTGCTCCTGCTTGCTGTAGCCTTCGTGTCGCTTTCCCAGCTCGCCTCGGTGTCTGTTGTGGCTTGCTTCAGCGTTTGCTGTGGCTGTTGGAACATGCGGTGCACATCGTCGCAATCGAAGGGTGAACTGTCGCACATCAGATGCCTACTTGTACTTGGATTCTTTTAGCGGAAAGTCTTATCCTGAGTCATATCCGGAAATGACTTCCACGCCACCGATTAGTTTCGCAAGTTAACAGCTTAAATGAATATTTGTATGTAAAATACGCTGATGTTTATCATCCTTCCAAAATTTAAATACACATATAGCCATTGAATGATGGCCTGGACCACGTCTCAGTTATGGCTTTAACTACTGGTCCTATACTGAATAACCATAAGTTCATCCAGTGCATTTCCAATTGCAACCATCGCCCAGTCCTGAATCCTTAGATATCTTGTGCGATGTGGTATCCCCCTTCAGGTACCTTGGCAATATTCTGACATTTACTGTTTCAAGCAATAGTAGCTTAGGTAAGCCAACTCATATATCCGTCATCCCAGCGTTTCGTCTTGCAAAAATGGTTGTCATAGAGTTTCGGGGATGAGAAAATATGATAAGTAAAATAGGATGTTTTAAGAAGTAAGTATAAGGTGAATAAAATGTAGTCGAACTTGCTTCCCGCGGCCGCTTGGAGCAAGTTGTGCTGTTTTTAATCTAACTCCAGAACGGTAGGTTGGGCCTAAGGTTAGTTGAAATAGACGACCTCCAAACCACCATTTCAATTTTCTAGAAAATTCAGGAAACCTGCGATTTGATAATCGGATTTTTGCGCAATTAGTTGAAAGATTATACGTATTTGCAAAATCTTCATATATAAATCAAAAACTACTAAATGCAATGAAGTATATATCTATTTTGCATTTATTAATCTTTATGCCACTGCGTGTCCTAATTTCCCACTCAAAAAATCCTATGACCACCGTTTTTCAAGGAAAACATGTGAGAAATAGGGATTAATGAGTAAGCCTTCATAAGGCACTGTTAGCCTGATTCATTTACTCCTAACCTTGAAACTTTTTTCATTTAAATTCCAAATTTCCATGTTATATCCGTTGTTCAAAAACTTAAGACTCATTCTCTTTTTGCTCTCTCATTATTTTCAAAGTCCTGCCTAAAAAAGACCCATTGATTTTAAAACGTATCCTCCGAATCCTATCTTCAGCTGCTAGTGTTTTTGTTATGCATTTTATTTGCTATTCTAGTAAAGTAACGCTATAAAACGCTCAAGCAATTTTTGATCGCATTCTTGATGACGTTGCTCATCCAATGCACTCCGAATTAATGGCTGCGAAGTCTTCCTGTACTATGCGCCGAAACGTTTGCCATACAACCTTCCGTAAGTTGGCATATCCACAGTCTTACTTCCATCCCTAGCATGCTATTTTACGCGCAGAGAATGGAAATTTGCAAGCTCAGGTTAGACCTGCCTCCATAATAGATGTTAATTCCATGTTGAGCTCTAGATCTTCGAGACTTTTATTAACTTTTCCCTTGGTCTGAGTAAATTGAGGAATTTTTATGTAAGCTTTGCATGTTTACCTCAAAGTTAAAGCGTATTTCTGTCTCTTTCTGAAGCACTTAAACTAACATGTGTATTTTGCATGGGAAAGCCTATTTATCTTATTTTTCACTCGTGTCAAAATATCCGTGCGAGCGCCCATTTGCTAGTTTAAGTTGGATAAAATGCAATGTTACGTCGTGCCAGGGATAATTTAATTCTTAAATTTGTGCAATGAAAATGATTTTTGTGGCATTTTTATTGTAAGGCATGTAAATTTGTGGTGTGTGCGGCTCTTCGCGACGCGAACTAATATAAAATACCTCCAGCACGGTAAGTTGGACCTCAGGTAAGTTGAAGTTGACATCCTCCTAAATGCCATATATTGATCGGATTTTAAAATAATATAATAAATAAACGACGAATCATCAAATAAAACACGAGAAAAATGCGTGGCTTAGTTGCTACTCGAAGTGACCGTCATGTTGCACGCTCATTAGCTAGTAAAAATACCGGTGAAAGAAGACACATAGTTCATCCAATTTTGCGTACATATATTTCTGTTAATCCATCAGGTCCCAAATAACAGCTTGCGCTTATTCTATGTTTGGAAGTTTTTAAATCAGGCAGGTGGACAAATCATGACGGCTAATATAGGAGAAGGAGTTTCCGCCGATGTCGCGAATCATAGGCCTCGGCGCTTTTTATTGTATTGCCAACAATTTTTCCCTATACCTTCAATTTTAGGATATGAAGGATAGGTGAAGAAGCCCCTGAAGACATTTGCGCAGCAATGATAAATCTCAATGTGTGGACCAAATGTTTGAGATAACATTCAGTTAGGTATGGCCTGCTAGACATGATTACCATTATTAGAATCAACACAGGAGTGTCGTAGAACATTTTTCCTTGTGAAGATTCTGAACGTGGTTAAGCATTCAAGCCGAAGCAAGCATCCATTCCCAAGCCTTATATAGGCAGACCGAAAACGGCATAACTCGATTGCCTTTTATTCCTGAGTAACTGCATTTAGCGAACATGTTTCTGTTAAACTTGAAAGAGGCATTTCTAAAAGCTTTTACTAACGGTGTAAATTCATAACTATGTGTTAGTTCCTCTTTCGCTTGCGGTAGACAATCTTGAAGTTGCGCCTTGAATTTATACCACTTTATGTTCCTAAAGTAAAGGAAATATGACACTCATACTCAAAATAATCCACTCATCACGAGAAGCTATTGTGCTAGCGAGTAAAATCACAAAACACGACGTGCATGAAACCCCGACTGGTAACAAATACTCGATACATGTCAGTTTTAATCTAGCAATCCACAAATATATTATACTGAGCTACAATAATTTAGAATATTAAATGTTAAAGCAAACGTTACGTTTAAAAAGTAAAAGTAAATTTTATCAGCCTAATGGCTGATCGCGTATTCTACAGACATGACTTAAAAATGAAACGGGCACAAGAAATAACCAGAAAAGGACAAAAAGTTAACTTGATGCATAAAAATGTAAGAATAATCTCTGGGTTGGTAATACCTAAGTGCAGAACATACCACCTAATAAAGAAAGAACTTTTATTTCAAAACGGGTGAAGTTTACGTTGAACACTTTGCCTACAGTTTTGGGAAGCGTTGATATAGAAAATAAAATTCAAGTGATGTTATCAATCAAGTTGAAAAGGTAAATAGCATCGCAGAAAGCAAAGCGCAGTTTTTTCTGCCAACTCGCATAGTATATTGAGTTAATTTAAATTTAAATGAAAACGTTCGATGGAAATTTATCGATTACAAACGTATGTTCGTCAATTTATCTTCTTAATTTTCGATAAATTATTTTGCTTAGAGGTTGGCCTTAAAACCACATACGGTGACATTCCGTTTTTTGGTCGCATGTTTTTAGTTCTATGTGGGTCAATGGCAGGCAAATGTGCCACTTAATAAGTCAATCAATCCTGCATTAAACTACTTGCATTGTTGTTCGTCTAACCCACCTGTTTGGCCAAGTTCGGCTCGGCAAACGCTTTCCTGCATGCGACATTTGTCAGCCATTTGAACTTTGTTTGCCTCATGCGCACATTCGCTTTGGAATGGAAACATATTACAGAAAGGAGGAACAACAAAAAATGAGGGTAGAATGATACAGTCCGTTCAGGGCTTAGTTTGCTTTTATTCAGCCAATCATATCCCTGACTACCAGCTACTACTGAAAATGCAAGCATTCACTCGAGTACGTCACAGATAGTTCACAAACACACTGGATCTAGCAGTTGGCTCATTAACCCTTCATCGAACCGCGGTTAATTAGTGCCTCACTACCTGTCAGTCTCCTTCTCTGTAAATTGGGTATTTCAGAAGAAGATGACGCAGACGCGAACACTAGAACAAGAGTTTGATTTTCCTGACGTTTCGTATTCCGCCAGGTATACTTAATCGTAGATAATAGTTGGATAGTTTGATTCATACGCAAATTTGGGGTATTTATTCGAACAGGAATGAGCACACACTGATCCATTGACTTCTTGAAATAAGCTTATGATGCATGTATAAATTTATTCAAAGTTTATCACAGAAAAAGACATAATTATACACGCCAACTTTGAAGTTTGTGGAGGCAGCAGAATTGAACAGAACCATTAAATATCGCGATCGCTCTTCAGCTGCAGTCTCACGCTGCTTAACATGAATGCCGTTTCTGAAAATACAAACAATTGAATTCATACAGAAAAGGTCATTAAGGTCATAGAAAATGGTCATGGAAGCTAATAAATAAGGTAATCACGTTGAAAAAACTGTGGGAAGCAAAAGTGGGAAAGCAATTAAGGCAAAAACGGACAGGAATATGTGTAAGTCAGGGAGCCGGATGCTACCAAGGCAAATTTGGGTTCACCGAATGCTTCAACGCTTTACCTGGGCTAACTCCAGGTAACGCAAAGGCAGTATTGCTCCTTCAACTTTTTTATATTATTTTAAAAATCACCTGTCCTCCGAAACATAATAGGAGATACTAAAATTGCGTACAAAATTGCATTATTTTCCTTTAAACACTAAATTTATGAGCCAATTGACCAAGTCGCCATGAAAATCCCACTTGGTCTCACCTTTGCTGACATAGTAATAGGCAAAGTTTCTTTAAAATAGAACAAGACAACACTTTACAAGATATATGTGAAAGAAAACTTCCGGATTGGAAATAAAATAAAGTAAACACGAGAATTACCAATTTACACTGAATATTTTGCATCCTAAGATGACATTAAAAACGTAACAGAAACAATAAAACAAGCTTTGTTTTTTGTGCCTTCACACTTTCAGACAAAAGGATGGCTCTATACCGTGAACATTTTTCCACCAGAATACACAGAAAGAGATGTTTTGACATTATTTGGGTGAGTGCTCATACAATTCAAACGTGGGTTGGTATAAACCCTCTTCCAAAATACAAGAAACATTGAACGCCGCGGTAGCCCACATCAATGATACTTTACTTAAGCGGGGATTTTCAGCATAATTTATTCACAATTATAGCAAGCCTTATAGCCAAAAATAACCAAACAGTCAGTTTGGAAAAATTTTGGAATTCTTGCCTGGTATCCAACGCTTTCTTTCAGCTGGCCACTAACACTAGGTTGCGTGGACCTCCTCTCAAACTACGTGTGACTGGGACAAGACTAAGTCCATGAAAGTTCTTCTCTAAGATAGTAATTCAGGCATCGAATGCTCTGCCTGCTGACATTAGCATTTCCCCATCTGTGGACAAGTTAACGATGTCGTCATACCAATATAATCACCAAAAGGCTACCGTTATAATGCACCACCGAGTATTTATGTGTGCAAAAAATACAAATCATGAGTGTACGTAGTATTTTTTTAACTATTACCACATAAATGACGTTATCACCTTTGTCTCTATGTGGACTGCAAAGATGGCATCAATTTTCGTCTCCACCGAAGCTTGTGGTATTACGCTATGCAGCCCTGTAAATTTATTCGCAATGGTGGCCCAAAATCGATCGCTGGGGATAGTGGCTTGCCTCCCTGTTTTTGTCTCTTACTCGGCAGACTCGGCAAGCAGAAAGGACTTTTGTTGGGCGCATCTCGGACATTTTATGTTCTCGTGAACTCTCCATTCTCCTCGTCGGGTAACTTTTAGAACATAAGTTAAGACCGCAGAGGGTTTTTTCTAACTTGTTTCCAATCATCTCAGCACCAGGCTATCCTATCACGCCTACACTTATGCCCCGCGAAAGACAGATTTGAGCCATAAAATGCCTTATATGGCATTCAAAATTCTAGATTTTCTGAACAGTGCCTGAGGTGTTTTTCCACTATCCACTCTTCCTACTCAGTTCCATTTACTATCATTGCCATTCTTCTGGAATGTTCTGCTGTACCGCTGTTTATAGTAACTTTTCCGTACCAATGGATATTTCAAAGGCATATGACTATATTTCCCTAACTAAATCTGACTAAACATGAACACAGCAGAAGTCAACTTAAGTCGCTGACAGGTCACTCGAAGCAGCTTGCGTGGATAAAAATGCTCTTTGAAGAAAGATGTTCCCAGAGAGAACTTGTAGATGGTTATAGCTGTAAGATTAAATGGCACCATAAAGTTCGGATGAGCTCCTCATTTACAACCACTCATTGCATTAAGGTCCACCAATGAGAAAAACACGAAATTGAATATGTACAGAAAGGTCATAGGTCCTAGTCAGATAGATAAGGAAGGTCAAAATAAAATCGGAGGGGGGAAACGAGGGAATTGAGTTGTGCGGAATATTGGGCAGGACAATGTGCAAATCTGGGGGCCAGTGGTTACCAAGGTAAGGCAAGGTTAAAGCACATGCTCCAACTGTTTGCAGAGGTCCGATTTAAAGCGTCTAATATAAGCAGCTTCCAGGTTACGCAAGATTCGAGATGTTATAGGATTTACCGAATGACCGAAGTCCAACAGGTGTTCAGTGATAGAGGAACGAGGAGAATGGTTTTCTTGTTTAAATAATCAGCTAGTAGATGTTCCTTGGCTCTGATTGCCAATTGTCTTTGCGCCCTGTGTACTTGCATCCACAAGTGCATTTTAATTCGTAAACGCTATAAGAGGTGGCGTGCAAAAGTAAGGCATTCTTGACACAAGGTGTCGGCAGGGGCTTTGTTGGAGAGCAAAATATGAGTTCTGCGGCGTAATAGGTTCTTTTTATGGTCTTGAGCAAGCGCCTCTTGATAGTGTTTAGGACGTTATCCCCTTTTAAGGGCAAGGATATAAATACTGGCTTCTAAGGGGCTAATAGTTTACTCATTTTTGGTCGTAGAGATTTACTATATTTGTCTATAAATTGAGGTGGATATCCACGTTTCAATAAAGTATCGTTGAACAAACCTAATTCTATGTCCAAAGTATCCACAGAACATATTTTTTGTCCTCTGGAAAAGGTGACATATCAGGTAACGTTTCCATTGAATTGACAAAAAACTTAGAAAATGTAAGTACTGACCTTTCCAGGTTTTCTTGTGGAAGACTCTCCATGAAATAAAGCCATCTGTTTGTCTGGACAAGTGGACGTCAAGCAAGGAAAGCTGGTTATCACGTTCTAGTTCCATAGTAAATTTTATCTTCGGATGTAGCTTGTTCAACGTGGACAGCACTTCCTCGGCTTCTTTAAGGTTCTCCACGTTGTAAAAATATCGTCTATATATCGTCTGTAGATTGTTGTGTGGTTCAATTCTGCGAGTACTTTCCCTTCCAAATGGCCCATAAATATGTCTGCAAAGGTTGGTCCGAGTGGACTACCCATTGCGCAACCGTCAATTTGTCTATACAGTTGGCCATTGAACGGAAATTGGATATTTTTAGTGCAACATTGTGGTAAGTTCCGTAGTAATTGTGGGGGCGGGCGTGTGTCGGATGAATTAGCACAGATAATATCAATATCAATGGTTTTCTCATTCGTGGACCTTAATGGAATCAGTGGTTGTAACTGAGGATCTCTCCCGAAATTTTTCGTGCCAGAAATTCTTACAGCTATAATCATGCTCTATTTTGCCTTAGTTCACTGTATTCGCGATTCATGGACTAATCTGCGTCATTTTACGCTTTTGACAAGTGAGTAGTCTGAAGTGAAAATCAACACACGCTGTTTAGTAATTGCGTCTGTATAACATTTATGGTTAGGTTTATTGATGCCTGTTACCTGATGCCTAAGGCAATTTAAATAGGCCCTGGACCCGCCTGCCGAAAAATTATTGAACGGCTTCCTAGAAGAATTTTCCTATTAATTTTAATTCATGTGGTTGTTTGAGTATTTGGTTGAAAAGCTATCGAAATCAATCAAAATTTCAAGGTATTTTGTGATTGACACTTTAGACGGGGAGCTCCCAAAGGTCCTGAACTTGCATTCCAAGGCTCTTGTTGGGTTATCTTCTACTTTTTGCTGTAAGGCCAACGTCAGGTGCATAAGGAGTTCTCCAAAAGTGAGCCCATTATAGCAGAGAGGTCGCAGGGTAGGCAGATGAACATAGCTAACAAGCACGCAAAGGGAGACAAAAATGGCCACGGCTGGCTGATTATTCGTCATCATGCAGGCATACTCAACGCCACATAAAGCCAAACCCCAGATCAAAACAGGCCAATTTTTGACTAAAAGTCAGATATCTAAACCACTTAATCAGATATTTGTTTTCTTGCTAGTTAAGATCGGACAACATTGCAATATGTGGCTGACCACCCTTTGAAAGTGAACCCAAAAGCAGAACGGAAATAGGGAATCCATACTAGATCTGTCAGCATTCCCCTGCAGTTATCCCATACAGTTTGCATGTCCTTCAAGGGATGCTTGTGCTTTGAGACTGATACACAATGTCTCCACTCAGAGAGTTTTGTGAGGTATTTGCACATGTCGACTTTGAGTTTGATTTCCCTCGGGAATTAGTGATATCAGCATGATTTCTATCCTGGGTCTACCGCTGTACCTTTTCGCGCTGGGTGAAAGCTCCGCTGCGTTAGGTCAAGGAACTTTACCAATTGACTAGGGAGCGTTACTGTTTGGCATTTACGGCCGTGGAGATTTTACAGCGCGAGTCTTTAATGCTGATGCTTTATGAACCTGACCTGCTTTTGACATTTTTTTACTCCTTTTGCTTTGTTAACCATCAATTATAGTTTTTCTCTCTAAATTTAGCGATTACGCAGCACATATTTTCCAGCACTAAGAGTTGCTCATCCACATGCGTTTTGCATTTCGGATGTACTAATAAAGTACACGCATTAAGTTCGAAACGCAATTACTGAGAAACAAGTGCAGCTGGCTTACCTTCTGCCCTCCTACTCATTGGTGTTTATAACATGCCGTCACAGTGTTTGGATAAACTTAGGTGACAAAAACTTCAAATACTTCTTTGAATGTTAAAAAATGCTTCTTGGGCCGACTACATCAACAAACTGCCGGAAGTCAAAATACGAGGCACTTAATATACAATAGCATCACCTTTCCCACAATGGATGTGGTAATTTTTGTTTCTCCCTTTATCATATTCCTCATGATGGATCTGTCCGGATATCAGTTCTCTCG
>JAYGXS010000001.1:25613261-25629526 GCA_036362985.1 Ligula intestinalis
TGGAATTTGACAATTTCGCGTGTTCTGTATAAACTCATATGCAAGGACGTGCTAAAGATTTTGCCTCACCCATCGAAAGTCAGCTTGATATATAGAAGTGCATGCTAACCGGGTGTAAATGATATCAGTTGATTGAAGATTTTCACGTTAACAATCTCTTAGTCTATTATTTTCTTGTGCTAGGAAGTTTGATTATTCTGAGTGCAACATGTGATAGGATGTAATTTCATACGTTTCCGTATGATAAAGTTTGAATGTGTGATTAAGGTTTGGTTTGGGAGATATAGAGGTAGATGTGTTAATATAAACACTTGATTTATGGTTAGTTTTTAGGTAAGGGCGTGGCCCAGGCGCCTTTGGCATTTAACGCAGGATTGGATTACTGGAGGTTGGGCGTAGGAATGCCTTGGATGGCCATCTTATTAGGACAGAAGAGAACGCACTGCTCCCACTGTATTAGGCTTTGTCACAAACTCTACGAAAATTCTATTTCAGATAGAGCTTAGGGTTAAGGACAGAACTTGGCCTAGAGTTTGTTTCATGTTAGCATTAGGGTTTAGGTTTCGGGTAGTGCTAGGGTTCAGTTTAAGGCAATAAATTAGTTTAAGGTTAGGTTTGCTGCCTGTGCAAAGGCGCGAGAATATTTACTCTGCGTAACGTGTATCGCAGTGCCACCTATGGTGAGGTAGCGAAGTGGTAATATTTCCGTGTCCTGTTTATCCAGTCATATAAATCATCCTTTCCGAAGAGGGCTTAGTGCTGGACATCGCAGCATTCGTCGTTAATAGTCATGCTTGCACTTTGTAAATCTGCAACACTTTCCAGCCGGTCGACGCAAAGACAAGACCTTGAAAAAAAGATTACTCTTTCGAGATTTATTAGGGCTTTGTGCCACCTACTTTCGGTCCTTTTGTCTCTGCCAAAGGTAAACACGCGCGAATTTATTGTTTACTCATGATCATTATCTATTGGCATGACTAAACGCTACATGCTGACGATAAAGCATTTGATTTGAAGGTGCATTTAAAGGTCTTCCTGCACACTTTGAAGTGCACACTCCGCTTATGGGCTTGGATACATGCCACACATGGCAATAATCTCCCTCTCTATCCATCTTTGGTGATATGACCTTTTGCATAGGCTGGCTGTTACCGTGAGGAAAGAGGACTCTCCTTTTGCCATTGACATTTTGAGTGAACATACGTGCGGGGCAGGCAGACCATGATGGGCACACCTGAGTGAGCAGTCATGTTAGATATACCCTTCACGTCCTTTGCGAGTCGTGTTTTTGCCTACTACGTTTGATTGGATATAAATCGACGCGTATATCTACACATATTTTTTATTGGAAAATGGGCCTACTAAGAATTATAATTCGATCGATATTTGCAAAACTTCCCAGGTCGTCATGAGGCGTGTAGTGAGTGTACAGAACAGTTAGAATTTTAAGACTGTCTGGGCAAAAAAAATCATTCATTTTTGGCATCTTTTTGGATTTGCTCCTTGCTTTCCATGCTTGTTTGAGAATGCTGTACATGACATCATTTTCAATGTGCTTACTTATGTACGAGGCATTGGATTTAATTGCTATTCAAATTTCACCGTCTTATTTTGATGGGCAGGAGCCAACAGTGCAGGTTGCGTCCCATGCAAATGTGTGCCCAGTTTTTAGTACATGCATGGCAAGTTAGGACTAATGGTCTCGCCTTTTTATTCAAGACTGGTGTTCGCGTAAATGTGTAGAGTTCGATTTTCTATCTGACCACAATAAACTCATTGAACATGCCATAGAGTGTTTCTTTAACCTCTCTTGTCTGCAAAATAGCCTAGGATGTTCAATCGGACTGACGCTTCTGTACATTCAGAACGTGTCTGAACTCGTTCAAAGACACCTGAGGAAACACGAATTCTAAGTAGCGTACAAAATGACAACTTCATCATCGAAAAGCCTTCTACGCTCTAAGGATATGTTCATCTATGTGGACAGAAACGAGGTGGTTAACAATTATCCTTCTGACACTTGCAATGCAGTGCATCCTGAAAAAAACGTTAAATCAGCCTCCAACAGTTTAAGTTAAAACCGTTTGGTACTAAAGAGTTGACGCCACTTTTTGCGAGCTGCCGTGCATACACTATAAAGTGGGCACAAATTTGAATAGGTATAAACTTGCATTTAAGAATAAAGATGTATGATCACTGTAATAAAAGTTTTATTTTCCTGAAATTTCGAATTCGCTCGGGAATCTGGTATCATTCGTAATGGTAGCACAGACATTGCCATGCTCAGAATTGCATTGGTTGGCTCTTAACCATCGTAAAGAAATTTTTAGGTTCATGCATTACTTTGCACATTAAACCAGATGTCATTTCTGAAAATCTCAAAGAAGCATGGAGAGGATGGCAGAAAATGTGGGCTAAATATCAAACAAAGGAGACAGCTATAGGCAAAAATGGCTACACATTGTTGATTATTTTCAGGCCAATTTTAATTTTAATTCTTTTGTACACTCATAACGCGTCTGACGAGGGCCTGCGAACCAGTGTCGAACATTTATGGAGTCGTTTCCCAATAAGATGCTTTCATTGAATAATGTGTTAACATATGATTGGACCATCAAACTAAGGATAAGGGACAATTGAATGGCGTTTCTTGCTCATTAGCCATCATCAGTCAGTCATACATGACCTCAGTTTGTGAACCTCCTGACACGAACTCCTTACTTGTTGGTTAGAAGTCTATCGTCCTAACATTCGGACGCCGGTTGACTGACCTCGACTATGCCAATGATATCGCTTTACTAGCATCAAGCTTTGGCGATCTCCAGTCTATGGTGTCATGGGTAAACGAAGTCGCGTAATCAGTCGGTTTGTCCATAAACGCTGGGAAGACCAAAGTGTTTTCATGTTGCATACCTGGGAAAGAGAAGGCAAGTCTTGAGATGCGTGGCTGTCAACTTGAAGAATTCGACAGTTTCAAATATTTAAGAGCGATGTTTCGGACGAATGGACAAATTAAGGATGACATTGTAGTCAAAATTGACGCAGCACGATGAGTGTTCTCCAGCCTTCGAAAGTGCTTAATGACCCAACGCGATTCTTTGATCTCAACTAAGATCCGCGTGTACCGTGAATCTGTGCGGTCCATTCACCTATACGGATGCGAATGTTTGGCTATGCGCGTGGAGGATGAACGGAAACTGGAAGTTTTTGACCACTACTGTGTGAAGAGCATTCTTCGAGTGAAGTTGACCGCATTTGGCTCAAATATGACAGCCCACAATGCCTGTGACAAAATTGCAAGGATATCGCAGGCCATTCAGGAAAGACGGCTGAGGTGGTTTGGACACGTATTTCGTCGCCAACCTTAAAAACTCAGTGCTGCTGCCCTCAACTTGAAACCGTTGCTTACTTGGAAATGACGAAGAGAAAGTCAACTCAAAACCTGGCTCAACTCAATCCGTCAGGACATGTCAGTGGTTCTCAAACCTTCGGTATTCAGTCTCCAGCGCTGGTGAAGATAATGGGTCGCACTGGTTAGGTCTGCGGCCACGGATGGTTGCGCTTGGAGAAACACCATGCGGGACAAAATTGAAGCTGGCTAGATCAGTCATGATCGCAGCCGTAACAAATACAAGTAAGTACACCGTTCTAATCATGATGCCACGCGCTCGTCGCTTTGCCAATTTTGATCCGCACTATTAAAAATAGCATGTATGCGCTCGCTGGCGGTTTACGAGAATCGCTCCTCCCGCTGTGCGCCTATTGGCGGACTCCAAAGTGTATTGGATTTTTAACTAACAAAATCATGAATTTGAATCTTAGGGCTCACCAGCCCTGCATTTTGGTATGCCTGGTTGATGATGATGATGATGACGATGATGATGATGACGATGACGATTATTAGTATTATTTTTATCATTATTATTATTATTATAAGCCAGAAATGGGCATTTCAGTCCCCTTGTCTTTGTCAATGATTCAGTTTTGCCTAAAATATATGCTAGCCGATGATTGGTTACTGATGGGCCTCAAGTGCTAACCGCACGACGCGATGAGAGAAGTAATGGCTGGAACGAATTGGTAAACGCTTGCTTATTCTTGTATGTAAATTCAGGTGAGGCTTACCAAAGCAAAACAAACCTAGTAACCTGTGGTTATTTTTCTCCCACCAACTACATACCTCCGGCTAAAACTGAACAGCATGTACACTTGCTTCCCCCTAGTTCAACTGACCTCTCTTTCATCAGGGATGCGGCTACAAATATGTATGGGCACGCGTATAAGTCCAACTGTTAATACTTCGCCAAAAGAAGAGAATATGTGAATTCTGGGGACCAGTTCAGAAGAAGAAAATACGAGCATTGCAACAAGCATTTAATTTGCTTGAGATTTTAGATTCTGTCGAGAATCCTAAGTTATAGGTAACCGTATAATGGTATGAGACATGCGCAGATTGGAATAATACATGCACAGATTGGGCGCTATTTATCTTGCTTCTGAGCGTGGTTGGCTGCTACAAACTATAAAAACCGTGCAATCTGTGCACCATGTTTCATCCCTAACTGCGCATGTCCTACTATTACCTATGAGTAAGGATTCTCAAGTGAATCCGAAACGTCAGGTAAAGAAAATCCTTGTTCGAGTAATCACATCTTCTTCTTATTTTAATTGTTCAAAGACAGCAGATAAGTGTGGGCTTGAGAGCAAAAAGGATCTCTTTCTGTACATGAGCATGCACATAGAACCATTCGAAAGGTTGCAAAAGCGGGACTGTTTGAAGTCGCAGGGCTGCGCAGGTTGAAGGCCTCTACTGTCTTGTAGATTGCTCAGTCGGACAGCTAGGGGCAAGCGGCACAAGTGGAATTGGACTAGAGCTACAATTAGCAAATCACGATCCATAAGTTGGGTTGTCTATTTTGCCCTCATGCTCCGGTCGGGAAAGCCGAGACTCTAGAGCCACGTTCCAATAGGCAAGTTGTCGGCGCCCACTTCTTGTATGGTAGAATGAATCCGGGCGAGTATGTTGCAGAACCTGTCCGAACCCATGTAGTCGATTTCTCCCCTCTCCCAAGCGTACATTTTCCACTCAGGTGGTGGTGGTCGCGGTCGATGTCGTTCGCAGAGATGTTCAGTCTCCACGTGACTCTAAGAGGAGATTGAACAAAAAGGGTTTTTGAAGCTATAAATGTCGATACTGAGGTACTCACGCATATTTTGCAGGAGAAAAGTAACTTTGTCTGTACAAAATTCTCTGTGAACTTCAAGGCTTGAGGGGGAACTAAGAATCTTTGTATCTTCTTAATAATAGCCGAAAATTCATCTAATTTTCCCGTTTAAACCTACAGGAACATGAAGACTGGCAATTCGGCAGACTCATATGAAATTGGCTAATAAGCAACTTTCAACAAGAGCTTATATTATATAGATGAGGAAAACTGAATCTAACCAAAAGACTTTTCCACTTTGAACAGCTGATTGGTCTTTATATGGTTACGCTTATTGGATCAGATCATTGGCATTCCTAGAAAACGAAGAGAAAGTATTCGACACTTATCTCAAATTCATCAGATAATACAAATTTATCACCTCAATACAGTAAGTAAATAATTCTGTTCCTTAAAAACTATGCTTTGTTTAGCTTCCTTGATTTAGCCAAACCACCTTCTTTTAAATCATATTGCTTGTTTAAATCTTATTGACTACCAATAACCCAGAAGATGATAATTCCTGATAGTATGTATAATTCCGTTACCTTAAGCTATGACTATTCAAAGATTCATGTATTCTTACCATATGCGGAATACTGCGACTGTAGTTCATCCCAGGTTGTTTGGCACGAAACCATGGCGCTTCTAGTTTCGCATGAGTACCAAAATCCAGACCTTCAAAAGAGTCACTTTTAGGTAAAGCTTTCTTTGCTAGACTGGATTTTTTAATGTTTGCTGTGGGTGACGGCGTTTTTGCGTCCAGTTGTGGAAAACTGAATGCCGGTGGCGATACCGGTTGTCTGGACTCCTCATTTCCCTTGCTTTTCTTGGGTCTATTGGTTGTCGCTGTAACATCGACTTTTGAGAGATCGGCTGCACGCCTGCTCTTGTCTCTAGTAGATACAGGCGTCATGCCTCCTTTTGGCGACGGTACCTTTGGTGGTTTACTTTTTGATAAAGGAGCGGAAGGTTTTCTGTTAAATGGATCTACGGTCCTCTTTGCAAATGAGTTTTCCTCTTCGGTTACCTTTTTAATAGCGGTGGTTTTTATGGAATCACGATTGGACAAATCTTTTTCTTTCACCGAAGGCAACTTTTCGCAAAGAGGCATCAATGCCTTCCTCAAGAGTCTCTCTTCCGTTGCTTTTCCAGCGGCATCAGTTGCATTCAAAATTGTATCCGTCTTCAGAGGTTCACTGCCTTTTTCTTGGGCTGCCACGCCTGTCTTCTTAACGTCTGGAAGAGTTTTTAGAGGCAGCGGCCAAGCTTTTGCCCTCCTTACCGTACAGGGATCTTCGAGCATGAAACGTTTCAACGGTGTCTCCTTCACAGGCCCGTCACCCGGAAGCTTCGCCTTAGCTGTCCTTGAAGATCGCTTCTTACCTGCGGTCTCCTGTGGTCTCGGTTTCTGCACTTGGTGCAATTTGCTCTGAGCCACCTTTTCACGGGCAACACCACGCATAGCATGTTCAGGTTTTTTCACTTTTTCCGGTTCCGCCTTCTGCTGCGGCTGCTTTTGTTGCTCTTGACGCTGCTCTTTGCCGTTCGCGCCGGGACAGGTTGGCTGGTAATACTGTAAGTTTGCCAATCTCATGGGAATTGAGCGTGGACGGATCCTCAGATGGTGGGTTGCTCGATTCGGCAGCGGATACACTTCAGGCACTAGATGATGGTTGATCGGATCAATGTAGAGTCTGCTCCACTGCATCTCCCGCAGACATTCAGAGCAGCTAGCTCGTGGGGCGTAGTAGAGGGAAGTTTTTACCTCTGGCGCTACCGCAGGCGCCTTCTCTGCTGCCGCTTCTGGTAGTGGTTGCTGCTGCTGTTGCTTTTCCGTCGGCGGGGCACGGCTGTCCGGATGACAGATCTTGCACTGTGGATCGTCATCCGGAACCGGGGGTGTTGCGTTTTGCTCAGAGGCACCGCCCGATTGCGGGTGCTCAGTAGCCGACCAAGAATTGTTTTTTTTCTCCCAGTGTTGATCACCTTGAGGAGGTGCGTGATGTTGTTGTGGCTGTTTTGGTTGGTGTGGCTCATAATGCATTTGATGCTGCTGGTGATGATGGTCATGATGATAGTCTGGTTTTTGTTGGTGTTGTTGTTCTTGATGGGAATTATGATGTTGATGGTGATGTTGCTGCTGCTGATGGTGATGGTGATGATAGTACCGATGGTGTTCCGGTTCCTTGGGGCTGGGGTCGTTGACCTGGAACTCATGATAGTCCCTATAGGCACCCGTTTGATCAGTGCGCTGGCCGGCGTACATGTCATACAAGGAGGTGTCGTGGAACTCGGGATGGTAGTTTGTCGACTTATTCCAAAACTCAGTTTCTCGCATAGTCTCTTCATAGGATTGTGGAGGTTGCCAGGGTGCAGGCGGTAGGGGTGAGGGGGGAGGGACAGGAAGAACCGGATCCCATGTCGTTGCAAGAAACTGAAAGTGAAATAAATTGAAGTCTGTAATGCTCGTCTGAGCTGAACACCCAAATGCGCGCAATTTTTACAGCTGAAATACATGTATTGAGTAAAAACGTAAACTGCTAACGGCAACGTGACTGGAATATGTGGTTTCATTGAACATTTAAAACACATGATATGGTTTTTTAATCGCGCGAGAAGGAGAATGGCAAATTCTGTCATTAAATTTGTCAGTAACAGCGATAAAGAGCGAAATGCAGATAGGTCGCGGGATATCAATTTCTAATATTTCTGCTTTTGGAATTATTTTCGATTTTATTTAATTATCATTAAAGTAGATCTTACCTTAATGCGTTTGACTCTTAAAAGTTCTTCTTTCGACAAGGAGCGGCTTTCATAGCGTAACCGATGCATTTGACATAATAGTGAACATCATTCAGCACTAGGCCTTTTTGTGAAGGTTTTTAGTGTGCTTAAGCAGTTGTTTAGAAGAACAATCGGCATAACCTGCTTTTTTGCGTAAACCTTTTACTGTTGTTACTTTAAAGGACCGTATTAACGGAAGCGCATTACCCTCGCTTTCAATTTCAGCCAAAAACGTCCGTCAATATAGCAGAAGAAATAAATGACACTTTCTCCTCTTACTGATTAGTGGCCACGTTTACTTAGGGATAACAATTTTTCGCCTTGTTTCGCAGGCCAAATTAATATAAAGTCAAAAAAGAAGCTAGAATATGCATACTGGAATATATAATAGTTTCCACTCATGGACCATTTCATTGTGTGATCTTTATCCGAGGCTCGTGTTTCAAGTCGACCTTACGGCCATGCGCGGCCTGCGCCTATTTCCGTGGGTCACAAGCATTCCAGTGAAGTAGTTGCGAGAATGCCACAAAATTCATCCGATCTTTGCAAGGAGTCAGAAGGGAGCACACATCCGCACGGCGCCTTTGCCTAACCTACTTTGAGGCAAGTTTTATGACATATAGAATGAAATTCTTACATTTCTCATGGTTCAAACGTACGAATTTTAACAGCTAGACAACATTGTATTAATGTGCTAGACAAAATAACAAAGAACTTGACTTTTCGTTCTTATAAGGAATCAAGGCCTGCTGCATTTTAAACTCATTATCTATCATGTTTACTATATGAATGCACATATGTACATCATCTGAAGGTTTTATCTTCGTATTGTGGTATTTCGGCACTAATTCTATTGGTTAAAAGTCTGTATACTATACTAGAGATATGTCGGGTTCACGCAGGTAAAAGGTAGGTGTAAATTGTGGATTATTCACATTCATTAGCTACTGGGTGTGATCCAACTTTTGTCTTCATCATTTCGGCTATTGTCTCTGATGATGTACCTGCGACAGATTTCGAAACTTCAGGTTAATACAGTGCTTTTCCTAGCAATCACATCTACTTCATTTGAATACGCATATTTTTTATCGAGTGATTGTTACCCGATCGTTTGCATAAATCTTCAACGTACATAATTAATTGATGCTCCATTCTAGACGTTGACTTGATCTCGTAAGGTTAAGAAAAAGTATTGCTTAAATAACCGTTAAATGATTAAATAGATTAAAAAACATAAAAGGCTTCTTCCTATGCAATCGGTTTTTTGGCAAAACAGATACCACTCAGCTTCCTACCATTCCTTCGCTGAGAACAGGCTTCACGAATTTGAAAAACACTGCCCACCAGAAAGCCAAAACACCTATCTGCTCAGCGGTTGTATATACATTGGCCGCGCAATCAATCATATTCATTGCATAGATAATGGCCCCATCATTGGCAACCATGCGGTGGGTCCAAGGTTTGATTATTCCGGTGAAATGTGCCGCTTTCACCAATGAATTGAACTTCTTCCAAGCCGGGGCCCGAGTATAGAAGATGTTTATATCGTTCGGCAGCACCCAGCACGAACAGTTGTAAGCGAATGGGAGATGGTTTGAAAGAGTTAATTGATTCCAGTCCTTAAAATACTCGTTCAGAAGGCCCTAGAAAGGAGACAAAAGGCAAGCTAAGGCATGTTGGTATGTAACTCGAATACTAGCAGCTTTGTTTTTTGTGGGTTGATTATTCGATTTTTATTAGTTCTTGAGTTTGTGCAGGTAGGTGTAAGTGTTTTTAATTGCTAGTAAAGCCAGCATAACAGCTAGTATAGCAGCATAACGAATGTCTACTAGAAACGCAACCTGTTCAATAAATGTATGCGGAAATCAAGTGGGTCCTATATAGGACAAACTTGAAAGCCCGTTCATTTCTACAAGATAAATGCACTGGAATACTGTAAAATAAGGCTCATTGCTGGTCGACAATGACTAATAAACCGCAAAGGGTTGTGGAATTCTCCCTGCTCTCCTTCATTAGTCTCTTCTACGTAGATTATCGGTATCTATGTGACCGCTTGTAAGACTCTAGATCAAGTCTCAAAGTACAACAGGAAACAAACTTCGTGCAATTTCATCGATGAACGTGTGTTCTACGATAACAGAACTGCAAAGAGGGATAGGTTAAGTAAGCTCCAGGATTTAAAGGCATTGAATGGCCTGATTTGGTCCATTATTCATCTTTTAAATTTATTCAAGAAATAAGTTTCTGCTTTCTGTTTAGATCGATACATTGAAAGTCTATAGGCATATCCCGACCTCTCTGACATCAGGGGAGTAAGACGCCGTGTGTTCACTTCAAAATTCACATGATGACATCAAAAAAAATCACTTGATTTTTATTCTACTTCCTTTAATTCATTGAGTAATGCATTATGTTTTTTTACTTGGTATAATTCTCAAATTTATTAATCTCTATAGGCCTACAGGAATCAATTTGGCGTAGCTTGTCTAATTTTTGGCAACAGTTAACTTAGTCGCCCACCTTAGATTATCTTATTCCTGTGGATATTTGTAATTTTATCTGTTTTAGTTTATATTTTAGGATCTACTTTATTTGCTTAATGTATAGTTTGGTTTAGTTTTTAGTTTAGTTAAAAACCGCAAGCTGTAGGTTAATATACTTGAATAACTTCTTCAATAAACTAACATGTAAATGAAATTAATAAACTAAAAATTAAGGTTAACTAAAAAAAACCAGTCATGTGAGACAGAATTCTGGGGCTAGGTTGGGCGACCAACTAAACTGTTACTTAATGTTTGCCTTTTTTGCACACTGTCTTCACTGTTCATCCACGGTGAGGTAACTCCCTCCCCCTTTATAATCCTTACTACCACTTTTCCCTGATAACACAATCCTGGAGTGAGTGGTAGCTAAGGTGGTTTATAGAACCAACCGTTGTTGAACATTGCACCCAGCCTGAAAGTAAGGAGGGAAAACATATACGCCCTTTTTCGGCTTGCAGTCTATTACTAACTAGATGATTGTGGCTATTGAATACAACGCAGTTATCCCTGTTACAGGTTTGACAGATGGTGGCCCACATATCGGACTGAGCCTGAAGCTGTTACTCCAAGTCAGCGCATTTGGTGGCGATCAACCTGAGCATGGTCTACAAAGCCCGCGGCTAGATCCACTGATGAACGAAGCCTCTAGCACTGGCGTGATTCATTGGCAAAGAAGGCGCGAACCACGCGTGGTTTGACATATGGCCGGTGAACCATGCAAATTGTTTGCCTTTAGAGGCCCTATCCTTGACAGACGAAATGTGGTTACCACCGCCAAAATAAGGCAGCAGAACCAGTGATTACCAGGTGGGACACCAACGAATATCTCCCCTCGGGGAGATATTAATGGGCAAAAGACCGTTGTTGCTGTCAATATCTTCTGGATAATCAGATATTTCTTACCATTTCAGAATTAAAATGCTTGCGCATGATTTCAAAGTAAATAAGGCTAAAGGGGCTGGAACAAAATTCAGTACTTTTTTGCTGCGCTCCGTTAAACAGAAGAAATCACGCATACCGAAGCATTTAATGAACATTCCAGCTTGTTTTTTTTTAATTCTGACCTTTTGAGGTTAGTAGCTAAATGTTTTGCGAATATACAGAATTTCGCACTAAATCGTTTCTATCAACTTTGAACTGCACACAAATTTGAACATATTTTCTGACTGTCTGTCCAATCAGGAAATGTAAATTCCGACCGAAATTCTGAAATTTCTGATTCCGATTTTAACAAATAACTCAGGTCTCGTTGAAATATGCATTATAGCGCAACCTTATCCCAATAAATTTTTTGTCATGTTAGGATGCCGACTTTTGGATGACCGACCTTCTGACCACCAGCAGCATTCTACACTTGGTTGGCATTTCATGAGGTAGGAAATCTGGTGTGTATTTTGTGCGCCAAGAGGTTGCATTTCATATCGGTTCGGAATTAGCTTTGAAGTGTTCGCGCATTGCCACTGAAAATAATATGGATTAAGTTGACGCAACTGCAAAACACTGAGAATCATAACATGTATTGGTGATTTAATATGATTGCATGATTAATAAATTTATAATTTAATTAGTAAAGTGAGTGTTAAATAGCCGACTATTCTTCTGTAAAAAGTTTCTAATTGGCGGATAATAATCTTGAGACTGCATTGCGATGGTAGTCCACTTTTTCTAAAATTCCAAAGTTATAATGGTAACAAAGTTTTAGACACTTAGAGAGTACTATTTTGCGTAATTTTAATACATATTTGCAGTAGAGTGGTCAGATAATTTGACCAAGTGCAATTCGACGAATGAAGGTAGTCTGCAGCGCATGTAGAGAATAGAGGGTAGTTTGTCTACTGAGAATTATTCTTAGACAAAAAATGAAGCATGCAAAGCAATCAGAAACAATGAGATTAATATTTTACTGCTGATAAAGTGCTAGTTAATGCAAAAAAGACAAATTCTACATAATATCTTAATGATTGAACGGTAGTCTGGAGGAGACACAATCTATTACGCTTTCTTACTAATGTAGAAATACAAATTATCATAGTCGTAAGTGTCAACGGTGTCCATCGCATGGTTCATAGCAGCCTGAAAGCGCGATAACTTGCGCTGTAGCTACTGCGATCCCTCCCCTTCTCCATATGGGCCCCAAGCCATGAAGAAGACTGAGGAATATAGAAGGCGCAGGAGGCTGGCACGGACAGAACGACCCCTGAGTATGCCGTCACATCTGGATTGGATTACACGGAGTAACGACCCCAAATAAGCCGCATTACGAAGAAATCACTGCAATCTGGCTCTTGGTTCGCAGATCAACACAAACACGCACTGGGCTGACCACCCGGCCTTAGTTATCCCGTCAGTTGGCGACTTTCTAAGCTGCGGAATAGCTTAAAGTGTGTCAGCTCGTTTTTGGTGAATGAAATGGACTGAACTGTGGGCCTCATAAGCTGTTCGCAGTCACAGGCCACAGTCACCATCTGAAGAGGTGCGAAGAATGGGCAAAATACTCAGCATTTGTAATTTTTACACTAAATACGGAGTATATAAACAAATAAACAACCGGGGGAAAATTAATGCAATCGAAATTTTCCAATGAATAGTCAAAACTCCTAACCTGAGCTAGCTACGCCGAAACATTAAGCCGCACAGTCCGTGAACAGTGGAAGGAATTCTGATGCTGTGTTGAGAGCGATCTACATTATTCGTTCAGTATATCACTGACGGCTCAACAGCTTTGTGTTACCATTATTTGCTTTTGCTGAATAAACTTTCGAGAATAAGTGTTTATTGCTGAGATATTGAAGGAATTTTTCTAACATGAGCAATTCCTATAAAGTGGTAGGCCTGATGACAAGCTGCAGAAAAAGCATGTATTTGCCAAACAGTTACATAAATTCTTCCAATTGAGATTATTTAGCTTGAAATTAACAGAAAATTATTCGGATATATAAAATTCATTTTCGTTTGCTCGAATTGTTTTGTAAAAACTGAGTTCAGAACAGTGATGCAAAAACGGGACACTTGATTTATGAAATACTGAAGGCAGTTAAGCGGAAAGTTTGTTTTGGGCAAGTTGAAATGTACAAACTGTCAGATTTGTCAATAAACGAGGTCTAGGCTGCCTTGGTAATGGACCAGTCCCTTCAACGGATCGAATAACACATACTGCATAATAAACAAAAAGTTTATGGGAGCTGATTGTGCAGGATTACCAGTGGGTTTCCTCCAGTTGTCTTCCTCCCCAACGTGATCCTTACCTTTTTTGCCTCCATCCTTTTTTTCATGTCGCTTCTGCGGCTCCAAAAGGCTGTACGAGATTTGGTGTAAACACTCAGCTGACCACTCCGATTGACGTTCGCAACTTACCCTTCTACAGTTGAGAAATTTGGCTCTGCAGCCTGCTTTTGCTACCGGAGATGGAGGAGCTACATGGACCACTACTCTGGAGCCCATTATCATTCCTCTGGAACCAGTCTTGCAATGCGTGCAACTATCTTTTCTCCTGTGCCTCCCACAAACGTGACGGTAAAGCAACACTTTTCCTGTTTGTCCTGGTCACACCAGGTAGTGCGTCGTAAAGCGACCTTGACTGTTCGTGGTAAGAAATTGGAGCGTTGGTTTTGAGGCAAACACAGTCTCTCTCCACTCTATTTCTGCGAGCCTCTGGACCTTTCGTTAAACCATGAATAAGCCTGCACACAGTGATTGACATGCTTTATATGCATGTGAAACAAAACTCATGATCCTGGACACTCAAAGTACAACCATCCTGGTGTCTGTGTGGCCTCCGTTTTGGTCCAACACAATAGCCATGCAGTCGACTTAGGAGGATAATTCATCGTTTTCATGACTGCAAGTCAATGCGCAGTGGCTGACAGAGCTAGGCAGACCATGTACAAAAGCCCCGCAAGATCCGTTCCCTGAAACTTGCACTAGGCTTTCATGAAGATTATTAGGATCTCACTTGTGTGTGATTGACTTGTAGGAGCACATCTATGAGGACGAGTTATTGCAGTCTGCCTGTCAGTCTTGAAAAGCAGGGAGTTATTCCTTCAGTTGACAAGCTTCTAAGTTCTGAAGCATAACGCGTCGCCGTAGATTCAAGTGCTCCGAATTTATCAGAATTGAAAATGCGCTAAAACTTCATAAGAATAGAGTCGCTGAAGTCGACCGCACTCTCCTTCTCTTCGCTCTTTCACGTGCCAGCAAAATGCTCAAACCCGTCACTCAATTGATGGTGTTGATTTGGATGATCGTGGTTGTGGTGGGGATGGTGATGCTGATGATTGTGGTGGTGGGTGTGATTTTGTTGGTGGTGGTCGTCATCGTCGTCATAGTGGTAGTGGTGGGGACGACATTAAATGAAATGGCTGATGTGGTGTAAACGTCAACGCATAAGGGGGCCCCCTGCACGTTTCCAGCAGTAGGTATTGGCTCGCGCGCATTTTACACGGTTGGATTAACGGACGCTGTGGATCAGTTTGATCAACGTTTAAGACTCTTCAAACGATGCAGCCCTTTAGTGGCTCAGGTCCGCGTGCAGCGCTCAACCTTTCACCTCTCGTGATGGGTAGTACGTGCGCAATCGTAGGCCGAAGCCAATCTAGTCTGGCCTTTCAGCTCCCTGAGGCTGACTCACACTTGACCTGGCTGAAGACGCCTGTGACGACTTCCGCGCTCACACACTTCGGACGCGGCCCCTCTTGTGGCCAGACGCACGCCTGTCCAACAGTCAAATCCCCCGTTTCTATTCTCCACTAATTCTGTTACGAATAAACTTGTCCACTTCAGTCACTTCTTCCCTGCCCTACCGGAACTGGGCCTGAAAATGACAATGGCAATGGTTCCCGCTATTAATTTAAACCACTGTGAGAGCCCCCTGTGGAAACCAAAAGATACTAAAACAATAGTCATAGTATAGACAAGTCTTGACTTTTGTAAATCTGCCAGCGACATCCACACAGTTCAGACCCATTTGGGTTCAAAGTAACCTGCTTTAAACCTGTTCTCATCGTGATTGGGCTGATGCAACCTCCGATGGCACAGCCTACGAACAAGCACACCTATCACAGAAACAAAAGTATCTTCGAAAAATGGTACACTAGTAAATTATAGCCTCACCTGATCCCCACCATCGAAACTGCTCTCTGTGCTTGCTAGCTTGAGTAGAGCCTGGTAAGTGGTCAAACTGGGCTTGAAGACGAAGACTCCGGAATTAAACATGTCTGGCCAGCTTGTATCTGGGGCGGCACTGAATTCCTCATAGTCAAACAGATCATCGATATTTTGAAGAGCCTGCGAAAATAAAATTACGCTCGCATTAACGAAATCAGAAATAATAGTCTCACTTTGGGGTTGAATGGTTGTTAATAGTTAAAGATGGATTTTTGGGCCATGATATTATGAAAAACGTGGAACAGAGTACATAAAATACAGTAAAAAGTTTATTTAAAGGAATACAGTTTATCCAAATTTTGGCTGGAGTTTGGATATCCACAGTTTATGTTCGGGAGTTTCAGTAACATAATTCAGCATAACATGTCTTATCTAAGAGGACAATGTTAAGCATACATAAAGTACTTGATGGAAAACAAATTTTTGTTTGATAAAGACAACTGGGCAACGTAGGCTCGAATTTGAGTCTTTATAGCTGTCATTCGTGCAGATATGTTTTAAATGGTAAAATTCGAACATGCAAAGTTTATTATTTTTGAAAGTTTCGGAATTTTGTCATTACAGTTAA
>JAYGXS010000001.1:25635849-25682277 GCA_036362985.1 Ligula intestinalis
ACATTTTTGAGTGAATACATACCCGATCAGCAGTGACAGCTAATCACAGTCGGCGAGGCGCTGATAAACTGCGGTTCGATGAAGTGCTTATGACCCATCTGATATAAACCAGTGGTGTACCAACTGTGTAGTCTGTGCGTGCATTTGTTTGTGTTGCTTGAGCAGCTGTTGTTCGGGGTTTCTCTTGGTGGATGAAGACTAATAAACCCTTAACAGTTCTGTATCTCTTTATCCAGAAATTCTGTGATACTTTCTTTACTATTATTATGAATTTGCCGGAAATGGCCTGGCAGGCAGTCACCCGTTTAGGACCTCCGACCACCACATGAACTGTCTTTATTTCAAAAGCCTATTTAATGGGTGTTCGCTCATTTCTGAGTGAGTGTATGTGTTGTCTTTCAAGCTGGTGTTCAGCGTAATGCATGGCTGATGAAGTTAAATGAGCCCAAAACAGTGCTGTATCAGGTTACTTCCAAATGTTTTCATACCCCTCTTACTGCTATTTTAACTTGGCCGGAATCGGTCGGGCAGGCAGTCAACCGTTGAAAACCTCTCACAAACGCATGAACTGCCTTTAAATCGAAAGCCTACCAGATCGTTGTTTATTCATTTCAGAATGAATATCGACCCTATAAGCAGTGACAGCAAATCGCAGTTGGCGAGGTGCTGATAAATTGCGGTTCGATGAAGTGCTTATGACCCATCTGATAGAGAGCAGTGGTGGAATAACTGCGCCATTTGTGAGTGCGTTTGTTTGTGTTGTCTTACCAACTGGGTTCAGCATTATGCTTGTCTGATGAAGGTTAATCAGCCCAAAACAGAACTGTATCAAGTAACTTCCACATGTTTTCATACCTTCCTTACTGCTTTTATGACTTGGCCGGAATCGGTCTGGCAGGCGGTCACCAGTTGGGGACCTTTGACCAACACATGTACTGCCTTTAGTTCAAAAGCCTATTTGATGGTTGTTCGCTCATTTCTGAGCGAGTGAATGTGTTGTCTTACAAGCTGGTTTTCAGCGTTATGCTTGTCTGATGAAGGTTAATGAGCCCAAAACAGTGCTGTATCAAGTAATTTCCGAATGTTTTCATACCCCTCTTACTGCTATTTTGACTTGGCCGGAATCGGTCGGGCAGGCAGTCACCCATTGGGGACCTCTGACCACCACATGAACTGTTTTTAGTTCGAAAGCCTATTCGACTGGTGTTCGCTCACTTCAGAATGAATATATGCCCGATCCGCAGTGACAGCAAATGGCTGGTGGCGAGGCCCTGATGAACTGTGGTTAGACAAAGTGTTTGTGACTCATCTGATAGACATCAGAGGTGGACCAACTGCGCAGTCTGTGAGTGCGCTTGTTTGTGTTGTCTGACCAGCTGGTTTTCAGGTTAATGCTTTGTTGATGAAGGCTAATAAGCCAGAAACAGTTCTGTATCAAGTGACCCCCAAATGCTGTCATACCTCTAACTGCTATTATGACTTGGACGGAAATGGCCTGGCAGGCGGTCACCCGTTTGGGACCTCTTACCACCACATGAACTGCCTTTAGTTCGAAAGCCTATTCGATCGGTGTTCGCACGTTTATGAGTGTATACATACCCGATAAGCAGAGGCAGCAAATTGCAGGTTGCTAGGCGCTGAAGAACTGCGGTTCGATGAAGTGTTCATGAACTATCTGATAGACACTAGTGGTGGACCAACTGCGCCATCTGTGGGTGCATTTTTTTGTCTTGTCTCGCCGGCTGTTGTTCAGCGTTATGCAAGGCTGAAGGCTAATAAGCCCAAAACAGTGCTGTATCAAGTATCTTCCAAATGTTTTCATACCCCTCTTACTGCTATTATGAATTAGCCGGAGTCGACCTGGCAGGTGATCACCTGTTGGGGAACTCTGAACAACACATGAACTGTCTTTAAATCGAAAGCCTATCTGATCAGTGTTCGCTCATTTCTGAATGAATAGATACCCGACAAGCAGTGATGGCAAATCGCAGTTGGCGAGGTGCTGATAAATAGCGGTTCGATGAAGTTTTTATGACGCATCTGATAGACACCAGCGGTAGACCAACTGCGCCGTCTGTGCGTGCGTTTGCTTGTGATGTCTTATAGCTGGTGTTCAGCGTTATGCTTGTCTGCTGAAGGTTAATGAACCCAAAGCAGTGCTGTATCAAGTTACTTCTAAATGTATTCATACCACTCTTACTGCTATTTTAACTTGGCTGGAATCGGTCGGGCAGGCAGTCACCCGTTGGGGACCTCTGAATAACGCATGAAATGCCTTGAAATCGAAATCCTACCTGATCGTTGTTCATTCATTTCTGAATGAATATATTCCCGGCCAGCAGTGACAGCAAATTGCAGTTGGCGAGGTGCTGATAAATTGCGGTTCGATGTAGTGCTTATGAGCCATCTGATGGACACCAGCGGTAGACCGACTGCGCCGTCTGTGCGTGCGTTTGCTTGTGATGTCTTACAGCTGGTGTTCAGCGTTATGCTTGGCTGATTAAGGCTTATGAGCCAAAAACAGTGCTGTATCAAGTAACTCTCGAATGTTTTCATACCCCTCTTACTGCTATTTTGACCTGGCCGGAATCGGCCTGGCAGGTGGTCACCCGTTGGGGACCTCTGACCACCACATGAACTTTTGTTTAGTTCGGAAGCCTATTCGATCGGTGTTTTTTTTTCAAATTTCTGAGTATATTGATATTTATATCTTGTTAATGGAGCGTTCCTGATTGCTTACGGAATTCTCGTGCCCCATTTGTCTTGGCGCTCAGTTTCGATTTGTTCTAGCAGCCGCTTAGAGGCCAGAATTTATAGGCAATGCGAAATTACTTACAAAGATCACATAGACTGCAAGGGTGATTTCTGGCTTGTAAGCCGATCATACTCAACTCCAGGTGGAGTGGCACCTGTGATTTGAACCAGAGCCCTGTTTTCTTAGATTTCAATGCTCGGACCCACTGCCTTGTGAATTCATAGTCTTTTCGGTCATGATCGTGAATATTAACACTGGTAGATTGGTGCATACCGATTTATTACTGGACTCACTTAGCCTCGTTGTGTCTCGGGGTTCAGTGTTGACTATTGCCAACATAATAACAAGCTCGTAGTGTTGCGACTTACAGCGTACGACTTTTATCCAACCGGTTGCGTATTCGCGTCTCATGTATCGCCATACCTGGGATTGTGTACGACTGGCTGATGATGGCTTATAAGCCAGAAATGGTCTTTCCGGTCTCCATTGTCTTATTCAATAATGTTTAAAATGTATGCATGCATATAAACAGGTTGTTCCAAAATTGTATACACATTTCACATAACCGTAAAATTGGTGCCTATCATAATTGTATTATTCAAACAATGTGAAATATTTGCAAGAATCATATTATTGTTTTTTTTACTGCAGGTTCCCAAACTGACGTCCATTTTGATGATGACACTGCTGACAACGCTAAACAATGTAATCTTACTAAACATGAAACAATTAATTTGATATTCGGGTTTATTCATGTTCCGTGGCTTCTTTCAATTCAGCAGCTGTTGCAAAAGTCATCATGCATTCAGGACCTTAATTTAGGCGAACAAACGTTTTCGACGAATTCACCATCAGGCAAGTACAAAACTATAAAGGGAGGGTGGAGTTCTTGTACATGCCCGATGATGCATTACTCGAAGATGTTCGTTCACTTAATTTGACTACCATCTAATTCAGCCTCTGCATTTTGCTACAGAAACACAAAAAGAAGCAAGCTGGATCAACATATCTCCGTTGGCATGCATAAAATTCACGAGACGTAGATTGACCGTGTCCCGATGGATATGGAACCAATCCCATTTCTTTGCTCTCATTTTCGGCGGCTATGGCGATGTTATTAGGCGACTCAAACGGTGTCACGTCCCTCGGACTTGTTTTCAGCTAGTTTCTTAAAACCACATAGGAAGTACGTAATAGTGCTGTAAAATGCATTAACGGGTAGTACATGGCCATACATTCACCCCAGCATATTGGGATGATCAGGGTTGATATGAAGGTAGAGCAATTGAAAAGAAGTAATCACGATCACGTTTAAAAAATTTTATTCATCTGGCGTTTCAGATTCCAACTCAGATGAATCATCCCAGACAAAAGCGTACTTTTTTCCTTCTCTATCCCTCTCCCTCACTCTGCTAATGGATCCGCGAGGATATCAAAAGCATCAAGGTAAGGAAGCACATATAGGTGCGCTTTATGTAATTTAGTGCACGGCCATCCGAACAAGTTGCTAGTTATGCTTTCAAGGGCTACTTTGTGACCATACAAAATATGCTCTTAGCTGCACCTCTGTTTTGTCCTTGTGAAAAGGTTCTAACAAACATAATTGTTATTAGCGCATAAAAATGAAAAATTCGTTTTCCTGTCTCCCTGTACTACCTAAGTAGACGATAGGCAATCAGTTATCCATAATGCACTGATTACGGAGCGTCCACAGTGCACCGGCTAGGGCCACCAGAAGTAACTTTTTTTTTCTTTTTTCCACCAATGAGGCTCAAGGTGTGCAAATCTGGAAACAAAATTGATCACTGGAGGGCACTTCAGGGAGCGCAGCATACGTTTGTGCGCTCCTCAACATGCTAGGGTCGATCCAGGGTTTATCAATATGAGTGTACGCACTTTAGTCGATTTGGCAAGCAATACAAATGTCGATTTCATTTCAGGCTCTTCACAAACAAATAAGCGTTTCTGATGGATCACCAGTGTATATCGCCGGCCAACCCTGTTCAATCACCTATGTAAAGGCCTGTGCAATTCGCGCAGGTCTTTAGACGAATGTGTGTATTTTTGTGTACCTGTTCCTGAGTGCGCTTTCGAAAGTGATCATGCGCGGCGAGGCATAAACAGGAAGGCTTGGGAACACACCAACGATATCTGTTGCCAACTTGTTCCTTCCTCCCCCCACCCCTGTGTACTTTCTTATTTCACCCTGGGGGACCCAGATTTTTAGATGGTGTTTACACTAATGAGGTATTTTTTTACACAAAAACCCCTCGCTACCCCCTTCCGCTTAATCATATTAACGCGGTGCGATTTTTTGTCGCAGTCGTTAGATTGGATGGAAAACAAACGCCTTCAATGGTCTCCATCGTCACTCAGGAACTTCAAAGAAGTGGTTTGCTTGTTTGCATATCTCCGCAGATGGACAAATAGAAATGACATGTAGCTACTACCAATCGGGGCAGACATTGTTTCACTCTAAAAAAATTCTGAAGTAGTCACTAGAATAAAAGGTTTACCGGGTGTACAATGTACTCACTATAGAATGCACTTTGCTACTTGTTTTCTAAGTAGGTCTGCAGGAAGATTGGTTTATCCATACAACTACTGGTTTTCCGTTTGGTGTCTCTTGTATGCCAGTAGAAGCTTTCATGATCCTCAACATTATACTTACTACACAGTTCGAATTGCCAATATACCTCAAAAAATCCCTTCATTGGACTAAACGATGAACAGGGCTGTAGCCTGAGCCCGCATCTGTAAATATAAAGCACTTTTCGAAAACGTTGCGGCTTTACTCTATTTATCGTTTTGAGGGATTCACAAATAATCATGTATTCCTATACGCGTTAGGATACTACTCATTAATTTTTTCTGTTTATTTTCCTCAGAAATTGATCACTGGCTTGAGTTATTCAGTGTATAATTCAGTGTGTAATTCAGTGCATTCTATGGTCTATAGGCGTAGACTTTGGATGTGCTCAAGGAACTATTTATTAAAAAAACAAATTTCCCTTGACACAAGCGAAAAAAATAAGAAAACAGTGTCCGAATTATTGGACAGTTTATCCAGTCGGAAGCAAACGACTTCTTAAAACACTTTGCCCTTCTTATGGCCTCTTTTCAGGACGAAGAAATCGATGCAGTAGGATTCTGCATACGGTATTATTTGAGAAAAACCAACAGAAACATTTTCGTCGTTGTCTCGCCTCAGCGTTTGCAGTCAGTTATAAAAAAGCGGCACCTTCTCTAGGTTTCTAAAACCGGTAATGGTTTACCCAGGGCAAATTCAAACACAAGCTTTCAATTTCCCAGTTTTGCAGTTGGTTGTTAACAAAACATTTTTTCGGGCAACGCATTCAGTCCACATATTCAGAACGAACGCCAGTACGTTAATGCATTTCTTTAAATGAATAAGACTTTTGATATGGGCTTTAGGAGGGGGTTGTATCTACGCATTCGTTTCACTGAGTGTCACTTGAAGTTCTGGTGTAACCAAAATGACTTTATAAAGGATGCCTAAAAGAACCAACTTTCTCGCTCTAAAGTTGGTGGAATAGGAGAATCAGAGGTCTGAGCAAGTGCATGCATGGTAGATGATCAGTGCAGAGACTATGTATGAAGCAATGCGCAGCTTCGGAGCTGTATTCTTAGCCAAACAAATCGATAACTGTCAGTCTAAATTATTGAAAATGCTTTGGAAGTTCAACACAGTAAAGATCAATGTGGTAGCAACTTCGGTCATCTGGCTTATGCCGCATATGGCGCAATAGTTCAGTCAGTCGAGTAGTTTTCCTTAAGTTACGCGTATTAAATTCATAGTTCAGCGGTATTAGTGAAGACTGTCAGAGGTCAAACCTAACCTCTTCGCCGGAACTGCACTGTTGAACTTCTTTTAGCAGCCTTACGCTAACTGTCTGCAAGAATTTGGCCGTCGCGTACAGTGCACAACCGATAGCGTGTGGTCGTCAGCTATGGTTGGCAAACATTTCCTTAAAGCTTCACGGTGCAAAAATTCAAAAAAGCATGTAGCTGGAAGTCTCTTTAGTTGCATGAATGACAAAAGTGAGCTTCCTAATTATAAGTGGTATCTCAATGCTTATACACGATGTTCTCTTATGAAAATCAGCAGGATTTTGGTTCATTTTTTAAGGAGTAAACATATCCCAGGGACTGTGTAAACGACAATCCTTCTTTCATAAAATCACTGTGAATCAAACCTTTCTGACCACGTATCTGTTACTGCTTTTTGCTTACGTCTCTGATGATGAAATCACGTCGTATCTCGAAACTGCAGGTGAATAAAAGTATTGTTCCGGCGATCGAGTTTTCGTCTTCTCAAGCCCTTGTGCATGGACCATGTGTTTGTTGCACAGCATGTGACAAGAATTTTACATTTATTTATTTAAATATGCAAAGAGACACGCATTTTCTAAAGTTTCGAGAACACACAGAGATTCTGAAAGAGTACACCTCAATGTTCTCAAAATGAAGAAGACTGTTCTAGAAGAAGAATCTTGACAATTGGCTTGAAGAAACTTTCATCGATCTTTTTCAAATCGATAAAGTGCATCAAATGTGTGGAACAAATGCGACAATTAAGGGAGCACCTGGTATTTTCGCGGTTAATGCGATTGGTAATGGCTTCCGAGGTATTTTCGTCTAGTCAATTTTAGAAAACAACCAAGTTATAGGGTGATGCTTATCCGGCCGCTAAAGGACCTTTGTAAATAGGAAGCGAGAAGCAAGACACAAGGGGGATATGCATGCTCTGCAACTAGATCGGTGAGCTCCACACTAGTATTGTATTCCCGATCACAGTCGACAGAATTACAGGTCCTTGTTTCAAGAATAGGTTGTTACACTCCATTACCAAAAAGCTCACGAATTCAAATCTCGTAGGATGCACACCTGGCTTCTGTTATGACTGGCGGACGATGGCTAATAAGCTAGCAACGGCAATTCCGGCCTTCCTTGTCTTTTTCACTTCCACCTTATCCAAATAATCAATTATCGCGTAGGCATCGAGACTGCAAACATACAAATCTGTCGTTGTATTACACGTTCTTACTTTTCGTGTACATCCATAACTGCACGCAGGACCTAGACAGCTTTTATTTGGTTTTGCACCCAAAACTGACTCTGATGGCCAGTGTAACACAATTTTACCTAAGCATAATCTACATCGTCTACAATTACTTTGAGGACATCCCACGATACCGTTTTTGCGTCAAAATTTAGAAGTTCGATGTGCAAACCTTTTAGACGTCACGTGATAGAACGGTTACGTCTTGGTGAGGATGTAACTTTGTATTACTTTCCTCGGTGTTTTGACCGAAAAAAAACATTACTCAACTCCTCCAAAAGACAATTTTATTCAAAGCGAATGCGTAAAATAACCCTCGATTTAATGCTCAAAAAATAATTATCAACGATCACCCTGACTTCTTCTTATGTTTTCTGATACATTTATACGAGACAAGGTGATACACACCCCATAACGATCCTAAATACGGAGAATATATATGTGTCTTGTACTTCAATACAAGTTCGACAAGTCAGTTTTTAGTTGTTTACAATACCAGATGCTTCCTGTTATGCAATTTTGCGACGAAGACCACGTAAGACGTGTTTTTTCGCGTTCGTACAATTTTCGACCATGTTTTGCCCGCTAACAACGAACTCGTCCACTTGACATCACGGAAGTAAACAATATCAAACTCAAAGCTTGCAAATGTAGATTGATTCGATCTTATTGCATAAAGTACGCTAAAGTGATACTCGCATTTATCTGAGGAATTATACGACCCTATCTGCGCATGTTTTAACTAGATCATGCGGGACCTTTGGTTCGACTGCGCGAACTTTGCCCTCGAAGGACAAATGAGTGAACGACTTTCAAATTTTCCGATAAAATGTCCTACATGTTAGATATTCAAAATTGCAGACTTCGCTTAACCTTCGGAACGAGGGATTTTGAATGCGCCATACATCTTTGTATCACTAAACTGTGATGTGTGCTGCTGAATAGATTGGCAACATACAGCTGGTCTGGGTGGGTAAATACGCCCTGAGGCGTATTAAAGTCAACTGCATTCATGCGAAGGACCTTTTCAATTAAATAACACTGGCATTTATTAAATATGCAAACAGAATGTGCAAGAAGGACTGAATGGCTATCAGCAAGCAGAACAATTTGTTGGTGAATGTATCCTGCCTCCCACCAGCCTTTGCGTTTCTAAGACTTTTACCGTCCTTTCGCAACATAGGAATCCTCTTTCCTCATCATATTCGACGTATAAGACGGCTTAGATACCCAGAACCTGATAGGTACAATAAAAGTTTCAATTTTCTTGACCTACATTTGTTTAATTAGGAGTTTTAATTGAATAAGTGGCATGTAAGGGCTTCATGACTGAAAAAATACTCCATCTAACGTATTATTAGCGAAATATCTCTGTAAAGTATGATTGCGTTTATCATCTTGCGATGACATATCTGGACCCCGAATCTTTCGACATTTAAAAGCATGATTGCAAATGCATGTTGCATTTTTTGATACTTTACGCTAATAAATGTGTACACGTGATCGATTCTCTCCAAATAGATGACGATATTAGGTTTGGCTTAAAAGGACTTAAAAGAGACACGTATCTGCGCATGACTCAGACTATTGTACCGTTACCTATAATTAAGGATTCCCGACGAAATCCGAATTATCAAGACAATAACACTCTTGTTCCAGGAGTCACATCTCTTTCTTCTGAACTGTTTCCTGGAACTCGCATTTTCACCTCTATTGGCAGGAAAAACAAAGTTGTGCGGAGCCCACGATGAATAAGGTTGTCAACCCACGTTACCTACTCAACCTAGTTTGTTTTGTAGATGTCGCATAAACATGATAGCAGATACTGAAGCTGATCCAACTGTGCGATATTTCCTTTCTATAATAGCAAAAAAAGGTTTTTAAGAACCATGGCGCAGTGGAATTTTTTGTTTCAAAGGCCCCCTAAATGTGCCGCTTGGTAGATGCCCTGGATCAACACTGGGTCCTTATCGCGGAACGGCAGGCGTTATTTGGATTGCGCGCCGATAACAAATGCCGATCTTGTCTTCGGCCTTATTTACTCTGTTTTGACACCGGATGTGGGTGAGTGAGGAGCGGGTGAGAATGTGGTAGATGTTGCGCAAGTTTACTATCCTTTAAAACTAATCCAAGTGACAGTTATCGCGTTTGCCTTTAGCTTGCTACAGCACGCGGTGGACATCATCGAAAGTTGACGGTCGAACTGTCGTGTCATCGGCGGCAGGGGTAATTCGACCAATATCTATGAGTTCTTTTTAAATGTGGTCTTGTAGCGGCAATTGCTGGTCTAAGATCCAACGACGTGAGGTCTCCATCACCTAAGTTTAGGCACAAGAATGCAGCTAGCATAGCAGGGAACGCACGTCTGTTCAGCCCCTTGATCGCACAGCCGAAAATACGTGGTGCTTGGTGCTTTATAAAATTCTGACCACGAGCAGTGTTCACCCTTCTTCGCTTATTCTAGGTGCCAGCCGACTTTGAGGCCTGGATGACGACAAGTGCAAGCCCAACAGTCGCTTCCATGGCAAACCTATTTTCCTGAAAACCGATTATAAAAATATTCGAATTTTCGACGGAAGTAAGTTCAAGGCTACCTACGTAGGAAATAAATGGTCACTTTTGGATCTATAGCATATTCGGGATTACTGAAATGTCACGTTTGTATGGCATGCAAGTGTTGTCAACAGCATTCATTTCAGCATAACAACTTGCGTACTGCTACACGTACTAATGTAAGTGTCTGCAGGATATTCAAAACAGTTTGTCTATGTGTGAAGTGAGCGGAAAATCACAGTAAACGTAAATCGAACCTGGCTAAGAAGCCTGACAGTCTCGCGTACGGTACAACTTATGTGGAGTCTGTGGCCTTTTGTGATTATCCGGCAGGCACAACAACATGTTTTCTCCAGACTTAATTTCATCTTCATGGCCATCAGTTGCGTTGTTCGTGGTATGAAGGCATAAATACGTGGCAGACTGATGGCTGGATTGATTACGACATTCAATTGGTTTCCTTCGTGCTACACAGAATTTACATTCATTTTGTCCTATCACCATCATGGCCTTTATGAGACACAGTGGCTGCTGCTGTTGCTGTCAGCCTTCATCCTGGGCGACCAGAATGTGCAGTATGACGGAGCCCACCGCATTTACTAAAATCGTGTTTTTATAGACGCCAGTACCGCGGCCAATCGCTTTTATTTTGGACCTTAACTTAATGACTTGCCCCAGTACAAAAAAAGGGAGACTCCGTTGGTTAGGCAGAAAAGCTGGATGAGTGCAGTTAAAAAGGCCAAGTCATTTCGCCATCGTCCTTACAAAGTTGAGGACCCTAAGTGTACCTCAGTTGTTGTTTTGACTTCAGTTCGGTAAATTGCGGTTGCATTTGAAGGCTTTATTTCTTCTAGTTTCCTGCTCTAAGTTATTTGCTTAACAGGGTGAAATTACTAGATTGGCTTCCGTTTTGAATGTTATAAAATGCCCGGTATTAGATGCTCCCGTATGACAAGTTATTTCTTGGTAAACGATTAGACGGAGCAGAATCATTTATTTATTTCTCCAGACTGTATTAAAAATAAACATAAAACCTTCCACAAGTAAGCTGACCAAAAAAAAGATGGATAAAAGTTCGTTTAGTTGTTGCAACTAGTGGAAGTCTTTTAGCCACCAGTTTATTTGAAAAGGAGAATAAAACAATCCTGCCTTGCATCTTCATGTCTGAATGTTGTCAAATATAACTTCAGTTTCTTAATGCTAACTTCAAGGTAAAATATATCACTGTTTTTTCATATTGGAGACCACATACGGAAGGTTGAGTGATCTACTGATAAGCCAAACTCCTATTAGTTCCCTTAGAGAACAAAATAAATTTGCAAAGTGAATGCTTAATTTGGGACTGTTATGCAATCATTATATAGCGATATTCTATGAGCCACCCAAACTTTTGGACCTAAGATGCTTAAACGTATGTCTTGCCAATTCTTATATCGAACTGTTTGATCGATGCGCATTAATCTGTGGCCCAGGATATAACAGTAGTAATGCCTATCTATTATGAAAACCGACAAAATGTGTTCCAATTCAACCATGCGATGCTCAAACTATTTTTTAGTTATTTTATGGAGCACTGCTTGCGTCAATCTCCCCTTCTAGAGAATTGATATAAACTACCCACTTAGCATCAAAATGACACTCACTTTTAAATTGCAAAGAACAGCAAAAGCTTTCTCACCTGAATAATTTCCTAATAATAAAAGCCAAGAAATCAATATATTTCATCAGGAGGAAACCGTTATAGAGCAGTTAATGTGGGTAGCATTAAGTAAGTAAAGTTTCCAATATATATGTCTCTCGCTGAAACTGGTAAGAAATTACTAAGTCATTAGGTTGAGTGGTATCCCTTCAAGTTAGTTATATTTGAGTGTGTGGTGTCCATAGCCATACAAACTAAAACTTACTATAACTTTGCTTTTTAATCATCTAAGTCAGCTGCTCATTGTAAACATGTCCAAAATCTAATGAGAGCTAGCGGACTCGGGGTAAATCTTACGTTCTTAACACTATATTTATCAATATAAAGGCAGGCCAAAACTGGAGCTTTTGCTACCGCTGCTGCTCCCGCACAAGTACTTAATCCGTCGATGAGTTAGCATTTTGATTAAAAGGGCTGGCGTGGAAGAAAATTTGCAATGTTTTCAACGTATTTTGCATTTGAGACAGTATATTTGTTGTCGCTTATCTTCTTTCGTATTTCAGAGTGCTCAATTAAGTTAGAACCCATTTTTAGTGGGGTAAGGTACAATAAATACGATAAGTCCTTCGTCACGGAGTTCCCGAATGCAGACTGACCTCAATTACTAAGGCAGATAATTTAGTCTTTATGACCAATGTAAACAGTAACCAAGTCAGGATTTCCATGACATTACCCAAAGAACGTTTGCTAGATATTATATGCAAAAATATTTAAGAGTCTAGATACCGATGCATTTAAAGCTTAGTAACCTTACTTACTAAAAATATCAGTGGGGCTTTTCCAGTAAACGCAAAAATGGAATTCCACCCCTTGTTCAGCAGTACGTCAAAGTTAGTCAGTAACCTTTCACAGAGTTATATCTACGCGCAATATCGTCATTTAGGTGAATATTTATTGCCATTTTTGTTTTTTTGTAATTTAATCCGCGTTTTGTCTTCATTTCTAAACAGCAATAATGCCCTATGCTTTCTGCAGTTCCCTCTATAGTTAATTTTTCTAAACTTAAATACCTTAAAAGGCAGTACAAATTTCTCAAATAAATGTTGTGCGCTATATGGCCTTCAATTTTTTTGGCGCAGGATGGATAACTCATCCAAAAAAGTTGGCTTCAGCACCTTATTAACAATGAAGGATGTTGTCGCAGGTTGTAATTTCATCAAGTTACCATACGTATTCTACAGAGAGTCAAACATGCTGGTTTATGCGCTATAGTTGATAATTAACTAAAAAATACGTTCTATTTTTGTTCAATTTCATAAAGTTTCCCTGAAAAAACTGCTTCATTGTCAGCGCCGTTGGCCACCTGGTCCTTTTCTCACGCCATACTGAAAATGGAGCACATCGCAGAGATTTGCGCAACCTAAACTGCTTCCTAGGTAGACTTCAAATCTGCCCAAAGTTTACATTTATTGCATGAAAAACCTGCTTTTATAACTGGCGGCACCGAACAGACAGCAAAAGACCTTGCAACTATATTCAAGACTCGGTTTCCTGTTGAACAGTATTCAGGGTCTTGCGTCGTTTCTCCTTTTTTAGAACACAAATATGGATATATTTTGATTAACGTGTGACTGCAGTTAAAAGTAAGACATTTTGTTTCGAGTTTAAGAACACATAACAAATGAAACTTACGATTATATCTGCATCCAAGAAAACGGCCTTCGAAAAGTCTGTGAGTGTCCAACAGTGAAGCTTGGTATAAGTTGTTCCAAGGTTCGGCCGGTTCAGAAAAAAGGTGCTCCCATTGTCACTACTTTGCAGCTGTTTCACAACAATTATGTTGTCATAGACCTGTCTCAGAAGATCTCTGAATAGCCATAAATTATTAAACTAATTTTATTTACCGAAAAGAATGCGGCACGCCTTCAGTTATTAAAACTGTCAACTCCTTCTGTGTGTTGACCAGGCGCAGTGAGTGGCCCAGAACCAAAGCACCAATTGAATAGGTGTCATTTGTTGTTAACGTAACGAAAGTCTCCCTGGGCACTATATATTGTAAAAAAGGTAAGATTGACACAAATACGCATTTATAACATAATAATTATTTCGCTTGACATCGTTGAATTACTTGTCCAGCTACGGAAATTTAGTGCTTACATGAAAATATTTGCCTCAAAATCCATTTAAAGTAAGGCAAAACCTTTTTTACTGTGAAAATCCATAAATTTAGGTTTTTAATCCGAAATACCTTCGAGGAACTTTGAATAAATAATCGAGTATTTGAAAATCTGAGCGAAAATCCAATGAATGCACAATCAAAACAAAATTAATATCAATAATTCCGAAGTAAGAGCTTAGGTACAAAAACATTATTTTTACGGACTCAAATACTCATATACATTGCGGCCTGGTCATTAAAAAACCAAGCGGTTATTACTAGCTGAATTATGTTCCGAATAATGCTCAGAATGCGGGTTGACTCGCCAAGCGATGAATGTGAAGAATAAACTCATTTTTAATGAAGCATTTCTTGCTGAGTTCTAAGTGAAATTGTTTAGAGTAGCCGCATACATATGTGTGTTGGTGATACATTTCATTCTTATGTTTCCCTGCGAATTCCAGCAAATGAAAGGAAACTATGTAATTAAATGATAGTTAAATTATGTGTCCGAATTTTGCTCTCAATTCTTTAAAGCTTATCAAAAACACATGGCGAAATTTACGAACATGTCACACGTACTCTCACAAGCCGATTTTAAATGCGATCAGGTTTTTGTGTAATCAGACCGCGATGCAGTAAAATAAATTGATGGATTCTGATGAATCGACTAGAAATCGAGGAAATGCCCAACTTACTATGCAGATTCGTTTCCGAAATCTAAAATTATTTTATATTCTTTTGTTCAAATCAACTGCGTCAATGTTTATGGCAAATACTTTCGGACGGACTCGTGTGGGAAACGGCAGAAGTCAATAGTTAAATATAAAGCTTTATCGAGGTCTTGAATTCTTATTTTCTGGCTGAAAAGGTTTTTGAATACATTTGTTAGTTCGAGTATTCAGGCACCAGAATGAGACACTGGTATATTGCGTGATTATTTCTATGTGGTATGACTAAGTATTTTTTTCCTCTTTTATTTTCCCTATTGAGCTGAAATTAGGTGTAGTTTTATTCAAGTGCATCCAGACAAAAAAGTCTTGGTGTGCGCAATCGTTTTAACTATTTCACTGTGCTCTATGTGTTGTGGTTATTATGACTGTTGCCCTGGTTGCTGCGAACTTCAACCCTACGCAATAAAGTTTCCTTCCTGAATTTAAAACTGTGAACATTATTCTCCAACAACAGGAATACTTTAATTGCATAACATGATTTACTTTAGTGTTCCTAAACTATTTGTTTGAAAGAATTGCTATTGAGAAACGCATTTTGACTTACGCCTACTTATGATGGCTTATTCGTTCCTCGTCCTATAGCTGACAATAGCTATCCCTGCATAGGGCAACTTTACACCAGAAGATAGTGCCCTGTATATTCTCTAGCAAATATTATTGAGAACATTGGACACGTACATTGTTCACAGCCACCTTCACAGAACCTCTTACGTAAAACAGATAGCCAAAACATGCTAAGCAGCTATCGGGACAATAATAATTTTTATATTTAAGGCCCAAGGGGCCCTGTCGTTACCAACTTAGTGCTTTCATGAAAATAAAAATAATGATGATAAACAGTGAACGCTTAAAAAATTGTCATCGGCAGTAAAAAAAACTTCTAAATCGGTGGATGAGTTCACCGGGCTGCCGAGTTAAAAAAAACTTTAGACGAAAATTTGCCTTAATAGGTAACAGTGTTTGATGTGGTTAGTTTGGGACCTGATGTTAAGGGTTCGGGACGTTTATGGCCATGGGAGAAAATATATCGTTGAGTTAAGAAGGGGTCATCCGGGACAACAGGAGAAGGCAGTAGAAGTCAAGGCAACATCATCGAGTTGCGACCCACCAGACTCCAGAGCCAATCTTGAAGACCACAGTGAAGGTTGCAAAAACGGAGAAGAGTTCGCAGCCCTTGGAAGTGATGCTTGACTCTGTAGAAGGATGTTATTTACCATCCCATATGAGCGGAAAGCATCATCGATTAAGCGGTGACGAACCACCGCTAACTTACCGCTAGGAACTAAACTCCCGAACCGTCAGGGATAGGGAAAATAATTGAAAGTTTTTCAGCTGATTTAATTGAAAACGGTTTGCTTTACACCCCAAAATTGTGTAGCAATTAGTGCATTCATGACACGCTTTCCTCTAAATTGCTATCGCATTCCTCCGACCACAGTTTCTGCAATGACAAAGAAACTCCAAGTCGGGCACACACCAAAGAGATTATCGTTCTTCGCATTATACGCAGTCCCGCTTACCATTATATTTCATGAGTTTTGTGCCTAATAATAGTAATGATATACGTGTTGGTTAAGTATTTGGAACGTTTACTTGACCGTCATCTCTAAGCATTATTTACTTTTTTATTTACCCTTTCGCAGTGGACTATCTTATTATCTTTGTAAACAAAAGCTGGAAAAATACTCACTCAATAATATAGATTCGAGTAACTCAAGTATACTGGAACTTTATATTTACGGAAGAATTCTGTCAGCCTTGTTAGCTTGTGAGATTCCTGTTTTACAAGAGGTTATGCCTCAAGCCCACAACATTTTCACAACTTTAGGTCTGTTTTCAACGTCACGCTAAATAGGAAACTTCTGGGCTAATAGAAAAATTATAAAAAAGAATGCACTAGAACACAAAGGACGTATGAGTTCGGTTTATATTATGTACAGAGGAAACGAAAAGTAGCTGGTTCATGCATCGCAGTACCAGCCTTGCCAACACATTCGGTCGCCGATGATTTAGTCTACAAATTAATCAGATAGACGCATTTTTTGACTCCTGAGGTAGTGCTTCAATTCCACATGCTGACATTAACCGATGCTCCAAAATGCCGAGTGTTAAGGCAGATGAATGCCCTTAACAATCACAAGTTTTGGAAATGACTGCAAGTATTTTATTGTGAGAATCCAGTGTATGTGCACTGGTCGCCATTTTACCACTTTACGCTAGACAGTTGGCAAGCAATGGGCAACAGTCAGACCAAAATAAATTCAGCTCTTACATTACCGATATTGCCCACGTATTTACGTGTTCTCTGGGAGTGCTAACCGTCATGCACATAGAGAGAGGTCAATCTCGTTTAAGTGTGCATTGCTGAAAATATATTGCTGGAGGTGATTCAGCGTGCACACAAGTATGCGCATAACCTTGTTATTCTGCACTTCCAGTCATAACCAAAGACGTTTTCGTGATCAGTACAACCGGTTCCACGCGAATTCAATACAAGTAAATGTCGGTTAATATTCAAAGTAAATGGCGTAGGCAATGCGATCAACCTGGAAACTCCTAACTTCTTATCACTTAGGACGATATTTATTTATTTATTGCCAGCTTATGGGCAAAATCAAAAATGGGGTATCTTGGTAAAGCACTCTCTGGATGCCTTCTAATTCCTGGAAGACGAAAGAAGACCTGAAAAACTCCCGCTTTTGCAGTCAGTATAAGTTTTTTTTTAATTTTTTTGCTTGATCAATAGTTGATGAAGTAGGTAATTTGTTTCAAGAGTAAAAGCCTAACTTAAAAGGTAAGATACTAGCAAAAGATATCTACAGTTAAAAATTCAGGTGCCAGTTTAGCAGAAAAAACTGCAGCTCGTTGACTGACTGTAGTTCGGGACGAGGCAGGGTTGACACAGGAACACGGTCTTCGTAGTCTTCTTTGAGTTTAATGGTTAAGAGAATCTGTACCAGCGAAAAGTGTGCTGTTTAACGGTTGATCGCTTTCGGCTAAAGTATATGGCGAGTGCAGACTGCAGATTCAGCATCATTGTCCTCAGCATGAGGCCTGGCAATGTTCATAGCCCACGAACACCATCAGAGTAAAACAGATATTCTACCGAGTCAGCACCCAAAATTCGTAAAAATTTTCCTGAATGTAGAAAGCATGTGAAAGCTCTCTTAAAATAAGGATATATTTGCTGATGTTGAATGCATCTGATTAGCTTATTCCAGATTGCTGTGGTGTTTACTGAAAAAAAATTACGGTTTCTTATTGTGTGTGCCATAGGAAGAAATAAATATGTATCACCATGACTGGCGTGCCGGGAGTGGTCGAGGTCTTCATGGTACAATATGGATAAAAGGTTCGGCCACTTAAAATTTCAAACAGTAAAAAAAGTCCCTTCCGTAATCTGCAGGGTGTAGCAATCACCCTTAGTTCGATCCGCAGCGGACTGCCGACGATCTAGGCAGGCGTTTCTGTTTTTCCAAACTTGTCAACGGACTCTGCAATCAGCAATGGAGTATCAGGCCGCATTTTTTTTAGCACCCTGTGATGATCCTGGTGACCTCTGGAACTGCCCCGTTGGCTCCTTCCCCCAAGAGTGGACACTTTTTCGCCTAAATCCCACACCTCCGTCCCACAAGAGGGACAGTTTTTCTCCTAAAAAATCCTCTGGAGTTTTTCACTGCTAACTGTTTTTTAAACCACAATGTTCTACCTCATGGCTTAGGACAATTAGACTCGCCATTAACCAAAGGAACAAATTTTCTGCTACCACGACACACATTTACAAATAGGGAACTAAAAGGCAATCTACCTACACATCCCTCAAATAAACTGAAAGTGATGCTCATAGACTGCATGAAGAGCAAAATCACTGCCTCTAGATTAGAGCACATAATCAAAAAAAGATCGCTGATATCTGTCACAGGATCTTTTTACGAGGAACCCATGCTGAGCTGCATAAAGTTGCTTGTTTTCTGTCAAATGACGCATCATCTTGTCTTTGATGACGCTCTTCAAGATCCTCAAAGCAGTAGGAAGTGTATTTATTAGCCTAAAGTCGTCTAAAGACGTCCATCGGCCGTGCTTCGGAGTAAGCGATATGTGTGACTCCTTCGATAGCACAGAAAACGTTTCACTTTCAAAGCAAGGTTAAATGCCGTACACACGATAGATGGAAAATATAATTCGCTTCAGCCTTTAAAAGGCTGACTGGGATGCATCTTGTCCTAGACTATAAAATTGACGAAAACGACGAATGGCTTCGGTTACGTCCCAGAGGGTAAAACTTATGCTTTTGAGGACGGCACCCATCTGAGCCCGGATGATCGGAATTGCAAGGACCGGGGTTTCACTTAGAATCAACTATGTAATGCCCTTAGTTGTCTTGAAGTATGTGGTGCTGCTCCTTTCTCTGCGCTTTTACTGTGCGTAAGAAATTTTTGCATCCTTCTACGGAAAAGGCTTGTGCTGGTCGTAACTATCATGCCTATGACCTCACAGATATTAGCTTAATCAACCATTTTCTTGACTCATTAGATTGGCAGAATCTCTCCCCCATGAACGATGCTGTATATCTTTTTGAACTTATGTCAGTCATTTCTCATAAAATTCTGGAATTTGTGCGCACTAAAATTGCGAAACCCTACGCACTAGAATCGACCGTCCTTTACTTTCTTTTGCAAAGACTAAAGAAATTGAGGAGGCAGCTGAAAGATTGGTCTACTAGTTCGCTGGCGGTGCATCTAAGGATTGCAAAGATTTTCTAATTAGCGTCCAAGATTCGTCTTGCGCGCGACCAACACAGGGAATCTTGCGCCCTGAGCAATTTAAACTCTAATGATTCGGTTGCGCAATTGTTTCGTCGTAGGTCTTCCGCTAAACGAGGTAATGAAATACCCCCATTGCTAAATGAAAATAAAACCTTCATACTCAATGATTTTGACAAGGCTGAATTGTTCAATTCATTCTTTGCAAAGCATTTTACGACAGAATCCGAACCGGTCCCGTCGTTTCAACAATACTCAGACAATACGCTCGGTAACATTGATTTCTCCATAGAATTAATTCATAAGCATCTAATTCATCTAAAAAAACTCGAACTTATCGGGAACTGATGGTATTCCCAACTCGGTTATAAAAAGGGTGTTGACCTTTCCCAAATTACTTAGCCAAATATTTTCAGTCCATCTCTCAAATGGGTTCTTTCCTGACTCTTGGAAGACATCCATTATTCTTCCAGTCTTTAAGTCAGGATCTTGTCTGGACGTAAATAACTACCGAGCTGTTCATAAAACCCCGACCCCAGTCAAACTTCTGGAAAAGATCATTTTTAATCAAATCTTCCATTTTCACCTAGAAAACAAGCTCTTAAGCGACTCGCAGCATGGTTTTCTACCGGGGTGATCATGCGAGACGTGTCATTTAGCTTTTCTTAACTACGCTACTTTCCTCCGTAACGAGCGGCAATCCATGGTTGTCATCTACTTTGACCTGAGCAAAGCCTTCGACAAGGTACCGCACAGACAGCTTCTGGTAATATTGGAAGCCATTGGCATCCGTCCCCCTCTCCTCGACTTCCTCGGTTCCTACTTGTCTAACCGCAGCCAGAAGGTATTATTAGGTACCAGTTACTCCACAGATCAGCTGATCACGAGTTGCGTTTTTCAACGCACTGTCTTGGGTCCATTACTCTTCATTCTATACGTAAGTGAAATTTCGACTATTCTGAAAAATTCACAAAATCTCAGTCATGCAGATGACCTCAAATGCATATAATCATTTTCTAAGGACATGGCCAATATATGCGTTGATAAAATAAATGCTGACCTGCTTACACTCTTACGTTGGGGTGCTACCTGCCAGATGGAATTATCTCCATCCAAGTGCAGTTTCATCTGTTCTGGTCCCACCAAGCTTCCTCGTCCCCTAGTCTTTCAAAATACTCCACTTTTAGAACGATTGACTATAAAAGACTTAGGTCTAAGCTGCACAAATAAACTAGCATTGTCACCTCATGCGGATCGAATATCTGCGAAGGCTGCACAGATATAAGGTTTTAGATCACATAATTTCTCCCTGCTGGAAATAAAGTTAAAACCTTATCGCATGTATGTTTTACCCATCCTAGAATACTGCTGTCCACTCTTTGGTCTAATGAATGCTTCTGTTCGCATTAATGTTGAAAATGAACAGAGGGTGTTTACTCGCAAAAAAGTCACTCTTCCTCGATCCACTATTTCTTATACGGAGAGATTTCACTTAGCGAACATGACATTTCTTTGGGTCAGAAGACTCTAAGCGGGCCTCTGTTTCTCTTTTTGCGTTAACTCTATACCTAACATCCCACAAATTGACGCTCTTATTCACGCAGATATACCGAATGCCACTCGTAATTCCTCCATGATAATTGCACCTCTTTTAGCTCTAAATCGAACAATTCTCGCTTTTTGCCTCCAAATATGCTTTTCTCTGGAATAATATTTCCCTCAAAACTAGGCTGTCGTCTAACTTAGCAGTTTTTAAAACCAAATGACGTAAACACTGAACTTTGGGAGCTATAAAGTCCTTGTTATCCCTGTCCTTCCCAAACACAACTTTTGGACTTTGAAAAAGGTCCTCCTGGTATTTGAGGTGGTTAAATTTATATTAACTTGTTTTCCATTTATGTCTATTTCTTCCTCTATAGAGTGATATTTGCAAAAGTGTTTCCTCCCCTTCTCTGTAAAATCAATATTGCCGTTCTACATTGCCCGTTTTACAACCCTGACGATGGACTTCGTGGTCTCTAGTCATGCCAATGGGGCTTCTGCCATTTTCGACAGCTCGTCACTGCACTCCGCAGTCCACAAGGCCGCATCTCTAGCGTTTCGGTGATGATGACGTTACCTTTACCGTTCCCTCATCTTATCGACCCTGTTGTCTGCGATGGCCTTCTCCGATCTCACCTCTTTGATGGTTGATCATGAAGCCAGTCGGACGGTGTGACAGCGGTGAACGACAGCCTTTGCTACTATATGATTTCTCCAACGACAAGAAACATTTTCAATGCTCATACGTTCTCATCAACAGTCCTGTCTCATTGCACCACAATCAATCCTATCAATTCACCTCCTGAATTCTATGGAAGCAGTTTTTTCTCCAACGTTTTGTTTTTTTAAAGTGGGGGTCCGCTGAACTCTGCCCCAGCTTTAATGGTAGGAGTTTTTTTACTGCTTCCTCCTTGGTTCACCATGCGTTTCAGAGAGTGTTAACTACTATTTTAAAACGATGATATGTTGGTGAATATAACTTTATCTGCCTACATTACTAAACGCTCCCGCTGCCAATTTGGTTGTTCACGGAGAGCAGCATTTATCAACTTTGGATATATTTTTCCACAGCACTAACTTTGCAATGACGAGGCCCTCCGGGCCTAAAATATAGAATTTATTTATTTATTGAAGGGTTTTCAGCAAAGTTAACCGCACCGGCTACCTGTTTTTCTTGGGCGCTTTACCAATTCTTTAAAATTGCCTGTAAACTGGCATAATAAACATATATACAACCCCGGAAGGCAGGAAAAACTTTAAACAAGCCGCTTCTTTTGCAGTCACAATTGGCTTTGTTTTGGTCTTATGCTTGGTCAATAGTATGCAAAATAATGCGTTTGTTTAAGTTAAAAAAACTGACTTTGAAGGTACAATACTAGCAAAACATCTTTTACTGCCGTAAATTGTGAATGGTCCAGCGGCAGAAGTTTAAGTGGTTGCTTAGCATAGTTGCAGCTTTCTCCGCCATGGCCGAATCCAAGCATAGCCTAGAATAGAAAATTCGGAGTCCGCTACACAGGGTGAGGCCCATATCTCTGTTACCCTAACAATGTCTAAGTGGTTGAGGAAAACCAGAGTCTGGAGCACAGGTATCTTATTTTGCTCAAGCAAAAGTTGTGCCTCTGCCTTAGTTTTAAAAATTACTTAGAGAGGTCGCGGCCAAGGATTTTATTCTAGGGCTATTGCAGCCTTCCCGATTCGAAAGGCCTTGAAAATGTGGAAGGACACGCCTGTTTCTAGCAAAATTTCGGCAGAATTTTTTAAGAGATCCACGTCATGGTTAACTCGCTCATTTATAATAGTCGATGCTGAAACTGAGATCCATTTTACATCGACGTTCTGCTTACGACTCACTGGGGTGCCTGTTGTGAGCTCATATGTTTCGACCGAGCGAGCACTTATATCCGATACAATAGGTTTAATAGGTACTGATATACTGGTTATTGGGTTAGTTGAATCGAAAACCATGGAAGATTTGGTCTTCTAAGGCCTTTTCCCTTTAGCTTTATGAACTCATTGACCTCTTTATCATCGCTTTCTGGTGCAGTGTCGAGCAGCAATGTAAAGCTGAGTTGTAAATCCAGATCACTGCTAATGCTGCTTGAGCTGAGCAACGAAGATGTAGGGTGTGGACTAGCTTAATCTCCTTTATAAACGATCTAAACATCCGCTGGTTTACTGGGTTTGGCAGACACGACGTCTGCTATGCAAGTTTCAGGCATGCCGGCCGAGGCTTTATAAGCACTACATTTATTGACCACAGGTTTTTGACCAGCAAGTTCTGTTTGGACAGCTGGACAAGAAGTATATATTTGTAGGTGATTCATTTCTTTTTTCAGCTTATTTACCTCTTGCTTCATTCGTAAAAATGCAAGTCTTTACACTTTAACTTGGCACAGTCCATCAGTCAGTATATTTGAGGAAAAAATAGGCTTGTGCCTTTCAACTCCCTATTTGTCACATCAAAATCTCAATAATTCTAAACAATGTTAACCAGTTTTCAGTCACATGGTCAGTTACATGGTGCAGTGGTGTTCCAAGGTTAATTTGTCACATAATTCACGTTGTGCTGTAGCATGTGTATGTCAAGTCATTGTTAAAATGTTTCCATAGATTGGGACGTAACAATCGCCTCGGGAATGTTATTTCATGGGTCCGCGACCCGATTAGAGAAAAAATACTTCCGCACGTCCAATCTTACTTGGGGCACATAGAGTGTGAAGGGATGTTTCGGGAGATGAGTTGCAGTGGCGAGTTGGAAAAAGTCCTCACTCATGAGGGCGCATTCCAAGCTCTAGTTGGAACGAGGATGTGTTGTGTGAGAAAAGCCGAAAGTGTTGTTTTAAGAAGATGGTTTTCAAGACATTTTGAGAACGATTCACCCGTAAATCGTTCCAAATTATGCTGGGTGCATTGAAGTCACCCATGAGTACAACGTCAGATCGATTACTCATCAACTTTATGCACTCCAGTAAAGACGCATAAATAAACAATAAATAAATAAATTATATATTTTAGACCCGAAAGGCCTCCTCATTGCATCTGCAATAGTGTCTGTCCGCGGTGGTCGGTAGAAGGTGACAACTTCCAGGGACTGTGACCCGTGTGCCTTAATTATCAGCCAAATAGCCTCCATATCATGGGTAATCATTTCAGTCATCTCGCACACACTTAACTCACTGTTAACATACATAGCAACTCCTCCACCCTGGCGTTCCACTCGGTCTCCTCTAAATAATCGGTATCCGGAGAGCGTTACTTCGATATCACTGATGCTTTGTGACAGCCATGTTTCTGTTATTGCTATAACATCAGAAGAGACATCGGCTAACTGTATTTGAAGTTCGTCGAACCCTGAGAATAGGCTGTGAGCATTGGTATACAAATATTTTAGTCGGCGAGACTTAGCAGTGTCCAATTCGTTAGCGCGCGAGCTTGCCAGTACTACTGCACCGCAGCCGTCATAAGTATTAACTGCTTCCAGAGCAATATGGTGGTTTTCTGTATTTTTGTCCCCTGAAGATAGCCAGATTGCCCTATTCAGCTGTTAATCTCCCCTGCATTTCCACCACCAATTATCGGCATTTCAGACGTTCCGCTGGAGAGTAGTCCAGCCGAAAAAACACCGTCTTATGTGAGTCGCGGAGGGCTGTTTTGCGGGACAGGTCCAAGTTCACGTGTTCTTTGGTATCCAAGACCAACTTTATAGGTCGAGATCGGACAGTTTTCGACTGTTAATTTACCTGCTTGCCAATTCTAAAGGCAACACAATTTTTTACTGTCTCTCGCTGTCTGAGAATGTCTTTAAGCAGATCCCGAAACTTTTCAACGTCCGCGTCCGTCCTTTCCTTCGAAGTAGTTCCGTTTGACTCAGGTAGGCCTTGAACAACTATGCAGTTTTGGCGGTCAAGGGAAACCCTTGATGTTTTTCCAGCCCTACTGTCATTGGATGACCCCGAGGTATCTATAGGAATGGCTTCCGACTTTGTGTTTTCCTTACCTTCACCAGAGATAGGCTTCTTTGGGAAGCTGGGATGGCACTGTTCAGAGCTGGCTTCGTGTTGTCCCCTTCTGTCTTTTTGGTTTTCGTTAGTGATTTGTATGCATACCCAGTTTCTTGTTTTTGCTGGCCCTCTTAAACACGTTCAGACTCCGTAGAGCAAAAATGATGGCCAGGGACAACATTAAGATCGACAGAATTTTAAGCTGTCTCGTCTCCCGGGGTTGTATATAATATAAAATTTCGAGGCAACTTATACAGTAACTAATAAAAAACGCATTTTCTGCACAATAAGAGCGAACAGACGTTTCGTATCCAGTAATTGATGCTTCTGGGTAATACATATAAAAAACAAAGTTACTTAACAGTTCTTCTTGCCTTGTCGTCCCGGTGTTTGTTGCTTCCTTTACTATATTTCTGTATTTCAACCGAGTTTTCCAGATTTTGGTCCCGTTACATACAAATGTAAACCCTTCCATAAGGCATCCATCTATTTGGGATTTTGGACCCTTTCATAAAGCACTCCACATGGCTAATATTTGTTAGCTTGGGAAATCGAAATTGTGTGATGCCTTCAACTGTCTATGCGACTGTTATGTCTTAAAATTCAATACTAATTTACACCTCGAAAGTTTGCTAGAAATGAACATAAAATATAGGCATACTTAATATCATAGCCTTTCCCGAAGTTAGCACATTCTTCATATTCGCTAGATCGCAAGCCGCGGATTTTTTCTGTAACGGCGGAAGCGTAACCTTATGGCGGGCTCTGTCGATAAAGATAATGACACAGTGATTGTCTGTGACAATGGGACTGGCGTATAAATTGATTTTTCTTTTAATTTCGCAATAATTTTAGTTTGTAAAGTGTGGATTTGCTGGGTCTAACTTCCCTGAACATATCTTCCCTTCAGTCTTAGGCCGCCCGATACTCCGAGCGTCCGCAAAAGTTGGAAATGTTGAGGTCAAGGATCTCATGATTGGTAATGATGCAAGTGAACTCCGTTCAATGCTCGAACTTTCTTACCCGATGGAAAACGGGATCGTTAAAAATTGGGATGACATGATCCATTTGTATGACTACACCTTCGGTCCGACAAAGCTTAATGTTGATACTCGTCATGCGAAAATTCTGCTCACAGAACCTCCATTTAATCCCCTGCAAAATCGTAAAAAGATGTACAGCGTTATGTTTGAGAAATATGGTTTCAATGCCGTTCATATTGCCATCCAAGCCACTCTGACTTTGTACGCCCAAGGTAAGTAGACTGTTGGGGTTAGGCTTCACCTTTACTTAATACTGCATATCTTTCTGGTTTGCCAACTTTTTGGCCATTTGTGTAGCATAGGCAAGTTTTTCAAACCCATGCTTTTCAAATTGATGATGACTCACTCAACTGTCGTTGCCCGAAAAACCATTCAGAATGAATAAGTTACTGGTCCTTTAAGAACACTAAACAGTGACTCGGTTTGCAAACACTTCAATCTTGAGGTTGATTGACGTAAAATAGCATTGCGTTAAATGCATTTGCGCTGGCTTATTTATGTTTCGAGGTATTGAAGATTTCCTCCAGGGACTAATGTACGCAAATATTGATCAATATTCTATTCGTAGAAAGATGGGATGGTATTAAATAACCGAATATAATCATTTGTTGTTTTCTTCACCCTTATTTTGGATGCAATTATCGCAAATTTATTCTATGTCTGATCTCATTTATTTTGTAAAGGACATGAAAAGCACGCTGGATCAGTGGCTGATGAATGATCAACATAGCTATCCACCTGCCAACATGTCTATTATGAGCTATTAAATTGGGTCTTATTTTTTCGACCTAAATCCTTCACAAAACAACGCCCATATCCGTCTTATTAGTGCATCACTAACCATTTATTCTGCATGACGTCCTTAAATTTCACATAACAGAACTGTTACTAATTCGTTCAGTCATGCATGTTTCAGTGTAACCTTGGTTCGCGATGGACGACCGTCACAGTATGGTAGAAAATTAAGTCCCCTTATTCTTTGTAAATCATTTCTTGACTTGAACAAGGTGTGGGTAATTGTAAATGACAACAACAATTAACATTTAACTACACCTTATTTTACTGGTCAGTCGAAGACGCATTGTACGATTTAAGTAAGTTTAAACGACACTCACGTACGAATAACGCAGTTTCATATGTTTACCTATTTCTAGTGAAATATGCATGCGTTATTCTGTGTTTTCGAACTTCAAGGCATTGGAGGTTTAGGAACAGTATCCGACTTCTGCGGCTCGTTATATTTTCTTCGGGCGTACGGTGTGCTAGCAAGTTTTACACTTGCAATTTATAGCCGATGGGAGCCAAAATTCGATTTCCAAGAAGCAGTTGAAAAGGGGATGAAATCACCGAAATAAGTGCTTTTTCTGAAATTTTAGATTCATATTAACCGATAATCAGAACTAGCATCAATAAAAGTTCTTAGTTGAATGATTACATTGCTGAGGCTAATGACATGGACAACAAGGCTCTTATCAGAGTAAATTCAGCTACATGCGGTATCTGCTGTTCTTACCTTTTTGCATCCATTACTCTTGCCCAATGCCGCTTCTGATAATGGATTCGGGTGTGAATTTAGTACGTCAAATTAATAAAATCTTTGTTTCTTTTAAGTCTGAGAACTATTTCACCTTTTTCTGGCGTGGACCGCCGTTTTTGGGTCTCCTTGTTGGTTCCAACAGTCGCATTTAACCAGTTACAGATAGACATTTGCTGGTTAAGTCATTCGTGATCCTCCTGCCACTCGTTTCTCGCCGTTGTGTGGTCTGGTGGGCTGGATTTGTTCTTAACACCTGCTACCCATCTGCTGACCATGTCTATTCCTTACCCTAAAAAAATAACTGAATTATCATTTTCTTTACTATGTTTGTATATGTTGACCGTTATTCATCTCTGAAAGCCGAAATATGTGGGTATAAGAATTTCTTGGGTATTTTGCTCTGTTCAGGTCTCTGGTTCTCTAGCTCAGTCAGACTTTCCTCCTGTGAACCGATGTAGATTATGCATGACTTCAATTAAGACGACGATTCATTCGTGTTTGCTTATCGCTCTCAATTATTAAATCCCATCTTCATGCATCGGAATTGGTCTGATGCACCAAAATGCTCCGCATTTTGAGTCTTCAATTTGCTTTATTTTTTCTCCATTCCGCCTATAAAATTGAATAAAATAGGTCTGCGTTCAATCTGTTCTGTTGTACCCTATTTTGTTTTTTTTATTCTTACCTTTGGTAGTGAATGTCAACTCTGACCACACCGGCGTTTGAACACACCCAGCTGCAGTAGCAGAAAAGTGTTGAAAGTATCTTTGCTTGTAGCCGAATAAATGTCCTTCGTTGTCTTAATTTGCCTCACCTTGAGCCCTAGTTGAAAAAGTTCACATCACTGTAGGAGAAATTTGGGTGCAGAACTAATGTCACGGTTCCTTGTCGGAATGCTTAAATCGCTTATACCCGAACTGCACAAGCGTTCTTGAATGGTAAATCGAGACACTTCGACTACTTGGCCATCTTGGTCGTTCTACTGCTGTTATTCTCCTGAAGCTGTCCGGACTCTTTTTCTTTCATTATTATTTTTTACCCTGTTGTATGCACCATGTAAAGTTATGGTTTTTGGATCGTCCAAAAACTTTTGTCATTTTGCTCTGTGCTTTTCTCATAGCCCTCAATTGTGTCATTTTCCTTAAGTGTAAATCATAGACCGTTCAAAAATCTAAGTTATATTTGTACTGTTCTGAGTGCTCTAAAACAGATCTTGCGGTTTGGAGGCTTACAGGTTAACCTCGCGTGTTATCGTCTGGCAGATCTGGTAAATCGAACTTCAGAAAAGATTAGATGCGAAATAAGCTGACCCCGGGGTCTGACGAATAAGCAGTTGACACCCAGCAGCAAGTCTTGCATACCGACAGCTTTATAAACCTCTAAAAAACCTGACGGAGACCCCGTTGCGTGCAGCCGCTAAATAAGTTTATTGTGTGCAGTCACATCCTGGTCAGCTTCGCATGGCAAAGTGCTAGGGAAAACAGCTCTAAACTAAAAATTCGCACTTCTGTTTACAACCCACCTACGCCCAAAATCAACATGAATGCTCGTATATAGTTTGTGGATACAGCATTACGATGTGTGTCAAGGCGTCTGCCGTGACCAACGTGTTACATCACTGGTAAATTGATGCAGCGAACACTAAACAGAATGCACCGCACTTGTGGCAACGGACCCGATATTCTATACGCTGGCATGTGCGGACGTTCCTCAGCTCTAATGCTAACAGTGTGCTGCCCCTATCAGTACAAAGTGAATATCCGCTGCTTTTTTCAAGCCTGAACTTCCGACTCGGCCTTGAAAAACCATGATCTTAGGGATCGATTCCCACCAAAGTGTGAAGCAGCCGACGTGACAGAGTTAGGACCAGAGCTTAATCCGCCTGAAGTTTCGAAATGCATTACCAGAGACAATAACAAAAACGTCTGAGATTATCTTTTGGCAATCTGTTCTTGAGACTCCGAGCTAATGAAGCTCTAGTCCCACCCAAGTCTCCATCATAACAGTCCAGGCAACACGCAACAGGTCAATTGCACGTCACTTGTCTTGAAGCCAGTCAAGGACTACCTATTTTAGGTACACTTGAAGAGGCACTTTAAACGCCCTCGTCAAATACTCAACGCTGCAAAGTCTTTTGTCGCTACTTTTGTGTGCCTTGGTTCTCTGAGGTGTTTGAAAAGTGTGTGAAGGTAAATTCGTCCTTGCTCTTCCTCATGTAGGGAAATTTAACAAATTGCTGCTGGGCCCCCTCACATAGTCATTTTCACGCAGTTTCAAGGTTTCTGTGACTCTGGAATAAGATCTAAAGCTGGGTCCCAAGCTCGAGGCAAGGGCACTGACATCTTTTTCATCCTGCGCGCATTTGTAAGTTCTGCTATGAATACTCTCAACTAGCGACTCTGTAATTGCTCGAATCTTTTCGTTGTAAGTCCCCTCGTTGCGTAATGGGCCTCGAAATCTGCTGAAAAAAGGGTTGCTTTGAATATGGTTTGCTGCCGTTCCGTCATTGCGCCAACTTTGGTCCTCAAAACTCTCCCAGTCGTTTGCTCTTCAGTTTCGCATTGGAAGAAATTATATTCCTTTACCTTCTTCTATTTTGATAAATTCTCTGTGTCGAATCTACACAGAGGCTCTGACTGACAGACTTCGATTACATTGACAGTATCATCAATGTGTAATGACTTAGGGAGTAATTTGACATCGATGAGTGAAATTGCCATACCAGTCCCTTTTCTGCCAACCAAAGTGTTTTTGAACTGCATCCCTAAACATTCTTCGCTAATGCCGTTCTCATATTTCATATTACCCTTCTCACCCTAATGTCCATCTGTTTCAGGCTTAATGACTGGAGTCGTGGTTGATTCTGGTGATGGTGTCACGCATATTTGTCCTGTCTACTCCGGACACACTATGACTCACTTAACGAAGCGTTTGGACGTCGCTGGTCGTGATATTACTCGCTACCTAATCAAGGTACGAAAATTTCAGTTTTCAGACGGTTTTACCGGATACTTTTGTTTTGTGTTTACCGACAATTTAACCCCCTTAATACTCCTGCAAGTTATTTTAAGTTACCTGACTTGCCTTTGCGTGGTCGTTCTCCTACCTATATCGAGCATATTTTCGAAAGTAGATATATGTATCTTGTCTCTTCGGTTCTTTATCTGACCTTCAATAACCTTATTCAGTGTTTTTGCAATTACAGTCTGATATTCGAGTGAAAAAAAGTCTTTTTATGAACCAGTGACTCTACTGAATGCCACATGTTTCCGCTGTAAGCTCGAAAGCCGCAACTTATGCTAGTGATGATAAATAAAGGCCGGTTGAAATACATCCAGTCATATTTTAGCCTTTGCCAAGAAGCCTGGCTGCATATCACTCAGACTTGAAAAATGCGGCAACTTGTCACGTGAAACCTACAAATACAACAAAAAAAACAACTGTAAAATAATCAGACTCAATGTGTTAAATTGTCAGAAATGGGCGTTGGTTGCAGAAACATGCTCTAAGGCTTTTGTTTTCCGCAGCGGACCGCTCTTGGCAGGTGGACCGTGCTTTCCAACGTGAGGTCACCAATTCATGTGAAGACGTGAATTCCAAGTAGTGCCCGTGGCGAGATTTACTAGACCGTTAAATTTAGAACCTTGTTGCCGATGATTAAACGACTTTTCATTTCTTTTAGTTACTACTTCTTCGTGGCTATGCCTTCAACCAGACGGCTGACTTTGAAACAATCAGGCAAATGAAAGAAAAGCTCTGCTATGTGGCATACGATTTGCAACAAGAGCAAAGTCTTGCACTTGATACCACAGTGCTGGTCAAGAAGTATACGGTATTTTAAAGTCTTGAACGTTTTCCTGATCAGATTACTGGCCTTTTGCCATTCTTGCCATAATAACTCCAGGCCTAGTAGCAACGCTTTTTGGCTGTCATTTTTGTTACTTTTCTGGTCTTTAGTTGCTCTCGTAATGCAGCTTTCAGCTCAGTCTTCTCGTATATTTTAGGTGACTTTATAGTCCAGATGTGTTATCAGTAGGCGCAATCAAAGGGCTGATTTTCTTTCCTAGCTTATTTGCCATCATCAGCCAGTCATGCTCAGCTCCAGGCTGACAACACCCAGAACTCGACCTCCGTTCTTTTTTCTGGTACCCTTAAGCCAGTCGTTCTATATTTGAGTCACCAGTTTCCGTCATCTCAGCCGTGCTCGAGACTATTCACAAACTTTGGGGATGGATGTTCACCTATCTGTCCCATTTGTAGGACAATATGTCGTTGACTCCGTTTTGTGATGGAACTCTTTTATCGATCCCACACCCTCGGCCGTAGTGATGAGGTATTGTAAGCGCAGTCTCGCCGAAAAATGCAGACCTGGCTGTTTACCAAAAACAGACCAGACATGGCAACCCTGATCCTTTATTATGTTTGCCATTAGTAACTCTTGATCATTTATTGTTTGTCGCTATTTAAACGTCGTCAAAAGACCTGGTAAAGATCCAAGGCAGGACAATCTGTTTTGCAGCCAGGCTAGATGCGTTGAGATTAGTTTTGCATAATAAACTCTCAAGAGCCTATTTGATTGCTGCTCTTCGCTATCGGATCACCGCTTATTCTACGCAGACTACTCGGTATCCTAGGATTCAGCCGTTTCTTATATCGTAAACTTCGTTTCCCAGTGAAATTTGTACCTTTTGCCACGCCGGACTAAGGTAGTATAGCGATGATTTAACGAGGATCTATGCCGTTATTTGCTATATCATCAAAATGTTTCCTCCTGAATCCCTGCAACTTTGTCGTTATTTTTTGAATCCTCGTCCATTGGCCTCAAAAACTTCTCCATTCGCGCTTACTTTTTTTTCCACCGCCAATCATGTTCTTTTAAATCTTCTGTCTCTCCAGCTCCCTGACGGCCGGGTGATTAAAGTTGGTGGGGAACAGTTTGGAGCCCCGGAGGCTCTCTTCCAGCCAAACCTCATTGACAATGAGAGTCCCGGCATTTCTGAAATGCTCTTCAGCACAATCCAGTCTGCACCTATAGATACGAGAGCAGAATTCTACAAGTACATTGTCCTGAGTGGAGGTAGTACAATGTATCCCGGTCTGCCGAGTCGCCTAGAGAAGGAAGTCAAACAGTTGTACACACAGAATGTCCTGAAGGGAGATCCGAAGGGTTTGGCTGTAATTTTTGCCTTTTTCGATTGCCTACATCTGGCATTTCTTTGATTAGCTCTTTTTACACCAAAGTTTGAAAGTGCAGTATTTTTTGTTTGAGCTTTATACTAGAAGTTAGCGTTATCTCCATTCATGGCGTGGCAGTCACCAGTCTTCGAGCATCGTCATTTTTCTCATTTGGAAGCCTGGAGAATCCAATATTGACCTTCGTGTCTATTTCCTGATTGCCGTACAGCGACTTGCGTTGCAAATGAACGCTTTCAAAATTAGGATATATGTGCGAAAATGGAGACTCTGGTAAAAACAAGCGAGATCGGGACGGTCACTTCTGGTTTATTAGGCGTCATTCCCGAGGTGTGTGTGTGTCGTAGCCCATAGTTGGATCAGGAATCCCCGCCGGAATCCAAACTGGGAGTAGTTGGGAGGCGGAGAAAAGCCGCGACCTCGACCGGCTTGAGCCACAGGTCCGCGGGAGTGAGGTGGGTGCCTGGCCGAGAACTGCAGGCGAACAGATGACGGCAGTCATGCGGCGAGACGTTGCAGTCGGGACAGCAGTCGGGTATGGATGGGTCGAGCCGGTGCTGGTACTGGCGAAGGAGCATGCAGTAGCCACTGCGTAGCTGCGCCAGGATACAGCGAGTAACCCTCGGGAGATGTCGTTCCGAGGCCGCAATCGGAGGTGCATAGCCACCCAAAAGGACCGGGGGACGGTAGCCTCGTTTCTCGCGGATCTACCTGTTGATAGCTCTGCCACCAAGACAGGCTTCCAGCGTCTCCACCAGAGATTCGTTGTCGAGGAGAAACGAGGCAACAGCTTCCTTGTGGAGTGCTCGAATAGACGGCCGGACGTTGCGGCAAGGCTCGGGAGCGGTGCAACGGTGATGATTGGGATGGCCGGGTTGCAAACATCTCCACCATAACTGCTGGCTAAGGAGAGTGTTGTGATGGGCGACCGGTAGAACAGAAGCCTCCGCATGAAGATGACCTATAGGCGACATTTTATAGCAACCCGTGATCGTGCGGAGGGCAGCGTTTTGGACTGACTGGGGGCGGCGGAGGCTGGAAGAGCTCATCGTAGGAGACCAGATTGATGCCGCATAAGTGAGGTGCGGCTTGGCCAGCGCCTTGAAAGCAGTCGACAGAGTCTCTTTCGCGCAGCCCCAGGATGTGCCTGCTAGAGCCTTGAGGACCTTGGTGCAGCGGCTTACTTTGCTTGCGGTCTCCCTGGCATGGTCTGCGAACGTGAAGAGCGGATCAAAACGCACACCAAGGAGTTTGGGCTTGCGGACGAGCGGTAAGGACGCCCCATTGACGGTGATGACCGGGTGACGATTGAACTCCTTCGGATCAAGCGTAAAAACAGTTACGGATGACTTGGCTGCCGAGATCGTCATTCCGCACTGGGTGAGGAAGTTTTCGACAACAGGCATGAACTCCGTGAGGAGCTGTGCAGCCTGATCGATGTCATGGTGCCGGCAGAAGAACGCAACATCGTCCGCATAGGATACCACTGGCACAGGTGCCCGGGGGAGTGGGAGCTCTCGCATGTAGATGTTAAAGAGTGTCGGGCTGAGCACAGAGCCTTGAGGGACGCTACAGGTCTGCTTACGGGGCTTAGAGAGAGCGCCCCGGAAGAGGACACGATCGTGACGGCCACGGATGTAAGCCGCCAACCATCGGACCAGGCCAGTCGGGACGTTCAACGAGACCAAGTTCTGCAGGAGCTGATCGTGGCGGACGCAGTCAAAGGCTCGTGACAGGTCAATTGAGACTGCCACGGTCCGCGAAGCGGGCTTCTGTTGATTGAAGCCCTCGAGGATAGCGTCGCTGAGCTCGAAAAGCGCCGATGTAGTTCCACGACCCGATCGGAAACCATGTTGGTAGCAAGATAGTTCCGCCACAGACGTCAGAATTGGGTGGATGAACCGTTCCAGGATCTTCGCCAATGGGCTGAGGAGGGCAATTGGACGATAAGAGGTCGCTAGGCAGGGGTCCTTACCCGCTTAGACCAGGGGGATAATGATCGACTGGCGCCAGCAATCAGGGATGATTGAAGTTCCCAGTGAAAGGTTAAAGAGGGCGGCAAGGTAGGCAGCCACCTTCGGGCCGATGTGGCGCACATGGATAGGCGCCAGACCATATGGTCCTAAGGCTTTCGAAGCTCTCATTTTCTTGACGGCGGTGAGGATGGCATCAGCCGAAAAGGAAATTTCTGGAGGCGGGGCTTTATGGAGGAGGCGGAGAAGGGGGCGCTGGCTTTTGGGACTGGGCGCCGAGCGGGGCGAGAACAGCTTGTTCATCTTCGAGGTCGTCAGACACGGAGTAAATGTTAAGGACCAATAGGCGTCGCCTTCTTGAGTGTTTCCCACGCTCTCCAACTCGATATGCCGATCGATGAATGATGCACTCGACTGTGGGCCCTCGAAAAAAATCACCGTAATACAATTCCTTTTTTTAGTTTTGTAAAAGTTTCCATATTAGGATTGAAAAGTCTGTTGGCAAACTTACATTTTCAGCTCGGCTTGGATTATTTACTAAATAAGTCCTACAAAATATGTACGCGTGTATACTGGTGTTTCGATTGTGAGTTTTAAATCTACGAACCAAGGGTTGCTTGCAGAAGGCGTGATCCAGTATTTGTTCAGGGCATCTTGTATAGCTCCCCTGAGGGTGGTAAATAGTGCTTCCTATTAGTGGGGGTGCTTTGACCTCCCAGATGGCTGCTAAATTGCACTATGGACCAGCGCCTTGTTCATTGGAAGAGCAATCCGAGTTAGCCTTGGCCGCCTACGGGATTGCATGTTGCTGTCACCGTATAACCTTTTCTCCCACGTAGGTGGAATCCCGGCCAGGTGTTGGTATGGCGCGCAGTGGAGGGGTGGCTTTGCGCCCTGTCCATCTTCTAGACTAGCTCTTCATTTCGGGCCCAAGTGGGTAAGGGGAGGGTAAGGTGAGGTGGATGCAGCGAAAGTCTTATTTCACTATAATCCAGTGCAACTCACCGTCCCTGCACCGCCTTGCGGGGGGGGAGGGTATACGGGAGCCATCGTCGAAATCGACGGTCGGTCTGTAGTAACCTTTTCAAAATAGAGGGGGACAGGGTTACCGGGTATTGGGACACAACATCGGATACCTTCGTCTAGTTTAGATCGACAGTCGAGCCGTTTATCGGGAGGGGACTGCTAGGCTGAACATAGCTTCGAAAAGCCACAAAGACAGTTACTGACCATCTGCTTGAGGCATACACTGCGACGGCGTATCATCTTCCATGACACCCACTGTACCCTTACTTACTTGTACTTGTAACGGCATTCACCTCGGGCGGGTTGAGCCGGCATCAGTTTTGACGTTGACTGCATCATGAATCACAGCTGTCCAGGCGCGTCGATCTTGCGCCTGTTCACACGAGAGCACCATCCATTCACGGTTCAACTGGCGTAGGCCGTAGACGCATGGGCCGATATACCTTGATTCATTTCAGCCCCGCCCTCCTCTCATAACTGCACTTTTTGCTTGTTTTCTAATTTCGCGCATATACATATACTTGCCTATTATTTTCAGAGTCAGTAATTACAATACTGGCGTCGTATATGTGATGTGCCGACTTTCTGTCTGCAAAGCCACTCTGGTGTTTTTTTATGCAAACAAACACTACGACACCTGCTCCGGCAGTTAATAGGCATTTTTTGCTGCACAGAAATTGACTTCGTGTGGGCTTATGTCTTGCTTTCGTGGCATAAATCCTTGCGCATTTTCGTGACCGTGTTACATCCCTCTGAACAGAACGACTGTATGAAGTCCGGCGTGTTTATAGCGTACTCTTGGCACTGTGTTATGCTGGAGGTCCGTAAATTCCACTTTTAACCTACTCATGTACGGTTCGTTGCTGCCCACCGCATCCGGGGATAGTTTGACGCTTAAGGCCCTCGTACTTGCGAGCATGTAGTCGATTCAAACGCGACTGCTCTCCGTGGCGGGGGCGTGCCTTTCGCTTGTCTATTCTATTTCGATTCATACTTAAACTGCTATATCCGTACTTTCATCTTATTTTAGAAATTCAAAATCCGGATTGAAGACCCGCCACAGCGCAAACACATGGTTTTCTTGGGTGGTTCGATCCTCGCTCGCCTGTTGCAACAAGGCTCAACCGACTGTTGGGTAACTAAGAAACAGTGGGAGGAGGAGGGTGATCGTATATTATCGCGCAATGATGGACGTTAAAAGCGTACCAGGTTTTCGGAGACTGCGACCTTACTCAACCCACAGTCCTCCCCTCTCGTTCTGCCTCTTTTATCGAATTGCCGTAATTGTCAACAGACTGATGTAGGGCTTCTGTGTCTTCCGTATCTAATTGCATCCAATTCTCACTGATGCTTATCACCAGCCGGTCAAAATGCCCGATTATCATGCCTGTCTGATTTTTAAATAGCTTTCTTTTCTTTCTGGTACATTGGTCTCTTTATCCTGCCTCCCCACAACCTCCTCCCTTCCGAATTCCTGTGTTCCAGCCGATAGTTGCCAGCTAACGATTTGCGATATCTTTTTTACTGCTACTGCCGTTGCCATTTTTCTCTTTTTTTATTTCAAGACGGTGTAATTCTGCTGATGGCTTTTTTTACTATCACTTCTAACAGCATCCTCGGGGTGTCCGACGAAGTAAATAGGGCAGAAGGTACCGCATCATGCTTCCGTTTGTTCCGCTGCACGAAGAGCACACCTTTCGCCTTGCCGTCCTTTAAGGATATTCTGGAGCGATCTGTTAAATCAGCCCTGTTTGCTGGTCAGATGGTGCGAACCTTAGCTGCATCACTGATCGAAAACAGATAATTGCAGTTTGGGAGTTAGCAGCATGAAGTTTCGAAACACCTTAAAATTATTTGACCGTTACACAGCCGAAGAAAAGCGAGAGTGGTTAGTTTATGTGGTGGTAGACTTGCGTCGTATCTAATGCATTCTCGTCTCTCTCCCCACTTGGGTCCGGTGTCATGAAAAGTAACGAAGAGAAGGTGAAACTGCGGTCATTTTCCTGACCAGTTGTGCTCTTTAGGATCGTTTTCCACACAGCTGAGGGATCCTATATCCGTGTTTTCCCAGGCAAACCCTGAGTGGTGAATAGGGCGGCTAGTTGACGCCACAGATGTGTTTGTTCCAGTGCTTGAAATACCGCCGAGCCTGTTGTTTCAATTAGTGGTCAGACTCGCCAAAGTAAAACGTTATCGACTCCAGAGGTAAGCTAACTCGAGTGTTTATTCAGAGTGTAGAGGCGAGTAGTAACGGACGCTGGTGAGCGTGTGGAACCCATCGTGCTGATAAACGAACCTTACGAAAGTCATCGTGTGGTGACTCCTTTGGCGGCGTCATGAATACCGGCGGGGCGTACAAATAACGAAGTGCAGCGTGCTGCCAAATGCACAATGTTACCGAAGACTGGTATGCTTATCTCAAGTCTGCGCTGTTGTTTTACTGCAAGTCATTCATTCGCACCAGCTGTCAGGGTATCTGGATCGCTCCGACGGTTACGTTTGCTGACCTATCATATTTTTGTATTTAAAATGTTTGCAGATACATTGCCTGTAAGGTAATTTGGATAGTAAATTCGGCACTCACTGTTACTTTGATAACTGTTCCAGAAGGTGGGACCTGCCCATTAAAATTTTGCTCGGTTACCTTTCATTCTGGTGACTTTGGCTTTTTATAGTCTCCTTAGATCATTGCATTTAGCGAACGATTTTGCTGTCTTACTTCTGTTTTGGCAGACGAAGAGCCAAACTCTGGTTATTTATCGCTCTATATCTGTTTTTAGTGGTGTTGTATTTTACAGTTTGGGGCAGCGGGTCAGCGCAGTTTGCCCACTCGAAGCAATCTGACATGCTTGAAACTCACAAAAAGAAGAAGCGATCACTGGAACAAGAGTTTTATTGTCCTGAAGTTTCGGATTGCGTCGGGAATCCGAAACGTCAAGACAATAAAACTCTTGTTCCAGTGATGGCTTCTTCTTTGAACTGCTTCCTGGAACTCGCATATTCAATTCTAGTACCTGAAGTTATTACGGTGGGCTAAAAACCGTGGCTTCAAAATTTGTCAACTGGTGGGAGAACTTGGACCGTGCGGTATGTGGGGAGCGACGGACTGAGTCAGGCTACGAGGCTTCTCCAAAATGTGGCCTTTATGGCACGCACACACCGTCACAGCATGCTTACGGTCAGCGCCGGCCACCTGCGCTCCGTCCCGCCTCCAGTCTTCTTGACGTAATACCGGGCCCAGGTGGAGCAGACAGAATGAGTGCGATGGAAGTTTACTTTTAAGATGCTCATATGCACGCGCAAGTCCCAGCCCTTGCTTACAGCCTGATGTGAAGCGCTCGGCTGACACAGTCGAAATCGACCTTTGAACTGTCATGCCACCGTGAGCCTCCGAAAATCGCCGCATTGTAGATGCGCTGGACCAAAACAGAAGCTAGGCTACTTTACTTCGCGCGTTTTTTGGGCATCTCAAATTCGGCGTGACTACTTTCGTACATGGAGGTGTGTTTTCGCATGCTTAGATTTAATGACACAAAAGACATTACGTTCGAATTTAACTGTATAGTAGATTGTATATCTGATGGAATATGAAGACAACAATTTGAGTGGGGGATTTAACACGTATTTGAGTCTGTTTAATTTGTTCATTGGACGGACTTGAGACGCAAAATTCCGTTCGCTAGGAATGAATTCAGTTCAGCTCAGTATACTGGGGGCAAATGGGAGCAGAAGAGGGCCAAATCCAACGCTTCTTAATATCCAACGAATTTCCTATGCTATGAAACTCTGCATGTTGTACTATAAACTGTAAAGCTTTAGTTCAACAAGTACGTCCGATCTCCACGTTTTTCCGAATTTTATGCTCTTCTAAAGGGCCGGTATTTCTGAAAAACGTAATATAACTTAATAAACCACAGTACGCCTTCTTTTTGAAAATAATCGTTCCTTTACTACTGCAAGGCTTTGGAGGACGCAATATGAGCTGCGTTTGTGTAACAGGGAGTTTCTTGGAGAGATCCTTGGATTTCATGAGTTAGAACACCTACTGTAGATGTCTGACAGGCTCGAGCAATAGATTGTTGTATAGATTATGGAGAAGAGACTGAAACTGCCCCTGGAGACCACGCATATCAGCGCCTTCCCCATGAAAAAACGGGATGCATTTGCATGTACCGTGACACACTCGGAAAGCTGCCAACTAAAGGGACAGGTCGTCCCTTCCCAAAACTGAAAGTCAGCCTCAATCTTTCCTTCTGAATATGGTCCGCATGACACTGTCAGGGTCGTTCTCTGTGTAATCCAGGCTGTGTCTGTGTAGATAAGGTCGTGTGTGTCACGCGTAGCCGGGGGCAAGGGATAGAATGCACTTGATGCTACGCAAGTCTGCTATAAACCTAAAGTAACTCGCGCAAGCTATCGTCCTGTGCTGGCTAATCCGTGACGCCCACGGCAGACATCGCCGTTTGTAACCGGTGTGTGGGGTTTCCTTATTCGCTCTTCTGGACGATATTGTGATTCCTGCTATCAGTGCCACGAAGTTCAGCGAATTGTAGAAACGAATAACAACAGCTGGCTTGTTGGAATAAAGCAATGGTTAAAAGCGTGTTCTATGTTCATGCTGATTGGCTGGCCTTTGGGGTTGATCGGCATGGCTTTACTCCTTACTGCGGCTACCGATCTCGTTAGCCGAGGTACTCTTAGCCTGACATAGTCGGTAGGACATACGATTTCGAAGTGCTCGGTAGTAGCGACTGTCCCTCGACTGACCCAGAGGTAATTGCATCGGGTGTGGATCATTGAAGACCTCGACGTCGTCCTTGAGTAAATTATTCTGCTATAGAAAATAGCGTTGTTGGAGTAAATGGCTCAACTTAGGCTCAGACGGCCTAAGTTGAATGCAGCCCTTTAACTTTACGAACCTCAGACCAAGTCCCAATTATGCGGAGGAAATCGATGCCAATGGAGAGTGTTGTATTCCTTTACGACAGCGGGAAGAATTAATTGGTGAATCAGGGTAGCAGCCACACATAATGCCCGCTGCAACAGATATTAAACAGTGAGAACCTATTTGTGTAACCTTGGTTTTTATTGGTCTATGGGGACTGTTGGGATGTCCACAAGCGTTGACAGTGTGAAATAAAAGACTGTCACTGGTGCGAAAATGTATGCATGCTCCATGCTGCAGCCGCACGGTCACTCTGGATCCGTATAAACCAATCTACTATAGATATATTGTCTGTAATTTCCATGCCCGCAAATGCAACACAGCTGACAATATCTGCACCTGTTTGTCAATTTTACTATCAGACTCTTATAGCAAATACACTGAAGGCTCCAGGCAAACGCTAAACTGAACCAGTTGGATATTTCGCCACCGCTTCGTACTAGCACTCAGTTCTCATGTAAGGCTCCACTAAGGTGCTTTTAATACGGCGCTCACAACTCGTTAGCTGTGGTTATTCAGCGAGCACAACCAGATGCTGGTATCCGGCGTGCCTGTTCGTATCGCATGGTAGATGAGCTAGACAACACTGGGTCAGGCGTTGTTCGGATTGCGCAAGCATAAGGAATGGGGAACACTGGGGTGTTGGCGACACGCGTAGTGGTGACTTCGGCCGCGCCAGCCACCTGCACCCGATCCAGCCTCCAGTCTTTTTGACTCTGTCTTAACAAAGGCGCGCTTGATTAGATACAAATCAAGCGTGCCTTTGTTAAGTTTTATAAAGTTGTCTTTGGCAAGGTCTTCGGCACGTTTTTGCGACCCCAACTGGAATTTGCCATTCAAGCCTGGAAACCTTGGACAGTCAAAGATAAAAACCCTTGAAAGGGTACAACGACGGGCAACTAAGTTAGTGCGAGGCCAAGCGTACCTTCCTTACGAGACACGACTGACCAATCTTGAATTATTTCCTCTGGATTGCAGATAGCTGCGCGGTGACCTGATACAGGCATTTCGCATGCTGCGGGATAAAAATTGTTGTCTAGCATCCAACGATTTCTTTGAGCTGGCCACTACTACTAGATTGCGCGGACACCCTCTCAAGCTACGTGTGACTGGGGCATGATTGAACACACGAAAGTTCTTCTTCTCTAAGAGGGTAATTCAGGCATGGATTGCTCTACCCGCATACATTGTTATGTCTCCATCTGTGGATGCGTTTAAGGTGCAGTTGAATCAGCATAGAAAAAGATATTATCTGTGATGAAGCGAGCCAATTATATTGCAGTCTAACATTTTTTAAAAAAACATACTGCTCACTACTTTTCAGTAATATATTTGTTTAGAATAACTGATTGCAAATTTCGTCCTCTGGTTCGCATGGGCACACGATGGGCGCATCTCCGACACCGTGAGCACCACAGTCATCTCCCCGTGTGACCATCAGGATATTGAACAACCGCGATGGCCTCCTCCTGACATGATCCAAACACTTTTAGCAGCAGGACATCCGATTTACATGTTTCCTTCGCCCCTTCCCCCCACAAGAGACAATTTTTCTCCTTAAAATCCCACAAATGGCATTCAAAACTTAACTTATGAATGATTCCTAAGGAGTTTTTTACTGTCAGCCCCCCTACCGCCGTTCTATTACTGGCAACGCCACATGTTCTGTGTGATAGCTACGTACAAAAAGGGAGTTCAAAGGTATTTACCTATATTTCCCTAATAAAACTGAACTGACACCGGGCACAGGTGAGTGGAGGAAGATAAGGTGCAGTAGATGCCACGCAAGTTTACTATCACTTGAAACAAACTAATGCGCAAGTTACCGTCCCTGCACCACCTTGTTTGAGCATACGCTGAACATAATCGAGATCGATATTTGAACTGTAGTGTGGGTATTTGTTTGAAAACCCAGAAATGGCTGAAGTAATCCCTATCATCAACTCCTTGCCCAGAATTTAAAGTCTTAAAGAGAAGGTGAAATGCGATCCCTACGAGAGCCTAGGCCAAATCGAATACATTTCCCATCGAAAAAGACTCCAACTGTAGTTGAAATCGCCGGTCAACTGGAATGAGAAGATAGCCTTATTTAGGGTGACACTGTTCAGTCCAGCATAGGCAAAAACTTGACCAAGAGCACCCTGTGGCAGACTGGACTGTTGTTTGATTTTAAAAAATTCAATGAGGAAAGGTAGTATTGCCGGAAATTTGGTTGTTTCAAGGTTGATAGTGTGCCTTTGAGTGTGAACAAATCTTCTGAATGTGGAGAATTAGTTATCTGAACGCTGCCATCATCTGTTTCTGAAACAGCGGTCTAAGACAGAAAATCAGGACGCTAAAGACCCTTTTGTCATCAAGAATGATGTCAATACACGGTTAACCTGCCTGCTTGCCTGCCACAGGACGTCAATGACTGTGTCAGGACCGTGAGGTTGACACTGCGCGGTAACAGATTCGTCCTTACTGAGAACGCCTAAACCATACTATTTCTGACTACCTCAAGACCTGAAAGATAATTTCACCAATACAAAAAACCCCTTCTGGCGACTATGTTGAAGACGAATAAAACAACTTACGGTCATTATCACCACCAAGAACCTGTGGTGAGAACTATGGCATAGGATGCATTCTAGTGTGATTGATCCTCCGGAATGCTTATTTGGGAGCATGCTGCGCTGACTTACGCTGTCTTTGTTCTCTAGCCTCGCACATACGCTGTCTACTCGCGCGTGATAAACTCCCTCGCACTTTCTTGGTCAACCGCTGCGAGAGGCCCGCGATGTCACGGCGTTCCCACGCTCCCAGCCCACTCGCCTCTTCAGTGCTAATCGATACTACCTCGGCGGCCGACAGAGTACTCATTCCGCAGCCAAAGCTTCACTTACCTTCTCAATTTCGCGGACACATATGTCGTGCAAGCGCAACTGGCAGCTGACAGCCTTTGTGGTGTCTCATTTCCGGCAGTAAAGATCCGTCTACTAAGACCGTCTTCCCTGACTTTTGATTTGAGGAAACCTTCTATTGTCGACACCACTACATGCGGCAACTGGGGACTCTCTCCGAACACACCTTTCCTCCAAATCTTCAGTACTGTCAGTCTTTGACCAGGGACAGTTTTCTGCCAGCAATTCAGCGCATTTTGGCGCCTGCTTCTGGCTCTCTTACTGCTGCACAACTCAATCCAATGGCTGAATAGTTAATGAAGGTTCATAGCTTTGTCAAACCTCTAGGTTCCGTACTCTCAACTCCTGCTGTTCCTCCTGTTTTTACTCTCTTTCCTCTGAAGGCTGAGATTGCGCAACTCACCGAGCAGCAAACTACTCTTAAACAGCGATCAAGCTCTTCATCCAGGAATCTATCGAGCCCATCTTCCCGGCATGTCCAGCCTGCTTCTTGAGCTCATCCAAACTGACCTACCACATGCTGATATTAATCTTTCTTTGGTACCACAGCCCGTCTCTGCATCACCCTTTGCTCCTTCGTCTCCAAGCAAAGTGAACGGGTTAAGCCAGTCCACGCGAAGGTGAATGCGACCAATCTTTCTGGCGTCTCTAGCCCCGTTCGAACTTTTTATGTCTGCTACATCCTGAGTGGTAAACGTTTAGTGGCTGATACTGGCGCTTAACTGAGTGTCATTCCTCCCTCAGCCCGAATCCTGGCCTCTTCCTTCAGGCGTCCAACACTTCTCCCGTTGCCACCCTTAACCTGCTCTTTCTCACTGAACATTGGCCTCTGATGTATCTTCCCCTGGGTGTTTGTCGTTGCTGACGTGACCTCTGCCATAATTGGGGCAGACTTCCTCGTTCATTAATTATCATGGTGGACTGCCTTCACTTCAATTTCCATGACTAGACAGCTAAACTCTTTGTCCTTTCATCCAAAGTTTTCCTCAAATTCTCCGTCTTGGACCCGGATCCAAAGAGCCCATTTTGGTAGCTTCTCACCAAGTACCCTGATCGCATCTGTCCAACCTTCACCATGATTATCTCGCTGCATGACGTTGCACACCATATCCGTACTACTGGCCCTCCCGTGTTCTCCAGGCGCCGCCGTCTAACGCTTGCACTTCTCGCTGCCGCGAAGGCCGAGTTTGATCACATGCTTCAAATCGGGATTGTCCACCAATCTTACAGCCCATGGGCCTCACCTCTCCACATGGTCCCCACGGCCACTTCTGGTGACTACCGGGCCTTCAACAACGTCACTACCCCCGGACCGCTACCATGTGCCGCATCTTCAGGATTTTACCGGTACCCTATTCGGGAAGTCTGTGTTCTCGAAGGCCGACCTGGTCCAGGCTTTTCACCGAATTCCCTTTACCATGGAGGATATAACGGAGACGGTCGTTACCATCCCCATTTTGCCTCTTTGAGATCCTGTGCACGCCGTTTGGGTTCCCTTACGCCTCTCAAACCTTCCAGAGGTTCGTCGATAGGGTGCTCGGTTGCCTACCTTTCGTCTACACCTACATTGGTGACCTTATCGCGTAGTGTTAAGGCTATTAAGGTTTAACCCTTATGGCTGCGATCTTCCAAGCCCGGTTCCCAAGGATGATGTGAGAAGTCTTGGGGAGACCAGAGTAGTAGGAACAATGTTTTGCACAAACAAGAGTAAGAAGAAAGTTGGCAATAGGTCTGGCAGGGCATCCGACCGTAAGGCTCGTGTTAGATCGCGCCGGCGTCACAACCGCACCACACGATGGCCAAATCCCGAGTGATCGCAGGCCACAGCTAACGTTTCGAGGTCTTGTGTGAATCAGCCTGTGATTGGCTGTGCCACGCGAGATGAAGCCGCGTGTGGGCTGGGTGTGTCAGTAGATCGTTCTGGATTGAGTGAGAGACGGACTGGTGACTGCAGCATTGGCGTGATGACTCGGTGATGACGGGTTTCATAGCCCACTATAACCTCTTGGTGGCCAGATCTACCACCGAGGAACGCATGGAACATCTTTAAACGGTGTTCTACCACCTGCAACAGTTTAGCTTTGTACTCAACCCGTCTAAATGTATCCCGGCGTGTCTCCGCTCAACTTTTAGTGGAGACCCGGTTGACTCTTACAGTATCCGTCCTCTCTCGGCCAAAGTTTCAGCCATCCGTGACTTCCCACCTCCCTCTTCCAAGCGTCAACTTCAACGTTTTCTGGGCATGGTAAACTTTTATCGCCGGTTTCTTCCGAACTGTGCTGACACCACTCTGCCGCTCACAAATCTTCTCTCTACTTTCAAACGTTCGTTTGAACTACCCGCAGACACCCTTCCAACAAGGTCAACGTTGTCCTGGCCAATGCCACACTCCTGATTCACTATGCCCCGATGCACCTATTTCTCTCATGGTTGATGCCTCTAATTTTGCAGTGGGCACGGTCCTTCAACAGTACGTTGTGTAAGAATTTTAGTTTAACCAAATGCTAGCAATATTTGTAGGCTTTCCTGAGGCGCCGTGCTTGCTAAATAGCTTGGTTTCCTCGTTCTGACCGCCTT
>JAYGXS010000001.1:25696834-25750147 GCA_036362985.1 Ligula intestinalis
GGGGGGCAGGAGAAAACGTAGAAGGCGTGCGTGCGCGTAGGGTTTTTCTTAGGTGAGGGGGGGGGGTGTGGTCGACCATCGATTTCAATGATGGCTTGTAACCTCCCCCAGTCAACACACGGAATACCGCCCATATACGCACTAACGGCACATTAGTACCAAAGGCTACAGAGCCTATTCCCCTCTATCCTTTAGTCCGACTGGAACCATTCTATCCATTGGTACCAGAACATTGCTATAAGGCCAGGATTCGGTTCCTCGAGGCTTGATCAAGCCTTTGGCCACGTTTGAACCTTTTGCTAAATAAGACATTAACAACCATCACATATAACTTTTTCTCAATATTTTGCCTCTCAGGGTAATACCGTACAGGACGCCTATACTCGAGTGTCACCAGTCCAGTTGTCCCGAGTTTTCAGTTCTGCGGAGTTTTTCTCAAAATGAAGGAGGAACTACTGTATTCTCCCAAAATTTCAAAGGAAAAAGAACTGGAATTTATTCGTCAAAATGATACAAGGCTTCGCGTCATTCTCCTTGTGAGATTGTTCCTCTTAGTGGGCTTCATCCTCGTGTTGCTGGTCCTGTTTGATTGTCCGTTTCTTTGGGTATGTTGCCATTTTCCCCGTTGGATTAAAAAAAGTTATTTACTGCGCGTTCATTCAGTATTGATACCAAAAACGGCACCTTTCTGAAGGATGGGGCACCTTTTCGCTATGTGTCGGGCAGTCTGCATTACTTTAGAATTCCCCAAATTTACTGGATGGATAGGCTTCTCAAGGCCAAGGCTGCCGGATTAAACGTCATCCAAATGTAAGTCTGCTAGCAAAAGTTAGGTGTCCCTAGTCTCTTCTATCTATTTCCAGTGATTTAAACTGTTAATCTGAACCAAAGCCGCGTTGTTTTTTCGTCAAGCTTCATCCGTCCAAAGAGGGAAGGAATTTGTGTTTTATTTATCCATTCCTAATTTTATTTATGGGTTAACAATTTGTTGCACTTTGGCGTGTAATGCAATTTAAATATTCATCTGCTGTATCGAATTTTAGTACATCATTGTGAGCTCATGTAACCTGCAAACTGCCACGAACTGTCGCACATGATGTTTCAGGAAAAATATTTCCATCTTCAACGTGCCAAAATTCTGAATTCACAAACTTTCGGTAGAGTTTGTAATTTTTAGAGTAAAACCCGGTAATTCGGTCGTGCTGATAGGGCTTTTTGCTGTATGCTTTCTGCTGTAAGACATACCAATTTATTTCTGTCGCCGGCTTATGCAGAAACCTTTGCATTAATCTGGCACCTTCGAGTGGAATTTTAGTTCTTAAAACGTCACGCAAGAAGTGGTCAGTGCAAAAAAAAATTCCAAGTCTTAAAATCCCTAATTTTTTATCGTAGTCATCTTTTGGAATAGATGCCTGAAATAGTATCTTAAAGCAAAAATACATATAATTAAACGGCTGGTAGATGCTGTTGGCGCACGATTATCAATTCGTGAAGTAATGTGCTGTCAGAAAGTCACTATTTCTAAGGAAATATTTTATCTACGTTTTTTGCGACCGCCGTCCCGCCTACCGTCGTACAGCCAACTTCCTTCTTTCCAAACTATTAGCGTTAGTTCGGTTCCCATGTGTATCTCCTGTAGGGTTGTCTAGCCATCTGTTCGCATCTCATGGACGCATGCTTAAGCAGCCAGAGCATATTCACGTTTACACACCGAGGATGCTTCCTGTGTACATGAATTTGAAGAAGACACTGTCTTGTCTATATCCCCGATCAACCATCTGTATGATTTTTGATGGTATACCATTTCTCTTTTCGCTTAAAAAGCCGGTTATCTTCGACAATGCTTCCTGAATGCGGATTGTCGAATGTGGCTGTTTTAACTGTCTTCAAGCCAATTAGAGCCACTCTTTATTCCGTAAAAACGCACCATTTATCCTATTATTTACTACAAAGTAAATAAACCACAAAACAAATGATGTGGAAGTTCTTAGTGATTTCCTCAACCCAGCTGTTGTCCCTTCTGTCACCAGCTGCGACTGAAATAGTTCCTGCTTTCGAAAAAGCGAACATTATGCCTTCTTTAATCATCATTGTTTTATGTCTACTGTTTAAATAGCGGCATGTTTTGATTTTTCGAAGGATATACTGCCCTATGTCACGACTAGAAAATGTTCGTTTATTCTCTGGTGTCATTTTTATAACTCCAACGTTGCTTATGAGTTTTTGTAAACAACAAGCAGACTAATATTTCGAAAAACGCGTAGATGAGGTCAAGCCTTACTCTTTAACTCTTTAATGGTTCAGTTGCAAATTCTAACCTGAATTTAGATATATTCCATGGAATTTTCACGAGCCATCCCCTGGGCAGTATGTGTTCTATGGAGATCACGATGTCGTCAAATTCATCTCCATGGCACATGACGTCGGTTTGTTGGTTCTTGTCCGCGCTGGGCCCTATATATGTGCTGAATGGGATTTTGTAAGTTATTCTCCTTTGTGCTTTGCATAGAATAGACTTCTGCAACCGTCTCGCGCCTCAGGGCCAATTCATATTTATGGTTTTTCAATGGTTTTATCAGAAAACTCCATTGTACTAAACTAAGCTGAATTTCCGTCTGTAGACTTCAGTTTCAATACTGGCTTTACAGCAGATAGGAGCTTTCAGTTTATATCTGTGTATTTTCTTCTTCAGAACCCATAACAGACCCCGTTGCACATTTTCCATTGATTTTGTTACGATTTGACCTGTTTGCCTAAAAACTGGAAGTCTTCCTTACATTCATCGAACAGTCAAATTTCTTTAGAAATAGAAGATACGATCCCTGACGATACCTGACGTTCCAGATTCTGACTTAAACCCATAATCAGAGATAACCACATCCTGTTCTGTGGTTATCCCTGAGGATAAGTTCAAGCCAGAATCTGAAACGAAAGGCAACTAAACCTCTTGTTCCAGCGATCCCATTTTCTCCTACTGAACTGTTTCCCGGAAATCGCCTGTTCGCTTCCATCAGGCATATTTCTTATCACCACGTCAGTGCCGAATTAATCTCTTGTTTGTTTTCTTGTTCACAGGGTGGATTGCCTGCGTGGCTGTTGTCAATCAACCCTAATATGAAGCTTCGCTCCTCCGACCCGGGTAAATTTCACAGTTAAACGAACGTCTAAATCCACTTGCCACCTATCTGCTCACTAACTCTAGCATAAAACACAATAACCAGGTCTTTAGAGATGACAAGCCGGCAAAGCGTCCTGGGCAATAAGTCATGCTCTAACATACGACTGAATCATTCGAAGCTTAGTGCCGTCAGTTTTTTCTTGGAGGCGATTTTAACCCAAGTATGCAACCGAACGTAAGCTATCTCACTAGAAGATCGCTCGTTGGATTTAAGTTGGTCAGTTTTGCAATCCCGACTGGCATAAACGAGCATTTTTTTCACCTTTTCTATAACCCTATTCCCGCCTTTTGAATAAAGCTAAATTAAGCAGCGGAGCACATTTAACTTGACTAACATTAAAAAGTTGTATTGATGTGTGTTTACGTTCTGGCCTACAGTTTTGTCTCTATCTGAAATCTTATACGTTCTGTTTGAACATCACTGGTTGCATCAATTATTTGTCATATTGACCTGGTCGTGTAATGGAGAGATTGAAGCCTATGCCGCATACTTGTTGTCAATAATTCACTCAAACGTCGCCACTTCATCCTCAAGGCAGTGGTAGTCTTCATCGCTCGCGACGGGTAGATTATCGCGGGGCGGGATCCGGAGACCCTAAGTGCTATTTATGCAGATTTATTGCCGTGCTTACTCACCATTGCACCATATTCCTTTCAGAATACTTGGGACCAGTTATTCGTTGGTTCAACCAGCTGTTTCCACGGCTTCAACCCTACCTATATGAAAACGGAGGTCCGATTATCATGATACAGGTAAAGTCGTTGGCTGTCTAACATTGATCCTACAGCAGTTTTAAGTCTTTTTCAGCCTACTTTCCAGTTTCGACTACCTCGCTTCCTATCCTCGAAAGTAATTTAATTTGAAATCCCACAGTAACATGCTGAATGATTTGAACAGTGATCGCTGTTTTTTATTAGTTAGTGTGGTTGCCTGGGTTCGATACAAAAGTCTACAGAACTCTTGTTTGTCTATCTATGTGCACATGGGTTTCACGGACATGTTTTAAACGAATATCTGCCCTCACAGTAGCAAACTTGAACTTCAAATTCTCATTGAACGTACGTTTACCTTTGTGATTGTGGTGCTCCAAAACAATTTCTGCCTGATATATAAGGACAGAGACTTGATAGCCAAGGGCATGTTTCTGCTGCGTACTCTTCCACGGGTCCTAAAATTTCCCAAAGCATAGGTCAGCCCTAGTTGTCCACGGGTACAGGAAGAATATTTTTGGAAAAAAGCTGTTCTAGTAGTTCTTCGTAAGAGTACAGTTCGCAAGCGGTGTTGTCCATAGTCTATAGACACATTCCTTGGGGCTGCCTGTACTATGTTTCCGAAGGCTAACCGACTGGAGTTGATGCGGGTAGACCCAATTAAATTCCTATCCTCTGTCGAAGAGAATACTTTTGCTTGATACGGCTGTGATCATGCCTGATCTAGCCGGTCTCGGTGATGTCGCGGACGGCACCTCTTCATACGTGACGATTAGCCACAGCGGACCTGGAAAGTTCCACCCATTCTTTTCTTCTGCGACGGAGACTAGTTAGATTCTCGAGCCAAAGTGCTACAGAAAACCACCTCTAACTGACAATCTGAGCTGCTGTTGTAGACCGGTCTATATCCAAAATCCGCTAAGATCCCTCATGAAAATGCCGAAAGCAGTCGTAAAACTGTACTGCATGCATTGGACTGTTATGGACGTTAACTATGTGACGGAAGAATTCTTTTAATGCTGCCTAATTGGGCCGCGTAGTAGATGCGCTAGATCAGCACGGGGAAAGCTCAGGGTATGGCAGGCGTTATCCGGGTTGCACTCCCGTAAAATATGCTCACCATGGGGATGGACTTTAGTGACATGCGTAGCTTCAGACTGCGGTATTAGTTAATAACGTCTCGTTAGCAATAAGATGACACGGCCTGATGGATAGAGTTGAGAGGGGGGAAACCAAGGAAAGCCCTGGTGTGCTAGTATCACCAGTATAATTAATAATACCAGCATCGCTAATATTGCCCTATTCCTGTTGCACTGACTTAGACTGTCCTACCATACGTACCTGATACTGTTGTAGGCCTATATTTTAATCTATTGACAGCAAATTGCTCAACATAAGGGCATGATAGGAATTGTGCTATTACTATCCAAATGCTAATCACTATAGCGTCACACAGATTTCGACTGCATACTGTGTGCGACTCCTTAAAGGCACACACAGGCAGTACCTATAATATACTATCTACTGGCCTTAATAAGCATGATAACTAGAAGTTAGAACTTTAGCATAGGCACGTACCTATAGCAGAAGTATCTTAGTCCGTACCTAGCAGAAACGTACACAGCTCGATGGATTGAGTTGAGAGTGCGGAAACCAAGGCAACGCTGCTGTGCTCAGGACCCCAAACATGTACTTACCCGAAATAGTTAAACCCAGAGTCACACTCCCTGTTGAGACCAAGGGGATATGAGCCCTAGCGTTGGCCTAATCAGCGTCACCTGTGACAAAAGGTGGCGTCAGTGCCAGCACCAGTACTAATAGACTTCTTACCGAGATTGAGGGGATATGAACCCAGTGCTGACTTTAATCAGCGTCACTTCTGACTTACAAAACAGTCAGTAATATTACCAGCAAGTACTATCACTAAGCTACGCCCTAGTACGTAGTATACGAAATAGCAGTATTGGTAGAAGCAGTACCATTCCTGTTTTACTAAAGTATGGCTAGACACCTACTAAGGGTGAGCTTAGGGTAAATAGTGTAGTAGTACCAGCGCAAAAGGCTACTGTCAGTTAAGAATAAGTTAGGCGGTGTTTCGGCTTGCATTTGAGAAAGCAGCCTACGTTGGAACTTGTTTAGTCTTCGAGACTCCGGGTGAAGGTGAAGAGTGCGAACCGCTAACTACGTCCTCTATCACTTTAAAGCTAACCCCTGAGACTTTCACCTTCTGTAACAACCTGTAGGTGCACTTGGTGGACTTAATCGAAATTGATGGTCAAACACACACACAGGTGCAGACTCCGGCACCGACCACCCGTAGCCTTCATCGCACTACCAATCCGTGGGATCTAAGTCAGGCATGGCAGCTTCGGTCACCTGCGTCTGATCTCGCCTCCGGTCATCTTTACTCTGTCTTGACAGCGGGCACAGGCGGGTGAAGCAATGAAGAGTGTGGTAGCTGCAACGCAAATCTGCTCTGCACTATCAGACTGTAAAGAACACGGTGGACGTCGTCGGAATCGACTGTCGAACCGTCAATTGACCAGATGTCCTCATGTGTTCGACACTTATGTTCTACATACCGCACTTGTATCTCATGTATTATGCTACTGAGCTGTACTTTGAGGAAGCGCAAGCGCCACCGTCCGATCCATTATATCGCAGCCATTGATGGGGATTTTGGTGCGTCCACTCCGTCCTTTGGCTGATCCATATTAATCGTGCTGCTCACTAGATTCTGCCTATGCGTCACGTGATCTGACTGCTACACCGCGCACGAAGGACCTGTTATCGTCTAATATACCTCCTAATACCTGGTTGTTTACAATAAGGCTGCCGATTTCCACAAAACATCTTTTGTTGTAGCTTAGGAGACAACTTCGAGTTCGTGAAAAGTGCCCAGTAATCCACATGCCTAATCGGAGCCACTCCTTGTTGTTTACGTGACAACCATTCCCTCCTTAAAATTTTTTTTCAGTTGGAAAATGAATATGGCTCTTACGTGACCTGTGACCAAGATTACTTGTCAGTTCTATACGAGTTCGCGAGGTATCAACTTGGTCCAAATATTATACTCTACACTACCGATGGCACTTCCATGAATGATCTCAAGTGCGGGTCTTCCGACCGTCATCTTTTCGCAACCATTGACTTTCACGCAGCCGCAGGTAACCTATTCAACTTCTGCGCACTTGTTTTTTCATGTGAGACAGATCTTCCCACTAGATTTCGTAAAGACGGTGCTTTTGGTACGGTAAACATCACAATAACCCCACGAAAACTCAATTTTACAGGTTGTTAAAAGTTAACATGTTGATGTGTTAGTCTCGTGTTGTATTACCCCAAGCGTGATATAATCACATCAAACAAATTAGCACTCCCTTAATGGTTAAAAATACATGTACAAGTGACTTTCTTAAGGGCTAACGATTGCGTCAGATAAAAAACGAGTGGGCAGATGTTTGGAGCGGCACTTTTCTCCCGTCCTGACTTTTTGCGCCTGGTGAAACTCAGTTTCTAAAAATTACCAAGTACTGCACATATTTTATGAAAAGATCTATGTTTTAAAGCTTTTTCCTATCATAGTTCCAAGTTTTGCTTCCCACTTAATGACATGTTATATCGTGTAATTAATTGGCAGACCTTAAATCTACTTTTTGTAGGTTTTCTTGCTCTGTGCATAATTTAATTTGCCGGTCCTGGACTCGTCCCACAGTGCCACCTGTTGGTAGGTACTTAACTTCACACGTCATACTTTTCATGGATTTATTTATGTACAGGAGGGTATGCATGCTGTGATCCATCACACCCACTGAAGATCACCGTCGCCCGGGGGAGATAGCGATGAATCGTACTTAAATTGGCTTATAATGAAGGAGGCGGGTCGTTGAGTGGCTACTGGCTGGGTTCGAGAGCGATCTCCAAGACACAGTGCGGCGAGTGAGTTCCGTAACCGGTCGGTGAACGCCGATCTGCCGTTGTGTATATTCCTGATCGAAACCGGCAAAGCAACGAGCCCGTGGCGTGGAGCATTGGACTTCTAACTAGCAAGGTCGCGCGTTCGAACCTCGGGGGTCGCGACCCCTGCAATTGGTTATGGCTGCCTGATGACGGCTAATACGCCAGAAATGGCTATTCCCGTCTCCCTTGCCTTTGTCGGTAACGCATTTCTGCCGTTAGTATAGGGTAGCCGTTAAGTCGCTGCTAGATGGGCTCGAGAGCGAGCTCTGAGGCACAATGGGACGAGAGAGTTCCGTAACGGATCGGTGAGCGCCAGTCTACCATAACGCATCACATTTGTCTCGCAACATTTACAAATTCAAGCCCAAGTCTAGAAAACCGGAGAAAGATGTAAGTGCAGTGGAAAACCAACGTCTGCGCGTGCCACATTTACGTTTTTGTTATTGGGCGGGGAATTTCTACTCTCCCATTATTCGCCCTCGACTAGTCCAGTTGATGTGCGTCAGTAAATCCGGCCCGTTGAACGGCCCTTGCCTGGAGTGCCCCGGTTGATAGAGGTCCTCGTGCAATAGTTCCTATCCTCGAAAGTGGGCGTCTCGGCACACCAGTGTTGAGGATCCCGCGAGGCGGTGAGTGAAACCTCAGCGACAATCTTGCCAAATGGTTCCCACCAATGCCTGAAGATATTTCCGCTCTATGGTGCGCGCCCACTTACTCGTCAGGCCCGAGAGCCTACTTTCCTCGCAGACGGTATTTACCGAAGGCCTTTTCTCTCCTCCCCCTCCCCCCACTCGTGAGTACTCGTGGTAGACTGCAGCTGCACTGGCAGACAGGTCCCGTCATGACGAAATTACCGTTATCCCGGTATGACATGATTCTGCTTAGGTATGCAAAATCCAGACTTTCAGACAGATTTCTCCTCTTAGATGGTTGCTAAGACGACCCTGCTAAAACGAACCGTCGCATCCAGAAGATTCCGACTATCCAGTCAGCTGAAAAGTTAAGCATAAAAAGGCATTTAACGTGTCGTGGTAGTCTAAACACTTATCGGATTGCTTAAAAAGGAAATTATGCAGTGAATTCTGGATTTGGTGCCTCTCTCTCCATAGTTGTTCTCCAGTGCTGTGATGCTTGAGGCACAGCTGTCTCAATTACCAGAATTGTCTGCCTTCCTCAGTTGCAGTAATGTACAACACACTGTCTTTTTGGAAACCAAAATAATACAGCACCATCTCTTTTTACGCCGGCTAGAAACCGGTTACGTAAAATTTTTAACCGACCCGCCTTTGTAGCGGTCTCCTGTAATTTCTCCTAAAGTCCTTATCGCTCGAGTAGACTCCAGCCAGCGATGTCTTTAAACTCGAATCCAATCAGCCACGTATTGTATGCTGGGAGCGTTTACCGATTAGGTGTCATTGAGGCTATTTTTTCGTCTCACGACGGTGTTTTTGTCACTTTTGGTGAGGTGGTCTGTTGTAGTGTTTGTCCTTGTGCCCTGTTCTGGAGGAGCAGATTAGGCAACCTGGTGCCTAGATCTCGGCTGCGCAATTCTTCTGTTGGACCATAGTCTTGCTAGAACCGGCTCATGTTGTTTGTAGGTAGTTTTTCGATAAGGATGACTTGTATGACTGCTCAAACATGACGGCGCTAGAAACCGTCAACAATACTTGTAGTTTTGTGTCAAATTGCGGCAACATGAGGGTTAGGTTTAAGGGTGAGAGTTAGGTTGGTCGCCCACCTTAGATACTCCTGGCCCCAGGATTCTGTCCTCGGACCGGGGACCGAGATATTAGTTTGGTTTGGTTTTTAGTTTATTGTTTAGTTTATTAGTTTAGTTTTAATGTAGTTTAGTACATAATAGTTATTTAATTATATTTATCTAAATTTGGTGGTATCTGTCTAAACTAAACCAATTTGAAGACATTGAAACTAAAGGCCACCACAGGACTAGCGGTTAGGGGTATCTTACGGGGGTGACCATATTTTACCGGTTTACGTCTAGAGTTGGAGTTAAGGTCAGAGTTTGGGTAATATTTGCGATTATGTTAAGAGCTTGGGTTCGTTTTATGGTGTCTAGATTAGAGCTAAGGTTACAGTTTAGTTTTAGGTTAGGTTAAGGACACTGGAATATTTGTCCTCCCTGAAAGTTAGGGTCCGCTATTTTAAGTGGACAGGATGCTCATATTCCCATCTCTTGTTTAGGCGGCCGTACAAGTCATAATTATCCGTTTTTCTTCTAGCAAGTTATGTAGTGTCTAAGCCGTGGTTTTGCTTATGGCACTAAAATAATCAAATTGAATCTCGGGTTCTATGTAAACGGCTGAAGGCACCAGTGAGATAGATGCCTTGTGCACAGAATCCTGCTTTGCTGTCTCAGTCAGCAGTGGCCGCTGGCTAAGCTAGGGCCAGCGTTGACTGCGTCCGGTCAAGCCTGTGAGCGTCTGACTGTGTGTGTGAGATAGAGAGTGAGTGGGAGGTAAATTGCTGTTACATGATTATGAAGAGAGTTCACGTGGTGTGCTATCAATGTGTTGCATTGCTCGAAGGGGTGTCATGTATAGGGGACCCTGCTGCTGGGGTGGCCGAAGGGGGACGTGTTGAAGTGGCCCTTTGGCAGCCGCTACTAATTTTGAGCGCGTGAGGATATTGGTCAAGGATCTTCAGGTCAGCGAGTAAAAAAAACAGCTGCCTGCGAAGACGGATGACGTTGAGGAAGTGCGCATTGAACAAGGGAGTGAGACAGCATTGTTGACAGTCCGTCACAGGTACGATGTGTGAGTGCCTGCCGCCGTTAATTTAGAACATTCTCACAGCCGCAGGAAACTCAGGATGATAATCGGACATCTTTGTGGAAGAAGGCATTAACCGTTTGCGGCACAACTGTGTTTTCAGCACGCTGATGAGCCGGGAAATTTTTTGAATTTTTGCTGCCTTGATTGTAATGAAGACCTTTTTTATTTGCGTGAGCGCTCCTAAGAAAAATAAGGGACCCTTATGTATTTACTTCTGCAGTGGCGTTGTCATTCGAATGAACGTCTGCTCAAAGTCTGCTTTCTGTCAATCTCTTCTACCTTGCCTTTTCAAAGATTAATGAGAGTTTTTTATTAAGTTGGTTTGGCAGATTTTTTTAATTTGAGTTGACCCAAGTGTGAAAAACTAGGCGTTTGGCGGTATTCGAACCCGCACATCAGAGAAAGCCTTTGCCGGAGGCTAATGCTCTACCGCTAAGCTACAAACGCCCGCTTCACGCCATGAGTATAATCACACTTGGATCGCTATTACCCTCTCAACTTTTCGCTCATATGGAATCCATCAATACGGGAGCAAGTTGACTGCCCAAGCAGGATTTCCTAAGCAACCATCTAGAATCCACCAGAATGACTACTAGGCTGACTTAATTATCAAGTTGGTTTGCCAGCTTTGCTTAATTTGAGTTGACCCAAGTGTGAAAAACTAGGCGTTTGGCGGGATTTGAACCCGCGCATCAGAGAAAGCCTTTGCCGGAGGCTAATGCTCTACCGCTAAGCTACAAACGCCCGCATCACGCCATGAGTATAATCACACTTGGATCGATATTACCCTCTCAACTTTTCGCTCATATGGAATCCACCAATACGGGAGCAAGCTGACTGCCCAAGCAGGATTTCCTAAGCAACCATCTAGAATCCACCAGAATGACTACCAGGCTTACTTGGGTCACTTGGGTCAACTCTTAATAAGAGTTTCCCAGATGCAAATTCGTAAATTGCAAAAACAGCAGGATTCGTTTGATCTATAAATTTCAGGAGCGCTCATCAGCTGCTACCTCTCATTGCATAGCATGAATGACGTAAGAGAAATCCAAAATTGAAAAATCGGTACAAAACTGCAAGCTCATAGGATGTGACCAAGAGACAAATCAATAACTGTGTTTTAATTTTCCTACGTTATTAATTTGCCTCTTGGTGACATACTATAACCTTGCAGTTTTCTATTTCTCTTACGTCATTCATGTCATGCAATGAGAGGTAGCAGTTGATGAGCACTCATGATTTATGAATCCAATAAATCCTGCTGTTTTTCAATTTACAAAGATTAATAGTTTTCCACAATTTTCCTTCTGAGACTCAATGAGCTTTTAAACTTCTCGCACTTTGCCAGCATTGCGATCATTATACATGCAACAAACTCAGTTTGCTTCTCAGCGTATCTAACTGGCATTTATTAACTGATGGGCCAAGTAGGTTTTTTCTACAATTCTATTCACGTTTTTTTTCATACCTTTGTCTTTAGCTCTCCTCCCCAACGAAACATTTGCCAACTTGGAAGAGTTTCAACCAAACCACCCTCTGGTATGTTTGAAGCATTCATGTTTGGCAGAATTCTTTTTCCCCTGGCGGGACTGGTAATAATTATAAAGAAAATAAATGTTAATTTAAAAAGTAGAGCGTATTAAAGTAGAAAAACTAGGAATAATTATTTAAGCAACTCAATGTTTGGCAAAGAAAAGCGTGCCATAAATATAGGAAGAGATAACACTAATAAGAAACAAAAATTCCTCACAATGTATATCTACGCAAATATCCGGAACTGCCCAAATTTGCAGAATGACGCAAGGAACGGTGAATTTTCGAGATAAAAGTGAAGTCAAGTACAAAATAAAAGTAACACATGCAGATTACTAATAAACTGAAAGTAAACTAAAATAATGGTAAAATATGATAAGCTTAAGTTATTAATCTAAGACTAACAGAAAATAATGATAATAAACTAAAAACTACAATAAAACGAAAATATGAACTGAAGTAAAATACAATTACGTTAACTAAACCAAACTGATTGAGCTTAGATAAATTCAGCTAATAAAGATTTCCGTGAGGGTTCAGTGATGGACTGCATCGGCCGAGAAACAGCCGAAACTAAAGCAATGGTACAAAACATGCCTACTATAAGGACATAAGGAGATATTTATAAGAAGTAAGTGTTTTGATCACTAAACGCGACTTTTACCGGGAAAGGCTAGATCAAGGTGCGATGAACGTTCTCCGGGATGCGGTCACATAACAAATGCCGCCTGTAGGGTGTTGTGGCACGTTCAGATGCAAGCTCACTTGCTTGCAATCCCGGCTTTAGTCTTCTTGATCCTGCTTTGACACCGGACACAGGCGGGTGAGGGAGAGAGTGCGTTAGACGCTGTGAAAGTATTCTCTCACTATAACCAAACTCACGTACAAGTCACCGCCACCGCACCACCTTTCTGTGGAGTATACGGTGGAACTCGTAGCATGCGACAGCCTCACTCTCCTCTCCAGATGTTGGCATTTTTCTCTAGCTCCAGCTTTTCCCTGGATGTTTTCCCAAAAAAATTAAACCGCAATAAAATCTGAGTTTTAAACTTTCCAAACAAATAATCCGACCGTAATGATAAGTTGTTCCCATGTTCCTTCTGACTGTGTGCACTTTTCAGTTGAGCTCTAGTGCAGAGGACTGTGACTCCTTCTGATTTCTTTTCGTCCAGGTAAATAGTGAATTATACACCGGATGGTTTGACACCTGGGGTAAAGCGCGACATACGATGCCCATAGATCAATTGGTCGTGGCCAGTGAGACTCTCTGGAATTATTCGGCGCGCGTCAGCTTCAATTAGTAAGTTGTTTGATTTTCCTCAGTCCTCGCATATTTAGAGCAAGCCCTATCCAGAATTGTACCTGCTCATTCTAATAAGTTAGCAATTGTACTTTGGCAGGGACCTCAACGGGTGAACACCTGTCCTGGCATGCTACCCTGAACGTTGCATTTTCAGGAGGGTAAATTTACCTCCTTTAAGACTACAGTAGATGTGCTATGTAATGACATGTTAGCCTGGCATGCTACCCTGAACGTTGCATTTTCAGGAGGGTAAATTTACCTCCTTTAAGACTACAGTAGATGTGCTATGTAATGACATGTTAGCCAAACTTCTGAAATATGTTTTCAACTCGAAAGAATTATTTAAGTGTATTAGTGCTACTTGTCGTATAGGATAATCCCAGGATATTTCAGTCATCCGCCAGGTTGTCGGCTTTTAAACGAGCCTCTTTTCGGCCGCCTGCAAAAAAAATGCTCTATCAAAGATGACTTCAGTGGGACCTCGGTTAAGGTGCTTAGTCCTTTCCAGCACCGAGCTCGACAAGTGGAGCACTCGTCGTGTAAAGCGTGGCCAGTCAAACTGAATCAGTTCACTGATTGCCCGCAGGTAACCCAGGCTACACGCCCTGGGCGCAAGACTCAACGGCTGACACGGGTACACGCATGTACTGACAACTGGTTAACTAAACGAAAGTGCGTTAATCGAAACAAATGTTCCACTAGTGGCTCTCTCGTTACCTTAAATGCTTTTAGATGGGGCTGCTCGTCGCCTGAGGCGTTTAGGACTCTATATTCCTGACTTTTTGGATCCAGAATCGAAAACAACACCAGATGCGGGCAATTCATACACAGGAAGTTACAGTATTTATGGAATATGGACAATCCTGTGATCCGTGAGCTGCTTGAATCAGAGTTTCCTGCCCCACCCTCCCCCGCAGTCTATTAACAGGTGCAGTGGCCTCCCCATGGCAAAACAGTGATTCATGTGAGGCGCGCAAGCGAACATTGTTCTCCACTTCAGCGGTGGTGGGCAACCTGTTGAGCCATCATTGCTTCAACATTAAACACGTGTTATGATAATTCAGCAGTTAAAAGCTCAAATGCCGACCATCAAGCAATTATCGCACCAAGGCCAACCATCCTCGAGGAAGCGATGGGCCATTATTTGTCAGAGGTATATGGTAGCATAGCGACTGCGCTCTATAACTACTGCAACTCCTTCTGTATTAACTACTCTAAGCTGGGGTTGTCTCTGTTGGTGGATTCGAGCGTGCATTCCAAACGTCCGGCAAACCAAGTGCCTCCTTCGGCGATCCCATCTACTTCTCCTCAAGTGCCTCCTGGGACCTGCAATTTCGTTTGCATTAAACTGAGCTTCTAGCCAAGGATTTGCGAGACATCTCCCTGTGGGTTGTGATCAGAAATAATCACGTAGACCGAGACTGGAATACGGGCCACTTCTGCAAACATTGCCCTCAAGATCAAACTGTGAATCTGGTTGGCAGCTGCGGGCAGCTATGAGCTCAATTATAATAACATTTTTCTTGTCCAGCTCGAAAAGATCGAGGTCTCAGGTCTGAGTAGATAGCCTCAAAATGAAGTAAAATTATTCAGCACTATGCTGCGGACCAGCAGCTAGACATCTACCAAAATTTCCGATTCAGGCATATGGTTACTAATTTCCGATCCACTCACTAAAACCTTGGAACCTTGGTTAACAAGAGTAATCCTTCTGATACCGAGTTCTTCAGATAAAACGCTCGTCTCAAAAAACTTAGCCAATCAAACTGCATCACTTCACTGATTGGCTGCAGGCAACCGGGGCTACATGCCCTAGAAGCAAGACTCAACGGCGGACACAGGCACACACGCACTCACTGACACCCCGTTAACTGGGCGAAATAAAGTTTCCGCTAGTGGTTCGCTCGTTACCTGAAATGCCCGTAGATGGGTCTGTTTGTCGGCTCAGGCTCAACCGTACTTAAGTCGTGTGCAATTATTTTCGATACCCTCATAGATCCAAAAAATATTTACAGGAAGCATGCGTGATATTTTTATCTCGTACTCATCTGGTAGTAGCATTTGTAACTTTTGTAGTTGGAGAAAGGGTATTTTAAATTTTCGAATAATTTTGAATCCGATTTGCAGTTGCATTTACTATTGAGGCTAAGAAATTGCATGCCACATACATTCCATCTAAGGGAAATCTCACATTTGTTTACGCTTTTAGACCAATTTCTAATAGTGTTCAGCAGATGTTGCAACGCATAGGAGCCACCTTGTATACTTTATAAGCGGTTTTAATGAGTGCACAGCTACGACGTCGTATGTGTGCATATCGCGTGTTTTAAAAAACGTTTTTTAAACCGAAGGATACCCTTTCTTCAATTATAAACTTTAAAGAAAATGTGATTTCGTCTAAACTGGAACGCGTGCGTCCCAAAAAAATTTAAATTTGAAGAAGACGTTTCTTTGGGATAAAATAACTTCAATGAGTGAATTTTCGAGGTTGGCACCCCAACTCGTCTTCGGACTAACAAGAAAAGTGCAAGGAACGACTAAAATCTCAAAACCGCCGAAAAAATCAATAATTATACTAAGTGAGACATGATTGGTAGGTTTGGTCCCAGTTAGTTTCTGTCCTGCGGTCTCTGTATTTTCCATCGTTCTTTAATGTGTTTATAAATACCATCCAACCTGACGTTCCGATTAATGCATGAATCGTCGGTCATTTTTGGAGTGGCAAACTCCGACGATACGTGTTTTATCCCATGCAAAAGTGTGTCCTTTGTCGAGGCAATGCATGGCCACTTCGGAAAAACGATCATGTCGATTCACGGCCGACTGGTGTTCGCGGATGCGCGTGGAGACGGATCTTCCTGTTTGGCCACAATATACAGAATCACAACCTCCCCATGGGATTTCGTAGATGGCTTCTTTTTTATTGATGTAGCTGACCCTATCCTTTAAGGTGTACTAGCTAGGTGCGTAAAGTAGCCATTGGTTTGTGCGCCACTTTTATTTAGTGCTTCCGCAAGTATCCTTCAACGAGTTCAGACATATTCCTTATATAAGGGAGGACTCGCCATGTATTTGTGTTGGGCGCTTGAGTGGAACTATCTGGCTCCTCTTTGTTGCGTTGTTGTTGTTTCATGCATCGGCATCTAAAACTTTTGGGGTAAACATTTCGGGAAAACAAATCAAACAAGTAATTAAGCTCCATTCGGCAGCTGTGTTTTTCCTGTCTCACTTTGTATAACTATTGATTGTTTCGGCTGTTTTGAAATTTTAGTTGTTCCTTGCACTTTTCTTGGTAGTCTTATTAGTCCGAAGACGAGCTGGGGCGCCAACTTCAAAAATGCACTCATTAAGTTATTTTATCCCAAAGGAACGTCTTCTTCAAAGATTTGATTTTCTACCAGATTAATACAAAAAATAGTATTTTCCCATTGAATATATTTAAATCTATGATGGTATTTAAAATTAATGTAAAAATACACACTACTTAAGTAGTCATATTGTAAGCCATATACGTTATGCAGGCGGTCAGAAGTGTTAGGCCGTCCTAACATTTCCCCTTTGAAGACAAATCGTAAGATTTGAGTTGCGGGTTCACTTCTAATGGAACCGTTTGTATTCGTTCCCGGCCTGATCGCCTAGAAGCTATCCTAAAATAGCAACAACTTTAGAGAAACAAACGTGTGTAAACGATGTCCATTGAACCAATCAGATTTACTTCTGAAAGAGTGGCTGGTCCCATTGGTTGTTTGGCTCAATGGATAACTGTAGTTTGAAATCTGAACTATCGATCGACTGATAGCTTGTGTACGTTCGCCCGTGTAGGCCGATCGATAGCCTGCCTGGGTTGTGGCCATGGCTTGCAAGCTACTGCTTGCAAAGGCTGTTTGTTAGGCCGTCCTAACAAGAAGGTCGCTCTTGCAAAAGTCGGCATCCTGGCGTGACTGTTGTATTCTGGGAGTAGGCTAAACGATAATCAATATCAAAACCCTACATAGGTGGTATTTACAAATAGAAAATCCATTTCAGAATTGCAAATAAAAGCGAGCATGCGAGTCTCAGGAAAAAAATTAAAAAGATGTGGTCGCTGGGATCACCTTTCAGAATCTCGGTTAGCCTTTCACTAAATAGAACGGATAATTTTCTCTTCACCCAGGTTATACTCTTGGTTTAGTTTGAGGTGTAAGATGTTTGCGATAAAAGCAGTTCAGTGTTTTAAAGCATACTCTCTGAAAGGTGTGGGTGCATGTTGGAGTGTCCAATAAGCCTTAGCACTAACCTTCCCAATTGCTTTATATTGAATATTATGCATCAATTTTCCTGTCACTAAGGTGGTTTCAGCAAAGACCAGGGAAATCGGGGTAGTCAATTTTGCTTCAATGATCATAGTTGGCCAGTTTTGCTCGATCCTTGGTTTGGAGGAAGCTGCGGTTTGAAACCGGCTTCCTTTTATTATTGAGCATTAGTAAGTCTAGTGCCCTGCTCATTGAGCCACGAGCCCGCTGCCCTATTATCTTTCCTTTTGCGCTCTTTGTGACTCGAGTATACTTAACTGCCGCCTGAAGAGCCCTAACCCGAGTTTTACTGCCTCACTAGCATCTCTTTCTACGAAGGACAGGAATTCGGTTGCGGACAGTAGCGTTTAGATTCCAAACGTCAAAACCACTTATGTCCGAACCTGTCATCGGAGAATTAAATGGGCACGGTAAGAAGTACCTGTACCTGCGGAGAGTTCCGATTCCCATGATTTGCTGGATTTTCTTTCGGATAATAATTATAATAGTAACAACTTTGCCATGACATTCCACAGTTTACTTTTCGAAAATAATCCATTTTGACGATTTTTGATGGACGTAGGTAGATCCTCTTATCTTCGGCATAAGGTCATCTCTGATTATTTAAATAACTCCAACTTTGAATCAATTCCTTCATTTTCTAACGCTGCTCTCCTTCCAAACCAAGTAATTAGTCCATGTGCCTGACTTAAGACGGCTGCAGAAGTAGGCTGACTTTAAGGCAAATTCCATAACTGCAGGGTGTCGTCATTGGTTAACGAAAACCTTAATTAGACGTCTCTACGTCTCGAAATTTAACTACCACAGAGAACTCTGGCGAAATTTGTTCGCCATCAGACTATTGATCGTTTCTGCATCCGGATTCTTAATTTGCACTGTACGCACAACGGCTGTCAAACGTCAGTGACTAACCTTGCTACCCTCGCTGACCTTTCGAACTGCGCTATTGGCGAGCACTTGTTAGAGCTTTACTCAACTTGTTTGTCTTCTTCGTTGACTCGATGCTTCTACTACGACTTTATCCTCCCAATGCTTCACTAGTGTTGTGTACTTGTTCTCTTTTTTCAGTTACATGTTCCATGGAGGCAGCAATTTTGGTTTCTGGAACGGTGGTCCCAGTGGCTCTAACGCGGCCATTATCACCAGCTACGACTACGACGCGCCTATTTCTGAAGCAGGCGACCTGACGCCAAAATACATGAAAATTCGGGAACTACTTTTTAAGGTTTTTCTCGCTGTCTATCTACCTTTTATTTTTGTCGCTTTCTATGCCCGATACATGGTCAAAAGGGTTGTCTCTGTACTACATTGTTTCAATCGTCCTCAAGCTGTTGATTTTTGTCCAGCACTAATCAGGGCATTAACTGTTTTTTTTAAAAAAATTTTCTTTTTAGTTGCGGAAGGAAACACCGCCCCCGCTTCCGACAAATATAACGAAAAAGGCCTATGGAACGGTTTCGGTCAAACCGGTAAGTTCATGTTTTTTTTATTTCTGCCGTTTTTTACGGTTGGCTTTGCCCATTAAAAGTGTATTCATGCATCTAATGGGTGGCCACCTTTAACAGGGGTATGAAAATAGTGCTATTTCGTTTTTGTGTTAAGGCAATTCGACAGTAATTGGTGATTTGGCAGTTATAAAGGAGGACAATACCGATCAACTTCCATTTCCTGGCAGCGAGACGCAATACCAACAATGACCCACTTATGATTTGATTATCATCGTCAGGTAATTGAACAGAAATCGCAGGCGAGGAAGCCCTAAGAAGGCTAAAAATCAGAGCCATGAAAAAAAACAGTCTCCCTGTTCAGCAGCGATTCCTTGTAAGTAACACCACGGTTACCGAAATCTCCAGCTGTTTGTCTTAAGCGCCCGGTGGTAATAGGGGTTCAATGGATGCGGCATATCAGAAAAAATAAAAAGTAGTTAAGGAGGGTAGAGCGAATTAAAGTAGAAAACAATTTAAATATGAATTTAAAAGTAGGAATCCTGAGAAATATAATTTGATAGATCAAATTCTTTGAGAAACAGGAAGAAAATTTATTTGTAAATTTTTGACATTAGCAAGCTAGGTCGTCTTCGGACGCGAGGAAAATGTGTGAAGACCAGTTCGCATTTTTAAACGTGTCAAAAAGTCGATAATGCTATTGATCACGGCTAACACAACATTATCGATTTTTCGACACGTTTAAAAATGTTAAATGCTCTTCACACAATTTTCTCGCGTCCGAAGACGACCTAGTGTGCTAGTGTCGAAAATTTAGAAATAAATTTTCATTCTGTTTCCCGAATAATTTCTTCTATCAAACAATTTAAATAACCTCATATTTGGCCACAAGGAAGCCTACAATAGTTAATGAGAGAAATACAACCAATAGGAAACAAGAAATCCGTACATTTAGGAACTGTACAAATAAATTTGAATTTTCGAACTTAAAGTAAAACCGTGAAAGATAGTCAATTTCCCCATTTTTAAGCCGAAGAACAATCGCATGTCCCTAAACTAACTTAAGTAAGGTAATCTTAACTAACTAAACTAAAATAAAGTTAATAAAACTAAATAATAAACTGAACATCAAATGGAACTAAGTAGACTAAGATAAACTAAAACAAACTTACTAAACTGAAAAGTAAACCAATATTAATAAAACTTAGCAATATATTGAACAAAATGTAAGCACAAAGTAAACTAAACTATAAGGGACTTAACTAAACTAAACCTTAAAAAGCTAAACGTAACCACAGGATGCCAAGGTATTCGGTGTGAGGAGTGCAATAGAGAGTTAAATTTTGAATAAATTCACAAGAAAAGCCGTAGAAACACAATTTGTGACAAGCACTGCAATCGACTATTGGACGAAATAGTAGACTACGAAAGAAAACAGGCCTATTATACCGAAATAAGTAGGTAGTTATATATAGTAGTCTATGTGCTGTTATATAGAAAGAATCTCTACCCCTTGTCCATCCTGCAAAAAGGTCAAATCGACTAACGCTACTCCCATGTAGCATTGACTCTAGAAGTGTGCGGTTATGGTACCGGGACCAGGTGCTGTGGGGGAGATAGTGTGGTAGATGTAGTGCAAGTTTGATCTCACTATAATTCACGCGCCAGTCAGTTTTCTTGCGCAGCCTTGATGTGGGATGCACAGCGGACCTCATCAGATAAGACGGTCGAACTGTCGTGCGCAAAGTTGAAAAATGTACTCGTGATGACATACAGGCCCTATTAAATGTATATAAATTGATCCCCATTTTTCTGGACTGAACCATTTGCTTTGTGACTTATCGTCCTCTTTCTCCCTTTTTTCCTTTATCCACTGAGCGCAAATTTTGATTGTCCCATTCTAGTACTCCCATATACTGTACAAGTTGACTGGCGGTATACAGGCCTCCAGACCCGCAAGCATGGAATCCTGTGGTCAGGTAATTCTTCACTCTCTTTTGTACACGCCAAACTTTATCACTTCGAGATAGCTAGGGTGTTTATTCAGTTCTCATCTTTTGCATTTGCTCTTGCCCCGACGGGGAGAAGGGCCCCTGTCATAGAGGTAGCTACGAGTCAGGGGTGAAGATTTTGGTTAGAGTTACTGTTGGGGTTAGGAATCTAGAGCAGGTAACATTCCTAGAATTTAGCCCAAAACCACCTATTGAGAAGCAACAGATGTGATGTCAGGGACAGGAATATTATTCGTCTGACGTTTTGAAATCTGTTGCGGATTTCTCCTCAGAGACAATAGCAGATCCATTAAAAATATTTATACTACAGAGTGGGTTTCCTATTTCTGGTCTTAGTCCTACAGATCTTGCATGTTCTACGGACCACAGTGCCTGTAGGCGACGATTCCGCTAATTATAGGCTCATACGGAGTCTTCCTTGGAAATGGAGACATTCTTTGGAAAAGGACTGCATATGAAATAGAATTTAATGCAATAATAGACCTAAGTGCTTTTTCATTCAAATGCAAACAGGTTTAGCGATCAGATATCATTAGATGAATATGTCTTAACATTTACTTCCCTTTCAAATGTAAAAGATCGGTCTAGGAAGCTGTAGCAGAGAGGCCTAGCGAGGAAATTGCATTTGGTTACCGGCTAGGAAGTTTCTTTGGGGTTTTACGGCGATGCAGCCCTCTACTTGCATTTTATATTGTCCTGAATCAGTGGCCGCCTTGAAGCTGCCATTTTTGACTGATTTGTTTTGTGCTCTCTATCAGTCATTTTCGACTGAAGGGTTCCTCTTCAGATGTAGTTCGGGCTAAACTCGTACACGCAACTCCCCAATAGGGGGTTTCTATCTATATTTGAATGCATTTTAGTACCAAGGCTTTATGGCATACACAACCTCCATCGAACTTTTCCTCTACGGTTCATCGACAACTGCCAGTCTTCGACTTCCTTTAATCAAAGATATTGGACACGTTTTTACTTCAACGCTATGTGGTGACGACTTGGCAAGTTTTCTCTTCCTTCTTTCTCATGTGTCCTACTGTTAGAACGCGCCTACTCACGGATTTTTTTTCGTAGAGCATTTCAAGATCATTCCTAATTATTTCCCCTTATTTTCTCGACTAGCTATGGTTATTCTGATAAAAAATGCTTTGCTAAATGTAGAAACATTATATTAAATGCGCGTGTCTTAACACAGAAGTAACTTGATTAGACTTTGTTCTAGTCTGAGTAACACCTGTAGGGGATGTTCAGGCATAACTGTAGGGGTGATGTTTTATGATGATTTTGAAGCACTATTAAAGTGTACTAGAATGGTAGTTTGTTTATTTGGTGTGTGGACATTTAAAATAGGCAATAGAAAGCGCTTTTAGAAGGGTCTCAGGTACTCTCGGACTTCTACTATCTGCTGCTAGCTGGGGTCCCTAAGTCGCCCGCGAATACCGGTGTTCGACTTTATTCAGTTCTATTCCTGATCGAACTGAGTAACATGTTATTGTTTATGGAAGACTGACCCAACCGTACACTCACCGTGACTTCTTAGAGGATAAATTAAAATTCATCTAGTTCCAAACGTTAAGGTCTCCCTGCCTTTTGCTACATCAGTTAGTATCAGTGTCAGTTTATTGCGGTTAAGATAGGCGAATGCCTTTAAGCTTCCCTTTTGGTAACATGGTGGCTAAAAATGCATGGATACGAAAGAAAAATGGGAAAAAATACTTATATGCTTGCAAACGAAGAGCGAAAGGCTGGTGCAGTCGAAATAGTAAGACAAGGTGACTACTTGGATTGCAAGAGTAGTATAATAAGTATGCGTAATACTACCCCTCGTGAGTCAGTTTGACACCGGTGAATAAAATGTTTGGTGCATGTCCAGTTTTGTCTTAGATGTGTGTACACATGTGAAGAAGACAAACTCTTCCGGCAGGCTATTACACGCTGCAAACACTCTGTTTCTGAAGAAAGAATTGCGTGCATTGATCCTTGTTCTGGCGGTACGTAGTTTTAGGGGGTGACCGCGCAAAGTAAGAGTGTTAGCATGGGTAAAAAAATTATCGGGACAAAATAACTATCCACGCCGTTCCTAATATTGAAGGTTAGTATGAGATCCCCTATTGGAAAGGGAAAATCGATTGAAATTTTTCTTTTTCTCTTTCCTGAATTATGCCTATCCAAGTTTGCTGTCGTTGAAATGCACCTTGCCGTTCTTGACGCAATCAAGCTCACCTGATGTGCACAGTCGCCTGGAAACCTAATTAGGCCGTTGCGTGATATGCCTTGTTGGAGAGGTGGTTTAGCTGTGGCTCTTAACGTCGAAAGTCGAGGTTTCAATGGAATCTTCATCCGCACAAGTTTAGGAGCTGGCAAACGGGCAACCTTCGCCGATTCGCTGAATCGATGCCCATGAATGCCTGAAAATATTTTTGCTGTAGGATACGCGTGATCGCTTTGACTTGAGAAAGGTCTGTTTATTTGGCAACCGGTTCGTGCTCTGACGATGTTTTTACTGTCTGCCTATCCGTGGGAACCACTGCCTGCCGCTGTTGCACCCGTCAAACGACTTTGCAAACTGGTTTGGATTCTGTGCAGAATGTATTTTTGATAGAATTCCAACTTTTTACTCGGAAAAGCCTAGGGCTACCAAGCCGTGAGTAACAGAACCCATGGAAGAAGGCATCAGACGCTTGGGTGCATGGATGGCCCCAGACACATGTTGGTACCCATGTGGGTATAACCTCTTTGCCATATAGAATATATACTACTTGTTTGTTGAATGGACATTACGTGGTTAAGTTGCAGTAGTTGGTTGTCTTCAACTCAAATGTTTATCGAAATGTTGGGTCTGACTCGAAAGGGTCATGTCCTGGTCAGTTAACTCCATGCCATGCACATAATACTTTCTGAAATTATTCCCTTGGCTTTCTTTTTTTTACTGGTAACTTATAGGTGTTCGAGAGAAAATAGTAGATTAACCGCATTATCTCACGCTTTTTTATTAGGTCGCCCAGTCACGCACCTCCCTTAACTACTAATTTTCTATATTTTACACCTTTTTTTCTGAAAGAAAGCTGAAATTATATTCATTACTGCACAGTATCATCACGGGCCAAGTGTTTGATGCGACCAATTTTCGCTTCTCTTATTGTGCCATAAGAGCAGAAGCCTTGTGACCTCTGAAATTTAACAATCACAACCCTGGCCCATCAATTTTTCACCACTCCCTAGTATCGATATTGATTCAGGACGGTGCACCGGAAGTAATTTTTGCATCCAGATTTGGTCCCTGAACTGGGGGCTTCGCCGTTCTGAGTGTGCAATCTGCACTTCGGTCCTCGTTGGCTGACCGGAGCCACTTCCTCATTTTCATTAAGCTGCACCCATTGTCTTGGATAAAAGTGCTCACCAAAGTACTCGCTTTGTGCGTATCCCTGTCGGAAAAAAATGTATCGAATTGCAGGATTTTGTCACAGTTACACCTCCTGCTTAACCAGAGGGAGGGGGCAACCGGCACTAAAATGTTCGGCTGTCCTTGGTCAGTAGATGTGGATTGATCGATAAATCAGTCAGTCAGTCACTTACCACAAATGTCTCAGTTTACGCCTTTCGCTGGGCTACCTGAGAAGCTCATTTTCATGCCTGTCCGTCTCACGCGTTAAAGACCCCATCTGCAGCTAAAAAAGGATAGCTTAGGGTGATGTCATCTTCGTCGCTTGCAGCCACATTGTTGGCAGCCTGAGAGACCAACTTAGGCCCTTAAACCAGTCACCTCAGTCAGTGCCCATCCTCGAAGTTTTTCATAATCAAGGCCGACCTACGTGCGCGTGCTCCCGATCCAAATTAATTACTACCTGCAAACTAGCTTGTCCTTTTTCCACTTCCATTGGAAATTTGGCGCGTTCTCGCTAACGATTCAGCTTTCTTTTCCTCTCCGTTTAGCTATATCATGCTTCTGTTATGAAACCATCGAACATCACTATTCCGCTCGATATCAGTCATCCAGTGCTTGTTTTTCTGGTCGAAAACCAAGGGCATGTCAACTATGGAGCAGCCATGGTGGGCGATGTGAAGGTGGGTTGATCTGAAAGAATTTTTTTTTGGTTAATGTGTTTTCACATGAAATGCCTTTTTTGCCCTTTTTAAAGGCTTGTCTTGAAATTGTCCGCTTTTGTCCTCAATAGTGTGGCTCATGGATTTGGAATTTTACGTCTTTCTGGATGGTCTAGCCCCTTTTAAGTTTTTCCGGCCTTTTTGCTGATAAAACATGTTCTAAAAGCTGACCTTATCTAAGTCTTCATTGCAACCTTTGCGATATGTGGATTCTTCTAGTTGCGCCATTAGGCGTCCCACTAAATTACCCCTCTTTATTGTTCTTTGACGGACGCCATCTCTACAAAATGAAACGTTGCATGGCCTTACTTTTCCCAACCGTGGGTCCTTTCGAGACACCGTATGCGTCAACGGGTTTGGTCGTGGTAGTGCTGAAATTTACCGTTCCCTCTTTAAAGGGCAGTCATTTGTAGGCGAGCAATTCTGTGCGTTAAAAACGTATCGAAGGCCGTCGCGCGCACACAGACTGGAGGCAACCATAAGGCGTCAGATTATGAAAATAAAAGATTCACAGCCGTGGCAAGAAATAGATGGCATCGTCTATCGGATATGTTGAAACTTCTAAAAAAAGGAACTTTATCACAGAAACTGAAAGACTTCTCAAGACACCAATTGCCGAACACGTGGTTCATTCGACGAGACCCGGGCACACATTCAAATTTCGTGAGGCCGAAATTCTCGCGGTGGGTAACGATCGTTAGAGTTACGAGCTGTTTGAAGCCTAGGTTACGGTCTCCAGTCCATAAACAATTGCAACGACCTGTCCAACCCATATTCGGTGCCGAGGCTGAGTTCGGCCGAAGCAATCCGCCAGTCGGGGGACGCACATGCCCATGCCAAGGAGCAAGATGGCTGAACACTCACCACGTCCAAATCCAACGCGGGTGATGAAAGTTCAGCAGATCACGACCTGCACGCCTATCATCAAGCCATTATCGCACAAGCAGGCAATTATCTTCGAAAGGGAAGTCTCACTTCTGTAAGTGTGTAGTAGCATAGCGAACGCATCCTATAAATACTGCAACTGCCTGTGTATCAATCAGTCGTTTCTGCCATTGTTTCTGAGGATGGATCCGCGATAAAATTTGAAACCTCAGGTGAAAAAAGTTATTCTTCCCAACGATCACACCTGCTTCTTCTCAAACGCAGTCTGTTTTAACAAAGTTTACTGTTCACGCCATCCATGGGCAGACCGTGATCCCTATTCGTGTGTCTGTGTAGGATAGGGCAAGTCGCCAGGTGACCGGCCAGTTGCGAGGAGACTGGGTAAAGGTCACTCTACCCTCTCGCCCGTAGCTAAGATCCATAAAATTCCCTGCCTCGATACCTGAGCAGTCTTTCTGTTTCTCACCGATAACAGACAGTCATCAGGTATATTATACCGTCGGTGAGTTTAGATTTGGTAGGACACGGATATGTGTGTACTCCGCCCTGGATTGTCTTTCAAAAAAGTTCTATTTTTGCATTCAAGCAGGCATTTCTTTTTATATTTTTAACAACCATAGGTCTCATCTCCCACCAAAAGTTCGCATTCTCGCGCGGCCTTGCGCCCCAGTTCTGGACCTTACTGTTAAAAACTCGCAACATTCGGCGGCATTTGAACCCGCATAGCAGGGAAGGCCCTTACCCGAGGCCAATTCTTTACCGGTTGAGCTACAAAAGCCACGCCCTGCGCCGTTAATTGAATCGCACTTGGATCGATTTTACCCACCCAACGTTACCGCTCGTATGGAATCTACCAATACGGAACAGCAAGCTGACTGCCCAAACAGAATTTCCTAAGCAATCATTTCGAATCCATCGGAACGACTACTAGGCTGACTTACTCGGGTCAACTAAACTTAGCAAATCTGTAAAACTTCCTATATAAAACACACATCTTTGTCCGAACCTAGATTTAAGGGTCTTTGCATGATTCAGTCAACAAACTCGACTCTTCTAATTTTTCTGTTGTGTTCTTTCGACTTTCGATCTTCCGGTGGGCAAAAATGTGAAGCTTTCGGCTGTTGTACACAACCTCCCGACATTTTTACATTTAAAATGAATTAGCTAGGTGGTTTATCACCTAAGAACCGCAAGCATTTAGTGGCTACCCTTCATGTTGAAGTTCTATGTCTTCTTGAGTTCGAGGTCGCTCTACTCCTGATCGTAACTGGCTCCTTACTCACTCCCTACTGCTACAGCCATTCAGGAGTTTCTTACACCTGTAAGGCATGAGAGCTCGTTTTCACAGAGCTCTTTTCTCGTCCAAGGGCATTTACAGCCAACAAACCACACAACGCAAAAGTGACAGCATGTTTTGTGCCTTCTACCACACTTTGTATTTACGGTTGCCCACTATTCATTGTGCCTTCTTGTCTTGTGGTGGATATTTTTTACTTTTTCTCCTATGCAGGGCGTCTTAGGAAGCGTGTATCTTGACGATCAAGAGCTTTATTCATGGACAATGACGCCGATTGACACGCGAAACGCAATCCCAATTTCTCCTAGCCCCAACAGCTCGTGAGGCAGCTTGTTCTTTGATACCAACTTACTTTTCGTTTCCATTTTATTTCGCCGGCCCTCAACTTCTGTCTCTACTTTTTTTCTTCAGCCCCATGGCTCCCATCCTCCCCGAAGTCGGCCAGATATTCACGGGCAATCTAGAGGTGCCTGTCACAGACGGGCGACCTGAGGATACATTTGTCGTTTTGGACGGCTTTAAAAGGGTATGTTGAGGAGAGAATAAAAGTTCTCTACAACAAATCAAAAAGCAGTTCAGCTGGCCCTATTATTGGCCGTTTCGTAGGCTGTTGAAGTCTTAAAACATAATTTGCTCGCAGTTTACCATAGGACATCACCCCAGGGCGAATCCAATCGGTTTCTTTGCCTGTGTATCTGCTCCGGGGGGTGCTGCGCTTGCGTCGGCGCGGGAGACCAGACTAGGGCATCGCACACGTTAACCAGACTGCAAGGAATCCATACATCCCCAGCAGAATGCCGCGCTTAAGGGGAGGCCTATGGTGACGCGCCTAGGTGCAAGCTAATGTCATGTCAGCTTCGTGCGCCAAATTCCAACAGCGGATAGCTGATCGACTCGAACAGCGGACCGTTCAAGGGTAAAGGAAATATTGAGATCGACTGTGAGGTTCCATCCTCATAGTTCTATTGCAGGGGAGTTAAGTTAATAAGTGAAACCCCAGCCCGAGTGCGATCTTCAAGCCCGGTTCCTTGTGGGAAGGAGCAGAAGTGGGAGGCCAGAATAGAAGGAATAGTTTATTCTGTATAGAAGGAGTGGAGAATAGGTAGGAGGAAGTTGACGATCGGATCGCGCGTCCAGCCGCAAAAGGAGCTTCATCCGAAGTTTCTGAGCGTGGTGGCAGTCATTGTAACGAGGCCCTTTGTGAATCAATATTGAAGGGTGATTAACTAGACCGAGGGAGGCAAACTCGTGTTCGCATGTTAGTGGGCTACGGAAGACAAGCGCTCGCGCGGAGCGTGCGGCTGTCCTGAAGATAGACTGACACTTGCAATCACGTGACCTAATGCGTGGCGTGCGTGGGAGGTCACTGCAGTTCGTCAGTGCATTCCTCCTTATAACTACTCGAACGCACTCTGAAGCTATGATGATGCGCCATAAGTCGCGCCTTGGAAGGCTGCCTACTGACAAGACAACTCCCTCATGACAGGGGATCGGGCAGCGGTGACTCCTGTTCAATGTGGCCTTAATGACACCTCCGTTTAGTGGAGTCCAAGCCTTCACCCTTGTTTCTTTAGAAACCTAGTGTGGACCCAGCACGCGTAGGTGGGTGGACCGGACGCGTGTGGCACGCGTAGACGGGCGGATCAGGTGCACATGGCACGTGTAAGCGTCTTATTTATCACTGTTAACCACTGTGTCCGATCCTGCCTCTAGTTTTACTGGCTACGCTCCCACCGGGTCTAGATGAGCAGGGGAGGAAAGTGCTATCACTATGCACTAATTTATATACAATTCCCCGTCGTGCAACCACCATGCTGTGTAGAGCACGATGGATACCGTCATTCACCATGTTCAAACTGAAGATATGCCTTGGATCTCTTTTCACTCTTAAAGTATCAGTTTTAGTTCTCATCATTCTATTGTCGATACAAAATATTGTTTTTTTTTGCCCATCTGCCTGACTCATAGGGTGTTCTCATGATCAACGATGTTATCATCGGACGCTATGATCCTGATGCCGGACCTCAAATCAGTCTTTACATTCCAGCAAATTTCCTCATTCTGGGCACCAACACTGTCAAGGTCCTAGAGCTGAGTGGGCGTAAAGGACAATGCTATAAAAATGCGGCCAAATGCTCGGTCACTTTTAGGGACTCTATGCTGTGGCGTAAATGATGTCTCTCTGTGGGCCTGCTTCCTGTTCGCTCTCCCCGTCTGTACCTCCCGCTGCGCACCAAACGCTCATCTTTTTAGGTGCATTGCTAAGATCGATCTTGCTAGTTTCCACTTTTTTAAGACTACTTTCGCTTCTACTAACCTCAGCTGTTTCCTCTCTTTTTACACGTTGATTTTTGTTAGTTCTACCTGCTTGTGTTTGTTATTTATGGTCAAAAAATACAAAAAGGGGGGAGTCTACAACTGCGACAGGGGTTTTACTAGTCTCACCTTGCGGATTCTCACCCGAAAACTCCCGCCTCCCCGTCAAGGTCAACGCTGGATCCCGAGGGAGGTGAGTCCTCAAGGCTTGCCGTATTTATCAGATGTCATTGGCACGCGACCACATGCCAATCAAAATCACCAACTGCCGCCTTAGTCATGCTGGGCGCAGTGATTGCATGATCGCAGGCATTCACACCAAGCTTTGACGACCTACAGACTGTGCTGTCACGGATGAATGAGATCACGGCATTCTTCACCTTTTCGAGCTGCAGTCCTGAATGGGGGGTTAATGGGTGTCAGACTGAAGCGGTAGACAGCTTCAACTACCCAGGCCGCGGAACTGTTTTCAAATGGACAGAGTAAGGAAGACATTCTCACTCCTATAAATACTGTTCGCAGAGTTCTACCAATGTTCGGAAGGGGCCTATGGACCCCACGCGACATGTTCCTCGTCGCAAAGATCCACTCGAACCACCAGCATCCGTCTAGTCAGTCCTGCACGGTTGTGAATGCTAGTCTGTGCGGGTGTGCGAAAACTGGTGTTTGGTTGCCATCTGATGAGCCATCCTTCGAATGAAGTTCATCATATCCAAATGAAAGTATACTTGTTCCGATGATGCCCGGCGTTCTCCGTGAAGGCTGGGGTGCGTCCTTCGTCGTCTGCTCCAACGGTCATGATTGTTGCCCCTGATTCAACCATAGTGTCTGCCAGAGGAAAGCGTCTTATGGGAGGTCGGCTAAAAATCTGACTCGACAGAGTCCGCAAAGACGTGGAAGTGGATCTTGTACCTTGTTAGGGAGTTTCTGTTGAGGGGTGACAGAAAAAATCGAACTGTACAGATACTCTATGGCTAACGCTGGAGCTACAGTTTGAAGCCTATGTGATAACATAGCAACTGCACTCTTTAAATACTGCGCGTTCGTCGCGCATGCCCGCTGCTGACTGATTATGGGTTCGCGTGACCAAATCAAATTCTCGCTCCAGTGGTCGAGTATCCTGCTTCTCGACTGCTCCTCACGCTTGTATTTTCGCCGAACTCGAAACCTCAGCCTTAAGAACAACTCAGTTACCAAACACGACACCCACTGCCCCGCAAGAGTAATGCTGTCTGGCGCATATATTGCATTATGACAAGGTTAGTAGTTAGCCTGCCGTGTTCACCAACTGACCCCTTTACCAGCTTTTGCTTGTGATTTGGATGAAGACTTAGAGTGCACGTGGAGTTGATAGACGAGCTATTCTCTAACTCAAGATTCACGTCAAAAAATTAACGCATTTTGTGTGCTCGTGTGTTTCAGTAAGGACGAATCTATTAAAATGAATTTAGTCTAGCTGAACCTTTAATAGAAGCAACAGAACTGGTAAGACAAAGAGCCCGTGGCGCAGTTGCTTAGAGTGCTGGAATTCTGATCAACAGATCGCTGGTTCGAGCCTCGACTGGTGCACCACCTAGGGCTGGGTATGGCTGGCTGATGACGGCAAATGAGTTAGAAAAGGCCATTCCGGTCTCCTTTGTCTTAGCCAGCGATGCTCATCTGTCTGCACCATTAGCCATTGTGTGGCCTCTGGTGAGATTTACGAGTGAGTCCGCAACAGCTCGATGAGTATTCATCGCCGAGAACCAGAGTTGTTGATTACGACCTGACGATAGAAGTAGTATTTAAGGGCAGTGTATGAGAGTATCCTGGAGACATTTTGATCCTACTCTGAATGCTCTTCTGATGCGTACTTAGCCGTGGCAGTCGCCTGTCTGACTTTTCGAGCCCTGTTTTGCCGAAATCGTTTCTGGTCGTTTCCGGAAGTCAAACGTGTTTGTGTTACGTCTATCTAAATCGGCCTATACAGACACGCCCTTGTTAAACGCACTTGGACAGCGTCGGATGTGCCTCCCTCACTCGGCTGCCAACTTGGTCCAACCTACACGCCACCCCATCCGCACAGAATAGCGTACTTTCGGCCAGCATGCAGCCTCTCCTTTTCTAATTTGGGGCCGGGTCAAAAAATCAGCCGATGCTTTCGGCTTTGCAACACAAGTCCTTGATACCTCGGACTCTCCTACCCTGTCGTTTAAGTTACAGACTTCGCATGGACAGGTGGGCCGATGTGGTCTTACTGAGTCGGGTGTGATTGCCTCGGATAACACCGTCTCTAAGGCTGGCATGATGTTAGCGTAAATGCCGGGAATAGTTCAATCGATATAGGCACGGGAATGTTAAAGTGTCGATCTGGACTGGCAACATGTAGATTACTCAGCATGTTTATAATGTTCCGCAGCTTAGTCCTAAAGTTGGAATTACTGTGAATGCTACCTCTATAGCGTTGTTCCATGGGATTGCACCTTCGCCTTAACCTACTGTATTCCTTTCATTTTTAGAGCATTTAATGTTGGTCGACGCTCTACGAAAATTTTCGGTAATTTTTAGTTTATTTCGAGGCATTTTAGTGGGTCCTCCGAGGTTTCCATCCGATTGGAATCCACCACCACTTCTAGAAAGTCACTTTGGCAGACATCACCTGACACCCACCAAAGTTGTGTCCGCCTCAAATCGAAAATATGCCGAGAACACCAATTGATTTAAGGATCCGGTTGTTCATTATTTGATCTAGTGACTTCATGCTATAAATCGACCTGAATAAAAGAAACTGGGTATCAGTGCTTTACGTTCATCGATTAGTTTTGACAGACTGCCTGGGCTTCCAAATTATAGAGAAGGCTTGTAAGGATGAAGGACCCGTAAACCCTGAATATGTTTTAAAACTCGCTGTGACTAATTCAGACTGAGGACTACAACTTGCCAATGGTGCATACAGTCTCGGTTTTCGTGTGTGCCCTTTTTCGTTGGTGTTGATGCTGCTTGAGACAGGTGGGCCGAGTGCGATTGACTGGGCTGGGATGGTGTAGGCGGTAATGCCAGGACTGACTCAGTGGATATAGGAACGAGTGTTTGAGTGTCTATATGGGCTTGAAACATGCATTCAAGACCAAGACAGGAGTAGAGATTACTTAGCATGTTTACAGTGGTCCGCAGCTTAGTACTAACATTGGAGTTACGGCGAATGCTACATGTTCCCTGGGATTGCACTTTCGCCGGAGCCTACTGTATTCTATTCATTCACTTAGAATTTAATGTTCGTCGAACCTGTACGAAGAGTTCAGGTGATTGTTACTTTGTTTCGAGGTATCTTAGTGAGTCATTCGAGGTGTTCCTTCCGGTAGAAATTCATCACTGCTTCTAGACCAGTTGCCTTGGCAAGCATCATCTGACACCCACCAGGGCTGCATCTGCCTCAAACTGAAAAGATGCCGAGAATGCTAGTCGACTTCAGTACCTGGTTGTTCGCGATTCGTTCCAGTGACTTAAACTGAACGTCAATGGTTTATGTTTTTCGCTTGATTTTGACTCGCCGCCTAGGCGTCTGGATCGTCGAGAAATGCTGTTAGGATGAAATACACGTAAACCCTGGGTATGATGTAAAAAACGCTGTGACTAATGCTAAGCGAAGACTACAACTCCCCAAGCGTTCAGGTGCAGTCTTGAGTGACGTGTGTGCATTTTTTCGTTGATGTCAAGGCTGTTCTTTCTATAAGTAGTAAAACATGGTCACAAAGGCGAGACTCCGAACGCTAACTCCACAGCTGACATCCGTCAATGATTGCGGGCTTCGCTGCGCGCGTGCCAGGACAGTCTGAGGTCGGCGCGCCTAGGCAAAAAGAATTGCAGGCCCTGCCGCCTGTCCTCTTCGGCTGCAGTATTTAATGCGCAGTAAATTTCGCTCATGCTGGTATCGCGGACTTTTCGTTATAGGTCGGATTTTACTCTATTTCCTATTGGTTCAGCCAGACTGAGATCTACAAGATTTATAGAGAGCGCACAGCCGAACATACTCGAGGTCATTTTTGAGTCATATCGCACCTCAGTTCGCACAGGAGGCATTACTGGATTTGACTTGATGTTCGCTAGGCGGGCAATGGTCCGCCATAAAATTGCCTGATCAGCTAATATTTTCTAGGTACTTAGACGTTATCAGGCTTTTTTCCGGAATTTTTTTTTCTATTTACGATGTCGAAGAGCCTGTAGTGACTAGCCCAACAGGAAGTGCATTTATGAACGCGTGTCGTTACTACCTCAAGTCGGAGTGCACTTTCGGAAGGCTTGTTAATTCCGGCCTCTGTAACGGCCAAACACAGGCCGACTCACACAGGACCTAGTGTGTCACCTACCGAGCAGACCTCACTTTAGACGCCATCCGCTGGCTTGCGGTTGTGCGGTCATCTGGTAGTCAAATTCTTACTGCTTATTCTCCCATTCATTCTGTGCATAATATACTCTTCCTAGCAATCTGGCCTTCCCACGACTTCTCTCATCTCCTAAGGAACCGGGCCTGAAAGATCACAACCTTTTGGGTTAACCTTAATAGCCTTAACGACCCCTCGATAAATCTTCCGAAATCAATCAAAAAACATATACAACGGAGCCGTTGTTAACGAGTTTAATGTGTTCCGGTCCTGAGCTCGTCGTATGAAACGCACATCATGCGAAACACACTGTCCTATTTAAAATAATCGAAATAATGCTTTCCATCCCCCGAAAAACATTAATGTGAAATTTTATAATTTATTATAAATGCGCCTTGAAGGTTCGCTGTTGGCTTGAGGAAGGCAATGGGGAGATGCGGAGGAGGAGAGGGGTTACGGCGTGCAGGGCGAATCCACCTCTGAGTTAGGCATGCTCGTAACCAATTAAATTACAGGTCTTCACTGATTTGCTGCAGGCTACCGCGAATCCACACCCTGGGAGCAAGGCTCAGCGGCGCACAGAGGCACGCGCTGGCAGCTTTTTAACCGGGGGGACGGTCGTCAATCGAAAAAAAATTCGGCAAACGGCTCAATCGTTACCTGAAATGCTCGTAGATGGGATTGCTCGTCACACGAGGCCCCACTAGGCTTTAGTCTCTATTTCCTAGCGTTTCGTTTACAGCCGACGGTAGTTTCACCATGCTTGATGAATTCGTGTAGTCTCCGCCGTAAGCTCTTTCTTGCCCCGTTGCAAGGTCAGATGATTGAAACCTAGAGAAAAATTAAAGTGACACTTGGGAAAGGTATGATTTTTGAATACTTTTCGAAGCGTGGAAATAATGCAGGCTTTGCGGTTTCTTTCAGGGATTTGAGAACCACCATATTTGTAGACCTCCGCAGGAATTACGTCAGAGTTGATGCCGTGCGTTTATTGAGTTTTTACAGGGACGTCGACCTACCAAGACCAATGCTGCCTTTTTTGTGATTGCGTTTTCGCAGATTAAAGAAAACCGTACAATATCTGCGATTTCTCCAACAGCGTTATTGCTCCTCTGAGCTTATCAGCTGCGCAGTTTCAGTGCGTTGGATGCCACAGGCTGCCTTGCGGGTCGGAAAGTTCTCAGTTTTGCATACACTATCTGTGGAGTAAGTCGGCCAAGCTGCATTTCGCTTGACTTCTACTACGTTTGATTTAGATATCGGAAGTATACGGCTTTCTTATGAAATCTTGCCTTTTGGAGAGCAGAAATTTGATTCATTGATCGGCGCAAAGTTCCAGAATTTCCTGTTACATCCTATAGGTATCCAGAAGGTACGGGGAAAGGAATTCTTTCCCTCCTATTCCGGAGGCATTGCGCTAATTCCAAGCGAAATTAGGTCTAAAGTTCAATTTAGGGTTAGGGTTCTGCCTTGATACTAATCAAACTTTCTTGAAATCTCATGAACTTTAGTAGAAAGACCCTATAACGCGAACTCAGACCATGCTCGTTCCCCCAGAGACTTACAGCAGTAAAGGAACGATTTTCCTTAAAAAGAAGGCATCCTGCGGTTTAAGAATAATGTTTCAGAAAAGCGGAAGATTCCGGACAAAGGAAAATCAGTGTAACTAAATAAACTTAAGTTTTAGATATAAAGTAGCTTCCATTTAATGTCCTTAATGTGCTGAAACCCATGGGAAAAACGAAAGAAAAGCATTAGAAGACCGTATTGGGATCAAGGCTTAATCGCTACTTCAAAAACAAGATAAAGACAAAAACATGGTTGCCTGTCTTAGGCCTGTAGGTTCACATATTCTGACGCCATATGGACTGCCAAAATTACACAAGCCAGGAGGATGTCTATGACCAATTTTATCAGTGAATAATTCACCGCAAGGTAAGGTTGCTCAGAGATTAGTCTAACAAATTGCATTTATCAGATGCAAACTTGCCGTTCACATTACAAAGATGCTATTTCATTCGTAAGTGCGCTGAATAGTAAACATTTACGGAATCAGTATATTATATCACTAGACATGCAAAGTCTGCTCAAAAACGTGCCACTGAGTGACACCATGGACATAATTTATTAATGTGCAGATGAAGCCTCTCTCGAACCAGGCCAACTGTGGTAACTAATACAGGTATGCACGAAGAATGTACAGTTAAACAGAGAGTTGTATCGACGGTGTATCGATAGACAATCGACTGAAAAAAATCTTAGCGGACATCTTCCTGTAACTTACAAAAACTGCCTGCTACAGACAATACACGCACGACATTTTTGCCATATTTTAAAAGCATAAAGTCAGAACATTACTACTTAAATTTATGAGTTAAGCGCCTGCAAAGATCAAATTTACGGTCGAACATGATGAGAAGGTCATTCTGGCATTCTTAGATGTTCTTATACGCAGGCGGGCAGATGGTTCCATTCAGAGGTTCATTTATCGGAAGGTCACATATAAAGGGCAGTACATGCACCTCCTGAATTTCGTTCCGACTCAGATGAAACGGAACTTGGTTTAGTGCCTATTCTATAGAGCCACTGAAATCTGCTCTTCAGATACGACTGACGAAACGATCAGTTTCCTAAAGAAAAAGTCTTTTTTAAACGCCATGTGGAGAAACTCACCGATAACTATTGCCACTTCAGTCAAGAAAGTCCTCCTGAAATATCCGTGCAAAAAAGGCAGTAAGTATCTTCCTCCTTTTCCAGTGTGATAATGTTATCAAGCGACGATTTTGATGCATGATTGAACGAACGTATACTGCCTGTAAGTGGTTGTTTTTAAACACAACAACAGCTATTTCAGGTACACCAACTGCAGACATTTCACCTAGGCACGCAACATGAAACTGTTTTTATGAGTTTACATGCCGTTGCGGATGCACATATATTGGGCGCACACAAAGGCAGTTGTCAACGCGGTCAGCTGAACATTTGCCGAAGTGGCTGCTAAGGACGGAATATAATATACCTAAGAGTTGGATCACAAAGCACGTGCTGGACACTGGTCATAAGGTCGAGGCAAGGATTGCCTTCAAATTCGTACTTCGGGCGACGACCGGACGTCTCCTACGATTTGTAGAGGCCGCTGCAATACGGAGAAGAAGACCAGAACTCTGTGACCGTCTGAATCACGTGATCAAGCTCGTACTGCGATGGCAATTATCAATAAAGGACATAACCCCATTCTCCACTTCTCATCTCACGCCCCCGCACGACCGACTGCCACCTTGCCCTTCCTTTTTATTACGCCTGGTAGGTTTCACTGTAACCCGAACTTCTTGTGTTCGATAATTGCCTCCGCCTCCTCTTCCCCTCGCCATGCTCACCCGCATCTTAGATCAAGGCCTCACACTTTATTTACCTAATCAGTTTCAGCTTTCTAAGGTTCGATACTTAACTGGACAGTTTATTCCATCTTTTTATTAGACGATCACCGTATGCAGTTGAATAAAGGGTCACGAAATTCTACGATGCCATTAACTCTTGTGCATCTCGTTGCCTTTTCCTTGGTTAAGTAGAATTGTTTTTAAGTTGCGAAAATGCCCATCAGCCATTTCTTATTGACATCTACCTATTCCCTATTCCTACCAATCAATTGTTCACACAAGTGACGAACATTATTTGCCGCATGCTTTAACTTGCATTCGGGACGCTTACGTACGCTCGCACACTGCTCTCCTGCATTTAAATAGAAGTGTCAGGCGCCTCAAATCCATTCAACAAACAAAATTAACCCTAAATATATGCCATCGATCTCCACCTTTAATGATTTAGGTAATTTAGATTTTGCTGCCAGAAGAGGCTAAGGGGGATTCCAGTTGCCGTATCTCACCTAGGTGCACCGTAATTGTAGCGATGGCGAGGCCGGGGAAGCCTAACAAACGCTGACACCCTAAGTGCAGACGGTCACAACGCAGAGCGGAGTGCGAGGGACGGTTAACAGGCGGCTGGTACGGCGAACCGTTACCACCTATGCAGAGCGGCTCGAAATGAATTGGCAGACTACGCCCGCGGATGAAAGGAGTGGCATATAACGAGAGCCAGGAGCCAGAGTATTCACTCTCTGAAGATGGATAGGCAAGAAAAATATCCAAAATGTCAGATCACAAATAAACCTCTCCCAGTGAACGCCCCTTCTCCTTCTGACTCACCTATGTGTCTCAAGTCGTCTGTTCTGGTTGCTGTCAGCGTCGGTATCCTTTGGAACATATACTTCCCTGTGTTAGACTGTGGTTTGACCACTTACACCTTATCTGAGATTAATGCTAAAACTAACAATCACATATAACAGTAACCAGAAAAACAACAAGACTTGAAATTTATGTAAAATGTTAAGAAAATAGTTACAATCTGAAGTCCTCGTGTATATAGGGATAAATTTGAAGCGGTAATCAGTGCATTCAAACACAAGGGACAGTATAGGAGAAATGGTGGCGAGAATGTTAAAGGTCAAAAATAGTGTGGGATCTCGTCAAAAGATCCCGTTTGCCTTCACTCAGGTACACAGTGTCATTATTATTCGTGGCTGATTTCGCAGCCTCATCTTTGACAGGAGAGCACGGTGCACGACTTGGCATCACTTGGCAACCATGCCAGTCTGCGTTGTGTTTGTTGAGGAAACGTTCCGTAGTAGACAAGGCCGCCGGCGGTGGGGACGACGGTGTTTGAGGTTCTCGATTAGGAAATAAATTTGTGTGCACTGAATTGTAACTGGGACGATTTGAACACCCTTAGCCTGTCTATCTGCTCTCTGTGTCGTCTTGATCCAGCAGATAAACCACATGAGAAAGGCCGACGATTAAACCATTTCGATTGGTGGAGGGACGCGCGCCGACTGCGTTGCGGGACTTCCAGGTCCCAACTGAATCTGGGAGTGTATTCCATAACGCACTCCGAGAGTGCACCGCTACCATTGCTGATATATCCGATCGTAACTAATAGGACTAAGATCTTGTGATGACTCACTTCGCGCAGACGATCAACGCGCGAAGGCTCACCGCTCTCGATGAGTGCATATGTACTGGTCACCTACGCCGGTCTCAAGGTCGAGCCCCTACTGGGAGACTGTATATTAGCCGTTTGAGAACTCAAGCCAACCAGAGTGAATCATTTCTTACAGTGCCTTCCGGTCAACTCAACTCTCTTCTTAGTATTTTCGCACTCATTCTGTAACGAATATATTCTTCCTACTACTCTGGCTTTCCAAGACTTCTCACCTCTCCTAGAGAATCGGGCCTGGAAGATCGCAGCCGTTAGGGTTAACCGTCTTAGCCTTAACACTTGGCGATATAGCTACCCGCGAATAGCTTAAATTTCCAATTACCGAACACCCACTTAGACACGTATGGCTGTCAACTTTAATATAAAAACACCGAGCACACCCTGAACTACTATCCAAAAATGCTCTTGTATTACTTGAAGTTCATATTACAACACCTTCAAAACATATGGCTTACAGCTACGCGTTTACAAACCTATGATTGCTATTCTTACCATGATGAAAACTAATCAAGTTGCCCCTACATTCAAACATACGCATATTTAATATATTTGAAAATAAGTCAACCATTCTTTGATCATAAAACATGCATTTACTCTCGAAACTGAATGAAAGTGATTGGCAAGTATTCATATATGCCTCATTAAAAAATACCGCAAATAAGCTGGAGACAACTGCATACATCTTCGCTTGATAGGGACCACACGCCGACTAACCTATTTTGGCTTATCTACAGGATAAAACGGACATCTTGGTGGGGTTACCGCCTGTGACGCAAGTTTGCAGAGCCACAGGAGGGCAGAATGGAGACAGAGTGAACTGAGCACCGCGTAGACCAGGCTAGTAGATTAGATCATCAATCTGGCAGAATGTGCATTCAATCTCACCTGCTCCATACGCGCTATCGTGTGGTGTTTAGGCTCATAGGGTTTAACCCTAACGGCTGTGAGATGACAGCGAAGTCATAGGAAGAGCAGAGTGATAGGGAGTGTATTCTGTACAGACGGAAAGGAGAGTATTGAGGACGAAGTATTGACGGCCGGAGCGCACGTCTAACCGCAAGGTGGGCAAGGTACGGAGTGATGTCTGGTGACAGACATTCAAGCGGCTACCATTAACTGCCTTCGTCTTATGCAGCCTTGAAAGTCACTGATTGGACCGCCCAAGGTTACGCACCGGCGTGGGCGCAGCCGAGACTGGGCGCGTTATTAAGTCGCGCCGGCCAGGGTGCCGGTAGTCAGCGTGACTGCAGCCTTAGCGTGATGAGTCAGCGATCACGGATTTCTACAGTGGCACTAACGCCTACTACGACCCCGCCGCAGTATTTATACCATTCATTCTGCCTGATTATATATCCAGTGAAAAGGCCTAGTTAAGAAAACTGGTGAAAGGAGATGGAGTAGTCGACGTAGCATAAACCTTCCGTCTACTCGTGTCTGGTCCGTAACCTAAGAAGACCTCATATTCAAACAGTAGCTTTCGTGTGACACGTCAGTCGTCCTCATCTGCTTCAGGGTTCAATCGATGCTTGGAGGGGGACTGTGACCGCTGAACATAACAGATGAGATTCCGACTGTAACTGTGTGTAGAACGATAACCTCGTGCGCTCATTTGGTGCGACTGCGACGCTCAGAACACCCCCAAGGGTCTCGCATACTGCATAGAGCTCCAACGCACAATAAGTCATTCATCTGTTATGGAAGGGGATAGCGGACGGAAGCTAAAGAGACTTTGTAAGAGGTGTTCCTAATGCAAGTGAAACAATGCTGTAGGCGAAAGCTGAATGTTACTTCCATTGGGTACATTAGCAGTGTTTTTCCAGGTATCTACCGGAATTCAGTCAGAATTACCTGTTATAGATATAGCGGTGTCTATATCGGTTGGATTTTCGTCAAAGAACCTGCGTTTGGAGGTTGTGGGGGAGTGAGGTGACGGGTATTGCGTAGCGTCGTAGTAATAAACGTAGCGACTTCAGTTACTTTTTAAGGTTTCGTGGGCGTCGTGAAGCTTGTGTGTATTGGCAGGCTACGTTCACGTGGCTCCTTCCTTAAGCGATAAAGGTACGCTTACACACACGATTGCAATAATGACCTGGCTCCTGCAAGCAGGCTTTCTCAGTTTCAAAGCTTTGCGAATCAATATTGCATGTTAAGTAACATTCTAAGGGCAATGACACGCGGTCTTTGAAGTAGTCTACCGCAATGTGTTAAGGTTTCTTAGGTTTAACCCCAACGGCTGCGATCTTCCAGGCCCGGTTCCTTAGGAGATGAGGGAAGTCTTGGAAAGCCAGAGTAGTACGAACAATATATTGTTCACAGAGTGATTTGAAGAATAGTTTATAGGAAGGTTGACTCGGTCTGACGTACCTTCGACCGTGAGAGCCGTGTGAGGGAGCAGCGGCGTCGCGTCCGCTCCGCGAGGGGGCAAAATGCCAGGTAAATTCTGGCGTCAGTAAGCGGGGGCGGCAGCCAAATCCTCGCTCAGTATTGCGGCCTTGATCGTGATTGGTTGGACCGCATGAAGGTATACACTGACGTGAGTGGTCCGTATCTCGTGTGCCAGTTTGCGTCTGGTCGGAAACAAGCCGAAAAGTAATTTACGCAGGGTCCTGCTCTGAGTGATCTTGTCTGTGACGTCAAGTGATAGGCGGGCGTCTGGCAGAAACGACAACTGTAAGTCCATTGCACTGAGAGCACAGAAACATTCGGTGCGAGGCCATAATAAGTGTCCTTATTTTTTCGTGAGAAAATGATCATCTTTTGTCGTCCTGAGAAACCCCCAATTAACTTTGACGTCTTTAAAATCTCACTTAATAGAGGGATGACAATCCAAAGCTCGAACAGTTGTGGTATCTTTGTTCCAGACTTCACGCAGTTCGACTTACTGAAGTGTAGCAATTTGCCAGCTTTAATTGTTTCGGCATGCCAATTCCAAACAGAGCTAATACACCCGACTGCTACCGGCAAATAAGAAGCTCTAGTTTACAATATTCAGCGACGGCTGCTCCGCTCAGACGAACGTCCTAATGAGAGTAATAAGCTACTGAGTGCGCCGGAAAAATGGGCTACTAGATGCAACGCAATTTGTTAGATAGGCTCTCTGAATTGTCCCACGCTTGACACAACCCAATCGGTTGAATTTTGTTGTCACTGACTTTTATGGTCTCAGGCAGAACCCCATCTGTTAGTCTATTAGCTCGCTGCCTAACATGTTGATGGTAGAGCGATGACCATTGATTGGAATGAGCTGCAGTCGTAGACGAGCCTTGCGGGTTGGAGTCTGGCGGTAATCAAAACTCTTTTATAGGTCTTGAATACCAAGGGATGCGGTGTACATAATATTTGTCCACAAGTCTCATTTTTAGACTGTGTAACATCCAATAACAACTCACTAAATATGCAGGCTTCAGACTTGATGATTTCAACTACTACACCGTTTGCAGGAAACGCCCCCGTATCCTCGCTACTTTTTACGCGCGATAAATAAGCATATTTAATCATTGCGTACATTGAGAAAATATGTGATTCTAGTTGAGATTTTTTCGCGCTTGGTGATGTCTCTCTCTCACGTGCTCTTTCTGGGCTATTTTCGCCTGTTCTTGAGGCGACTGCCTTCACTTTTGCCCCAATGATGCCACGCAGGTCCCTGGAGGTGCTGAGACCGCCAGTCACCTCCACGCTTGTGGAATATTACAATCTAACGTTATCACAGTCCTTATATCCGAATCGGCATTTATCTCCGTTAGTGTGCCGACGTTAAGTGCGGACGAAGTGTAGGAAATGGTGCGGTTGTAAGAACAATGGCAGCTGCCTTTCCTTCATGCCCTCTTCAAGAGAAAACAGAAATCGAGACGACAGTTTATAGCGAGGCAACACAATACAGCTTCTTAGCTTTCACACCAACCCTCTGGTTGCTGACAAACGAAGCTGTGCGAGAACGCACTTTACTCGGATTCAGATTCAATGCACCCGGCCGGAGAAAGAAGTACGCAGGGCCCGATATCTCCGAAACTATTCGGAATAGATATCCGAAGAGTTTTAAACCGACGCCTATGCGTTCGATCATGGAGAATCGAAGCAGTATCAAGGATATGGCACGCTCTGCCATACCATAGAGAGGTGTCAGAAGCGACTGAGCGCTTCGCTGCGGAACAAGGTGTTGGAATTGGACAACGACCCAAAGCTCCATGAGCAGTAAAGTAATGAATATTAAGAACCGGCTAAATCCCAAAGAGCAATTCGATTTACGGTTTGATATCTCATGCATGAACCAGCCTTGTAACTACGCAGGTCAAACTGGAGGTATGCTCAAACCGCGTTTCGCAAGTTGCTGCTCTCCTCTACGAAACTGGCCATGAGTTCAGCTCCACAGCCGCAGGATACGCACCCACACCGGAAACAAGACGTGTCGAGAATAAATTGGATCCTGGTCCACGGATTAGAACTCAATCAATCGACGTATCGATCTGGCGGCGGCGTACAGAGCTCTGCGCAGCTACCTCCATACATGCGTCATTGATAGTTGGTTTGTTTACACTTTTTAAAATTTTCGGCTTTTTTGCTACGATTAACTCCTGTACGAATTTGAAAGCTGCTAACAATAAGCACTGTTCCGTTGTTCGCCCGGCCTTATCCTTTACTCATGCGAAAACCCGGAACGCAAACCTTCGCGTTTATTCATGATCCTGTTTGGCTATCCCGGGCTGATCAACTGTACTGACGTAGGTAGGAGCGCCTCAATCATTTCTAATTTCGTATATGCTCTGGAGGTTCCAGGCGACGATATTTTTATCCGTGAGATAGGATCTACTGTTAATCAACCCAACAGTTTTCTTGACGACCCAACCTACCTAGTTCCATAGCCTCCTGACCAACATCTGTGAGGTGGAAATTGTGTCCATTGAACATAGCAGCGAAAATTGCTACAATCGACCCTCAAGAGTGCACCTCGTTCATAGGTACCGCGTACAGCTTCCGTCACATTCTGTGCACAATAGAAAAAAATCAGGTCGAACGCCATACGCAGTTTTGTGGAACACCTGTCACCTCGTCAAAAATCCACGCAGCATTTAAAAAACCCTTCGTTTTCTGAAATTAAACTTTTCCATCCACGTCCTTAACGGTATGTAAGTACTTCGCAGCCGAGTTTACTACGGAACGGCATGCCATGGAAAACCCTCTTTCGATAGATTAGGGCGTTAACGGCAAATGGAGTCATTTTCTTAGTCGTCAGGGGTTCAAGACTCCGAGCGAGTGATGCAAACTTGGCTATTCGATACGCTGACAAATCCTGTTAATGCAGTAGTGCCGTGCGCTGCCTACCTTGACTGAGCGAATTGACACTGCGATCTTCATGAAAGCCTTCGTTGCCACACAAGCGCGGGACACTTTTTCCGTCAGTAGAAAGCTTCGGATAGATTCCATTTTTGGGTCTTCTTTTCGTCAAAGGGCTTTAAGGTTTCGGGACATTGTTTCGACTACTCTTGTGTGACGACGGTGTTAAGGCGGCCATTTGAAGATTTCCGGCCTTGAGCGCCACTGCACTGCTGACCTCTTAACTTGAGGAATCCCTGTAGATCGAATTTAAAAGATGGTAATTATAACCAAATATCGAAAACACGCGTTAGTGCGCACAAACAAGCTTTAAAAAAAAGACAGGGGTGTTTCAATCTCGCTAGGTCGAATACGCAAATAGAGCTCCATTTTTGTGGACTTACTCTTAGTCTAGGCAGACCCGTTGTGCTCTTAATATGGTTTACAACGGCCTAGAAGGGCACAATTGTTACGCGGTTTTCGCATAATGGCCCTCAAAACGCTTATTTGACTTGGCCCGGAATTGAGCAAGCACATTACATATACGAGATCATTTGTGAAGGTGAACATACACACGCTCACGATTGCAAACACAGGCTTACTTTCAATTACTTAATAGCTTCCCTAACCGTTATTGCCTACCGTCAGCAGCGTCTCAAGGCTTTCATATTTATGCCGGAAAACGTGGGAGTATTCCAAAACCCATGTGTGACGCCTCGCGAACCTCATTACAACGTCGACGAAAATTAACGAAGCCACGTGCAGATGTTTTGCAAGAATGGGTCGGACCTATTAAAACTCATCGCACGGCGCGTGTGGTCTAGGCGAAAAGACTAGACAAACGATATTTTCTTGCTACATTCGACATCGTTCAGCATAAATCGGACGATTCATGCTCAATTTTTCCTATGACTCATTAACCTGCGCCAAACAGCACTGCAAATGTAAACGGGACCGAATGCTACAAAGCAGCAGAGCTTCAATTTGATTACACTAAATGGTGAAACCTGTAGATCATTCGATACTTTCGCAGAACTTGGCTGTGGACAAATAGACCGTCCCCACGTAGACAATAAGACGTATTTTCCGACCGTTGGGTAAGGCCTCAGCGCCGGCGTGGGCCCAGAGGGCGAAGTAAGATAGGGACAACAAGAGGTAGGAATGCAGAAAGAGGATGAGAGCGGCTCCAGTGTGGAAGAACTAACAAGAGAACAGACGAATTTCGGGTGCATTATCTGAGGGGTATACCATCCAAGGAGAGCAGACCATCAATTGAGAATAAAAAGAGAGCAAGGACCCTGGGAGGTATTAATTTACATCAGACCAGAGGATGGAAAGACGGCATTACACAACAGATGCCATTTTGGAAATGTGGACGAAGTCCACGGACAGTGTACAGGCTTCAGTTAGTAATCATCGAGATCAAACTGGTCTTCAAACTCAATATCACCGCCAGCCATGTGTTGAAAGTCCACCTGGTAGCGGAGGATGCCTGAAAGAGAATACAGAAGAAGGTATGCACATTTTGGAGCTAGTTTCATCACCTATTGCAAAAATAATGGAGGTGCTGAACAGTATGAGTCGACAGAATATGCTTTCAGAAGACGAAGATGCGATCACTGGAGCAAGAGTTTTATTTGCCTGACGTTTCGGATTCCGTCGGGAAGCCTTAGTCATAGGTAATCGTAAACAGGTCTGAGACATGCATAGATAAGGGACCCCTTATCTGCGCATGTCTTAGACCTGTTTACGATTACCTATGACTAAGGCTTCCCGACGGAATCCGAAACGTCAGGCAAATAAAACTCTTGCTCCAGTGATCGCATCTTTGTCTTCTGAACTGCTTCCTGGGACTCGAATATTCGCTACTATTGGCAGAATATGCTTTGTCAGGATATTCCGGGTACCATCGTTTTTGTTTAAAAAATATTTTCTAATCTAAATTGTGTAAGTGGCATAGGATTAAATAATGCTAGTGTGAGAAGTGGCAGCTACGTAGGTTGTGACGGCCCCCTGTATGTCACTGGACAATCTGTCGGAAGGCTACACCCAGCACGACAGACTGGTGCGTTATGAAACGAACCCACAATTTCAACAAGCTTAAAAGATAACAAAGAAAACAGAAACACCCAGTGTCGTTCATTAGTTATTCTGATGCCCTTTAACATGAAAGTAGTTGCTCCTGAATACAAAAGTGTTACGCGTTCGGGGAATGGAGAATAGGGCCAATCGCTCGGCGAATAATTGTGCCCAGAAAAAATAATTCATTCTGCCGATATTATTCGAGAATGACTGATGCCCAAATTCAAAGTACTGAGAGGTAAATAAGGTCGTATAGAAGGCGGAAATCGCCCTTGCGCAAGGCCATGGACCAAATCGGACAGACACTGTTCGGTTCGGTCAGAGGTAAAATGATCGACATGAAAATTGTGTACCCGGGTCACAGAATATGGGCTAGCATCAAAATAACCTTATGGATGTAGGTTTGTTTCAGTCTCTGTCTCCTTTGGATAAGCCGGGGTCTAATGCCTGGAGCATACTGACCAAGCCTTTCAACTTCACCTTAAATGGATATTATAATATCTAAATTCTGGTTTTAAAAATTTGTAAACACTAGATGCAGTGCTGTCTGCATTTGGACCTCTCTACTGAATGAGGATGTTAACAGATGATTTTCCAATGACTATTACTGCCAAAAAATTCGCGAAGATGTGTGAATTCCACCTGCCTTTGCACTTGCGTTTAGGCCCCAAAGTCAAATGGTCGTGCCTCCTATTTCGTAAAAAACACAACGCGTGGCGCTCTTTAAATTCTTTACTAAATGCAGATCACGCTCTTATGCTCACAAACTAATAAGCGCACAGATATGGTGCCGCTTGAACAAACATCTCACGACTAATTTTTTTTCAGTTTTCTAAACTGAATTTTTTTCCGTACGAAATTTAAGGACGCCATTTTCCATAAAACTGAGATTAAAAGGGTATTTTGCCCACACTTTTCATGTCCGCATGTACAATATCTGATCTACCTCTTGAAATAACAATTTAAATGCAGAAAGATGCTTTCGATTAGGATAGTTAATTTTTGCGAGTATGTAATATTGATTTTTGTGCAACATGATCCCGAGGAATTTCGGTCACGGCAGGATGTCCAGATTAAAATGTATTTTGCTCAGACGGCCTACTAAATACCTACTAAGAAAAAATTCTACTGAAATAGTATGATTCTCTCCATTAAGTTTTGGTGCCCTCGTAAATCCAAACGTAATTTATAGAAAACATATAAAACCATGATGGATACATCCTGAAACAGATCGGTGTAGAATTAGCCACTACCATTTATACTCATGATCACAAACCGACAAGACAGCGGACCCGTGGCTCAATGGTTAAGACGTTTGCCTCTGACTGGAGAGACGCGAGTTCTAAACTCGAGTTTGGCAGCAATTTCCTAGGCAACACAGGAGCTGGGTATCACCAGCTGACGACGGCAAATAAGCCAGCAAAGGCGTTCCTGGGAGTCCCTATGTCTCGGCCGGTAATAGCTAACATATACTGGGTATCCCAAAAAATGTATACACATTCTGAGCAATTGTAACTTCGAGGTTTATTATTATTTTATTATTTTAAAGATGTAAAACTATTTAGAAGCATTATTTTATTGTTTTTCCACTCCCTTTTCACTAAATTTTAAATAATTGAGAAATATAAAAGCCATTGAGCATGATCGCGCCCAAATAAGAATGGAATTGTTGTTTGATGTGTGCGAGTCCATTGCTTCGCACTGTTAGCAGTGTCTGGATTAAATGGGCGTCAGTTTGAGAATTTACAATGAAAAAAACAATAAAATGATGCTTGTAAATAGTATTTCCATTTTTTAAATAAAAAAATTACAATAAATACCAAGTTTATAATTATTTGAAATGTGTATACATTTTGGGGACACCCTGTATATGTATATATAAATTCATTCAGAAATGTGCGAACACCGATCGAATAGGCTTCCGAACTAAACAAAGTTCATGTGGTGGTCAGAGGTTCCCAACGGGTGACCGCCTGCCAGGCCGATTCCGGCCAAGTATGACAGCATTTGGAGTAACTTGATACAGAACAGTTTCGGGCTTACATACCCGATCAGCAGGGACAGCAAATGGCAGGTGGCTAGGCGCTGATGAACTGCGGTTCGATGAAGTGGTTATGACCCATCTGATAGAAGCCAGTGGTGGACCAACTGCACCGTCTGAGAGTGCGTTTGTTTGTGTTGTTCGACCAGCTGGTGTTCAGGGTTATGCTTGGCTGATGAAGCCCGAAACAGTTTTGTATTAAGATACCCCCAAATGCTGTCACCCCCCCCCCCCTTACTGGTATATAAATATATATTATTTCTCATATTCATTTGGTAGCCACTTACGTCCTCGTAAACATATCATGCTAGCAGAAAATGCATCTTGAGGTTTAAAAGCACTTTTTTTCAAATTTATGAATGGTTTTTAGTCCGATCTGCGGTTGCACTGGGGCCTAGGCTTCTTATTTTACAGGCTGCAGACCTCCTGTGTAGTTAAATTATAATTTTTTTACATTGACATACAGAAGTGATCAAATTTTGTAATGAACATTAGCCATGTTGTATATTTCACGGGCAAATACATTATTATGCATTAAAATTTGGCGGCCTGAAAATATACCATGATTATAAACTTTGTAAGCTAATCGATAATGTTTCATTTAGTTTAAAATTGGATGACCTTATTTGTTTTGAAATGCGTAAAACGGAGGACATGTATTCCCAAGAAAAATAGATCTGAATTTATAAGAACGTTGAAAATATATGAGTAAATTCATAGTAAATAAGTTGCCTTTTTGTTACCGAGTAAGTATTTGCGGGCGGCTGGAAATAAGCTCGACCCAAAATTGACATCCTGAAGTGACTGAAACATATCCATCTAAATGACGCCTTCTAATCGAAAGCACATTTTATGAGACAGACAACAAACTGTACGCACGCGTGTACTTTCTCTATATCTACGTGCACACTAGGTTAATGTGCACATTTCACCGGTGGCCTTTAGAACGCGCAGTAATAAATTGATATCCTGGCTTGAATGAAATGCACTGGGATTGCGCTACCTGCTAGTGAATACTGAGACCCCAATCATTTCTGAATCAAAACCACATTCAATTAGTGGTCCATAAAGTAGGTTACCTACTGTAACTTAAAGTAGCTAACGGGCAATTCACTACGAGGCATTCTCCGAATATTCTGCAAATGCTACATACACCAGACGGCAGAGTCATCTAAACGCGGGGCGTGAAGGGTTTAATATGATACATTTCTGACAAGCCCTGGGGGGGGGGGCAGAATTAATACGTTAAGGTACGATTTGGGAAATGCCCTTGACTGAATAATGCGGATAGCAAGAATCAAAACAACATACAAAATGACGCTTATGTTGACACTTTAAAAACACTGAGGCTTTAAAAACACGCCAGAAGTTTAACTCGGATACCTTAGTGTACGAAATGATTGGAGTTATTGACAAATTGTCGGAAGTCTTTAAATGCAATTTTAAGTAGGCATAACTGCTTATACAGGAATCCCAATAAACATGGCACACATCGTGATGTGTCCCTTATGGCTGAAACCTTCTAGGCATAACTACGCGCCTTTTTCATATACGAACTTCGAGCAAGTGGAAAGAGAGTATCAGACGTAAGAGAGTAAATAATTAAGTGGCAAGCCGTCAGTAAGAGGGGTTCGTACGGTCTGCAGAAAAGGGTCGGAAGAAGACTACCAAACTGAATGTTGACATTCGGTTCAATGGCTTTCGACTATGACAATTAAGTGGTCATCACAAAGCTCAATCGGTCTTTTAATCAATACAAGCTGAATGATCAAGTTCAGTGTAGCACAAATGCAAGCGTTCAGTTTAAATACAATTGGTCGCGGGTAATCCTCATATCCACAGTTCACCTAGCGGATGCATTTAATTCAAATTAATGGTGGAATGACTAACCGAACGTCTACTTACCTCCAATGCCACCGAAACCGCGCACAAACTGAGAACCCTCCTGTGAACGGTCGGTGACAATTTCGAGGATGGCACCAAAGGATCGGTAGTTTAGCGCTAGCCAATCAAGTAGGAGCTGGCTGTCAACAATTTCCATTTCTGTTTGAGTTTCGGGATCGATGAAGTGGCTCCTGTCGCGTTCCTGTTCAGGCCGCAGGTGAATTATCTTGGTTTCTAAGTTAGAAAAGGTGGCACTTTAAACCTTGGTTTGACTTCGATCACTGAGTAGAAACTAATGAGGAAAAAATGACACGATGGGTGGCAGGTCTGGAGTCCACTTTCGATGAGGTAAGCTAAGATCCATGATAAAAAGCACAAATGACTAATAAATGTGCACCTTAGCGATACCAATAGATATGACATTACTGAACATTAAAAGGGCGAATAAAACTAACGAAGTGATACTTATACGTGGCGGTAATTAGTCCATTAAATGTGCACAGGAATCTATAAGTGCGGAATCCCACTTGAACGACTAGCAGTATCGAAACACTTAGTCTATATATTAGGCTGGTGTGTAGCGCATTATCAGATAAACGCACACTTTCCAAAAAGAACCGCAGTATCAGGCTGACTAGGCTGTAATAACTGAGACAAGTCCGAAAATATTGTTAACATTCCCCACTAAAAATTGATGAACCTGCAAAGGCGCCGAGACTAAAGTTCTGATCACTGGCGGGACGCTAACAATATGCAAAATGGGCCACTGCGGAGTAGAATGGACCGCTTATTTCCCACTACGGCTACAATTTGTGCATAGGACACAGCGAAACAGGCTCTGTTTCTGGAACGCCTAGCAACTGGCTACTCAATGTCTCCATAGGTAGCGTACGTCATAAACACTTTTAGTGAGGAAAAGCTGTGAACTAAGATGGCTTCTACGACTAGAAACTAAACAGTGCGTCTGTAGCAATCGTGCCACAAGGGTATGGTGAACGTTGGCCCAGGCACATTGACTACCAAAAAATGCTTCAAATACGACAACACATTGATAAATGAATCACTATTAAACAGTTCTGCTTGGCCAGTAAAAGGGCTGGGGAAACAAGCTCGAAGAAATTGTCTGGACAGCTACTGGACACTGTCTGTACGGAATATTCCCGGGAAACATTGCAGAATCAACGTCTTGAGATAATACCACGATCGAAGCTACGCCATTTGCAGGTACCCACAACCTGGGTAGATTAACGCAAGTGACCAGTCGAACTAGTGTACTATATCGGCAATGGGTCCCTGACATGAGATGTTAAAATGTGCAACTGCTTCACAGCCCTGATACCGAATAGCTGATAATGTTCACTGACCACCAGCAAAATGCGCGCGTCTGTCATCCGTTGGTAGTCAGGATCTCACGCACACATGCATCCAAGGAATTAATATCGTCGAGGTTAAGTCGTGTTTCCTATGCATACATAGATTATTGCGATTCTGTCGGTAGGGGTCACTTAGGTCGTACCAAGAACAGTGGGTCAGACGCCCTGACATCACAAAATTATGACAAGACAACAAAGTACAGGTTTGACTTGGTTGTATAGCCAGGTAGAAAGCAGAAGTAAATGACCTCTGGTCATTATTCCAGTGCTCAGGCTGTGACACCGTAAAACGACGACAAACAAGCGATGCCAAGACCATAAACAAGGAAATCCGGTCGCACATTAAGACCCGAGCTGACGAAGAAGTCAGTAGCCAATGGAGATCATTGAAGTTATCAGTCTTTGGGGCAGCTGAGAAAATTACTTGATTCACTCAGCTGCGCCGCAGTGATTGGATCAGTACAATGATCAAATAGCAGGAGTCAGGTCCCGCATGAGTAGGCCCGCTAACTCGCCCAGCGATGCGCCAATAGCTGAAGCAGACAAAGATTTTACATTCGTCTGTTCAGACAGAGATAGGTCCTGCATTGATGATCTTTCGTCAACTTCGTAAAATTACATGCGAATGGGATAACTATTGAATTGGAGTATAGATAGCCACCGTGGTCTCGTTTGCTCTTTTCTTCATTAAGATGCGTTCGAAGGGCTTGATAGGCCGTGGGAAGTATAGCACAACAGTTGATTGAGGTTGTCTCCGTGTGCCAGGCCTCGATTGTCCCCCTGACCACGCGGTCATTTCCTCGACCCAGGATTTCGGCATTCTGGAAGGAGAATTTATGTTCGGAATTCACGCAGTGTTCCGCCACCAACGATCGATCGTCCATCCTGTTGACTGCCCTGTTGTGTTCTGCCATTCGCGTCTGCAGTCGCTTCCCCGTCTCTCCGACATAGTCGGCCGCACACGAACCGCATTTGATCCGGTAAACGTTGGCAGTTTCACCTCGGGGCAGGGGGTCCTTCGGGCGCATAACCAGTTGTCGTATTGTCGCCTCTGGTCGGTGGGCGATGCCGACACCCAGGGGTTTCAGTAGACGGGAGACTGCCTCTGACACTCCATCAATGTAAGGCAGCGCACGCCATACTGTTGGTTGATCGGCTGTTGGACTTCGGTTCGGTCGAGACTGCCTGCCGCGTTCGATAAAGTTTCGGGGGTAACCGTTGGCCATGAAAAGGCGTTGGAGGTATTGCATTTCAGATTTCCGCTCATGTGGCTCGCTGCAGTGTGTTTCTGCCCGTTTGTACAGCGTTAGCACACAACTGCGTTTGTGGCATGCAGGGTGCTTGCTGTGGTAACTCAGGATTTGGCGCGTATTGGTGGCCTTCCTATA
>JAYGXS010000001.1:25751149-25784824 GCA_036362985.1 Ligula intestinalis
ACCAACGATCGATCGTCCATCCTGTTTACTGCCCTGTTGTGTTCTGCTATTCGCGTCTGCAGTCGCTTCCCCGTCTCTCCGACATAGTCGGCCGCACACGAACCGCATTTGATCCGGTAAACGTGGGCAGTTTCACCTCGGGGCAGGGGGTCCTTCGGGCGCATAACCAGTTGTCGTATTGTCGCCTCTGGTCGGTGGGCGATGCCGACACCCAGGGGTTTCAGTAGACGGGAGACTGCCTCTGACACTCCATCAATGTAAGGCAGCGCACGCCATACTGTTGGTTGATCGGCTGTTGGACTTCGGTTCGGTCGAGACTGCCTGCCGCGTTCGATAAAGTTTCGGGGGTAACCGTTGGCCATGAAAAGGCGTTGGAGGTATTGCATTTCAGATTTCCGCTCATGTGGCTCGCTGCAGTGTGTTTCTGCCCGTTTGTACAGCGTTAGCACACAACTGCGTTTGTGGCATGCAGGGTGCTTGCTGTGGTAACTCAGGATTTGGCGCGTATTGGTGGCCTTCCTATACACCGTCGTTCTGAGATTCCCATTCGTTTTTCGATGCACGAGTACGTCTAGACTCGGCAGTTGATTGTCGTTCTCGGTCTCCATCGTAAACTGGATGTCAGGAAACACAGAGTTCAGGAGATCGTGGAATTCCCGGACCATGTTCTGCTCAACGATGACGAAGGTATCGTCAACATACCGGGTCCAAAATTTTGGCCTAAAGTTTGCGAACACGAGTTTCGAATTTTTGAAGCACTGCCTCTGCGATAAAACCTGAGAGCGGCGATCCCATTGGCGTCCCCTTGATCTGTTCGTATGTCACCCCCTCGAAGGTGAAGAACGTCTTCAGGCAGATTTCTAGGAGTTGAAGGCGATGTCTCCGTTTCACCGTCTCGCTCGCCTCGTCGTGTTGGCTCTCGAGCAGTTCGCAGACCGTGTCGACTGCCAGGTCTTGTGGGATCGAAGTAAAGAGGGAGGTGACGTCGAATGACACCATGACCTCGTCTTCAGTGATTTGAACTCCCTTGAGACGTTCCAGGAATTGGGTGGCCGAACAAACCATCGTGGCCGTGTCTGACGTCAATGACTTCAGATTTCGAAATAGCCATTTAGCCAGATTAAATGTTGGTGCCCCACGTAATGACACGATTGGCCGTAGGGGAACACCGGCTTTGTGTACCTTTGGCAGTCATCAGCTCAGCCAGTTCATCCGGTCAGTCTGCGAGTGTGAAAGCAGATGGACGCATGAGCGCAAATAGGATTACCGGCCTAGAACGAATTCTTCGATCGATGACAACTCGGGAGCCGATGGTGGACACACCCATAGCTGAGCCACAACCGGAAGTGGCAATCATCAGCCCAGCCAGCTCATCCGGTCAGCCTGCAAGTGTGAAACCGGATGGACGTAGGGGCATAAGGAGGATTCCCGGCCTGGGAAGACAGCTCCGGTCAATGACGGCTGCAGAAACGCGAACACCGGAAGTTGACGAGAGACCCCTTGACTGAGGTTATTACGCTTCACAGGGCACGATGATTGAACATCCCGTCTAACCCCCTCCTCCCTCTCCCCCCCCCTCCTCTGTATTGGTTAAACCCTATTGACTATGACGGCCAGCACCTTTAAATACTGTGAGGCGCAGTACAATTACCACCTCTGATGACGGAAGCCTGTACGCTTTTGAAACGTCAGGAAAGTAAAACTATGGTTCCCGTGATCGCCTCTTCTCATTCATGCCCGGGGACTCGGATTTTCGCTTCTATTAGCAATATATATATATAAACTATTGACGCATAAATCACGGGCGAGGGCGGAGCGGGACGCCATCAAGACACTGAATGCTGACAGGAGCATCGTAGTAATGCCAGCAGACAAGGGGCGCTCCACAGTGGTACTCAATAAATCTGAATACCTCCGAAAGGCCCACGTTCTGCTCGATGACCAAAATGCCTACCGCCAGTGCGACGGAGATCCTATTAAGAAGATGGCGACACAAATCAACACAGCACTCGTGGAACTACGGAATAACGGTACCATCTCAAAAATCGAACCAAGCGATTCAGCCATGGCAAGATTCTATGGACTGCCAAAAGTGCACAAGCCCGGTGCTCCACTTCGGCCCATTGATTCTTTACGGGGAACACCGATATTCAATCTGTCGAAATGGTTGTTCCAACGTTTAAACTGTCTCATAACCGGCTCCGAAACAACGGTACGCTCGGCCGTATCATTCGCCGCTATTTGGTTTCCTTGCTGAGGCAGTCCTTCAGAAGTTAGAGACACTGGTGTTTACGAACCATAGACCAGTATTTTGGGCGCGGTACGTAGACGATACTTTCGTCGTCCTCAAGCGTGAAATGGTCTCTGAATTTCATACGATACTGAACTCCATTTTTGCCGACATTCAGTTCATAACAGAGGCTGAAAGCAACCGCAAGACTGACGGGACCCTAAAGACGACGGTATACCGAAAGGCAACCGACACACGTCAGGTACTCAGCTACCAAAGTAACCATCCTCTGGGCCACAAACGCAGCTGTGTGCGAACACTTTACAAAAGAGCAGAAACACATTGCAAAGAGACAGGTGGCAAAGCGGCTGAACTTAAATATCTTCGGCGGATGTTCATCTCTAACGGTTACCTTCGCAGTTTCCTAGAACGCAGCGGACAACCGAAACGAGCTGCAAGACCGGCGGTGGAACAACCTAAAATTTAGAGCAATGCCATACATTGAGAATGTTTCTGAAGCAGTCACTCGTCTGCTACAACCACTGGGTATTAGCGTAGCCTACAGACCTGAGGCAACAATAAGACGACTGGTTATGAGACCAAAGGCCCCTCTGTCCCGCGGAGAAACAGCAAACGTCGTCTACCATGTGAGCGAGCACGCAAGGGCAGTCGACAAGATGGATCCACTCTCGTTGGTGGCAGAACATTGTTCGGCTCCTGGACACACCTTCGCTTTTGATGACGCCGAAATCCTAGGCCGAGGAAGTGACCGAACAGCCAGAGAAACACTTGAAGCATGGCACACCGCGCCAAATTCCATCAACCGCGTACGATTCTCCCGGCGGTTTACCAGGCGTTACGCGTGCGGCTCAATCAAAGAAATCGCCGGCAGTAAGTTAGAGGGATCGCGACGACTAGCAACCCCACATCGCGCCAGAAAACAGGCGAGCGGGAACCTTCCCCAGATACCAATGCAGCCGTCAGCGACGCCACGGGCAACGTGAACCAACACGACCTCCCGTCGGGCTTGAACACAATTGCACATGATAACGGTCTCTGCATAAACACTGGTGGCGGAGTTCAATATTCCGCCGGCGAAACGAGCACGGAAAAGTGCCAACGGGGGACGCGAGCAGGACATGCAGCACCAACGCGATCGATGCAGATACCAGCAGGTCGGACAACACAAACAAACGCACTCACAGACGGCGCAGTTGGTCCACCACTGGTGTCTATCAGATGGTTCATAAGCACTTCATCGAACCACAGTTCATCAGCGCCTCGCCACCAGTGGTGGAAGGGCTGCGCCGTCTGTGATTGCATTTGTTGTTTTGTCCGACCAGCTGGTGTTCAGGGTTATGCTTGGCTGATGAGGGCTAATAAGCCCGAAACAGTTCTGTGTCAATTTACCCCCAGACGCTGTCATACCCCCCTTACTGCTATTATGATTTGGTCGGAATCGGCCTGGCAGGCGGTCACCTGTTGGGGACCTCTGACCACCACATGAACTTTGTTTAGTTCGGAAGCCTACTTGATCGGTGTTCACACATTTCTGAGTGAATATATACCCGATCAGCAGCAACAGCAAATGGCAGTTGGCGAGGCGCTGATGAACTTCGATTCGATGAAGTGCTTATGAACCATCTGATAGACACCAGTGGTGGACCAACTGCGCCGTCTGTGAGTGCGTTTGTTGGTGTTGTCCGACCTGCTGGTGTTCAGGGTTATGCTTGGCTGATGAAGGCTAATAAGACCGAAACAGTTCTGCATCAAGTTACCCCCAAATGCTGTCATATCTCCCTTACTGATATATAGATACATATATATAGCGACATAGACGCGTACACCGATCTGTCAGAGGACCCACTTGTCCCCCATATTGCCTTTAGAGCTCTCTCTCACGAGCCCCCACCGCGAAGCGGCTAGGATATAGGCAGAAAGACATTACCAGCAAAGGCAGGGGACTATAGGGAGGCCTTCTCTGCCTTGTTAGGCGTCATCGGCTAGTGATACCCAACCCCAGTATGGCCGCGGAAATTGCTGCCATACCTAGATTTGAACTCGCGATCTCTCCCATCAGGGCGAACGGCCTAACGTTTGAGCAACGAGCTCACAGTCTAGCTGGTATTAGATCGGGAATATACAGTGACATAGACGCATACACCGATCTGTTAGAGGACCCACTCGTCCCCCCATATTGCCTTTAGAGATCTCTCGCGAGCCTCCACCGCGAGGCGGCTAGGATATATATATATATATATTCACTCCGGAATGTGCGAACACCGATCGAATAGGCTTCCGAACTAAACAAAGTTCATGTGGTGGTCAGAGGTCCCCAACGGCTGACCGCCGGCCAGGCCGATTCCGGCCAAGTCATAATAGCAGTAAGGGGGGTATGACAGCGTCTGGGGGTAACCTGATACAGAACTGTTTCGGGCTTATTAGCCTTCATCAGCCAAGCATAACCCTGAACACCAGCTGGTCGGACAACACAAACAAACGCACTTACAGACGGCGCAGTTGGTCCACCACTGGTGTCTATCAGATGGGTCATAAGCACTTCATCGAACCGCAGTTCATCAGCGCCTCGCCACCTGCCATTTGCTGTCACTGCTGATCGGGTATATATTCACCCCCCTTACTGCTATTATGACTTGGCCGGAATCGGCCTGGCAGGCGGTCAGCCGTTGGGGACCTCTGACCACCACATGAACTTTGTTTAGTTCGGAAGCCTATTCGATCGGTGTTCGCACATTCCTGAGTGAATATATATATATATATTCACTCTTCAAAGATGAACTGCTAACAAATGGAATACAACCTCAATGCAGATAAGGAATCGACAGCAGGCAGTAGCGTGTCGGTGCCATTTCAACTCCGGTGCAAATGGATAATCACTTCCCTTCGGGGAGATTTTTATCCCTCTTGCACCTTATTTAGCGACATAAGATTACGTCCCAATATAACATCTTCGTTCGGTGTTCAGTCACTGCCGTGATTTATAAGTCGAAAGTGTGGCACCCTCATTTCTTGAGATAAAAAGACGGAAGGCGAATACAGCTCGGTAATGCTTGCGTTTGTCTTCAAAAAAATTGAGAAAGGTTAAGCGCGGGGACTACTGTGCATAAGTCTTGATGGTTTCAGAGCATGTTTTACACAGACAAGCCGCGTAAGTGGTATGGGCGCATTGACCGAATATTCTTACCATTGGGAATTCTGGAATTCCTTCATGACTGCCCGAAACAGACGGCCGTTGATTTGATAGACTTCGAATCAAGTCTACATTCTCACGATCATAAGCCTTGTAAAGGACGAATGTGCCACACCAATTATCGGCACTAAGAAGAAGAGATATGCCTAGTGGTCATCTTTTTTCAAATGGGTAGACTAATAGATACACTAAAATTCGGGTAGATGCCGCCTTCAGACATCCAGAATAAATCCGAAGGCATCTGTGAAGAAGCTACAATATCCTAAACCTTCAAAATCTTCTAGTGGAGACATTAGTAGCGTTAAACTGTATATGCAACTGTAAATCCTGGGATTCACTTATCAAAAGCGATCGAGATCTCGATACTTTTGGGATTATTACTTGAAGCTGAAGTGCACCGACTGCACGTTGAATGACAGCAGCAGGGAAGAAGAAAACGACTCGATCGCTGGGACATCAGGGCTGCTTTATGAATTGTTTGTTTGTCGCAGGCGCGTTTAAGCACTCTGCTGAAGCAGTTTTCTGCTGTCTTCGCCCATTAACACACAGCATTTGGTCTTCTCCTGTTCAATTATTTGGTGGTATTTGCGTAGTTTAGCGTGGCAATCTTGAATAAACAAATGAACCATTTTCTTGCCAGTTTGAAACATTGCAAATCTCGCCGCCTCCATATTCAGCGGGGATTTGTAACGAACACTCTTCGGCAGTACGTCATTGATCAAGGTAGATGTGCAGAAACCGGATATGCGAATAGGTTGAGGCCTCATGAAGGGTAAACTTTTCCATCGTCGGGCCGATCGAAGGGCATCGCGCCCAAATGAGTTGCCAATACAAGCGAGCATGCGAGTCCCAGGAAGAAACTGAGAAAACGACACGATCGCCGTCCCAGTATGACCTGCTTGGATGAATCAGTTCATTTTTTAATACATCGAAGTACGCTCCACTACATTATTTAGCGAGCCGTGCCCTAAGATTGCGTAAAACGTGTTCAACGGGTTTGTGAAGCCCGGGGGGAATAGTTCACTTGCAGCGAGTCAGAGTGGCCCACCTTTTTGTGACGTAAATCCAAAGACAGCGAAGTCTCCAATAAAAAGCGTTACTATTAGTAACAAAAGACCCTAGGATATCAAGTACCGGAAAAAAAAACTGTGTCGTAAACCTACTGGCTTTTCAGACCGCAAACTTTACACATACTCCAACTGGGAATTATGCAGTAAACGGGTAAGTACTTTGTCAAAGAGCACATCAGATTACGTTTTCAATAATTTTATTATGTACAAGGAGGTTGATGTAAAGTTTGGATATCGATAAGCATCTTAAAATAATGAATCGAAAACTAAAAATAGCTTCATATGGGGAGTTATCAGTGAAAAAATATATGACAGTTAGAGAATACATGAAAACAACCTTCTCGATAACGAAATGTGTATTTCATGTACAATATTGCTTTGTAGGAGTGGGGTGTGAAAAAAATAACAGTAAACTACTGTTGGCTACTACTATTGCATTTTTCGAAGAAAATAGTCTTCAAGAGAGAAACTTTTTTAGTTGACTATGTAGTAATCTTAAGTCCGCTTGCGTTAACACTTGCCTTCGGCTGAAAACTGAACCCAAGAACAGGTTTATAGACTACAGTTAGGCAACTAACTTAAGTTAATAACAAAGTGTTGGCACTAAACCAAGATACGAAAAAATATTGAAGAAAAAAAGGTAAATGATAAACGATAGAAACGAAGGGTGAAGTACAAATGAGACGGTCGAAGAAAAAAAAGCAGAAATAACAATTATCGCTTTTGTAATTACTAAGCCACAACTAGCAGGCTACCATTAACCTTGTTGCTTCGACTAAGGCCCAATTTTGTGTTACATACTCGCGGGCAAACACTGGTACGTATGCGCCAGAATAGCCAGACACACCAAACATTATTGAAGAGGATATGGTCATTGCTTTTTGTCGAAGGCATGGCGCACAAAATCACGAGATACTCACCTTCACCTGTTCCTGAGCTGAGAACGTAGCGAGTGACATTCAGGTTTTCCCACACTATAAGTGAATCTACGGCTCCCATTTCAAGGGCTCGGAGAGTGTCATCGACACCGAAGCAGAATTTGCCTGTGTCCTAGTCACGGCGATTACATTAGGAGACAGATTACCTGGGATATTTCGTCAAAGTACCGTTGAATAAGTTTCTTTTCCTGTATAAATTTGACGCCGGCAAGGGTGTCACTCGCCAGTTCGATAGCTTGGTTGAAGCCACTTTCACCGCCATAAGATATATCTACAATTTTGAGCACCTTGGCTTGCAATCGCTAGGAAACAATAGAAGGTAAAAAAGCACGAACCGCGTCGAACATCCCAGACTGACTTAAGTCGCTTTTGAAATCGGCAATACCAGCCAAAATAAGACCTTCGACATTAACCTTGTCATTCGTGATGAACATCTGAACGGCAGTTTCAGCAACCTTTCGAACGTAATTGTGACGTTTCTCCATTCTCAGTCGGGCAAAACGGACGGCGGACTGACCTCCTCGTCCGTGCTTTTTAGGTAGTTCAACGTTGAACTTATGTAAGACTTCACGGGTGTTCCCAGAGAGGGTGCCGAACAGAGCTCCGTTGCCATCCATGATTATAAATCCAAACTTGCTGTCATCGGTGAGAAGCGCGTTGAGTGCCTAACAAAACAACAAATTAAACCAGGTGCCCTACTTCGGTGTGGAATTTGTTGTCACATAAGTACAGGGATGTATTGACGGGGCGGAAGGGTTCAAAGTCAATGTTGACCTTCTTTTCCTTGCCATCATCGGTAATGATTGTTCCGCAATAAACAACGAGACCGTTGTTGGGCACTGACGTTGTTAATAGATGAAGTCCCAAGTACCTCTATTATAAAGTTTCAGCCTTTGTTGCACAGAAGTTATAGCACTCAAGACGGACAGTCTGTTGACCCGACTTTTTATGTTCGAAGCAGTGCCATATTCTTCAGCTAACATTTTGGCAATACGAGTTATCTGGTCCCTTGGTGGTATAATCAACGAGATCATACTGGTACCATTACTACACAGGATAAAAGCAAAAAGAAACCACTTGCCCACGCGCAGCTTCCAAACTTTTAATAAGCTTTTTAATTCTCCACATCTCCACATTCTTGTCGGCCTGAGTGACGGCGGTTTCGCCATTTGCAGCTGCCATTCCTCGATAAGCGGCCGACAAACACGGCTCAGTCTATTTAAAAGTGCCGCGTATCGTCTATTTTTCCGCGTGTAAAAGCAGTCAAGTTGAACCCTTAATACAATGCCTCAGAGATTCAGTTCAGTTAGTCGACTATTTGGAAGGCCAAATAGAAGTGTGCATTAACTTCACCTTCCTTTAATACGAATGATCAGCGAATGCATCTTTGGTGGTTACAAGTAAGTAAGTAAGTAAGCAAGTAAGTAATTGTAAGTAATTTTAATTGTAAGTAAGTAATTGTAGCGTAAGAAAATTTTTTGCAGTGTAAGCGAAGAAAATCTTCACCAGATAACCTGGTCAGTTAAGAATAAAAATAAGAGCTTCCTCTTCCAATTAAAGCATCTTTCATGTTTTGTTGTTTTCTATCCGAAAGCTCCAGCTAGGTATTTCATTCCGAAGACCAGCCGGCTAGTGAAAAACCTTTAAATGCTGAAGGCTAAAGGCTGTACGGAAAGACATAAAAGTGTAAGTTGCAGGAAATTGTTGATGACCGTTAAGAGCAGAGCGAAGATGCAAGTCAAAAATTCCGCTTACAACTTTCAAAGCGTGTTTATGGGTGCATGTTTCTTTCTTCTTCAATAAAATGGACTGAACTACAGTCGCAAGCAAACAAAATAATTAATAGCGCGTAAAAATTCGCCCAAACAAAAAGTTTCCTTCGTAATAACCACCAAGAAAGCCACAAATACCTAGCAGCTAATTGATATTTTCTGCTATTATATTCCCTTAGTTTTATACCGAAGATTTATGTCAGTGTATTTCCTGATCATAGTTATACTTGTCTGATGTTTCAGGCTCTTTCTCGGTTCAGTCATCAGCGATAAAACGTGTAAACGAAAGAAAACCAGCAGTTGTAGGAAACAGGGGCCAAATAACCGTTATGGAGTCAAGGGTTGGAAGGGGGAACAGTCAACCACTATTGGCATAAGTCCCAAGATGCTTGCGCAGTGCGATATATGCCGGCACCAGATCGGTACATCGATTGTCTGATACACTAAATTCATTCATGTGCATACAGCTTGCTTATTTTGACCATTAACGGATAGTTGCGATCGTGGCGGCTTCTCCTGTTTTCGTCGCGTTGATGACGGCCCCGGAAATGGACAAAGTCGTATCGTGGTCGCAGCTCCAATTTTTCGGGACGTTCTCGTGACTAGGCAGTCACGTCCCTGTGTGCCACTTCCGTTCAAGATATAAGTCGTGGTGGACCCCTTTACCTGCCGCCAACATAAACAGCTGCATCCTGGCATATTCTTCAAACAATTCATCCCACGAGCGACAGTTTTTCTCCGAAAAAACCACAAACTTCATCCCCTTTTGTGAATTCTTAGCCATGCCTAAGGAGTTTTTAACTGTCTGCTCTTCTTGCTCAGTTACACCCGCTGGCTCGTGTTAACTAACATCATCCCCTCTTATTATATTACTTAGAACAAGTAAGTAGACACCTACAATTACATAAACGACGTTCTTCGAAATGTTCGGCACAGATAGGAAGTTTAAAGGCATTTTCCTATAGTTCCCTTAATAAATTGACATCAAATGACTGAGTTCTCATCCTAAGCCCAGGCTTTAACCAATTCGCTGCCTGTTTTTTCTTGCCGGTGAGCAGCTTTCCTTCCTCGACGTACTCGCCATGCGAAGTTTTGATGGTGAAATCGATACAAGGGTCTACAGGGATATGGGATGCAGAAATTTGCCTCAATCAGTGTGCTACCTACATACTTGTCTTCCCATGGCAGTAGCCTATAATCCTTTGGACTTTCCTCTGAGATCTTGCAGGTGGATGTGAGCTCTTTCTATCCTTCTTACTTACTCTGTACAAGGGACTGTTTCTAAGTGGTAACGTTGGACTTTTAAGCAAGCCATTTCAGATGGGTTTTGTTCTCCGGTTTCTCCCAGTGGGGGCCTGTGGGTTATTTGCTGATGATGATTTATCAGCCATAACTGGCAAATTCCCCTCCTCCCCACTCATATCTCTGTTAATCCCAAAACAACCAGCATCTTCGAACAAAAGGGTTCTTCGTTTAAACTTCTCCTGGGCTTGATAGCAGACCGTAAACACTTATATGGTTATCTTCTGTACTTATTAAAGACTTCAACAGTTTTCGAAGATCACACACCTTTTCCATTTATGAAAGAAACTCGTTTTCTATGTTTATTCAACGTGATGATATAACTCTCTCTAAATGAAGAGAGATTGCCTTTTTTAATTGACAGTAACTTGGTTTGGTGAATTGAACGGTAACGTGATGACTGGGAAGCCGGTTTATCTATAAATATCCGATCCGGCATATGAGGGCTTTCGTCACCTGACGCTTTGCATAGAGGATGCGCAAGTTTATTTCCGGATTCACCTTTTGAAACTCCAATTTTTTATGTCTTACGTGAGATCTTATCTGCCCTGCTTTATAACTACACAAAAAGCTAAGACGAACCGACTGCAAAAAGCCTTCCTGGACCGCCTGGATAATCGCTAACAAAGCAGCAACGAGCGCGGGTGAGGGAAGTAGTCTCGATAGGGCACAAGTTTGAGGAAATCCAAGGGTAGCCTAAACGCAATGAAATGAGAAACTTCTTGTTGCATTGTATATTATGAGGATTACGGGCATTAACACTTGATGACCGCTCAACAGCGCCGGGAAGATTTTCGCTCGTATCGTTTTTATGCGTCAATGTTGACCCACATAAATACTACCTTTTTAGATTTGACGAACGCTTTCTTAATGCTGAACCACTAAGGGCTGTGAAAAATCATGCAGAAATTCAGCTGCTGTGCACGGTTCATTCACTTAATGCGTCAGCTGCATGATGTTTAACCGGTGAGTCCTACTGATGCTGGAAAGCTCTCCATACGTTTTGCAGTGGTATACCGAATGACAAGGCCACGACCTGTCTTCCCTCTTAAGTCGCATGTCCTCTACTACGTGGATTAACTCATACTGTGATGAACCTTTTAGTATATTCATTGCTCACAGGACTGATGGACATCCCCTAAGTAACTAGTGTATAAATAAAATAATTTCATATTTAATGAAGTGGTGCTACGGTTAAAATAATTACAAAGTAACTGATTACTGCACTTTGTGAGAAACCACATAAGATGCAGATGTGTTTAGTATAGTAGGCATTTAATTTTTTATCCGTCCTCATATAGTTATGTTAAAATAATGGTGAACACTCAGAAAAAAATATGGTGAACTAAGAAGGAAGCATTGGAAAATCTCCTACCATGAAAGCGGAAGCAGTTTTCAGCGGACCCCAGACTTATAAAACTAAAACGTAAGGAACGAAAACTGCTGGTTAACAATTAGCAGGTAAATTGACAGGAATTTTGCTACACAGTGAGATACGACCGTGGTTAATGGTGAGAATGTATGATGTTTCGAAACGCTTCTTGTCTTTGGAGAAATCCTATAGCAGCAAAGGTCACTGCTTACGGCCGTAGCACCGTCCGACTGGCTAGAGGAGCCACTATCAGGCAAATTAGATAGGCGGAGTTCGTCGCAGACAGCACTCTCGATATGACTAGGGACGCGTCAGCTAGTGAACCTGGCTCTTCACATGTGTACAAGTCAGCCAACCAGCCGTAGCGCCGTTTTCTCGCGCGCAATTTTCACGCATCTTCTGCCTAAAGTATAAGTGATGACTCAGTGGCTGCTGTGTCTCCCATATTGCCGGACTAATACTGAACCTTCCGTATTATATATGCCGTGAGAATGTGAATTGACTAAACACCCGTTGGTAACTTTTAGGCGTACATTGCTGCCTGCACTCCTGTAACTGTTTATCGGTGCCAGTTATTCTGCAGCATATCCGAAAAGCGATTCATTTTTTTGAAACAGGCCTGCAGAGTTTTGTAGAACCAATTTTAATGGGTTTTCAGTCTTTCTTCTTATGAGCAATTAATGTAAACAATTAAATTGCCATTTGCTCCACAGTGCAGATTTCTTACCCATGTTATCAGAGACAATTCCCTTTTCATATCTGGGCGGTACCTCCTCCAAATGCTTCTCTTAAGCGTTTTATTCAAAGTTAGTCAAGAAAACAATGAGAAAGTCGAATCACTGCGTAATATGACATGATTTTACATAGAGCACAGTTTAATAGTTTATGAGTAAATTTATCTGGCTGCCCCAGCACAGTGCATGTTCGCTAGTCAAATAAGTGTAATTAATGCGTAAGACTACATAATCAGGGCGTAAGAGCTCAAAAATTAAACTCCATTTTAAGTGAGTTCGAAAAAAGCTGCAACTGCGAAGCGTTTCACGACAGGTTCACTTCGAATCTGCTACCCCCTTCCGATATAAGCTCCCTTACCCTTTCAGGTCAGGTCATTCTCCATTTAGCGCCTCACATTCCATCAAGCAAAAGAGGCCAATGGGGGAATGCATGCACTCAGCTTTTGATAATCATATAAGTTATTTTTCATGCTATGTTACAGAACATGGCCTTTTCAGGAAAACGTGAATCCTGACGTTGTCGTAGGCCTACGATTATGGCCAGTTATTTCTGTTATTTCCACTTTAAGTCCAGATTAAAATTGAACGTGACATCCTTTTAATTAGCGTTTGTGGAACAGATTTTAAAAGCCTATCAGAAAGTTTACGCACTTCGGGTTTTCATGTGTTCAAATATGTTCAAGCTGATCCAGGAGTGTATTACCCTTGACTGTTAATGTGTTGACTGTCTCAAGGTCGTTACGACCTGAATACCCAAGAAGCCGCTACCCTGTACGATGTTTAGCTTTGTAACGAGCTTGTCTGATTTGAATCCTTTGGAGCTTTTCGCCGATCACTTGGCAAGACAGTTAAATGTCGATCTATATTCAGTCCGCTATCTGCTGACCATCGTTTTCGGTACCAATATACTTTATATTGATGTTGTAGGTTATCCTATTGCCATAATTTATGCGCTCTTCATTCGTGATCGTGGTGCACGTGCTTGCAATATCTACATTTTCCTTACGGGATTTGTCTTATCATGTTGGAACTTCGGTATATTGTCGCTTGTTTTTATTTCGAGGCTTTGATGTGATCCATCTGCTTGCCGGAATTACGTTAACTATTTCGACTCTGCGATTTTGCGGCCCGACGTCTACTGCCGTCGCTGTGACTTTCTCTTTTAATATGGTCCCTTTACGTTTCATTCTTACAAAACATTTAGATTTATTTGCTCATAGGCTACTACCTGGTCAATTACGGTACCTACGACATAAATTGGACGATGGCATATTGCATCCTTTGTCTCAGATTAATCGGCTTCTCTTGGGATTATAGGGATGGTGCTCTGCCCGAGGTTTGCCAGCTTGTAGTATTAATGCCTTTACTATCAGCCTTTGATTTTTTAAATTTAATTTTATTAATGAATTTCCTAACTGCGTTTATCTTCCCGAATGATGTAGCTACACGAAGCTTTACTGTCGGCGCCGTACACTGACTGCTCTGTTTTTCATTTTTTGCCTGCCGACGGCCTATTATTATGGTTTTTGCAGCTCGCGCTCCAATCTAGATAGTTAAACTACTGGCGACTCTGACTATTGGTTTGAAAATTTCTGTCTTCTTCCAGCGTGTCATACTGCCGGCAGATTTCAGACGCAGAACTGTTTTAGTCTTTGTGGTATTTTTATTTCTGAATGTAAAAACTTGGGTGCGCCAATAATCTGTCCGTATTTCGAATTTGTGAAGTCACACTGATTCACATTGTGAATTAAACATAACGCACCACTCATTTACTCACCTCACTTTGCGTTTTTCATTGGTTTCAGGGATTGATGAACACCAATTAATTCGACTATTTGAACGAAAAAAACCCAATATTGGTTGCAAAGATCACGAACAGCAAACAAACTACCGTGTAAAAGTCGGTCAAGTCATAACAGAGAGGGTTGGGTGGTAGAGTTCCCAATGAATGCGGGCAGATTGATGCAAAACCGTTTGGGGCTTTTTCTGCCACCAATGGGTCAATCATTACCATGAGTATCAGCTGCGATCGTATCCGGCGCGAATAGTCTACGGACGTTTTCGACATGGCATTTGGTTTTTGTTTGTGCCTTGACCACCCATACTAAGCTTTGTTTGCTTAAGAAAGTCACTGAATCGGTGCCTGTCCATTACTGAATTAGTAAATACTCGCTACAGACGAGGTTGTATAAATTACTTATGAATCATCTGGTAAATACCGTTCCTCGACCATTTGTGTTGTTTGCAAGTGCGTGTTTTTGTTTCTGATCACAAGTGTTAGTCAGTACTATTGTGAGCTACATAGGAGCCGGATAAACCCGAAACAGTTTTGTATCCTTGCAGGGATTTCAAAGGCATTGCCTATTACCCTCACTAAATAAACTGAAAATGAAAATCCCCATTTATGTCGTGGGGCTCCTTTGTAAATTCTGCTTTGTTGGGAGAAGTTTATCCTGGTTATTATATGCAAGTCTGTTTTATTTGAATAAACCCTGGCGTGAACTTTCCTGGACTGAAAATGAAAACAGTGACTATGTTAAAGTATTAATTCAGAGAAACGGTCCTACCATGGTAGCTGTTTGAAATTATATGTTAGGATGTCAAAAGTAACTAAGACCGGTTGTTGTAGTTTCTTTTCTCGGCTCCCCATAAAATATGTTAGCTCTGGTGGAGATTTGTTTGCATATGTGCATGCGAATTTCCCATAATTTTAATGTTCAGGTCAATGTTTCCTAGACAGATACCATTTCGCGTTAGTTTCCTAAAACCCGAACTCGGGACACCTCGCAGTAGAATAAATCTGCTTCTGATTGCATGCAGTCTCAGTTAATTTAACCACAAACCATGTTTTTTAATTGTCGGCTGTGTCTATACCGAATTAACATTATCTGTGAAGTCAGTGCTTGCAATTTTAAAGGGATATTTTCATTTTGAACATCATCAATTTTAACCATGCATGTGCGCACTTATTTGCCCAAAAGTCAACACTCCTATTATTTTTATGGGTTTCAGTAACTTCACCCCCCCAAAACATGCTGCTAGTATTTGCTTCTTTCGTGCTTTCTGTAGACGCCCGTAAGCGTTTTCTTATCCTTTATATCCCCTTTATTGTTTATTGCGTACTTACATCGTTCTGTTATAATACAGACAAAACTGTCAGAATATCAAAAATCGGCTGCATTCACAGAAATTCCCGGCCCTCTGGAAATTCTTGCCTTTTGCTTCGTACCAACGGCTTGTTTTGCTGGACCTCAGGTACCGCCGTATAGTTAATACTTTATTTTGCTTTGCTTGCCATTTCTTTCCAAAATGCGGCTTGGTCGCTCGACTTCCTGGTATAGTTACTTTGAGAACCGCAAGAATAGATAGCCTATGTGCTCGTTGTCCCCCCTTTATTCTTTCTGCTGTTGTGGGAGCGATTTATTTTGCATCTAAGCCAGAAAATCGATTCCGTCGAGTTAAAAAAATCCAGTTACAAATGTCACCCGTTTTTCTCAACACTTGGCAAGTATGAGGGGACGCTCTTTGCTTCCAGTTGGCAATCAGCTACCTACCCAATATTCACACCATCAAAAATCAATAATGAATACTGGTAGCATCTTTACTATCGCGTGAACCTTGATAGTAATTTTCAACATATATCTGAAATCCCCAGAGCAGATGCCGCTCTTCCAGTAGCTACGTCTCGATAGGTTTTCCTTTACTGATGTATAGTAGCACTTGAAATTTGTACTTGTACTCGCTGCGGTCGCGATCATGACTCATCTAGCCAGCTTCGATCATGTTCCGAACGATACTTCATCGCGCGTGACGATCCTTGCCAGCAGACCTGGAGTGTTCGATATATTCCCTTCGCCCGTGCCAGTGTCGAAAACCGAATACCGAAGGTCCAAGAACCATTTCCATGTCCTGATGGACTGATTCGAGCAAGATTTTGAGCCGACCCCTCTTCAACGTTTCCAATTGGGTAACAGTTTCGGGTTGAGGGCAGTAACATTGAGCTCATAAGCTTAACAATGAAAAGTGTGTCCAAACCACCTCAGTCGTCTTTCTTGGATGTTCTGGGTTATCCTTGCGATGTTGTCGCAGCGAGTGCGGACTGTCCCATTCGCGAAGAAGTCAGTGTACTTCACCCGAAGAATGGTCCTCAAGCGGTAGTGGTCAAATACCTTTAGTTTCCGTTCATCTTCCACGCGCATTGCCCAGCATTCGCAGCCGTATAGAAAAACGGACCGCAGCGATGCTTAGTACACGGGCAACTTCGTGGCAGTAGAAATATCGCGTCGGGTCCATAAGCACTTTCGAAGGCTGGAGAAATCTCGTCGAGGTACGTCGATTCGGGAGACAATACCATCCTTACTCTGTCCATTCGGCAGCAACCTCGCTCCCAGTTATTTGAAACGGTCTACTTCATCAGGTTGTTAGCTGTTATGTGGAACGGTGCCTTCTCTTGGGCAGGGATGCAGCGTAAGAACACTTCTGTCTTCTTGGCGTTTATGGACAAACCGACCAGTTTAGCGGCCTCGTTCACCCGCGACACCATAGACTTAGATTACCAAAGCTAGAAGCTAGTAAAGCGATATCATCGGTATAGTCGAGATCGGTCAATCTTTGATCAAATGCAAGCCCAAAACTGCCATCTTTACGTAGGGCCGTAGAGATTCACGACAGACGGAATCAAATGCAGTGGCAAAGTGAACAAAGCAGACGGCCGTTGGTTGTGTGTGTCGTAGCCCTTGTTGGATCAAGAGTCCCCGCCGGAGTCGAAACTGGTGATAGTTGGAAGACGGAGAGAAGCCGAAACATCAACCGGCTTGAGCCAAAGGTCCACGAGAATGAGTTGGGTGCCTAGCCGGGAACTGCGTGTGAAAAGATGTTGACAGTCATGCGGAGAGACGTCGCAGTCGGGACAGCTGTTGGTTGTGGACGGGTAGAGGCCGTGTTGGTACTGGCGAAGGAAAGTTGAGTAGGCACTGTGTAGTTCAGCCAAAGTATAGCAAGTGAATCTCGGGAGTTGTTGTTTCGGGGCCGCAATCGGAGGTGGATAGCCACCCAAAAGGGCCGTGGGATGGTAGCTAAGTTATGTTTCGAAGATGGGTCTCTAGTGAAGCAGCTGAAAGCCTGTCACTATGGCAGAGTCATCAACGAGTAGATCCGAGAAACACGAGCCAAAATCTTCCTTGTGGAGAGCTCTAATAGACGGCCGAACGCTGCAGCTGGGTTTAGAAGCGTGGCAACAGTGGTGATTAGATGAAGAAGTGGATCCGACAAAGCAAAGGGAGACCGAAATGGCCATTTCTGGCTTATTAGCCGTCATCAGCCAGTCATACCCAATCTCGAGGGTTGGCACCCCCTCGGTGATTAGCATGGGTGGGTAGCAAACAATTCCACCAAAACTGCTAGCCTAAGAGTACGTTGTGAGGGGCGACCAGCAGGACAGAGGCCTTTGCATGACGGTAAATAATAGGCGACATTTTATAGCAACCCGTGATTGAGCGGAGGGCGGCGTTCTGTGCTTACTAAAGGTGGCGGAGGCTGGAAGGGCTGATTTTAGGAGACCAGATAGGTGTCGCATAAGTGAAGTGCGACTTGGCCAGTGGTTTGAATGTGGTCGCCAAAGTCTTTCGCGCAGCCCCAGCATATGCCCGCTGGAGCCTTGCGGACCTTGGTGCAGCGGCTCACTTTGCCTGCGACCTCCCTAGCATGGTCCGCGAACGTGAAGAGCTGATCGAAACGGACGCCAAGGAGCTTGGGCTTACAGGCGAGCGGTAAAGACGCACCGTTGACGTAAAAACAGTGACGGATGGCTTGGTTGCCGAGATCGTCACCCCGCGCTTAGTGAAGAAGTTTACAACATCAGGTATGAACGCCGAAAGGAGCTGCACAGTCCGATCACTGTGATGGTGCCGGCAGAAGGTAACATAATCTACGTATGATACCACTTTCGCAGGTGCCCGAGGGGAGTGGAAGCTCTCACTTATAGATATTGAAAAGCGTCGGGCTGAGCACGCTTCCTTGAGGAACGTTGCAGGTCTGTTCACGGGGCTTAGAGATAGCGCCACGAAAAGTGACACCATCGTAGCGGCCATGAATGTAAGCCACAAACCATTGTACCAGGTCAGTCGGACGGCTCAGGGAGACCAAGTTCTGCAGAAGCTGATCATGGGAACGCAGTCGAAGACCGGTTGATTGAGACTGCCACGGTACGTGAAGTGAACGTCTCGAAGAGCGCCTTTGTTGTGCCACGACCTGAGCTGAGACCATGTTGATGGGAAGGCAGATCCGCCGCAGACGTCAGCATTGGATGTATGAGCCGTTCCAGGGTCTTCGCCAGCAGACTGCGGAGAGCAATTGGCCGTTGGTTATTGGTAGCTGTGGCGGAATTCAAGGACACATCTTACTGTGAATATCTGGTCTAAACATTCACGCCCTGCACGAAATTCGTGTTGGTTGGACCGAATCCTAGAGTCGCGCACTGACTGGAATCACCCGAGAAGAACAATAGCGGACGTTTTCACAGCGACACTGATAAGACGGATGCCGCGATAGTTCTTGCCTCTTGTTTTATCTCCCTTCGTGTAGACCAGCACAAGGGTGCCTAATTCGTAGTCATCAGGAGCCGCCTCGTCTCTACACGCTTGCTCACAGTCACTGTTCGCTGAAGCCCGTTCCACTGTGCGCCTCCAGTGTACGTGCTGAATAGGTAGCAACTAATTTGGCGGGGTATCTCGTCTTCCCAGGAGGAGAGCATAGGTTGTTCTCAGTAGATCCGTTGCCACGGATCCTCACGGTTGGGAAACTCTTTTAGGCGGCATCAGTGAGGCCGGCTGTAACAGAAATAGTCACAGTGGTACCAATTATAGGTACTTCAAGAAACTAATTTAATTGATAAAACAGCATGGACATTGTCAGCTTATGATGGAAAGTTTTTTTTCACGAACGGGACACTCATTTACCTAAATTAAACAATAGCTACAGACTGTAGTTCGTCCTATTTGAGGTTGACGTTTGCTTGTCAATCATAGGTTAACTTGCAGCCTAAGAACGACCGGCCCTTTTTCTTTTATAGCCTGCTTCTTTTTAGTAAATTGGTTTTATTGACGGTAAAATAAGTGTTTTACTGAAGATTCTTTGCCCTTATCGTAACGCAGACTAGTTGACAGTTGAGGCATCTTCCACAGACTTTCTATTGCTTTCTGACGCACTTGGGAGAGGTGCAGCTTTCATCGAGTCTCCAGCCTTTCCATGGGCTTTGTTGCGAATTCCCAACTAGCATGTGATTGTTTACAATACCCCCATCAAAATCCTCAAACCTCAGCTAGAATTGATAAGGCGGATTGAGGGTTGGAAAATGCCGTCGTCGTATATTTCCTAAACACTGAAGCTAACTGTTGCTCATCATTGCCTGATAATAGGCCTGTTCAACCCATATCTGGAAAGCAACAAATTCGTCAACCCAATTTTTTAATCGAGAATGCCAGAAGATTGACACGTGCACTTACTAATCACGCTGGTGGGACGTTAAAGAATCCTGGCCTAATCGTAGCGGTTATCAATGAACCGGAGTTTTATTCGAAAGCTCGAAAGATAGCTTGATTTAAAAAAGTCTGTGATACAACTGTCTTCTTATGCAATGTGCACTTTCACTTTACATAACTGCGTACGAAGCTCCTCATCTGTAGACCGTATTTATCATGTCGTGTCTTGTAATTACCTGTGATGTTGGCGAGTGCTGTCTTTGTACTACCCAGACGTGAGCTGCGGTTCCGTATACTTATATAGTTAAGGTCTGTGGGTGAGCAAGCACGTTTTTTTGATAAATTCTTGTCGGTCAGTACATTTATCTACGAACGCGGTACACAGTAAAACACCCGGTTAACAATCTTCGTCTTTTCATACAACAGTGTCGTGGGGCGATAAGAGACGGCTGGGTAAGCGGTAGAGTTTAATGGACCCGTTAAATGGGGGGGGGGGGGGGGAGAAAGAGAGGGTTCGGCGGTGTACATGCAGTTAGGTCACCATTGGCCATGCTAGACACGGAGCTTGCAGGACGCTCTTTTATGCATACAAACCTGGCTTTCGCAGCCTGAATTCAATCGCTTCTGTTGTTCCTAGCAGACGTTGTCCGAGGGAGTTGGGTTAGCTTGGGGGTACCTTATAAGTCCCCCAGAAGGTATCGTTTGCATCCAAAGGATGCCCAGACTCAACCGTCTGGTAAGATCTGGCTCATCAGCGGGTCCCCCAGCAGATAGGGAAAGCTTGGGAACCCACTGATGAGCCGGAACCCTCGCAGCTATGTCAAGTAGCGGCAGAATACCGGCGAAACATGTACCTCAGCCTTTTAGCAAGCACCTAGGCTGTTAGTATGGTAAGTTACAATACAATTTATCTTGATCACCACTTCGAAATGTCAGGTTCGCGTGCGGATCTAGCAGCATCAACATTTCTTTGAGTTCGCTTAAAGTTCTTTGTGTTTGTTCTTTGAAAGTTCTCCTGGCGGCACTACCAGTCTTTCATCGATCAAACGCTGCGCCCTGCTGTTGTTCTGAAAAACCGAACATTCATGCAAAAGTACTTCCACAACCCCAAGTGAGTTTTGCGTTTCATTTCTGCTTGTTTGCAACTGCTGACTGCTGATAGACAAGATCACAAGATCCACCAAGATCACAGCGGCCGTGCACGTGAATTTGTTTATTAGCAAAACTGACTTACGTGGCAGTTACTCCCCTCTGTGCTCATATTTCGATGATAAGTCAGCGAAAAGACGCCCGAAGATGGATGTATACGCCCCAACCGAGATTGGTTAACAGCTTTGGTCGCCTCGTGCACTCCTTAATAAAAGTCCAATCTCGATACTCTCAGACAAATTTATTCATCGTCATTAAGTCCAAAAAAATCTACAACACGTGGTGTCAAAGGTCAGGTAAAACACAGAATACAATGAACCTAAAAAACAGTACTACAAATGTAGCACCATGTCGGACAGCTTTTTGCACCGAAAAAAATCAGATCCCAAAGGTAGGTACGCTCTTTTACGAATCAGCGGCACGATGGTTCAGCCGACAAATACACGAGCCAGGAAGTTACGTTCCAGGTGGCTATCCACATGCTAGGGAGAAATCATTAATTCGAGGTAATGGAGGTCTGGGACCGAAATTGCAACTTCACAGAGCAGTCGTTGATAAACTTCGCCCTGTTACTGCGCGTTACGCTCCCGCAAGTTGACAGCACCGCCGCAGATCCTGCCCTGGAATTTTAGCTCCCAACCGCAGTTTTTTAAAAGTTTTTTATTCCAGTCTCTGAAGAGCGGAGGGAAAGGGGCCTGTGCAGGTTTGCAGACACAGCCTAATACGGGATCGCAAGAGTTACTGCACTACTTTTTACAGTTTCGTTTGGACTTATTATTTTCCTTACACCCTTGCGTTGTTGTTAGACACATCTTTCCTCTAATCTCACTTGACGTTTTTTAGACTGCATCGTACTCTGAGTCGTTTGGCCACGGGTATTCTCTTCATGGTCCTGCATGTTGCATCGCGGGGTTTTATACCGATGCAGTACATGTTGACTGAAGAATTTTTGAAGGTATTCAAGGCAAACTCTGCCCCGTCTTCCCTCCCTCCCTCTTCCCTCTTATTATCATACCGTGCTCATGCCGTGCTACCCAGTTGCCCAAGTTACATTTCTGCGAACGGCCCAATTTTGGCAGGCAATTTTCAAGGCGGTGAATGCGCATTACTAATTGCTGCCTTCATTACTAGTGCTACCATTATTAACTTTATCGGCCTTTTGATTTCAGCAGTCCAATTTCTTCTATCGTCTTGGCTACATGATCGCCTTCAGTCAGTTCTTAATCATGCGGTACCTCGGCATTTGGCTTTTTAGCGTGAGTATTGTCTATTGATTAACCCTTTGGTTTTTTCCGTTTATCGTTCCTTCCTTTCTGTCGTTCATTCACCTTCAATGTTAGCGTCTTCCACCCCCCCCCCCGCCTAACTGCGAGCTACTTGCAACATGTTCATGGTTTTGACACCTTCAGTGGATCTGCTATTTCGTACAATGGTAACCGGAATTCGCAAATGTCTGTTTGTTTAGAAAGTACTGATTAAGTAGGATTATCGGGCAGTCTAATTCCAAGATACATCAGTCAAGTCAGGATGCCTGCTTTTGAACCAACTTCTTTTCAGCAAAATGTATGCTATGAAAAATGGCAGTTTAGGTAGTATGCATTTTCCTCATTGACTTTCAGTGCCCTTATAAATTAGAAAAAAACATTTTTTATAGAAAACCTATAAAACACTATTTCTTCATGTACATTTTAGTTGAAAATTACACCTTACATTTTGCTACCAAACCACAGGACATCTTTCAGTTTTAAAAATGTCTTATTATAAGAATTTTAAGGCCGTCCAATTTATATTTATCAAGCAATGTATCCTTACATTTATTAATACTGTTTGTAAAGTATACAACCTGATCCATATCCATTTCGTAATTTTATGAGCACTATAAAATGCTATCCTAACATCGTAGAGAAATGCGCGATTTTCCTTGGGCGGAGTGTGTATGGCATGCAGTTTGAGAACCCTGAATGTAACGCTGCAAGTCGAGTTCAACGTGATTTGGAAATTGAAAAAGTCTTTTAAAATTGAAAGATACCCTTTCTTATCAAGTATTAAAATTCAAGAAGGCGTAATTTTCTACAAAATAAGTACGAGGAAGAATACTTGCATGCATCTTTTCTGAAAAGGGATATTTGAATTTACAGGGACATCGAAGATCAGTAAGAAAATGCGTACTAAATAAGTAGTAAAACTCAACTTAGATATATTAACCCATGCAATTATCTCCCCAGCCAATATTCGGTGCTAAAACTTAGTTGGGCCAAAGCAGCTAGCCCCTGTGTTGGCTGTGGCATGACGGCTTCTTTTTTTTCAGATCATCCAGAAAAGGCTACTGAGACGGTTTGAGCACAATCTTCCTCGGTCACCGCATAATTTTATTGTTATTACGCCAACCCATCGGGAATAAGCTAAGAGTTCAGATCAAACGTCTTCTCGGCACAGTTCTTAAAGGGGTATTTGGGTTTTCGGTATTTGGTCTTCGTTACTGAGAGGAGAAACGCGTCGAACACATCTGGTTCAACTCGTCACGCGTTGAGAAGTAGAATCTTCGAAATAATCGAGGCTGATTAGATGAAGGAGGACCACACCTCTACCAGGTACAAGTATAAACAAGGAAAGTCAAGTGCGAAATCAATGAGACTGACCGTATCAGGAGGAATCACACAAACACAATTGAAATTACTAACTAATATTCCACTGCTGAGCATCGTGTTTTGACCCGGCCTGGTACTCAGTACTAACACGAACCGTATGCGTGCTCGACTGCTGTCCTAACCACCAGCACGCCAGAGAAACAAAATACGATCGTTCACGAAAAAATGTATTACAAGCAGCAAATCATTCTTGCTGAAAAAACGCCGTGTATAGCATCCCATTCCGGTTGGCTAATATTCTGTCCAATCCGCTTCAAATGCTTTCTTTTAAACATGAACCAATCAGATCCCAGGGGAGCACTGTAGCGCGCATCTGCTTTTCTGTGAGATAAGATGCAGGTATTCTCAACACCTCAGTACCGCTTCTGGCGGGGCTTGACGTGTATCGCCTGTGCTTTTCGACGCACACGATTTGTGCAGTTTCTTGGAAGCTGTTTGCAGTCTGTAGGCAGGCGCGGAGTCATCAACTCGTGCCGAAAACGGACGAGGAGGAAGAGGAGGTACAGCAATGGGTTCGGAAATCGGCTGATCTGTTGAACTGTCGCAAGTGTCCAGTAGGATGTTGACAGGTAATGCGATGGCACTTATTCAGGTCTGGCTGCGTAACGGCACTGTCGCCGCCATTTCACAAACAGTGCGCATTTTCTCATCTGTCTTGGGTCCTTTGTTAAGTGGATAAGGAAGATTCGGATAGGTTCACCGAGTCCACTTGCGACAAGTGTATGCCCCAGTTCATTCATTAATTTCAAGAATTCCAAATTTGTAAGAAATTGTACCTTGCTGAAAGTTAGTATTATATATTGTTCATTTGAAATTTTTGTTTGCTGTGAAGTCTACCATGTAGCCTGTACGGATTTCTGTCGCTGTTTACAAACTGTGCTGTTTTTGCCGCGGGCTGTTTTACATCGGCAATAGGAAAGATTCGTGAAGACCCTCTTCTACTAAATACACACACTAGTCATTTTAAAGCTAAGATGTGGCGTGAGCAAATATTATTTTAAAAATATCTTGCAGTCATTCAACAATTTTAAAACCCTACTCGTTATATTTACTCCTAAAAAAGATTACGAGAAGGTACCAAAAAAACATGAATTCTTTTCTTTAGCCCTCCTGCCAGGTACGTATACAAGACCTGAATTGTGATCATCGTAGACTGGTTGCTTTATCATGATAAGGCACCTGCCCACACAGCGTTCAAGATCAACCAGTTTTTTTAAAAAAAAAGGTATGAAAACGGTTCCTCATTCGCCTTTCTCGCCCGACCTTTCCTCAGTGACTTCTTATTCCCTAAGAATGAGGAAAAAACCCTCAGGCAAAACGTTTTCGGAAAGTAGAAGAAACTAGGAAAATATCGTTGCAGGGACTTAACAACATCAGTCCGGAAGAATTTAAAAAAATGTTTCAGTATTGAAAAACCCCTCATCCAGTAGACGGTATTTTGAAGATGATAAATGCCTTTTAAGATTTTATCTTAAATAAAAAAGTAAAGTATTTCCGATTCTTTGGGTGCCCCTCATGCCATGAAGAGCGTTCTGAAGGTGAAGATGCGATCGTTGGAACAGGAAGTTTATTTGCCCGGCGTTTCGAGTTCCCCCTCGAACCAATCACCCTTCCTGGAAATCGCGCGTTTGCCTCTATCAGCCATCTGTTCGGGCGTGATGCGCTCCAATCGGCTCGACAGCGAGAAACATTTGCCCTTTGACAGTCTTATACCTATGCGTAGATTCGGTTTCTGTACAGGTTTCTCTACAATCATGTGTTGTCTAAGTGTCTTTCGTACAAACCTCCGATGAGTAAACCGTTGTTGAGATGAGCAGAAGAGTATTTTGTTTAAATCCTGTGTTAATATTAACTGTATTCGAGATAAGGGCATCGAAAATGGAGAAAAAAAGCAGTAATTAGACAATCATATTCTGCGATTGGCGTTCAGCGTTGAAAGGATCTTGGATCAAACATAAGCACATTCCTATGTGTGCATTAATTAGTGGCACATTTTCTCTGCTTAGCAAGTCGGACCGAACTCAAAGCTGCATTGACTCGTGGCATGCCCTTAACTATGCTAGCGTGTGGCACGCTATAGGTGTTCCGTCAACTCATTCTCATTTGCAGTCGGTTGTGCTCGGACAGTTTACTGGTGCATGGATAAGACCAATATGTACATTGAATACTCAAACAGTTTAAGATTGTCTTCTACTTGCAGTACTGCCCCATGGATCAGACGAGTTCACACATGCATATCTCGTACTTTATATACCTTTATTTTCACATCTGCATCTCTAGCGCTGTCATTTGTGCCTTTTACGCAAGTATAGCATTGCTACTCCAATTTTCTGTCCTACAGGAGGGTTCGTGCATCCTAATGGGTCTTGGTTGCACCGGGAATGTTCATGTCAAGTACCTCAGTGGTGACCAGTCGTCTTCGTCACCAAAGAACTACACGGGAACAGTGAATACGTCCACCTCCCGTAAGACAGCCATATTGGGCGGCGGTGCCACCGTGGACTACGATTTTCAGGCTCTCGAGAAGGACGTCCTCGAGGGCCGGGCCGTGGTCACTGAGGCTGACCACACGAAGTGCGCCAACATATCCGTCGTGCGTTTCATGTCGGCCACCAACACCGACCTTCTCGTCTCCTCCTTCAACATCAACACAAACAAGTGGATGCTCGAGTAAGTAGAATGTTTACTCCCCCAATTGCCGACGATCCCGGGCTCCCATACCAGGTAGTCCACACTTGGGATAGGTTATGACTTGCCGATGACGGCTAACAAACCGCAAATGACCATTCCAGTCTCCACTCCATCGTATGCGTGTGTTACTAGGCGCTGTGCGGCTGCCTGTCTCCATCATAGGGTAACAAAATGCAGCAAAGGCAAATATTTTGTTTTTGAAAACCTCTCAGGCACAATGTTTTAAAATTTGAAATCTCTGGAAGCGATATCAATAAAGTTGGTCGGCAAAAGCTGTGCTGATCCATAGTCACAGTTGACAGCCTAAATGCTTGATTTTTCTGAAGTCAGTAGAAACCGACCCAATCTGAGTACTGACGAGGACAAGGGGGTCTGTAGGTAGTCCTCCACTCTCCACGTCTTTTTGTCAAATAATTAGTTTAATTTTTTGGCTATGATGCGTCAACCCTGCCAAAAAAGCCCTGAAAATGTCCCCGCCTACCCAGTTATGAGTTATCATCATATTATTATCCTCAAATGCTTGTTTGTGGTAGCTTAACCCGTTTTCGTTCTGGCCTGTTTTCTGTTTTTAGATACGTGTATAAGCGCCTAAAGTTCCTAGGAAACAAGCAATTGTCACAAATGATTACACTCCTTTTCCTGTCAGTGTGGCATGGCTTTTACAGTGGATATTATGTGAACTTCTTCTTGGAATTCATCACGGTCTACTCGGAAAAAGAAGTAAGTAATGGGTCCTCCTTGGTTCACTGTTCCACAATTTTGTTTTCGAGGCTTTCTCTTACTACTGTGCAGTGAAGGCCGATCAGGCGATGGCATCGGCTGTAGCTGAGGTCTCCTGACTGACTGTCTGTTTATTTAATTGTCGTCATCGTCTTTTGATTGCTACATGATAAAAAACACCTTCTAGTGCATGAAGGTGCAATTTTTTGGACGTTTTTAATGACCACGGGCCCACCTCGTTTTCGCGCTGCCGTCCGTTCCGCTAACTTTAAAATCACCCGGATGGCTAGGTTGCGCATTTATCTGCGAACGAAATCGGCGTCATGCATTAATTCATATACATTGCAAAAACTGCAACTTCGGCTACATCTGCCCGAGTGTAACGCTCACTGTCGTCAGTTCCTCTCGCAAAACTGGAACTTTGGTCTGATGTGACTCGTAGGTAGAGGTGCGTTGTTATTTTTGACTTTGCTTGACACACACTACATCCCCCGCGCTCGGGTAACGTTTGCTGTGAATAACGAAGTCGCATTCTTCTACATACCAACGCCAGATATTCCGACAGAAAATCAGGACGAGAAAATACCTTAATATTCACAGTTTTGGCTCCTTTAATCGAAAGCGCGTAAAAAGTTGAGTTGGTCACCCACCCTTAGCCTCAGAATTCTGTCGTACGGGACCGGTGGTATTAACTTAGTTTAGTTTTTAGTTAATTATTTAACTCATTAGTTTAATTTCAGTAGTAAGTCTTCAAAATGGCTATTGAGAGATTCGCTCTCCGGAATAGTGGAGAATGTGTCACACAACAAAACAAAAAGAGTAAGACTTATTTTTAAGACTATCTTTTCTAGGAGTCGCAGCAAGTGAATTCGTAAGATTTCCGAAGGCTGCTATCTGGAGTGCTTTCACATAGAAAAATTACGCATATTCTTTACAAAGCCTCCGCGCCTATGGTTCGGGGAGAAGATGAGGTAAAGATCGTCTACCGCCGCAGGCCATGTCGTTGTGTATTTATTCATTCACCTGCTCCTGTGGAGCAGGCTACATTAGACATACGGCGATGCGTCTGGAGAAGAGAGCGCGGGAATACATACCTGTCTGGCTAGGTAAAAAGAAAAACGATCGATTGCAAATTCAATTGTCAGGTATGTAATCAAGACGAACCACCAACTCGATGTCAAAGGAACCCTTAAAATTGCCTACCGGACGCCTTCTCTCCGTCCTTATGGCAGGTAGTCAGCGTTCACAGCCCGCAAGTTCATTCTTTATGTAATCGTAATGACTTGATGATGAATTACTATTGATTAAGGGCCGGTAAATGGCTCCTTTCAGCACTTTTCAAATTTACCACGTGTAGGTAACACTGGCGAACCACAGGTCGCCGGTATTCTGAAACTCGGTGAGGTTGGACGGCTCAATTGAAGGATGGTTTCCTGTGGTTCGTAGACTTGAAACCAGGACACCTGCGGGATAGTGTCAGGTGGCGTCCAGTGAAGTGTCGGTTGAAGGCCGGTAATGTTCGCTTGTCGTTCGCGGTCTTTTAAGAGGTACCCAATTTTCTAGATTGACGCTGAACCCTCCTAGAATGTATCACGGCTGGTCCTTCGCGACTTCTTCAGTGCCACTCAGGTGCTCATAAGTCAGCCTGGGGGATCAGACAACGTCCGCGTTGCGCTGTGTCAGCCTTTTAAGCTTTCAACTTACGGCGCAAAGAGGAACCTCATAGTATACTCATCAATAAAACATAACCTCATTCACATGAAGCGTATTGTATATTTGCTATCCGACTCGCAACCATTGGTACATACACGTGACGCTTGTGCGCGGACGCGTCAGAAGTCGCCGTTGGTAGACCTAGCTGGTTATTAGGATTCAAGGACCCGATATAAACTTTTTTAAATATTATTCCCAACTGCGAAATTTGAATGGACGCACAGTCCGCAAGACCGTATGAATAAGTAAAGTCTATTTGCTAGTGACTTACTGGTTGCTGTGACATTGCTGTCGTCGGACTTTGCGGTCGGCTACCGGACATAGGCCTGCCGCGACAAACATCACGGCTCCTTATTCCTCGGACACAGTAGCCTTTGCTGAAGGCCGTCCGCCCGGTCCGCACTCGTAATTACTTCTGCTGGTAGTCAGTCTATGTTTTCTTGATTTCAGTCTGTGCTTCGGTCCCCTAACTTGAAGGCTACGTTGCCATCTTCTGCTGCGCCTTATCTGACCCTCAGATCGTTTTCTCTGGTCAGTGTTGTCAAGCCAGCGGGGTTTCTTTTCGGCAGCCGCTTTGTTACTGATCAAAAAAGCGGCATGCTTCTCCTACCTTTAGGCGTTTGCATTGTTTGTTACCAGAATAAACAAACGAAACAAACTTTCTATCTGGCTGTTTAGGGCTCACTTTAGTGCGTTTTTTTAAGAGTTCGAGTAAATAGCGCTGTCTTCTTAGCTGCCAGGTCACAGAAAGAGATGCACCCCTCATCCTACCGGCCTATTCTGACCTTAAATTGTGCATTTTCTTGGACTCTGTTTACAAATGCCGTCATGCGGACACCTCTTCTCTTTTTTAACTTTAGTTCCTCTACATTGTGCGACATTCTATCTACGCTGATTTCCTCTACAACACTCTTCCTGGCAAGATCCTGACGTCAGTGTTGGGCAAACTTCATGTATTGTTCCTTCTCGCCTGTCCGATGGTGGCCTTCACCCTCCTGCGTGCAAATCTTTGGTTTCTTGTACGTTCCTAGTTTCACTCTCTTTTTGTGGGTGTGCAACCCATAGGTTTTGGATGTCACAAGCGACAAGATTCATCCTTATCCCACGAGTTTGACGTAGCTGTTCATATTGTTGCAGACTTGCGCTTTTTTTGCCTCGCACCCTCTTCTGATGACAGAACCACATTAAGACCACCGGAGGTGCGTTTAGTCGCAATGGGCGACTCCCGCAGCTGCATGTCCTACCTTTTGATATCCATCTCAAATGGAACCCGTGGCTAGTCACGTATGGTCGGTCTCACTCTTCATTCACATCGTGCGCCGGAGGCTAGTCAGTGGCGAGTTGATGCGCAGGACTGGACAAGTCTTAGGCGTGTGGCTCATTTTGTGTCATTTAGGTCAAGCAGGAGACTTTGTTAACCCGACTTTGGTGGCCATATGCTTTGTTCACAACTGAAATCATAAATGCTATTCTAGGAAAATGACCATGTTTGACTACGATAAGTGGATTGTGTGTACGTCAATTTTTACTGATTGGTTCACCGAAAGGCACCTAATTTGTCCGCTATCGGAATAATTCTCTCCCTCCCCCACTTCTCACTTTTAGGTACTGTCATCTGTCTACTTTATCGGGTTTGTTTATCTTCTCTGGCCGCTGGTGCGTCCCGGAGTGAAACTGCTCTTCCCGCGAAAACCTGAGGCCGAGGCCAAAAAGGACTCCTAGTTTTGTTGGTTGTTCGCGCTCGTCTCGCGCCACGCCGCTTTCGTTCGTCGCCTTTTCGCGACAATCCCTCCTCCTTTCCTCCTTCCTTCCTTGTCTTCTATTGAGGATGCAATTGCGCACTTGTGTGAGCCAATTCCTGTTTTAGGCATTTCCCCCCCCCCCCTGTCCCTTCCCAGGGCTGCTACCCCTTTACCCCCCCCCCCCCCTACTCAACTGTCTGGGCTGGAGCCCTTCTAGTGTCCTGCACTTTGTTATCGATCTTCTCATGCCCGCCTAGCTTTTCTGCGTAGGTTGGTTTTTTTACAGTATAGACATATCCATTGCGATTACATATCCCCGCTGTATTTTAGTCGACAGCTGCGGTTTAGTACTTCGCAAATGCGACTTTTTATTGTGCGCTGAGTTCAGATGGCTTGAATGAAACATGCCCTACAGGGATGGTTTTTTTTCTCAATCTTTTGGTGCGTGGCCGTACCACTACTGTGTGGATTGCATGTTGCATGCACCAGCAAAGAATCCCGAGATTTAATTTCAAATTTGACTGTTTCCTCCACCAGTTGTAAAAAGCGAATTGACAGAATTCTATGGGGCTTCGAGTTCCCGTGGTGTTCGGAAGCCGCCTGACTGTAATATCTAAAAAGCTACTATTAGATTCGTTGGGAGCATCTGATTACACAATGCTCTTTTCACTACCTTTGAAATCCAACGCGACCGCCTTCTTCAGAATGATAGAATAACTCTCCAATCCGACAGTAGAATATGTTCTAATAGGTACACTTGGTGAACACTATCGTCATCAATCAACACTAAATGTATGTAGTTAGACGTTGACAATCAGCTGATGGCATTTGTTTTTCACAACAGGAAAGTTTATCGGCTCTCGTTAAGCGACTTTTGAATTTTTTGGCAAGACACGGAAACGGGACCCCCTTTATTCTGAGGGGTTTTGCATGGTGACGAAGGTTAGTATTCAGGTTAGAATTAAGTGCTAAGGTACGGTTTTGCTCTAAATGAAGGTTAGTTTTGGAGTTAAGCTTAAGCTTTGGTGCATGACTCGATGGTGTGTGACCCACTTGTGCGGGGCCACCTGCCTTATCGATGGGGATTCCTGTTACCTGTTTTACAACTAGACCTATTAGCACGCAAAAAGGGTATTGAAGGTAATACAAGTGAAATTGACGGTATTAGGAAGTACTTCAGAAGAAGCGGATGCGGTCGCTGAAGTGACGCTAATTCCCGCGTTGCGCTTCACTCAAGTCTGCTAAGGCCGACATTTTCGCGAGAGATGACAATCGTGTAAACCTTGAATTGCTTGAATAATGGCTTGCGGGTCCCCAGTCTATAAACAAGTTAAATGACCCACCCAACCCATACTCGGTGCTAAGACTCAGTTTGGGCAAAGCACTTCGTCATTCGAGGGAGCGCACAGGCGAACCCTTCCTCTGACGTCAGCGATAGGGAGCCAGATGGCTGAACGATCCTCACAGTGAGGCCCCGTACGGGCAATGAAAGTTCAGCAGGTCACAACTTGCACGCCGATCATAAAGCAATTATCGCACAAGCAGGCAACCCTCTTCGATAAAGGGGGGCACTCATTGTCGGAAGTATACAGCAGCACAGAGAAATTATCCCATCAATACTACAACCCCACTGTATGAATTACCCCTTTCTGTTATTGGTGTGATGATGGGTCCGCGACGAAATTCGAAACGTCAGTCGAATAAACTTCTTGTCCTGGTGGTCGCATCTGCCTCTCGGAGAATTTGCCGAGTAGCATAACGAAAGACGAAAACCCATCAGTGATGTAGATTTTCTTTAAAGGTTTTTCGCGGACAAAGGCCGATGTCAATCTTCAAAAAACTCCAGGGACCACCCGGAGTTAAAGTAGCAGGATTTACAGCCAACTGATGCGTCCGAGAAACCTAGTAGTTTGGTCCTGGTGACTGAAAAACTAAGCACAGCCGTCGCGTCAGAATAAACAGTCTGTCCACTCCTGTCCGACAGTTCACACGCCAATCGGACATCTTGGTGACCATCTTCTCGATAGCAGGAATTTCTATATGTTCGAAGTACAACGCGGCGCTTTGCTATTGTTTCGGTGTGCGGACTTACTTCTTGTGGTGCGGTCACTCATAGTTCTGCTAGCCTACTTTTTAGACGCGCTGGCTCGTACTTCGGGAATACTGATGTGGGAAAGCGCCGATTCGCTCGGAGACAAGAGCGCACCACCTGATATGTCTGAACTGTGAAAAAGGCGACTGAACGCTAGCAGCATACATATACCATATGACAGGCTTTGCCATTTCACCTGGTTTCGTCGACCCCGACACTATCTGATGAATGGTGGTGGCTCTTCGTTTCACGTGATGGGCGGGAGCAATGCGATCCAAGTAATGCTCAACCTTATTCCTATGCCTGTTCTGTGGAAATTCTGCTCTCCCGGCTAAGTCGTTTTGTTCTGCTTCTAACCTCCCCGTCGCATTTTAGGGAATGGGAGTAGAGCAGATGAGGAGTCCGGAATAAGGCTGTACATATTCTCCAACAAATTTCTGGATATCCGCAGTTCGTGAATATGTTTGGGGGCCATTCTCTGTAACCTTATCAAATTTAAACTTGCTGATCGATAAAAGTTGGTATTCGCTTCGACAAACGACAGCTGTCCGAGGGCTCGGGAAAATAAAATGCTGTCCAAAGGGATCGCCTTATCGCCTCCAAAGCTGACACATAACATTCCTGCGATGCGCACTTTTCCATAAGTAATGTCCGTTCTAAACAGATGACAGTGGAAATGTTAATAGTTGGACGCCAGCTTCGAATTTTCTGCCATACCACCTTGTTTCAGCCGAACACTTGACTCATCAGAAGTTCGGAAGGCGAGGTGTGATCGTTGGTACAGCAACTGTTAAAGGAGTCACTTGTGACCAA
>JAYGXS010000001.1:25784834-26034804 GCA_036362985.1 Ligula intestinalis
GTACTAGAAATCATCGATGCCTTACTTGGTTGAACTCTTCGATCGCCTGCTTATCGTCACCATTCAAAAGCCTGCAAGTACTAAAGATCAGTTTCCATAAGTCAGACTGCACGTTAATCACAATGGGTTAACTTCATAGGAAAGATCCTGCCGCTGCTGGAGAAGAGAATAAACGAGACGCCAGATGGAAAGAACAGTATATGCTGCACTTAAGCAATGGAAAATAGGTTCGAGGAAGTTGACAGGCGTATTAGTGTGCATCCGCACCCAAGAGGGGTGGCATCCGAAGTGTGTGAGCATGACAGTCATCGCAGTAAGGCCACGTGCATGCCAGTCTTGAAGGTGATTGGTTAGACTGGATTGGGATAGACAGGCAGTGGTGCTTGCGCACTTCCTAGCAGCCGCGAGTGCAGGTGTACTCGGAATGGGGTTGCCACACGCCTCTAGTCGGGTACGCGCTATGGTCCAACCAATGAAGTACTTTTCAGGTGACCTTCAACATCACAGCAACCAGGGTGATAACTCGTAAATCCCATAAAGCATTTATGTCAGTGTGCCGGATTCATGCATGACGCCTCTATTGCTTGCTGGCTGGCTTCTGAATCGATGGCGGCAGGGGGTCACTCCAACTCTCTCTCTTAGCATATGCTAAAGTCGGTAACTTATACTTAGTGCGGCAATACTTCAATTATTAGCCCCTTATATGGATATTAGCAGCTATTTTTGTAAAAAAAGCTCGGATGCTCCAGAGTGGCTCACGGCTATCAGAAAAACTCGGAAGTACTCAGACAGTTCTTGTGACGTCATGTGCAGGATGATCATTCATGCCAATTCAAGTGCACGTGCATCTTATTATGCACCCAAAACAGACAGATAAGTTCTCAATACCGATTATATTATAGAAGCTGAAGTATTAGGCTGCGGACTAAGTGAAGCAAGTGAGCTTCTTTTTAATTGGTGCCAGCATTATCCTGCATGGTGAAACATACCTGTCGGGAATTCCTCAATCCTCAGGATGAGTCATCTCGCAGATAGGCCCCAAAGTGCTAGTCGCCACGACGCTACTAGGAAAGCGCGCACTGTGATTATCGATTTTTCGTCATATCTAATTGGTCCATCGAAGCTGACACCTTACCTTCAAGCGGACTGAATAAATACCCCACAGCCTTTTTGTGAAAGAAAAATGACGGTGACTCCCCGTGAATTCCTCTGTATGAGCACACTGTTTCTTGCCGATTGACTTCCCTTGCTTCTCTTGTATTGGGCCTTGGGTACAGCGCTTGGGCTAGCCCGCAGTTCGTGCTAATTGCAAGTACCAAGCGCGCGGATAATAACATAATACATAGCAATTTCTCCTTCACTTTTGTTATTCGCCCCCGTATGCATGACGTAGATGGCCTCACTAGGCAGGAAATGAGAACAAGAACCTTTCACAATACAGGCGTCTTTGCGCCTAACCCCAGACAATCTCAGGTAATAATTAATGTTGGGGAACATAAACATAAGGGACTAAAGGTGACAAGGCAGGCTTGCCTATGCACTTAAGATATCCTTGTCTGCCAGCGTGACCTTGACTAAGCTGAGGTCAAGTCTCGGGGGCTGTTGTACTTTAGTAGAGCGTCTATTTTTAGCGAGCTTGTTGCGGCCATTGGGACGCAGGAGAATAGGGAAGCAGCTGCTGTTGTCATGCCGGGAAGGGAGCACGGAAACAACTGCTAGATTAAACCTAAGGGGACCGAAACAACAGACATTGGTCGAGATTAATTGATTCTAATACGTGTCTCGGCAGCGGCACGTCATTTGAGGACGTAAAAAGAGCCACACCTGGCTCGCGAGCCATAGGTTGCCGACCCCGGGGGGGGGGGGGGGTATGCTCTTGAAGAACTCTGCAGCTGTTGGGAAGGACTGGGGATCCTCGCTTGCTACATTGGACGAATTGGGGTGCAGGAAGTGCGACAGTCCCCAAGCCAAGAGACAGCCAAACCGAGAGAGCTCCATGCAGATGGCGTGAGAAAATATTAAAGGCTGAGGAGTAGTCAAGAAATGCGCACGCGTAAGCACGGCAATCCTTACCTAAATTACTTAGAGTGGAATGGAACAAAAGAGCAAGAACATCTACGGTACTTGGTGGCAACAGTAGCCTACATAGTTCCACTCAGTAATCCCTACAAACTGCATGTTTTCCAACGAAAACGATGATAATAAGGTTTTATGGGCGGAAAATTAGGACCGACAGTGGAATATTCTTGAATAAATGCTAAATGCATTTTCATTTTACTGTATTTCGATGTGTTGTTGATGTATATCTGTAGATTTTCTTAATCTGTATCATTATTAAACTTACTGCGGATAAACCCGATTATCAAATTGCAGGTTTCTTAAATTTACCAAAAAATTGAAAGGTGGTTAAGAGGTCGTCTACTTCAACTTACCTGTGGTCTAACTTACCGTTCAAGAGTTAGATTAGTATAGTCTGCGGCGCGCAGCGCCGCGCACACCTTCAATTAAATGCGTAACAACCTGCTCCCAGTGGCCGCGGGAAGCAATTTTGACTACTTTTTCTCACTTTACACTTACTTCTGAAAATTTCCTTATCCGCCTGTCCTATTTTCTAACCCCCGGAAACTCTGTTACTACCGTTTTTACAGGACAAAATGCTGGGACTAGGGCTACTTAAGCTACTGTTGCCTACTTCCCCTGTGATCTCATATGAAAATTGCCGGGAATTGGAAAATCCGGATGATAACGGCGTGATAATGTCGAAGGAAACTCATTCTTTTAGTTTCGGTAGTGCGGAAGAAGTAGTTAAGCAATGCACATGCATATGCACGAAAACCCCTAGAGCGCGGACACTTGGTCTTACTACGCACTTTTACTGACAATTGAAGGCAGATAAAGTTCTCCGAATCCTGCAAACAACTTTCAGGACGAAATTTACCTTGGTAGTGTAGCGTATCTCTACAGAGTGAATTTAATAATAAGAAGGGATTTTGTTTGGAAAAATGCCCTCTTATTTAAAGTAATTAGGGGAAATAGGCTCTCATTTCTGCTAAATCATGATTATGTTTATTTAAAAGGAATTCCGTATGCTATAAGGAAAGACAGGACGAAACTGTCTTCTTATGTACATGGTGCTATGGAAGAATTCCATAATTAGGAAAAAAAGGTGGGATAATAATCCCTTCCAGTACTGGCAAATTCGATCAAATGGAACTGAATCGAAATTTAATTGATCGCATTTATTTTCCGAAACAAGCAGTGATAGAAGTTCAAATAATTATATTTAGCCATTCTGTGAAGTTTTTGGCAAAAAATGCAATAACAAAACGTTTTTGGTAGAACATTTTCTGCTACCACACAGCTGGTCGTGCGCGTAAACAAAGTTTCTACATGTAACCGCGGATACAGCCAATAAAAGGCCTTATTGAAAATGTAAGTCATGTAGAAATATAGTTTTTTGTAAACAATAGGTTCCGCTAAAGCGTTATTTAGAAACGGAACAGCCCGAAGAATAATAAGTATTTCAAAAAATGGTCATATACGCGGCCTGTTTTTTGCATTTGCACGTTTACTACGGATTTTAGAACAAATCTCCTTCTAGCAAAAAATACTCCGTTATAAAGTAAAAGGTATGTTCTTTCATCTCCAGTAAAATTTCATCGGTTTTATTCAGAAGCATTTCAGAAATTGTTAAATGTCCCCAATTTCCCTATGAGATTATTTTGGAAATAGTTAATATACGTAGGAGTTCGTCAGCTAAATATCCAATAAAAGCACTTTTGAAAGGGGTAACCTATTATGGAAACCTTTTTTTATAAATCTTAGGAATAACAATATGCGTGGTATTAAGCAGCCATGCTGTATGCTCGAAAATGTGTTTTGCTGTGTTGAAGCATTTTCACATTTGACTAACATGGCTATCTGCGTAGGAAATAATATCCAAAAGCTCGTTTTTTCGGTATATCTTATTTTAAAGAGTTTGATATAAACGTCGAACAAATGGACAAATAGTAAACTTATCAATGAATCCACACACAACTAGTGTAATAAAGAGAGAATTTATGCAACGATATTCAGTAACTACCCATGTAATCATTTCCACATATAAAGAATATTTTGACTAAAGGCAAGTTCTTTTTGTATAAAGAAATAGGTTGCTTTATGTTTTTTACTCAACAAACTATTTAGATTTATTGTTCCATTTTATAGCTATTTTTGACGTCTCCACAAGCTAGGAATTATCGAGAAAATTTTATTTTGTCTTAGCAAACACTTAGTACTTCTTATATTTCTTTCAAGTAATTAATATGCCAAATGCTGTTCATTATTATTGAAAAGTTTTCGTAAATGCGTTCCCGCTGGTATGGAAGAGGTAATCAAACATTTACAAATTTAGGAAAGTTGGTTGCAGCACTCGCAGAACTGTACAGGAAGGCAATCAATGGAGCACAGCGTCAGAGCTACTACAATGGGCGCCCGATAGGGGCGCTTTCTTTTTCAGCCTTCCACAAAGAGAGGGAGAGAGAGAAATAACGGATAACTCACGGCTGTAACGTGCACGAACGGATCGATAAAAACCCCTATTTTCGATATCACATACGTTGGGAACTGGCAGTGCCTTATTTTAACACAGTGGACCGGAAGGAGCACTCCTTTAAACTACGCGTTTTCTGCCACGCACACATCAGCAGTGCTTCCGAAGCAGAAGTTTGTATTGTAACAGGCAGGCAGGCGGGACGGGGGCAGTGTTAGGTGCCAGCATGACCCGGTTATCAGACGTGACTCCTACGCAGACAAAACGACACGACCGCAACCTGGCGGTCTGGGGGTTGGATGCTGACATTGTTCCTTTCTGACATTGCACATGCTCGCGCGATGTAGGCCATGCGCGGTTGAGTCGCAGGTGAGGCCACAGGCAGAGAGAAGTCTGCTTAACTGCTATACCGGCCAGCCGCTGACCTACACCGGGTTGCGTGACCCTGTCTCCGAGCAAGTCCGAACGAGCTGTTAGCAAGATCGAGCAGTTACAGGTGAGCTGCTGCACAAGTCGGCAAGAACACAAAACTGGCGTGAGCACTCTATTGATTGGGGTGGTATTTTTATTTTCATCTTCATCATTTTAGCAATTCCAGTTTCAAAAAGTCCAGGTCTGCTGCTGCCTGTGAAGAGTAATTCATTAAACGGACACATTTGGGCGTGCTTTGAAGCGAAAAGATGGTAAAATTATGTTGATCGCCCACCTTAGATACCCACAGCCCTTTGTTTCGTGTTTGCTTTTAGTTTTGTTAATTTAACTCAAGTTTACTTTTTAGCTCATTATTCAGTTCATAAGTTTAATTTTAGTTTTAGTTTAGTTAGATGCCGTCAAAGTGAAATAGATATATTAAAATAACAACTATATAGTAAAATAAACTAATCGGCAAAAGTAGCTTCTGTAGGCCCACTCATATACCCGTAGTCCCAGCATTTTGTCCTGCAAAATGGTGGTCATAGAGTTTTGGGGGCTGGGAAAATAGGATAGGCAGAGAAGGAAATTTCTAAAGTAAGTGTAAGGTGAAAAAAATGTAGTCAAAGTTGCTTCCCGCGGCCGCTGAGAGTAAGTTGTTCCGCATGTAAATTGTAGGTGTGCGCGGAGATTTGCGTCGCGGACTATATTAATCTTATTCCAGAACGGTAAGTTAGACGTCAGGTAAGTTGAAGTAGACGACCTCCTAGCTACTATATCAATTATTCGGGAAATTCAAGAAAACTGCAATTTGATAAGGGGGTTTTTCCACAATAAGTTAAACGATAATAAAGATAAAGAAAATCTACAGATATAAATCAACAACACTTCTGAATACAATAAAATAAAAATAAATTTCACATTTACTAAAATATACTCTACTGCGTACCCTAATTCACCACCCACAAAACCCTATAACAACAATTTTCGTAGAAAAACATGCAGGGAGTAGTGATTAATAAGTGGGCCTAAATAAACTACTGTTGCCAACTGACTTAACTAAGGAAGACTTAACAAAACAAAAACTAAATATATAAAACTCAAAGTAAATTTATAAATTTAATAATAAACTAGAAACTAAATCAGCCTTCTATCAGAAGTAGATGTGACCAGGGGAACAAGAATTTATTTGCCTGACGTTTTGGTTTCCCTCGGGAATCCTTAATCATAGGTGATGATAACGAGGTCATGGTTATGCGCAGATAAAGTGGACACATGCACAGGCTTCACGGTATTTATAGTTCGTAGTGGCCATCTGCGAGTGTGTGCTAATTGTTTACTTCTGTAGCCACCACTTGTGTCTTACTTGATGCGGTACTGGCTTGACACTTGGCGTCCGACTCACTAATTGCCACAGTTGCCTTGTCAGCGTCGAATGCGGGCCTAATAATTGCGTGACAATTATGCCCGCTGTCGTCAGAGTTGTTGTTGCACCCGGCCCTTCCCACGTGACTGATTCTCTTGTTCAGGAAACTTATCAGTACACCGTATGAGAACGCCGAATCATTGCGCTTGTTGATAGACTGGGGAGCTGAGGACCATGACTACAGCAGCTAGCGTCTCACGCGGCTGTCACCTCTTGCGAGGATTTCGGCCTCGTCAAACTTGAAATATGGCCGGGTCCCGTCGATTGAGCTGCAACCTGGGAGTTGGCGTCTTTAGTTCTCACCGCTGCTGCATGCTCGGCCATTCACGTCTGGAGTTATCTTCCAGTTTCTCCGACGTAGTTGCTTTGTCCACATTGCACCAGATCCGGTAAACGACTCCAGCCGTTTCCTGCCGGGGCAGTGGGGCTTTCGGTCACAGGACCCGGCGCCTGATGGTTGCTTCTGGCCTGTGTGCAACTTTAACTCCAAGTGGGGTGTGTAGGCGGCTGACCGCTTCCGATACATTCTTCACGTACGGAAGAGCTCGCCAAATTTTTGGGCCAGTTGGATTGGCTTCTTCTCTCGTTTCCGTATGCACTGGTTGACAAAATGGCGTGGGTAACCATTCACTCTCAGTTCCCGTCGAAGGTGCTGTATTTCAGCAACTTTGTCTTCCACTTCGCTGCAATGCGTCTCAACGCGCCGGTAAAGCGCTCTTACGCAGCTGCGTTTGCAACCAATTGGGTGGTTGCTGTTGTAGTTCAGGACTTGCAAAGTGTTGGTCTGTCGCAAGTTGTGACGTCGACAAACAGAAGGTTCCTCCAAATCACAAGTCAAACAAGACGGCGTAGGAGGACAGAAACTTTACTGCCAGAAAATCGAGAGTAAACAGGCGGAGTTGTGCACGCCGAGTCAGTAAGCCAAGTTGTGTGCTCGGTGCAGTGGACCCGAAACAGCTGGGCGATGCACTCAGGCAGGTGGAGATACGCGCATCTATTGGCTGAAGCACTGAGCCGCGACAACCGGGGGAGCAGAGGAGAAGAAGGACATCGCGGGACCTCTCGTAGCTGTAGGCAGACACAGTCCGTAGGCGTTGAGCCGGCGCGCGTACACAGCGAACTTGCGCGGCTTTGGCAACGAAGCCAGCGTGAGTCAGCGAGGCAGGCTCCCACAGGTCCAACAAACTACCCAAGCGCAATAATACAACTAACGTTAATTGTCACTGTATGTTTGCAGTAATGACTGTATCCTATGAATACTGCAAACTTCTGTGCATGCATTACCCGTTTCTGCTACTGTTTCCTAGTCATGTCTTTGATGATGAATCCGCGACGGATGTCGAAACGTCATGCAAATAAACGTATTGTCCTAGTGATCGAATTTTCTTCTTCTTCTTCTTCTTCTTCTTCTTCGTCTTCTTATAAATTGCTTGCTGGGACTCGCATGTTCGCTTGTATTGGCAACAGGAGCTTTGTGTTTGAGACCGACTTAAGTTGCAATGGTGCTATTTTGTGGATGTGCGGTACTTCGAGGCAGTCTTAACAAATCTTACCTTTCTGCTTAAAAACTAACAGCCATGCTAAGAAGAGGACTATTTTTGAAGATGCAGATTATTTAGCAACCATTCGTTAAACCTGTTAAAAGCGCATGAGAGAGCCGCCACGCTCTTGGAAAATGGTGAGAATCGTAAAAATGGAAATGGGAGATGCGAAGGCCGATCAAGTACCCATTGGCTGAAATATATACATGGACCTAACCGCACGTTATCCACACAAATCTGCATTAATTAAATCCGACTTTCATGCAACTAGGATGTGGACCTAGGCACCGCTAAGCCGGATGCGTGCATCATGCTCTCGTGTGCTCAGATGAACCCTGGTGCGCTGAGCGAAGCCTCGTCAACAAATAAGCGGTTTGACCGTAATTAGCTAGAGCACGGAAAATAACAATATTGATCGATTGGGGGGTGGAGGGGGAGGTGGTAGCTCTTGCCACTGAGCCGCTGTGAGTTGTCAGTTGTTTGGCCATATAAAACTCCTGCGGAAAACAGCCTACAGTCGATATTCATCTTGCCGTGGGATAGACCACGGGCCGAGACAAGTGAATATATCGAGGAATGTTAAGGATAATAAGGTTGACTTTAACGGCTGCGATCTTCTATGTCCGATTCCTTAGGAGGAGAGAGAACTCATTGGAAGGCCAGAATTGGAGGAAGAAATTGTTCTGCAGAAGGATTGAAGAACAGATTGTAGGTGATTTGACCGTCGGAGCACAGGTCCTTCCGCTACAGCGGCATAACCCGAAGTGATGTCTGGGGCAGAAACCGCATTGTCGTCTGTGTCCACACGGATTGAGGCCAACCTACCAAATGAGGCCAGTCCTCTAACGCGGGAATCTCATTGGACAGACTGCGGTGAAGCCATTGTGGGCTGAGGCGAAAACGGAGGAGACATGGTGCGTGCGTTCGTGCCTGGTCCGAGGGACGAGACGTCAGCAGCAGTGGGAAGCGATGAGTCAGCATGCGGCAGAAATTCACGGGTTCATGGGTTCCAAATAGCGCAAGTGGCGACTACAAATATGTTTGGTTTAGTCATAACAAGTGGAAAGTTCACCCGTCGGTGACCATCTATTAGAGGGAGCAGGCAAGATAGTATCAGCTCCCAATCTTGGGAGTCCCCTCTGCCACAAAGATAAGTATTGTTAGGAAGCATTTGTTTGGTGCATTCGATTTTACTAGACCAAACATACCGCCAAAGTGTTACTTCCCCATAAATTGGTCAGGAGTGGTTATGTAAGACATCCGGGTTTAAAATACAAATCAGGGCTTGGCTTTGGTTATTATCTAACAGCTATGAGAAGTAACCATCCGTGTGTTAACTACAACATTCATATAACGACATGCACAAAGTATGCTTTTGGTGATTTTTATTACTCAAATCCCTCTTATTTATTTAGAGTTAGTCTTTCGCCTTTAAAAAAATATAATTCTCTATTTTGTTTGCATAAACAAGCTGAGAAGAATAAATCTGGTGGAAATTTACTTATTTTTATATATTTTCTAAAACACATATAGCTGCTCCACCGTGGTGGGGCTTCTCTCTAAAATCCCCCCAATATCACCAGTCTCGTTTTACACGCCCCTGGGGTAAGACGGAAGAAGATTAACGAAAAATGGAGTGGAGACTGGAGTGGCTATTTCTGACTTATTACTCGTCATCAATCAGTCAAACCCAACCCCAGCTGCTTCATCACCGGAGGCTCGAACTCGCGACTTTTCTGATCAGAAGTAAATCGCCACGGGCTGGTTGTCTTGATGGTTTAGAATGAGCCTTAAGGCAGAATGGGAGAAGTGAGTTCCGTTAGCGATCGGCGAGCGTTCATCAAAGAGTGTAGTAGATAAAACGTCAAGGATTGCTCCCCATAGCTATGAAATTATAAACCTAACCAGGTCAGGCTGTGTGTTTTAGGCCCAAACGACTTAAAAAACCTATCATCACAAGTAAGTTATTTCGTACTTGACCACTTGCGTGCTTCTGTGAATTTCTAATCGTTGTAGGCGTCTACAGACATAAAACTATGTCTGCTGGGCATGGCCTAAATGACCAGTTCAATGCTCACACTGCATATGACAGTGTTACCAGGACGCGGTGGGCTGAGGTCTGGCGCACCGACTGCCTTATGAAATACCGCAAGGCCCAATGACGACACTGTGACATGGCGAGCGTGAACCGCCATTAAATAGGTTTGCTTGCCACCAACACTACTGCCTTGTGGTTAGGTTCTTGAGCCAAAGTGCTAGAGGAGACAACCTCGAACAAAGAATCCGAGCGGCCGTTGGGGACCCACCTGTATTCAAAATTCCCAAGAAACCTCATGAACATGTCAACTTACGATTTCACGACCCATTCTACGGTGACCGCGGGAACCGACGCGCTCCGCAACCCTTGTCCGGTGGTGCGGGCGAATAATATGCAAGCTGGACTGCTAAACAAAAAACGGACTCTTGGTATTGGATGCTGGAATTTGCGAACATTTCTGGAACCTGGTACTCAAAGTCTGACAGCGCACAGTCTCCATGAATATCACGTGGATGTTTGTTGCTTGTCAGAGGTCCAACTCCCCGACTCAGGCGCCCGAGAAATCAAAATTCCGGGGGTCGATTCTTATTTCACCTTGTATCACAGCGGTCCGAGTGACTCATCTGGTAGACACGGTGTGGCTATTGCCCTCTCGGAAGAAGCTAACCGTGCACTACTAGCATGGGAACCAGTCAACGACCGAATGGCCTATGTTTGACTAAAAGGCCATTTTACAAACATCTCGGTCGTATCTGTGTATGCAACTACGTCAGCGGCTGAACAGCAAGAGAAAGATAATTTCTACTCGCAGCTGCAGGAGCTAGCTGAACGACTCCCTCGTTGAGATCTGTTAATTGTTGCCGGAGACTGGAATGGCCGGACTGGCCCGGTGACGTGACAAAAAGCCACCTTGGTCGCTTTAGGCTTGGCTCTCGAACGGACAATGGTGAGAGGATGCTGCAGTTTGCCGAACAGAACCGACTGTTTGTCACCAACACATGCCTTCAGCATCGTCACAAACATCTACTGACTTAGTATTCGAACGATGGCCGTACCGCCAGTCAGATCGATTACATTCTAGTCGGTTCACGGTTTCGCAGCTGGTCCACGATAGCAGGTCGATGCGAGGTGCCGAAACTGATAACGTCCAAGGGTCTGACCATGTTCTCGTTCGCACGCACCTGAAGGTTCATCTCTCATCTGTGCCCAAACTGCCACGTGCGAGACGCCTTGATGTCGCAAAGCTCCGGCAAACCGTGGCTACCGTGGCTTTAAGCACAGAAATCCAGTCCCGTCTTATGACCCAGGCTGACAACGACGGCAGTAGCAAGTGGCCATCACTGAAGACATCCATCTATGGGGCAGCTGAGAAGATTCTCGGATTCACTCAGCGGCGCCGCAGTGACTGGATCAGCGGAAGAACCCTGCAGCTATCGGCCGAGAAGACTCGAGCCAGGTCCCGGAACGATGCCTACTTCCACCAACTTCGAAAGCTGACAGCAAAGTCGGCCAGAGATGATCGGCAGAAGCATTGGTCCGAAACGGTGACTTCTATGGAGCAGGCTTCTAATGTTGGTGAAACCCAAAAATTGCACCAAATCATACGCTCCCGACACTGTGATTCTGTTCGCGATGTGAATGGAAGATTTATTGCCGACAACTCGGCCAAGGTCGATCGCTGGCGTGAACACTTCGAGCACCTACTTAACTTAGACGAACAACCCATCACACCCTTTCTCTCCTCCAAAGCGGATTTTCAATCCTCCCCTGCCTAAGCAGTGTCATGTGACATCCCTTCCGAAGACGAAGTTACCGATGCAATGCAGAGGCTACGCAACAACAAGGCATGCAGAGAGGACGGTATTCCTGCAGAAATCTACAAGTCCTGTGTCGACACCCTGGCTCCTCGGCTCCATGAGGTGATTGTACAGGCGTGGCGAGAAGAGACCGTTCCCGGTGACTGGGGCTCAGGTATCCTTGTACCTGTCCACAAGAAGGGAGATAAGACCAGATGCGAGAACTACCAAGGCCTAAGTCTTATCGATGTTGCTGCAACGATCTTCGCTGTTGTTCTTCTCCGGCACTTCCAGTCTGTACGTGACTCTAGGACACGACCAAACCAAACCGGATTCCGAGCTGGACGTGGATGTGCGGATCAAATATTCACACTGAGGCGCACTCTAGAATTCCGCCATAGCTACCAGCAACCGACGGCCGTTTGCTCCGTCGACTTTGCCGCCGCATTCGATTCCATCCATCGTGAGTGCCTGTGGCGAATAATGGAACTGGATGGAATGCCGACCAAACTCATTGCGAAGATTAAGGCCTACTATCAGTCTACCACCGCACGAGTCCTGGTCCACAACAATATCTCTCAGTCGTTCGATATCCTGTTTAACTGCGTCATTGACTGGATTCTCGGCAAAGCCCTACATGAAGAGGACGGTGTTGAACTTCACCTGGACGCTGACTAACTGATCTTGACTACGCCGATGATATTGTGCTGTTAGCCTCAAACTTGGATGGTCTACAGTCAGTAGTGTCGCGGTTAAATGAGATCGCTATGTCGGTAGGCATGTCCATAAATTCCGGAAAGACGAAGTTGTTCTCAAGCTGCATCCCTGACCAGAAAAAGGCACCCCTGGGGATTAATGGCCATCAACTTGAAGAAGTAGACAGCTTTAAATACCTCGGGGCGAGGCTGCTATCGAATGGGCAGAGTAAGGACGACATTGTCTCCCGTATCGATGCTGCTCGCTGGGTTTTCTCAATACTTCAAAAGGGCCTATGGATCCGACGTGACATCTCCATCGCCACGAAGATTCGTGTATACCGTGCGTCAGTCCTCCTCTATGGATGTGAATGCTGAGCTGTGTCCGCTGAAGATGAGCGAAGACTGGAGGTCTTTGACCACCAGTGCCTGAGGACGGTCCTGCGAGTTTATTATAGCGACCGAAATACTGAATGGGCGCAAAAGAGGTAAGCTAAAAGACCAACTCTTCTTCTAACTACGACAGCGTGCGGTCAACTCCTCGAATGGAAAGTTAACGGTTGAGCAAAATACCCATAAATCCACTTGGAGTACATTGAAAGTACTTTGTACCAACAGACGAAGTCAACCAGTCTTGGTACTTTCCTAAAACTACTGTGGTGTTAGTTCATGTTTAAAAAACTAGGTTCAGTTAGTGATGTCTTTACTAAATAGGGTTGACTGTCTTTTATTCCTTAAGAAAATTATTTAAAAGATACTAAGTTAGTGCAGCTGAGGAGATCCTATAATACTGCGGTGGAAAGATGGGTTTTTGACTACCTCGCTTATCATCAGTATCATGCATCGATCTAATCGAGCACTTGTGGATTCGTCGCACTGAAACTAGCGTGCCAATAAAAGAGTCTCAATGCACATTCCTAGCAAATTTCTCGCTTGCTCTCACTACCCAAAGACATTTGCTCATCGTAAGGGTTCTACTCAGTCTATATAGTCTCAATTCAGACATTTGACAAAACCACACTTCAGAGCCAACCAGGCTCTATCCTTCCACACGCACATCCCCAGACCGTGGATGAACTCACTCAACGCACTACATGACACATCCAATACTAATCCTGCTTCTTAACGACAGAAAACATAGAGCCAGGTTCGTCATATTCGGTTGTGACGATTCAAAGTCCTAAAAAAAGGCGCTAAGCTCACGTTATGTTCGTTAGAGTATTCCAGTTAAATGAATTGATGATAAGGATGACTTATATTGCCGCCGAAACACTGCAAACTAGAGCAGGAACCGCCCACAATACGTATGACTTGGCGCTAAATACCGGAGAAAGAAGGTCAAGATTACATTGAGGGTTAGTATTAAGGTCATAGTTGAACTTAGGCTCAGGATTTCGTTGAGGATTAAGGTTTATATTCGTGTTTAGTATAGAGTTCAGGTTAAGATTACGGTTGTTGTTAAGATCAAGACTACAGCTGAGTTTTTTTGGGGTTAAGTCATACTAATTTTTACTCTTCCTGACATTTAGCACAAGACGACTAAGTTCAAGTGAGTGGGGCACTCCTATTCCCATGTCCTGTTTAGGTGGTCATAAAAGACAGCCTTATTAAAGTGGTGAGGTTGTGTGTACTACAGATAGATGGGCTGCCTAGCTCTTTCAGCCACACCACCCCTCTGTTAGTTGCCGGTCAGTTGACAAGCGCGGACCGTTGACCGGTGTATAGGTATACAAGAGACAGTGAGACGGGCGCAGTGGAATCTAACTTCACGGACCAGCAGCGCAACAAAGAGTACGGCGACCTGCGGAATTGATGTAAATGAGGTCGCTAATCCAAGGGGGACTATCACACTTACTTATAATACTACTTGTGCTAAAACAGTAGTCATGTTTTATTAGTATTTCGACTAACAAACGGCTGCTCGCTTTTGATTACAAGCATGTAGTTGATATATTTTCACATATTTCCTAGCCAGCTCACTAATAATAGGAAGTTCAAAAAGGTTCGCTTATCTTCCCTTAATACACTGAGAGTGAAACTGAACGAAAGATGTGGATGTCCACAAACAGCCAAGGATGTTCGTTAGAGTAGATTGAAGGTCGCCGGGAGTCACAGAAAGCTAAGCGTATATTCCAGCATTACATGACTGTGCTAGTTTCAGCATGGTTGCGTGCATATGGTTGACAGTTGAGTGTTTTCGGCTCCAGAATTAGATGACTAAGACTTGTGGGCAGTCCGCGATCAGCGCCACTAACCCCAACTTACATTTTCTTCGCCTGCTAAGTCTTGTACTTGCGCGTGACTATCTACCCCGCACGCTCTTATTTGATCCGCGGTGAAGGCCGCCCACGCCAATCACCTTACGCGAGTTTTGGTCCTAGCCTCGCGATAGGTCGAAATCAATCAGTGGGTAGTATTTCGCTGATTGGGCGCAGTCGACAACGGACATGCCCCAAGGTACTGTAATCTCATACGCGGACACATTACTACAAAAACTGACCTAAGGAGACTGCTCTTGTAAAGCTGTTTCTCTCAGTAAAACTCACCAAAAATTATCCATCTTTTGCAACTTCTGGCTTAGGAAAACTTCTGTTGTCGAATTTGCATCCATTCCACACCTGTACATAATTGAAACCAAGACTGGAATGGACAGCATCATGTTGCCCGATCTACATTAAAATGGAACTTAAGACGTGCAATGCAGTATAAATCATCGAAAAGGACAAACGGATATGTCAGTGACAAGACTTGCTGATTTCCTTGTCAAGATTAATGGAAGTTTACTTCATTTATTGATAGCCATATAGACAAATGAAAACGGTGGATTCGTGATTCTACATCGAAATCTTAATGTTTGTGGATGCCTCTCGAAAACGAGTGATGAACTGCCATCAAGACTGCCAGCAAGACTGGAACATTCCTTGTTCCAAGATGGTAACGTTCTTCCCATTGAGGGAAGCCCTTTGAAGTGGTATAAAGGGCTGACGGCTTGTGAATCCTTCGTCAACTTAACCTTTTAGGTCAGAAAATCGCTTTGATTCAAATCTGGGACGAACTGTCCATTGAAGTTTCTAATCATTTAAGCGCAGATCTGCCGCAGAAACCTTACAAAACTTGATGACTAGATGTTTGAAATGCAAATGACTGAATTGAAGTGCTCCAATATGTGATTATCGTGATGATCATGATCTCTCAATCCACGTTAGCATTTTCTCACGAGTTTGGAGTCAAGGTAATTGGTTTAATAGGTGTACGTAGATGGAGATCTAATTTGGGTCGTAAGGGGGGAGGGGTGTTGTGATTCACTCCACCTAGACAAGCATGCGCCTCCACTGAAGGCCGCCTCTTGAATAGCCAGTAAGGTCAGGTCACCAATATCGCAGCGGGTTAAATGGGGTTACACCCTAGCAACTGCGATCTACAGACCACGGTTCCTTAGGAGAGAAGAATTCGGTGGAGGCCAGAATAGTAAGAATAAGTTATTGTCTATACAGATGAACAGAAAATAAACAGTAAGAAGTTTGACTTCGAAGCGCACGACCGGCTTGGAGGCCGGGCGGGTCTTAAGTGCCGGCTGAGCTGCAGGCATCCCAGTGGCCATAGTGAACTGTTATTGTCGCGGTCGACGTTAAAGCTGTTGCAGCCAGACAGACTGCGTCGGCTTACGCGTGCAGGCGTGCTATTAGTTTTCGGGCCAGGGGTCAGCTTTGCGGCCTCTGTGATTGGCTGTTCCCAGAAATCGAAAACAGTGGCAGTGAGCTTTCGAAGCGAGCTAGTCACGACAAGGGATGGAAATTTTGCATGGATATTTGCGGTCGCCCACAAGCCGGCTGCACCACTGTTGAGTTACACGAATGCAGAGGGCCACACTGTTTCATAGTGCTTGTTCGGCCGGCTGTGGTAGGTAAGTGCGAGTTCTTAATGCCTTAAATGTGTGAGGCATGCACAAGGCGAGATTCACTTTACGTCGTCCACCGCCAGTCCCATTCGAAATCATTCTGACTTGGGAAGGGTTGAGTAGAGAGAGCAAGATCTGTACAGCTCAATTCGAAAGGCCTCCAGAAGCTGGTATTTTTCAACAAAAATTAGCATTTTCATATTTCTTACAGGTTATAAATTCGCACAAGGTTTTTAAATATCGTTTCAAAGTTGTCCTACATGCTGGCGTGCGAGTGATTATCAATATTTACAAATTTTTGAATTTTGCATCAGTAAGGGTCCAACCTATATACGCAGTATATAAAGGATGGCAGTTCTTATCTCACGGAGAAGGGACTACAAAGATTAGTAAAAGTCAGATGGTCCGCGCGCTGACAAGGGCTCATAAGTGCAAAACGCTCATTTGAGTGGCTTTGCTCACTCTGCTAAGCTGTACACAACCACTGCCTTCCAGATACTCCAAGAACAATTTCATCAAACAGAAGCAGAGCTCTGATCACAGGTAATGTGCCCGTGGATAGCACTATGCACTCAGCAAAACCCAAGTTTACCGACTAAGAACCGCTGGATGACAGAAGGCGATTACCGTCAACGACAGTGGGGACTAGAATGGCCATTTAAGTGAATAGCCTTCATCAGCCAGCCAGGCACACACACAGGCTATACAGCTCTCGAGGCTCGAACACGAGATCTGTTGGGGAGAATTCGACACACAGCTGGCCGAGGTTGGTGCAGGCAACGCCTTCTTCTCTGGGGATGCGGGTACAAAGGGGGCGATTTGGGATGCTGCAGCTGCCTTCGCCATGAAAAGTAGGAGAGTAAAATGTTTGCTTTGCTTCGCACATGGCATAAGTGATTGTATGACCTGACCTGACCTGACCGATGCGCTCGTAATGTCTCAGTCTGTTGACCAATTCAAGCCTAAACTTAAAAAAATTCTGCAGTAACACAGGGACCACTTGACCTTAAAAACACTGTGCTGTATGACTCTATGTCTTAATTTACTTGGCGCAGTAATTGATTTCCATCGTTTCTGCTTCTTGCTTGTGCGATGGTCCGTTCTCGTCTTCTGATCGTTCGCAATGTGTACTGAAGTCTTCAGCTTGCCATGAGACTGCTCGGCCGTCCCTTTGGCAGAAAGACGATAGACTGTCGTATGAATTCACGTACAGCGTAAAAAGAAGAGGGAAGACCGGAGAAAGTTAGATCCAAACTAGGCACCGCAGTCAGTAGTGAACGTTGAGCGGGCACGAGAGATAGCTACTCAGTGATTGCGGAAAGCCTTGAAACAGTTTGAGCAGCAACATCGGGCGGGAGAGAGACTCCGACCACCGAATAAAACGATCCACGGGGATGAAACGATAAGGAAAGTCGTTGAACAGATGCAGGGGTCCCACAATATTCAGAAGGACGTCGGGGCTGAGAAATGTGTCGATGTGAGCTTTGTTGTGCCGTTGGACTTTTTCAGCTGACAGCCGAGGATCACTTCGCCAACATGTTATTGTCAAGACACTTGTGTACAGGTACATACTTCGGGACGGTGACGGGTGTCGGAGATAATGGTTTTATTGCTAGTCGTCAGTGGGAGGTCCTGGAGTTGGAGTCCGGAAACATCCCGACACAGGATGAACCAACATGGCGCTGTTCAGCAGCCACCTCAGCTAGGTCGATAACGAGAGTAGTCCTCAGATTAGCGATGGGGGTCTACACCATGTGGTGGGCACCTTATTTGCCTGACCCTTAGATGTGCCGGATGTCGCGAGGTGAACTGTGACGTTCAGTCCTGTAGGCGAATTGCTCGGGTTCAACTTCGGACGTACCTATTATACTACTTGCTTAAGGGGAGTAATCATGATTTATTACTATATCAACTAACCAACGGTTTTTTGCTTTTCGCCTGCATGCATGTAATCACCCTATTTTGTGTATATTTTTTGTATCCATATATTTCTTAGCCATCTTGTCACCAATATGGAGTTCAAAGGCGTTCTTCCACCTTTCTCTTGATAAACTTAAACTGATTTTCATTCGGCGTAAGCAGAATACACATCTAAACTTTGGAGAGTCGAGAGGCTAATCAATCGTTAAAAGTTACGTAAGGGAACCACTTTGACCTTGGAAACTTCAGCCTTATATAACAGAGCGCCTTGCTTTACACGTCCAAATCTTCCCCTTTCTTTATTTATAAGCTTATTAATGCATGAAATATATCAGTGCCCACCACTGCTTCCTTTAATAAGACAAGCTCTTCGAGAGGCAGTATTATATCTCATGTTATGCTATAAGAAAATTGTAAAAGGTCTTGCATCTGAAGCTACGGATTCAGCTGAGAGATTCAGTGGGAAGCGAATTGTGGGAAAATCCTTTTTCAGCTGACTACGACGGCTAAGTTATTAGGCATACAATAATTTCGACAAAAGTATGATATTAGCCAATAGCGGGAACCGATGAGAAACGAAGTTACAGCCAAAATGTAAAAAATTCCATAACTCTCTCGAAATTGTATTCGGCGCATACGGTCTATTATGACACGTATGCATTTCACGGTTTTAGAATTCCGCTCGTTAAGAAATGACCATCCGTGAAATGATTTTATTTCACTGTGCACAATAATAAGCAACTATTTTTAGAGACATTCATTTAAGAGCGTTTTACTAGAACCAGAAACCTGCAAAGTACTCACATTGCATTTTCTCTTTTTTCAGCTATAAAAGTATACAGAAGTAAAATGCAGTTGAAAATCTTTCCTAACTCTGGCGTGTGGTTTCACCTAGAGCGCCGAGCAAGTAAGTGACTTGCGTGCATTAACTGATCATCTACTCCTGAGCAGGTAAGCTCGACCGAGCGCTGGTTATAGTCCTGTTTTACTTATCGTTGAACGTATGAAGCAAATGTGGCGTGCGTATCCTAGCACTAAGGGGGCAAAGAAAAATGACTATAAAATTTAAATACGTCATTAGAACAGTTTCAGCGCCCCACGCACTTTCGGGTGCAACGACTGGCGTATTCAAAGGGGTGAAACAGATTAAGATGCTGGGAGTACTTAGCCCTCCCTTTGAGCGTGAAGTTGAGTTTTAAACAGTCCACGTTACCATGCATAAACAAGTCGAAACATGTGATATTAATAAATTTAATTATGTTGTTCCGTAGGTGAATAGTTACAAATGAAAATGCAGAAGTTACAGATAGAGCTGCAGGAAAGTATATTTTATGTACTAAAAAGTAAGTGCCAGAGTTGGTTCATTTATACGAAAAATGACACGTGTTATGAATAATTTTGCTTTTTTATGGGCAGTAGATTGTATAATTTTAAACCTTTAGATTTTTGTTACACGAAAAAAAGGTGTCGCATGCTCGCCACTTCAGGAACCACAACAAGGTTTTGTGTCAACTTTCCTTGGATATACACAATTTTTAAGGAGCAAATGCAATATTTATATCAAAATATAATAAAATAGGAGGCTCCGCTTCTTAAATAAACGCTAGCATAGTCAGCGGCTGGCAGGACAGGTCATGCTTAACTATCCAATCTATTACTTGAGGCTTAAACGTACTGCCCACCTTATGATAATAAAACCAGGAAACATACCTAGGGCAATTTATTTTCAAATGCCCTTTTAAATTCTCACATGACGTTAGGGAAAATTCCCCAAACCACTTATTTTTTTTCTGTTAGCTTTTTAGTGAGCGCAGACGTCGCTCATTTTCGGGGTCAGGAGAAAAGAAATAGTTTTGCATTCATAAGGCACCATTCTCAATTTAGTTATCCCTCCCCTATCTACTGTAAGGCAGACTTTCAAGCATTTCGAATTAAGAGCAAGGAGCTCCGCAGCGAGATGAGCCGTATCGACAGAAGCGAAAACGCGGGTCCCAGGAGGCAATTGAGAAGAAATAGATGCCATTGATGAGACTAAAGCTTCATTCTTCTGAGAGTTCAGATGGCCTCCTGAACACATTTTCAAAGATGGTACCAGATACGGGTAATTCCTACGCAGGGCGTTGCAGTATTTGTTTATACTGCATACCTATGGTAATTAACGGCCCTCCCCTGAATCGAGGATGATTTCCCTCTGGCTCGCTAATTACTTGAAGGTGCGCACGCGGGACGTTATCCGTTGAAATTTGCTTACCCATTTTGCATGGTGGCGGGGCGATGGCTTGGCCGCGTAGGCTACCGGCATTGGCGTTGGTAAACGTCTTTGCCTGCGACCCGATTGGTGTGGCCAAGGTAACTTTCAGTGCCCAATATGGGTTAAAGAGGTATATGTACTTGCTACTAAACTTAGGGGCCATAAACCTTGACTAAAACAACTAGTGACTCAGGCTATTGTCACCCCTCGAGAGAATTTCAGTCAGTTGCGACAGCCTCATCGGTGCATAGGAAGTTCGAAAAACGCGACAAAAATGCAAATAAACCTGGGAGGACATGGAATCTTTGGTGACTTCCACACTGACCAACACGAGTCTTAGGCATAAGGTAAAAATCCAAGAAAACGGTAAAGCGCATGACACTACATTGCCATTTGAGGCAATCGAAAGCACAAACGCTTGAAGGAATAATTTTCAGGAATAAATACCATTCTTAAAGACCTAGTAATGAATGCAGACACGTTTTAACACACACTTTAATAAGTCAACAACGTAGATCACCACTTCTTTCAGGTAGATTTTCGGCCTATTTGACAAATATCCAGTAGAGTGGTAGCAGACGACAGCGCACTTGCTTTACGGCGTAGTACAAGCAGTAATTTGCCTCTTTTATGAAATGTTGACCAACATTTTGAAATATCTCTTTGTTGCGAAAAAATTTAAAGTAAGGTTGTACAGTGAATTGTCAATCTGATGAAATCCAAGGATTTTTAGAAAAAAATTTCTGTTAGGCAAAAGCAACTCAAGCTGCCCCACTCAAAGTCATACAGCAGTTAAGTAAACATCGTAGTAAAAAGAAGACATATTGTGGTTTGTCAGGAGATATTACTTTTTCCAGGAGTGACAATTATTTTAGTGACTCGGAAGATTCTGAAAAAGTGAAAAAAACATGAGTTACAGAATAAACCCAAGTTTTAAATAAAGATGAAGCCTTTTATACAAAATCGAGTTAATAAAGCAGCACAAGTAGACTAACATTTGAAAATAACCCTTTAGCGAAGATTTGGATACAGATGCTTCGATATTTCTTGCGATGTAATATGCAGCTACTTCCGAACAGCCCAATATTCCAGTTCTTAAAAGAAGATGATTTTAGAAACATTTGCAGTTATTTATATATTCCTGTAGTCTTTGAGGTACGTTAGACTAAGGCAATCAGATTTTCACTTGATTATGCCGTTCGTAACGTCACAGAAATAAGCTATTTCATAAGCTCACATGTAGATATGCCAGTCATTGACCAATAAATCTAAATAAATTGTTCAGATGCAATTTTAAACACAGTATCTTGTGCGCATTGCGAGAAATTCCCTTCCATCATTTTTCTTCGTAATTATTTCGAGAATTTGATTACGATGGGATTCAGATCATTCTTGAAGTAGCAGTTAAAATTTAAGGATTGTCAGTCAATTGTGAGTAAATATAAGCTCTGTTCTACGTGTTTATCGAAAAATGGCTCAATAAGGTAGTTCTTAAAAATATCTAACTTAATAGTCAGTTTTAGGACATTTATGATGAAACTACCTGGTTAGGTCATGGTTTTAGAACGACCGAAAAATGTCAATTCATTGCCGAGAAAAATAAATGCCGACAATAAAAATCACAAATTAATGTGCCTTAGATTAATTCAGCAACGTTTTATACCACGCAGCTTTTTCAACAAGCACTTTATTTCGATACTTTGATATCGAATGTCTGCGTACTTAAGCGTTTTTAAAGGTTAAGTTAGGATAAAAATGGGAAAGTTTGATCGATTTTGTCAGTACCTGAAAAGCAGAGATAAAATTTCTGCTAAAAATGGAGAAATTAGCTTTTCTTTGCATAGTGGAGCAGGTTTCGGTATGTTTGCTTACTTTTAGGCCCCATTATATGATTTTAAAAGCACGAGAGAATGCAAAATATACAATAAGATTTTGCGAGAACTGATAATTTTCTGCCCGCTACGTTTCAAGTTTATTCATTCATTGATCCTGCGCAGGGATAGAAAATGTTAAGAAATCTTTCGCCTGCGACGTGACAGAGAAAAGCAACGGCATTTCGCGGATATCTATATCCATGCATGATTACGGTCCTTATTTTTGGTAGTAGAACAAACTAAAGCAGCAGAAGTCTATAACTCAATATGATGCGCATAGCCTACCAGATATGCAAAACAGAAGTTTCTAAACTGAATCCGATCTCGTTTTCTAGAAAACAGTGCCGTTTATCACAATCGACTTTATCTTATTATCATTAAAGCAACAAGAACTCTTCTGTTATCTAAAATAAGCTATAGTTTAACTTCCTCTAGCGTATATCAATGTTGTTTTAAGGTAAAAAATTGCGTAAAGAAGACCTTTTACTTCACAGCCTTTATTAGCGTACGAAATTCCTTGGCTATCGAAAAAAATTTGGCTTTAGCCAAATTTTCGCGTATTTTCCTTCAATATACTTATGTGAACTAAAATCTTTTTTTCTAGCATACTGCATTTTGTGCCTCAAGTCAATTTACGGAAGAAAATAAGCGAACTCAAATTCCTGCTAAATCACCCCCTCAAATTGCGATCTCCACATTTCATGAGTTGGACACTCTATTGGAAGCTTCCTTATCGCATGGGCTTATCTCCAGATATTGGCATTACGTTCGGATGCTGACCTTCAAACGAGCTTCTAACTGATTGCCTGCAAAAAATATACCCTGCGAAAATGGCCGCTTGAGAAGTATGCTTTTTTCTCACTGATATTTTATTTCCCTATCGATTCAAATATATTTTAAAGAAAATATGCACAACACTTTTCTTTCTCGTATCCCTTTGGATGTGGATTACGTCTTCTTTAAATATTTATATTCGAAGCAAGCATATCATTCGGTTTTAAACGAAGTATCTACTTATAAGATTGGTTAAGCCCATTAACTGGTCGTTAATAGCGCATCGTATCCGTCGACTTATTAGTATTACCTGCACTTTATATAACGTGATCCGCAACTATTGCAAAATTTTATGAAAACCATGGGACTTTTTCTGAATAGCGCAGGGAAATATTAACTGTTGATTTGGCAGCATACAATTTTGAAACCTGGAATTCAGGATTGGTGTTTGCTAGAGTTCATAATTATTCGGCAATTCAATTCTAAAACCATACTGTATAAAATTTGAAACAGACGAAATCTGACAGCAAAAGAGTACAAGAAAATATATTTTGGGCTAAAGAAGTTGGTATCAAATTATTCCGAAGAGCTGTTGGCGAGTATAAGTATGCTTCAGGTCAGTTCTTACCGGGTCACTATATTCATATGGGCATGGTGTCAAAGGTAAAACTTGCAGTCAATTATTTTCGTGATTTCATTCAAACGAATCATTGTATTAGGAGGAGGAGGAGGAGATTTCAGCGGTCGATGAGGGATAGCTGGATACGCCGTGGTGAGAGAATGTTGTTGCAGATGGTGTAGAGGGAAAGGGGGAGGGGGCGGGGTAGAGAAAGTGGAAGACAGTATGCAGTTAAGCCACTGTTAGTCATGTAAGGTACCGAGCTTGCAGAAAGTACTTTTGTGCATACATGACTGGCTTATCACAAGTGACTATGTTAATAGGTACGAGCATAGCCGCTGCAATCTTCAGGCTCAGTTTCTTAGAAGATTTGAGACGCCAGATGGAAGGATTAGTGTATTTTGTTTATATGAGTTGGAGAATAAGTAGGAGGAAGCTGACTATCGGACGAGGGTGCATTCGAAGTGCCGGAGCCTAGCATTCGTTTCAATGTCTACAAAGTGGCCTTGAAAAGGAGATTTGCCGGACGGATTGGGGATAGCCTACGAGTGCGCACGTGTAAGTGGCCACCGGGTGAGGCAAGCGTTCATGCGGAGTTTTGCGGCCCCTCCGATTGTCTGTCCCAGAGGCAGACCGAGTCTGCAATCATAAAAGCGTCCGCGCGGAGTGGGGGCACTACAGGCTTCTTCAAACCGAAAGCAGTCGCTTTGTCCGTTGTTAGCAAGCGCTGGCCCAGGGACTCAGGTTGTTGTAGTGGTACCTTCTGTATTCCTCGAACGCTTCTTTTGGGTCCACCCGAGAATAGCACATTTGACGCTCCTAGTTCTACCTTTTCTCAGTCATGCCAACTTCTGCTACCACGATTATCTACTCCACAGGGACAAGTTGATAAAGAGATGCACATGGAGATGGTCTTGATGTCAACTTATCTTTGTCTTCCCCGTGCAAGCCCAGGATGGCTGAGAATACTTCTCGCATGCTCGTTGCTGGGAAGGTTCCCGACACAACTTGGTCCAGGCTTCTTCTTAGGAGTTCGGTTACTGCATCCCTATGAAAGAGGACTTTGAGGAATAATCTTTCCTTTTACACAGTATGTGCGGTAAGTTTTATTTACCTCACAGTCATATTCTTTGTGATAAATCTCTCAGTATACTGGTTATCGCGAAGCAAGTCCTAGGTATTTAATACCACCTGTCGACCAATTTTTTTCTGGTCCTTTGCGCTAAGCTATCTCCTAGACTTCTTTTCTTTTGGATGGCTACAACACTTCTAAAGTTCGTTTATTGTCCAGACAAGGTTTTCCTTCGATGAACTTTTCTTCGGAAGCTACCGTCAGATCTTCCACTAAGGAGGACTTCAAGAAAGGAAGCAAACTTGCCAACCTCGTCCACCAATGGGAAACAAATGGATGGATTTTCTTGTCTGACAGACGCGAGCACTGAGACAAGCACTTTATTCGCCTGAAGTTTGGAAATCCTTCGCAGCTCCATCAGCAGGAACAATAGCAGAACGAATGGTAAAATGAATCATTTAAATAAGTCAAAAGTCCCATATTTGAGGAACAGAATTGGGCTATTGCCTCTAATGACGGATGCGTGACAGATTTTGAAACGGCAGGCGAATTGGCCAGCTTTCACATCTGCATCATCTCAAATATTGGACGTTTGATAACATTGAAGAATTCATTATAGTAATTTGTAAAATAACTCGTGGGTCTTGGTTAGAATCGAACTAACAACAGCAAGGGCAAGAATTGAGCACATCTAATGTTCTTAATGCCGAAGATATGAAACCGAGAGTTTAATCACAGACTGGCCAAGTGACCTACCCATCCCACCACAAAGTACTGACTTCATCAATTCCGACACCATAAGCTGACTTAATCACTACCATATGCATAACCTCCAGGTCTTAGACTGGGGCATGGTAACTTCGGAGGTCCGAATGTTGATTATATTCGAGTCCGCCCGAGGTCGTAGAGGTTTGTGCACTATAAGTGCATATTTTAAAAAAAAAGGCCAGTATTTTGAACATCGAGTGCAACGAAACATAAAAAATCTTGCAATAGCATAAAGGAAGTTAGCGGTAGGTCGAAAGTCTGCTAAACCACTACCTTATCTCCCAGCATTTATTGAATATTCCCTTTAAATTGACATCCTGCTTTCACAGCCGGCCTTGCTATGTCTATTAGGAAGGGGTTTTGTGTGAGTACCATGTTTGCGGGAGAATTTATTAATCTGATCGTGACTAGACTACACTTACGACCGTTTGAGTTTTGCGGAAAGAAAGGCGGAGAGTCGATGCTGTTATCTTCTTTTAACTATATAGAAACATGGACTCAATGGACCCAAAGTCTTTCATCCAGTGACCTGACTACTTCCAGTAACCGGTGGGAGTCGAAATTACAACAATAGCGAATGATACTGGGCCGACAGCAGTCACCGGTGGCTCGTATGGATGTGCCCAAGTCGGAAATTTAACAGGTCACCAGTTCGCTTCCTATCTTTTACAGAAGTATTTTGAGTCTTGACGTTTTGTGTAACAAAAACGAACACTGTATGACCATTTATTTGCTTTCACGATCGGAATACAGTTTTCATCCAAGAAAACGGAGTTTTTACCTTTTATTTTTATATTTTTCAATTTTTGAAGAAAATAAAGCAAATTATTTGCCAGCTACAGACTTTTTTGTTGCTCGTCGTACGCGTAAGACTATTTGAGGGCGCATAGTTCTTTATGGACGAATATGCGCGTGAGCATAACGTTACATGACCAGAAGCAGTCTAGGTTAAAGGGCTTTAGGCTCCAAGAGGAGGAGCTGAAACATATCTTTATGCGCCTTACAAAAGGAAATATTACTCTTCTAAGCGGAGTGTTCGAACCAAATCGGGTTTTCCATGCGCTTTTTGTCTACATCATCATCTTGTGCTTTTTAAAAGTATTCTAGGCCGAGCTTTGTGCGAATACTTCGCCCTAGCGCATGAAACTTGTACTTATCTGAACGGCCAGGAAGAAGCCACTTCGAGGTGAGGGTTAGTTGCTGATTCATAACCATCTTCGATTATCGTGAAGGCATACGTCATCTATTTCAAGTTTGATCTTACCATAAGGGTTTCGACGTATTACCATCCAGAGAAGACGATTAAGAAACTGTAGTTGCATTCGTTGGAACACGAAATGTAATCACCTGCAGTTTCAGCTTCCCTTTCCAACCCTAGCATCGGATACAGCATTAGAAACCGATTACTCTTAAACAGAATCATTGTTTATGAGCTCCTAGTTTTGTAAAAAGTGCAATGACCTCTTCAAGTTATTTTGCCCAGTAAAATCAACCGCTCGAGAGTACGCAAGCGAACGCATTTTCCAATGTCACAGCTGACCATTCATCACGCCAACATCCAAAACAGGTGATGGGGTGTCACCTGGTCCTGACCTGCATTCTGGCCATCGCGCTTCAGAAGGCGATTATCCAACATGTAGGAGTAGCCTTTAATTTTCATAGGAGAATGCGGTAGCACCTCCCTGTGTATATAATTTCCCGTTTTTCATGCCATCTCCGAAGGACCTATTCTTTCTTCCTTCGTGCAACGTTAGCGTGCGGTGTAAAATACCGCTTCTCCTATCCAAAGCGAAGAGTTAATTAATCTTAACGTTTAGGCCATGCTAACCAAAATAACCTCTTTGTTTTTCGCAACTCCCTTTAGCTTTCCCAGGCATCGATGCGAATATCCTGCTGGTACCAGTCAGACGTTACTACCAGTCTCCGATTCACACCAAAGTGCAGCCAGCAACACCATTACGATTTGGGTCATGGTATGTGGTCGGAGGCATAACACTAATCGCCAGCAGTTGTGTGTGTGTGTGCGTGTGTGTGTGTGTGTGTGTGTGCGGCGCAGACTAGTAGTTCACTCTCTGGCCCAGAGTGCAAACTGGCATTGATTTATGTGTGCGTGCGTGCGTGTGCTAAACGATTGCGGGCCGTTCCACCTGGGGGCAGGAATGCTCGTACGTGCGTGCGTGCGTGCGCCACGCACTGATCGGCCAGTCTTTCAACACCCCAGCCGACTGCACTGGGCACTTCATAACAGCGTAGAGCTGCTGCTGCGGCGGGTAGCGTAAACAATTTACCATTTGTTGCGCTCGTCTTCCTACCCTGGCGGGAGCGTTTGCGGTCATAGCAGACAGTTAAGAATGTTACACACACTGGGATAGACACATACCGATGCACTCTCGTCTTCCCGCAGGCAACAGACGCTCCAGGGCGGGCTGCAAAGGTCACCACCAGCTGACAACCGCTTAACGGGTAAAATATTGCTGGGGAAATCACAGTCTTGCCCATCAGAGTTTTGTCTGCGGTTGCGTTTATGTGTGGAGGCAGGGAGGGGTAGAGAAATCATCGCTGTTCGTGAGATAAATTATCTTCTTGCTCGAAAACATGACAGCTGCCGGGACTAGTTTCAACTTTAATTACTCGATCCTCGCACATGCATGCAATGAACTGATTACTTCCCGTAGAAAAGGAAGAGAAAAACATGTAAAAGAAAGGTGACTTCCAGTTTCGGATGAGGTTACATTAAAGAAAGGTTAAAATAACTATAAAAAGGGTTTCGTCTTTCTTTCCTATATGAAACATTTGTGTGTAAGGGCGTTGTATGGAGACAGAAAACGTCAAATAATTGCTAATGGTGAAATATTCTTATAATTTTCTTGTCTTGTTCTGATTTATAACTTCAATGTCAAACCACTGACATGAAATCGTATGCCAGGAAGGCAAACACTACGTAACGTGAGAACTCTCGATCCTCTTGGTGTCATGATACATATTTTTCAAAATGCAAATCAACTCTGCGCTCAAATATAAATCGGAGTTCCGTTGATTCCACGCAGATTACCAGGCATTGCTTGAAGATTAAACTGCACACTGAGCTCTCCACGGGCTGCCATCTGGCTAAGGCGCACTAAGGACCAAGAAATTAGGCAACATAGAGTGCAGTTTATGATAGGTTTGGCGCCAATCTAGTTGATAAGTGTATGACTGCAAATTCGTGGGACCAACAGGTTGCAATGGTCATTATCACATCGAAAAAATATCAAAATTAGGATATGAAAAGTTGTCTTCAGCGATAAAACAGACCAGCTGAACAGATTTTTAACGTTATTTATATTTTCAAACAACGGCTCCCCCAGTTATCTCCATTTTGCATTAAGGTCTTCAACGATTGCTCATTTTGCATAATAGTTTTTCCTGTGAGCGCGCTTATCTTTCACAATCCCATGATAACATACTCCTTTGTTCTGATGAATTAAGCCGACTGGCGAATGGGCAGTAGATAAGATGCGACCTCATAAATGGGCCTAGCATCTATGGTCATGATTTTACTAGGCCTTATTCAGAGAAATTCAAAGCTATGATAATAAAGAATAATTTATACAATCGTAATTTAGTTTCCAATAGATGAAAAAAATAAATTCTCTTCTACTTACGTTTCTTTTGCCATACTGGTTTTGCAGGTTTTCTTTTTCTTCATAACCGAATTAAGGACATTTATTGTTAAAGGCCGTCAAAAATAGGGATCCATGCGTTTTTATCAAGTACTTCCAATATGTCTTCATATGGTCCATGTCATTACCTTCACACGATATAGTATGCATTTGCGTGTATACTAGCAAAATATTTATATTTTTCATTCTGATGTAAAGTTAACGTTTATCAACTACTACAAAATAAAAATCATTCCCGTAATTATTTTCGGATGATAATGTAATCATTAGCATCCCATTGAGGATACTCTTTACAATTAGGTACCACATATTGAAAACGTGTAATACATTTCAAAGAAAGACTTCCTTTAGGAGAATTAGGAAATGTATTCGGTAAAATTTTGATACTGGATCCCCAGGTTGTCATCAGACTCGAGAAAATGTGCAGCAGCTGAATTTACCTTAGTGAGTCCTGTTAAAAGCTTCTCACCCTCCCAATAAAAGGGCCTAAGAATGCCTAGCTGTTGGGCGCCACCCCTAAATTGTGTGGATTAATTAATGTGCGAATGCAAGTAAATTCAGCGTATGCAAAGGCAACTGGTCGCCATAGCCACTGAGCAACTGCCCAATTGGCTTTTCGAGTAAGAGAATAGAGTACAACGGTCCTCGATAACTACACATATGCTAAACAGTTGTAACTGTCAACCTCAAAACAGCGTTACGCGTACTTGATTGGACAGGAACAACTAGGATTCTGCGCTACTTAGAAGCAGCCTACATACGGTGGTTGGAAACCGATCTATGTATGCAGATAGACCATGTTATCAATCTCCAATTACTTTGGTAATTGGGCGCCTATATGCAATCACGACTATGATTTGAGTAAACCTCCTCACCGCCTTATCTTCCTTCATCTGCATACTTAATAAAAGTCGCGACTGCCTCTGTGTGGACCTCCATTATCATTGGTCCCAGGGGTCAGATTAAAATGCCTTCTACGCCTTCTGCACGCGAGCATGCGCGCCTTTCCATACGTCAGTCACACGGGACGTGCCACCCGCCTTTCCTGCGCCAGTCTGTGCGTTGATCACACAGGGGACAGTGCCGGTGTCACTGTGTCTGTGTTTGTCCCCTTTATCATTGGTGGCAGGCAGCTGTTTAAAACTCGCGATTGACATCCGACGTGACAGGCGGATGTGAATACACCACGGGGGGTGGATGGGGATGAGGTGAGGGAGCAAGAAGGGCGAGGCCGCTAAGAGCTCGAGGACTGGGGAACGCCGTCTACCTCGCTATATGCATGAGAAAACTCAGGATGCGTTGGTTTACGTTAAACATTTTGGACGCCCGGATCTATTCCTTTCTTCTACCTGCAACCCATCATGGCCTGAAATTACTATTGAGCTGCTCCCGTGTCAAATGCCAAAAGATCGCCATGATTTGTCCCAGCAGGTATGTCAGCTTAAGTTGAAAACCATGATGAAATTCATCACAAAATTCAAAATTTTCGGTGACGTTCGGTGTCATATGTACACTGTAGAGTGACAAAATAGAGGACTGCCCCATGCTCAAATTTTGGTCTGGCTAAGGGAAAACTGCACTCTTTTGATGTCTACAAATTCGTATGCGCAGAGTTGCCTTACCGGTCCGTTGACCCTGGTCTGCTTGAAACGATCAAAACTCAAATAGTTCATGGCCAATGCGACTAGATAAATCCCAACAGTCCTTGCATGAAGGATGGTAAATGAACCAAAAGATATCCCAAGCGATTCCTAGGTGCAACTCAGACTGATGGCGACGGTTACCCTCTCTACGGAAGGCGACGACCTGAGGTTGGCAGATTCGAAGCAGTTATCAATGAAAAGCGAACCAATGAGGTTGTAATTGATAACCGTTGGATTGTACCGTATTGTCCCCTACTGTCAAAAGTATTCGATGCCCACATCAATGTTGAATTTTGCAACTCAGCAAAGTCCATAAAGTATGTCTGCAAGTACGTCAACAAAGGTTCTGCCCCTCCTTAACGCAGTTTCATTACTGGCAGCGCCACATGTTTAAAGGTATTTACCTATACTTCCCTAATAAAACTGAACTGAACATAATTATTTTAAGGGGTTTTCAAATAAAGTTTGCCTACATAAGCGAAAACAACATGTAAGGAAGTCCAAGGCGAAGACGGGCTTTCGCGCTAGTGTTGATTAAATATAGGTCCTTTGTCTAATCCATATTTGCAGTAAATTAAGACCCGTACTGTTATGCATCGGCATTCTGGGAAATTTCAAACTGTCGTGTGCTTCTGTTCGCTATCTTACTCATGCAACGAGTTGATGCAGTTAAAAAGCCGTCGCGAAGTATACTGAATTCAGTAAATACTGCTGCCCATGTTTCTTTTTAATGCAACGTGCTAAAAGAACGGAAAATTTAGAACTTTTACGATCTCACACTGGTCCCTAACGCATTTTCTTCGCAAATTTCCTTAATCCTCTTGCGGTTTCCTTGGTGTTAGCGTCCGAATCTACTCCCATTTCCTCCCTGACCGACAGACGGTGGTCATTGGTGGACTAGCACACAAACATCAGTCACAGAACTCACTCGTCTCGTTCAACCTTGTGGCTGACTCGCAAGACCTGTCAGCAGCTGCTGCACAACGGCTGGTAGTAAAGACAGATGAACACCTCCGATAAAGACAAGCGAGGTTTAATTGACCACTTCCGGCTGATTAAATACCAGCAGCTAACGATACCCCACCCCAGATGGTGCAGCACCCGAGAATAGAACCCATTCCCTGCTGCTTAAAAGTCCAACAGTCTAGCCGGCAAGACAAGGTGCCTGTACTTTTAGAGGGTTAGACTGTTTGAATTTTAACCAACAGGTCACGGGTTAGAGCCTCGGGTGGTTTACCAATTGAGATTGGGTATGTCTGGTAACTTGCTCAGAGACGTTCATGTCAGTCTCCCTTGCCTGTTTTGGTTATGTCATTCTGCCGTTTAATTTTTCACTTTTTACCTGCCCTCTTACAAAATTTGGGGTCCCTTTACTCGTTTATCTCTACTCTATTATATATTTAATTGTTGCAGAACTCTGTACGTGATAAAGTTCATTTAAGCTTTATCCCAAGTTACTTAGACCAGAAATAGTGCACAGTTGTTATAGTTCCATTTCCAAACTCCGTTTTGTTAAAAAATGGGGACACAGGCGGGGCAGTTAAAATTGGCGGATGATATAAAATTTTCAAGTTGGAGATATAGGTTGGTCTTGTGCGAAGAACAGCCTCAATACATTTTTCAGATTACACAACGCATGTGCACCTTTGATTGTGTCAATTTCTGATAACAAAGGGATGGAAGCATGTTAAAGCGTGTTTATGCGTTTGCTTGCACGTGCGTTGCACATGCACGGTTCCGGGCGGTCCTCTTGCAGTTGCGGGCGAAGCCGTTAATTTCTTAATTCTAACAGGAATTTATGTGCGAAGCAACTAGGCGTTAGTTCCACGAAAGCAACTGTCTACGCTAAGACCTAGGTTTCTCAGGTAATACCTTAAGTTCATGAGGAACAGTGCATTCATGCACTTTTAAGTATGCAGATGAAAGATGGAACATGGCGTAAATTGCCCATAGCCATACGTAATATTAAGGCGATCCAAACCCAAAAGTGTGCAATTCCTCAAACATTTCCTGATAAACTGTTAGCTCCCTTATAAACAGCACTTGGCAGACGCTGCAAGAGTTGCTTAGATTACAATTTAAAAAGGCATTTAAGTATTCAGATATGGACTCAATTTCTCAACCTAACAATTACAACAAGGGTGTGAATTTTGGTTGCTAAGCCCTGACTGCTCGTTTACGTGGCGCACTTGTCCCGTCCTGCCATAAGGCTCAGTCGAGAGCCCCGCCGGCAGTGGCACAATGGTTAGTACTATAGGGAGGGTAGCATTGCCTACAAATATAAGAGCGACTGGTAAGGTTATTTCCATCTAACTAGCCGTTGTCAGCCAGTGTAGATTCTTTTGTCTGTTTCATAAATTCTAGCGGATAATGTGCACCGTTATTGCCTAGCGTTATGTGAAACGCTACTGTTTTTTCCTGAACTCCGAACCCTCACTGACTCACTCAATTACGCCCTAAAGTAGAACCTCGCAAGTATCTATTTCTGGAATACTAACTCACGTTTTTAGCAATTCACATGCAACTGCAAGTTCTTGTGACTGTCTTAATGAGGCCTATTTCAAGAGAAAGTAAAAATCATCTTGCAAAATAATTCAATAGAAGCCTTATCGTTATCTTCCCCAGCCTGTGGTTTGGGATCCTAACATTTCACAAATCTTTACAAAACTGTCTCATGTTGGTAGCTACAGGTTCTCCTGGATTAATAATAGCTAATAACATAAGTGCAAGCTTCAGACTTCGTGTATGAAGAACCTTCAGAAGGAAGCGAGTGAAAGTCACGTGCTTAATTATGCTTTCACAAGTAACCAGGCCAGGAAACAAGGATGACTCGAAGGCGAGCTCTTACATACAGTTCGGTCAGAAAGTCATGCAAAAGTCATTAAGAAGTTAGACTTAGTGTTATAACATTGATTTGCTTACCTTATCTTGTTCTAATCGGTGTTTTTAATCCCGGAAAAGTCTTTTAGTAAAAAAACTTGCTTTTAATTTTTAGTATATTTAGAGTGATAGGCATTCATTTTGGCAAAATCGGAAGTAAACTGGGATCGAAGAAATTGCCTTTGCTTTTTAGTTCGACAGAGTCAAACTTTTTATTGATATGCAAGATGCTTTGGATGAATACCAAAGAAGTTAACACTTTGTCCATTCAAGAACCTAAACATTTAGTTTCAATTTGATCAAAAGCAGATGATACCAAATTAAGGGAATCAAACTGTTTCTCATAAACAAGAAATGATTTCAGATTTGAAGCAAATATTTTTTAACTCATTTTAGCAAATGTTTTGTCAAAAAAGGAAAATAAGTTTTGACCGCATGTTGTTTTAGTGCATCAATAATTTAGGATGGTACCCAAAAGTGCATATAGACGTTATTTTAGAGATTTAGTTAAAGAGCAATATTATTAGATTTAAAGCTTTTGGCAATATATAATTTTGTGTAAGACAATTTCCGTTTATGCATGATTCAGAAACAGAAATGACAGAATCTTAAAAATGATCGCAACACTTAAGTTTATATTCGAGCTCTCTTTTCGTGTATTAAATATCTTAGAACGGAGTCCGCAATTAATCAGCTATGGTGAAAAATATTCCAGTACAAATAAAAATTAATTTTTTCATTTCCGGCCAAAACTGCATCGTTTGTTTGTATGAAAATTAAAAATCTTTTAACATTCTCAATGTTTACTTTGATATTACTTTTAAAATTCGAATATGCTTTTAGATTCGCGAGCTGCATATTTAATCAGAGCTCTCTGACAGAGGTAATCTAAAAGAATAAAGTTGTCAGACTTCATTCGCGGACGTTTTTTTGGTTTTATTGTGTATTAAGGGGTTTCAAGGAATTTATAAATATGGCCCACATGGCTATTTTAATAAACACTTATATCGAAGGACGCACTTACTCAGTAAATGCTTAGAATATGTATCGTGCATGAGGGTTTTAATAGAAACCTTGAACAGATTATGGATTAATGGACAAGAGATTCAAAAAAATGTAAAAGCTTCACAATTTGCCGGAATTTAAGGGAAGATCTCAAACTAATTGCATAAATATTTTGAGTAACAAAACGTTTTTTGGATGAGGAAGGATTATGGTTATCCACTAAACGGACATATGAGTAGGTCTAATGAAAAACAAATTCGAATGTTGTGTATGTTGATTACCAATAATAACCCTTGATTTAACTTTGCTAAGCAGTCTTTTGTTGTTATACATAAGCAATTTTATAAAATTACATGGTAAATGTATTAATGTGCTCTGCTGAGGTCTTAAAATCCAAACCATACAAACGCAAAGAAAGGAAACAGAATCTTAGCTGGCTTTGTCTTCGAAACACGCAGGTTTTGAAGATGTTATTGCATATTTTAAGCAGTAAGCATTGTTATTTAGACACAGTATTTATGGACGAATTATCGTTGATTGTCTTTTAACGAAGTGATTCATGACTTTTAAAAGGATATTGATGAATTTTTACATCATTTTCTTCGACATCTATCAACATTATGGAATGAGACTTTAAGACCTTTCATACGTTTCTCAGAGAAATAAAAAATAATCAGTGTCGGCATTTATAAACAATCACAAGTTTAGGCGTCACCCCCTAAATTTTTACAGACATTTTTGTACTATGTCATCTGATAAAACATGGGCCCTTTAAACAATGGTTTAAATAAATTTTGGTCAAGTACTGAGGAAAACATTAAGAATAGATTACATTTTTGTTGCAGGTATGTCGTTTTTTATTTACGCAGACAGGGCTACCTAAATAATATAATAATCCACCTTAAGAAATCTGACTTTCCGATTCAATAAGACCCTACTAGGGTAACTTTGCTAGATTAATTAAAATTTTTATTAGCTGTGCCAGCTAGAAATAACGTCTTATCTGACGTAATGCAAAACAATGGTTATCCAAAGGTCACATTTAGTATGGAAATAACAGCCCCAATTTTCATTCCACAGTTGCTGAGCCGGATGAGCAGCTTGATGTCTGAATTTAGCCTAAATGACCACAGGTCAATTTTCAGATTTTATAAGGCAAGCGCAAGATGAACGCAGATAATATTTTAGCAAACCTTGTTTCACTATCCACTTCCTACAAGATTTAAATTCACGCAAATATTTGAAATCCATCCTACTTATTAAACTTAATTCAGCCATATAGTATACGAGCAATGGCTTTAGACACAGACACTGAATAAAACGGCAAATATGTGCATTATTATCTAAAAAGAAAGGAAAAATTTCTTTGCAGTTTTTTATAACGTTGATTAGCTTTGCTGAACGAACAATAGCCCTAAAAGCGCCTACTGCAAATCAAGCAGTAAATGCATATGTTAAGCAAATACTACAATAAGGGGTAAAAGCTATAAGCAAAAGCGGATTTTGTAGTTTGACATAAATATCTGTAAGTTTTATCCGTGAAAAGCTGTTTAAAGCAACTTTTTGCACCTTCCTCGCATATAAATAAACCAATTTTCAGCATCAAAAACGCTAGTCAACGTAATGATAAGAGCCAGTTCTCCACAACGGGTCAAGAGGCAAGTCTACGTGACCTGAAAATTAGCATATTTCTTTGAGAAGTTACGCTGCAGATGCTGAAATTAGATTTTGAGTGAAAAAATTGAAGCGTAAAGGCACTTCTTATAATTATTAGGATTTATCACTTAGTAGAGCCCTACAAACAGATATCTGCACAGATCTGGAAATCCGTTTCCCAAGTAGTTTTATTCAGACTGCCTCATTCATTACTTTTTATTGATCCTTAGGAAGCGAAACGTAAATAAGGCGCTGATTCGGTTAAGAAAAATAGTTGAGAGGAGGAACCTTTCAAAAAAACTTGTGAATACTGTCGAACTCTGTATTTTCACACTCAACACATGCGTACAATTATTCGTAGCGTTGAAAGAAAAAAAAGCGTTTGCTGCATCATGGGGAACGAATTCTTCTCTAATGTCTATATAAATCACCATTCATTTTAACGCGTGTAAAAGCAAACAAAACTAATAGAAGAGAGACACAGCAGCGTTAAATACTCACTGAAATGGAAAGGATTTGCCATTATTAGTATTGTGTCAGCTCAAATCAATAGCATACAAGGCTTGTTCTTACGCATTGTTTAGTTATTTGAAAAGCATTTTAATTGCGAAACGTTACATTTTATGGAGCACAACCCTGATCTTGCCTGCCAACCCCGTCAAATAAAACGAGATGGCGTAGAAGCATTTTCAAAATAAATGCAAGCATATAGTCAGCAGTACACGGAACAGGGTTTTAACTCCCAAATTTTAACCTCTTCATTTTACGCAAAGAACTACCCACACGATGACAGCATGCAATCCGCTTTTACACAGTCAGCCAATTAAATGCTGATAGCAACTAGAAAACGGTTCCGTTACCAAGCATGGCGCCAGAATTCTTGGCATAAATCAAACTAGTGCAATCTTAGTGTGTATACCGACTGTGTTATCATAGGGGTGTTTTATGCAGCTTTCTTTTGGCAAGTTGAACTGCAGCTAGTGCAGCTGCTCTCAAGAAATATATTGGCATACACTCATAGTCACTAAAAGAAGAAAGAAGCTGAAAATACGCATAAGAATGCTCACTTAAAACGAACAGAGACCCCAAGTTTTCATCAACAAAGAGAAAAAATCGCATTTTTAGACTAAAAGCGGAATATTCTGAATAAAAGTAGAACTTACTCGTTAGTGATGGGCAGAAATAAAAGGCAAAACCATTGCTAAGTAGAGGAAGAAGTTTAGGATTTACAGTCAAATTACCACAAGCAAGTTTTTTTTGAGAGCTCGGAAAAACTTCGCAAAGGTCTTGCAAAATGTTATAGAACCTAAAGAAATTCAGTTTTTTGGTCTCCTCTCCGTTCGAATTGGTCTACAGCTTGTCGAAAGCTTCGAAATATTAGCAGCCTTAAAGCGTTTTTAATTTGGCTGTTTAATCGGAAATTGTAAAACAGAAATCCCTTTTACTTTAATGAGGATTGTTCATCTTTTAAAATTGAGAAAACCTAATACATCTCTACTATTTTAAACTGCTGGACATTTTTACCTTAAAATAATTCCTTCAAAGAATTCTTTCAACCGTTTTTACTGAAAAACTTTGTAGCACGCCATTTATAGTAGATTCAATAAGATAAGCTTTAATAACACTGCTGGAGCAAAGCAAACACCATTGAGGCACCATTTTTAAAGTCTATCTGAAACCTAATCGATAGACAAAGCTTTATCTGATACTTTTTAAACTCATCGATTTTATGAGCAGAACATTATGTCCACACCAAATTCTCAAGAAAAAAGGAATTTTTCATAATTAATGTTATCACTAAGAGTGGTTTTTATGCAAAGTAGTGACGATTTAGTGAGCGATCTCAAGCAATTATTTCAAAAACGCAATAAAAGTAATTTTGTAGGAAGTCAGCTTACGAGGCATGCCCCCAAACTAATATAGCATTGCATTTAGAACAATAAGTAAAAAGGGGTCAGAGTTCGGTTGAGAAATTACTATTTACTAGCATAGAAAAATGTAATTTTCACAAAAATCTGCAAACTCAAAAAATGGCAATGTGAAAATTTACCGGTACAATGTGAAAAAAAGTGTGTTTAAGGCATGAGAATGGAAAAAATGGCAAGTTTATACATGCCATTTAACGAATTTCACAGTTTTGCTTTGTTTGTGCATAAATACCGATTTCGTTTAACTAATTTACCGAAAACTTAGAAATAAGAAAAATCTTAAAAGCATTTACCTACATAATGAGTTCTTAAACATTTCTATTTTGATAGCTGCCTGTGTGGGTCATGACTTTAGAATCGCCCAAACATGTAGACTCATTGCCGCGAAAAAAGAATTCTACAACAAAAGCCAGAAATGAATATGAATAAGATTAATAAAAAAACTGTCTGAAAAAATTTTCCTCCTAAAAAGCGCTTAAGTTAGATATTTAGGATTCGAATATCGTTGTACAATACATATTCCGAAGTTAAAGTCAAGATCAAATGGCTTATTTTGACCGGTTTTTGACTTTCCAAAAACGAAAAATGAAAATTTGGGCTAAAAATGAAAGAATTTACATTTCTACATAAACCAGAGTGGTTTTCACTACGTTCTTTTACTTAAGGGCAGTGTTCTTTGATTTTAATTGGACAACAGAGTGTCCCAAAATATCCTCCAATATCCTCAAACATGGTAATCTGGTAATTTTTTCCGTTTACAATTGTGATATTTATTGATTATCGTTTATATTTTGACAACATATGGGTGAACTAAGTTTGAGAGATTAATAAGAAAACATATGAGATTACGAGGCAGTCTATCTTAAGTCAAAAAGACCTATTAATTTTGGCGTAGTAAAACACATTATTGCGTCTTGTACGTTTTATTACTTATTTTTAGGGCACCAAACGTAACATATTTGTCAAGAAAACATATGTTTACTAGATTCATCCACCTTTTTTGACTTTTAGTGCTGTATCTCGTAAGTACACTAACCTCAATTTCATAGACACATAACAAAATTTTCTCTTATGTTAACAAATAAAAGTAAACTTCTTCTGCTCTTTGTGAATGTTTTTTATACTTCAGCACCACAGTGATTAATAGCATGGAAAATTCTTTGGGAATCAACAAACGTTCGAGTTTGCCCATTTCTGCCTTTATTTTCTCAAAGTATACTGACATGAACGGAATTCAATTCTTGTTAACAGCATTTTGCGCCTCACGCCAACCCAATGAACTCAATAAATGGCCTCAAGTTTGTGTTTAATCCCTCAATCTCCAACCTTGCATCAGATATGGAACCTACTCTATATATATATAGATGAATATAAGAGATTGCGTTAACATATCTTTAAACATTTAGTCTGAGGAGCGCAAATAGTGAAACGCAGATTATTCACAACTGTGCTTACTTTATCGTTGTTTATAAAAAAAGTGACAGCAAAGTTTTGGGGGACAGAGACTTACGTCTGATATAACATTGAATCGTAGGAAAGCCAAAAAAGGAATTATATCGGATAAAATATGACCTTAAAATGGAGTAAAGAGAGTTCATTAGCAAACCTCGTTTGAACTTATTAAGGCGTATTGATTATTTGCCTTGGCCAACACGTAGACAACTGTTTACGTTGCAAACACTGCTTACAAATACTCAGGCATAACAGACTAAGCTGAGAGTGTCTGTATTACACTGAACAGTTAATAATATCAAATGGTCATATTTGGAAAAATTACCAGCTCAGTTCAGAACAATGTAAGCAGGTTGCTGACATGTTTTTATCCTAATAAAGGATAAAGGTTTTGATCACGTTTATATACGCATTTTCAAGAAACCGTCACCATGCCTATTTTCACGTAAAACGCGTAAACCTCTTGCCAAAGAAAAGGAGGGCTGGTAGATTTATAAGATTACTCAGAGGCCCCATTTTCATACCCGTGGTAAAGTAATGCTTCCGCTTGAAATGATCCGATTGATTTTAACCTGAGCTTCAATATCCTAGTTGTCCAAAGTAAATATCTGCCAATGAGTGGGTCATGATACCGAAAATTAAAATTTGTTGTACTGCTTACGCTTCCATTTGAGAGCTTTGATGTAAAAATGCTCAATGGCAAAGGTTCTGCTTGTCTTCGAAAAACCATACAATACAGTATGCATCGGAGAAGATAAATTTTAAGAAAAAGGAGATCCGAAACCGCAATCGAAAACGTGACGATGTCATCAGAAGGGAGTGGGTGCAAAAACCTGAAAAAATGACCAATATTTCGTATCTCTAAATAGTAAAGCAATCAGATACAGAGGACTAATATTATACCGTGAATGGTGTTAGTCAAGTTTGTGCTGGTCGAACGACTTTTCAAAAGCCTTACGAAAAGAAAGCGGTACGTAATTCTACCTTCGCTCCAAGTGCTATACGATTTAAAGTTACCTAATTTTGTGATAAATTTGAGAATATTGTCATGAAGGCCTTGATTAGCTTGCACGGTTTTTGCTACGGGGTACTAGGACAGCCATCATTTTGCATTTTAAATTCACATAAGCTCAAAAAATTTCCTGAAATTGGCCAACAGGCAGCTATCTTTAAGCCCATTTCTTGCAATCCTTTTTTGTCTTTTTGATACATTTGTGTGTTTTTGCTTTGCAGGCCGCTGTTATACATGGAAAACCAAAACATGGACTGACAAGATTTAGCCTGCTAGTCATTTTTAAAATAAGATCTCAGTTTAAATGATATCCTGCATTGGACAAAAGATTTCTTTAAGAATTACTTCAATGTCATCACCATCATCTTCCCTCATTTTATAATATGAAATATACACAATGATACTTTAAAGCAATCCCAAGTATTGTCCTTGAAGACGTTACATTGAACGAATTGCTTATTTATATGACATTAACGAAATTGAGTTTGTACAGAAATGTCATAGGTCACAATCACTAAGGCTAATAAAGGCTAATTATTAAAGAAGGAAGGCTAAGCGAGGTGGGAGGGGGAACAAGGCAATTGGGTTCCGGGAATAAAAGGGGGCAGGGGAATATGCAAATCTAGGGGCCTGTAGTTGCCATGGCAAGGCCAGGTTAACCAGATGCTCCAACTTTTTGCATAGCTCCGGTTTAAAGTGTTTTATACAGGCTGCCTCGAGGTAGCGCAAGATTCGAGATGTCCTTGCTCAAACGAGAACTTGGAATGAAGTTATAAGGTCTACATAATGACCCGTGTCTAGCAAGTGTTCTGTAATAGAGGAACGAGGGGATTGGTTTTCTTGCTTGAATAACCAACTAGGCAGGTGCTCCTGGGCTCTGGCTGCCAATTGCCCTTGCGTTCGCCCTATGTACTTGCATCCGCAAGTGAATGTGAATTCATAAACGCAGTTAAAGGTGGCGTGTAAAGGTAAGGCATCCTTAACACAACACAACCTGGCCTTGCCTTGGTAACTATAGGCGCCCCGATTCGCGCATTTCCCTGCCCCCCTTTATTCTCGCAACCCAATTTGCCTGTTCCCCCCACCTCGTTTAACCTTCTTTCTTTACTCAGTAGCCTTAATAAGCCTTAGCGATTATGACCTATGACATTTCTTTACAAACTCAATGTCGTTATTTTCTCTTTCATTAAACCTTTAACGCACTAAATGGATGCAACTGACGAGCACTCATGAAAATATGACATTTGTTACTTGGAGGAACTCAAGAATGTTCCGGCAGTATACGCTGCAAATGTCGGTGCCAATCAACTTATTGGCAATAATATTCAGAAATAAAGCTAACAAAATTGTTCAGTGTTAAGACCTTGTACTGAAAACAATATTTTCCCATATATGCTAACGATGATGAATCGTTTGTAAACTGCTCCCAATTATTTGTTTGTAACGTTGTCTTCCTTTTCACTGAAGTGTCTCAACACGCCGATGAAGCGTTCTTTAACAACTGTGTTCGAATTCGATTGGGTGGTTGCTGTTAAAGTTCATCATTTGTTTTTGCCACTTTTTGGAACACTTTGTATCAAGGTGGCTGTTCAGAGAAAATGACTATCCGCGCGACTTTGAAAATACCTATTTACACAGAGAAAACTTTGAACAGCTGTTTGGTTATTTCATTAGACTGCTACCTGAAAAATACGTGCTGATTTTTGCATGTTTTTGACAGTATTCTCTTAGAAAAGGATGAAGAATAATTTCATTTTGCTGGTTAACTGAAAGGTATTTGCGCGTTTATATGCTCAGTAAATTGGAAACAACACACAGAGATTCATGAATTTGCAACTTTTGTAACTGAATAGAAAGGAGCCGTCAAAATTTATTGTTTGTACGGCACCTGCGCCCCGGAAATACCAATGGAAATTCTTTGGGCGCGCACTCAAGAAATTCCCAAATGCGTAGGAATCCTTGAACAAGACAATGTGTTCACTTCTCAGTCAGCTCACATATATTGTTGTCGTTGTTGTTAGACGTTGAGGTAGCTGAGATTCAGTGCCCCGTCAGCCGTAACTGCAGCAAATTACTTAACGTTATTGACTAGAAAAAAACTATAATGTCCTTAGTCTGCAAAAAGAAAGGCAGAAAAGAACCTTACTTCACTAGCATTCACAGAAATTGGGTTAAAATTTGTTGAGTGTGGCAGTTGGAAAGCCCAACGTTTTTAATTCCATCTTTTTTGATTATCAGAAAGCATCAAACGTTTAAGTAGACAAATGCAAGAGACATTAAACAAGAATGCGCTCCTATTAAGGAATGACAATAGGTTACTTTTGTGGTAATGGTGACTTCATTGCCCGGCGTTGGCAGAAGGTGTGCATAAGATCCACCAGAATTCACATTTGAATATGATGTGAAAATGATGTAGCCATCTAATTGGGGAATACTTTGAAGGGTTCGAGCTCACAAAACTGAAGTTTTTTAGATTAAGACGTGATGCATTTTAACGTGACCGTATAGGCAATGTATAATGTTAACTGTTGGCCTTTGTGTCCATATTAAGAATACTCAAGGGCTGAGTGAACATTAACCGAAAAGCCATATTTTTCTTACTCAACGATAAACACCTATAAAAAATTTATCCGCGTTTGTATATGATACCCTGGTAATAGATATGGATGGCTTTTCTGCATTTTTTTTGGCTCATATTGAATGAACAATTTTTAAGAATTCCTAAGTACGCTCAGCCTGAGTTCAGGTAGCTTCATTTCTCCAACAGACGATATTTAAGGGGGGTTCAAATTTGAAGACCATTAATATTTTCCTTTTTCAAATTATACGTTTTGACCATCCTACACCCATTGACTGATCTCAAGTGATAAAAAAAGAAAATTTAATAATATGTTAAGTTAAGGACGTACTGTCAAACTGTGAAAACTTATTGTTTTAAAAAGTTTGACGAACATTTAGACACCTCAGGATGCTAGCTTTTAAATTCGTCGATTTTTAACCTCCGGAAGAACCTAACCTTGAAAAAGAAATACTCATAAACCACACAGCAATTATACGCATTCGAAATAAATATCATTAAATAAGCCAAATATTTCTTGTATACTCATTTAAGAGCTATAAATGCATTTTAAAAGAACGTTTCCTTACAAATAATACTTAGTTCAATCTACATGTGTCTAGGGCCTTCCGGCTACAAGTTATGTACCTTCTGTGGGTAAATGAGCCAAGATTTCCGTATGTTCGTAGGAAAATTTAGTGCTTACACAGTTAAACGATGGAAATTGTTTTCACTTCATACTTTACGAGTGGCATTTGTAGATGAACATAAATGATAATTTTTAAATCCAGTGTAAAAGGTCTACATATTTTGATATTAAAGACCTTTTGGAATCAAAAAGTAGCATATTCCCATATGAAAATTTAAGGAGGTTGCTATTTTCTATTGAAAAAGTCCATGTCATAATAATTTCACTCAGATGTTTTGAAGACATTATGTAACTTCCAAAGGGCAATGTAAATCAAAAGGATAATGCACACTAGTTTCGTGGACCTCTTATATAGAGTGAGATTTTTTCGTGGGGCCAAAGTTATGGTTGCTCATCCTGATTTATCGGAAGTATTTTAGGCTTATTTTGCAAGACCATAAATATCCAAAATTCCCTTAAGTAATATTGCATTCTCTCAGATGCCTTTGAAAATTACGTTAGTTTTGCATGGGATAACTCATAGGCTGAAAATAATCCCCCGCTTTTCTATTGCCTAAATCGTTATTCAATTTACAAGATTCGCGCACGCTCCAGAGTTAAATATAGAGATAGGTGATTCAAATTACAAGATTTTTTGTCCGAGGGCAGATAACACAAATGTTTATACTTCACAGCATTACATGTTATGATTGTTTCCTCGCTGAACGTGGAAGAACTTCAGCTAAGTAAGACGCTTATGTTTCCAAAGAAAATTGCAGATTTTTGAATTTTTCCAAAAAACGAGTTTTTCTTTAAGATTTTATGAACACTTAAGTTCACATTAACCACTTAAATAGTAGTAGAAGCCTGAAGCAATATCTCTAACAATGAATGCCTCCTGAGTATTTCGGATGTGTTTGCTTATACAAAAGCATTGATTTAAATCAAATATTGCCTTCCCACTAAAACAAATGGTTGCCTTTGGAGCGTTCATACTGAAACTGTTTTCTACCATGCCAAGACTCTCTTCAGACCTCGTTTGTTTCAACGTTTGCAACTCATGTGTCCTTTTAAAGTTTAAATAAACCGATGGAACATTTTTAAATTGATCAGTGTGCAATTTAGGAAGGTAAGTATAGCAATTTGTTGGAGAGTATAATGTAGTGAAACAGCAATTTTTGGAGAAATGCCTGAAGGACATGCATCAAGCTCCACAGATCTTCTGGCCTTGGTAAGTCAGGGAAAAAGGAAAACAGGTGAGTAAAATTTAATGAGTATGCTAACGACAGAGATGAAACTGAGATAAACGAGGGTCGAGTAAGGGAAAGTCATAAGATGAGGAATATACGGAGTTTGCCAATTGACCGAAAGTAGTTCAGTCTAGGGAGAGTGCCCTACAATTGCCTTGGTAAACAACATTGATTACAGTAGTAAAGCAAACTGGGTTGAAAAAGGATAAATGGATGTGCAGAACCTTGTAAAGTTAAACACAAAGGAAAGAGCTTTTACCAGAAGCTTAATATATAAGATTTTTTTCCTAGAACAAATGACTTATTTTGTTTTTCTGTGTTTGGACGTAACTTTTTGGTGATACGTGTTTGTCTAAGGATTTGAAAAAGTACAGGGTTAACTGGAGTTAACTTAGATAACATTAAAAAGTTTATGCTCCTTTTTCTGCTAATGTCTCTGATGATGAATACGCGACAGATTTCGAAATGTCAGGCGAATAAATAAATTGTCCCAGCGATCAAGTCTTCTTCTCCTTAGACAACCTTGGCGGCAGAGACAAGGAAGAGTAAAATGATCATGTCTGGTAAATCTGCCGTTATTAGTTAAGCAGAAGTATGCACGTGATCACCGGAATCATGGATTTTATTTTTCGGATTTTTCGAACTTTTACTCAAGAAGATCGTCAGAGATAAAAGATTCAACAAGAAAAGAGCAATATTTGTGGAAGATAGTGGCCAATCAACCACCATAGACGTCAGTCCGGAGATGCTTGTGCAGAGCTATGTAGGCCAGCGCCAGATCCATCAGCTAGTTCTAACAAAAACCAACTAGTGTACCCACTCAGCCTCGAACTATTGAACATTTCACCAGAAGTCCAACACTCCAATTATTTAGCCAGGGGCTCACAGCCTTGCCCGTTTAGATCGCGAATATTGACACTCCTTAACGAACGAGGCACACTTTTGAGTCTTTCCAGTAGGCGCAAGGGGCCTAGAAGTATGGGCAGATGGCATTGCCAGCACCGTTATCTTATGAGTTTAAATGAATATTGCTTTTTACAAAGGATAGAGGAAATGAGAAAATGGCCTACAAAATATCGATTAACAACAACAAAAAACATCTCCACACATGAGTGTGTAACAATCAAATCTTATTTTGCGTGCGCTGAAATCTTTAATGCACAACGCAGCTTCAAGGAAAAAAATTATAGAATAAAATATCCTGCCATCAGTGGTAGAACAGGCTTTTCGTGCATGACTTTTTTTCTTTAAATTAGGCATGTGTTCAATATAAATAATAAAGAAACCTTAACAAAGCCTACTAGTTAGCCGGGTTTGTGAATTGTACGTTTAGCTACCATAAGATCTAATTCCCTATTAGATTTGCAACTTTTATCATTACATATGAAGTCAACTCCTTCTTCGAAAGAAACCTTAATCTAAATCAGGGTTCTGCTAGGAATTTTAAATAAACATATGTCTCTTTATAAGAACCTTACCCATTTATTAAAATTTTACGCGAAGTTAAAGACCTTCTGTAAAGGAGAAAGCTTTACTCCAAAACTTTGTGATTATAAATTTCACTTCTTGGCGTTGTACACAGCGAACATGGCAATATACTCATTTCTATCGTAGATTAGCTCCTTATTTATTCAATTTAGTGCGAAGTACAATTTTCGCACAATGGGTTGAGCAATATGACCGATCTTCTAGGACTACTTTAAGAGTTGTCCGGTTTTATGAAGACCTCTTTTAATCTGAGTACTTAGTCTTGCGCCTGAAAATGCGACAGAGAACGCGCTTGTTCGTAATCGCAGAAAAAAGCAATTTTAGAGCGCTTTGGCAAATTGTTTTGTCTTAGATTTAGCACCTGCTTGGATGCCTAGTTCATACTTTGTAAATTTTAAATGCGTTTAAATGTTCTGAAAGTTTTCCATCGGACCAATTTAACTGCTGTTGATGTGTTTTTACTGAAACCTTTTTGCGTACAAACGAATGATGAAACATCCTGTACTGGTATTCTTAATTTAAACTGAAGGCTAAACTGTTCAGTTTTGTCAAAAATTAAATGGTATTGTGCTAGCCCTTATAATTATTTCGTATCATGCCTGACTCCCTGTAAATTATAAAGTCAAATAGGCCAGTAACACAAACATCAGCATTTTTTTAAACAGTTGTGGGGTTGAAGTGTTTGGAGTTTCGTCAGGGATAAGCAGCGAAATGTTCAAAGCAATAACCAAAATGAGTAAATTTCCATCACATTTATTGTTCTACACCTATTTACAACAGATTAATTGAGAGAAATCTTAAATGTGAGCAACAAAAAAACTCACAATAACTCATAGTATGGTATAAATAATCGCCAGCGAAAAATTATAAGCATGCCATTATATTGATGCAATACTTAACCCACAACGGACTTACTTCCCATAGCTATAAAATTATAAGTGAAATCAGGTCACGCTATTTATTTTGACCCAAATGGGCTTGCATAACCTATCTTTACTAGGCTTTCTTAACGCAAGCATCAATTCAGATATTAAGTCTTTTTTTAGCACACATAAAAAGTAAAATTTTTGAAAAAACACTCGTCACAGAAAGCATTTTCGTGAAATGTGCTGAATGGTTTTGTTTAGTGATAAGGTATCATTTTGCTTCAAGCCGTTTCAAAATTAACTTGTAAATAATGAGTGCAACTGTAAATTTATTATATACAAAGATACATTTGGCGATTGAATATCTTCTTTGAATTTGTTTTTTTGCTTTCGCAGCAGTTTACGGACAAGAATAATATACTTCTATAGTGTCGACAAGCAACATATGGCGCACATCGGCAAACGGCAGATGTTATTTTTTAATGCAGTCACCTTTTGTGATATGGTGGAACCAAAGACGGAAATTCTAAGCACGGATGAGGTTACGGTAAAAAAAACAAATTATATTGTAAAAGTAGACAAATTGAAGGGATTTTGGCAATAATATTGCATGTCGATCATACCTAGCAGACCATGCGAGATAAAAAAATAACGGGAAAATACGTCTCAAACCTATACTTTAAGCAGAATTGTTGACTTTCACGACCCGATTAATTCAGTATCATTGAATTTTATTTCCATTTTAATCAAAGTGGTTGTTTTTTTAGTGGTCACACAAATATTACTGTTTGCAAACATCGTAAATGAACCCATTTTATCTATTTATATTATTCGAGGCAATTCATAAAAATTTACAATGTAAAGTGATATTTTTTGACGTTTATAAATTGGCGCGATTTACTTGTTCTCGGTCCGGTGTCGGACAATGTGTCCTTTTCATGCAATATAGACGCTTCTTTGAAAAAACAAAGGACCTAAGGAAAATTCTAATTTGCGTCTATATTTGTTGGCTATATATATAGTTTTAATACTTTTTGAAGGAAATAATATGCCACTAAAATGTTCAACTTTGATTTCTGGCATATCGGTTTCGGACATTCTTGTTGACGTTCATGCATCGAAGTAATACATCTTCGTTCTGCGTTGATCCGTGATCATGCTCCTCAACACCAGCTTCATAATAACCAATATTTAATTCCAGCTTATTAAAATCGTTTTGACGAACATATCGAGAAGAATATAAATATATGGAAAGTATTTAAAAACACTGAAAATCATGCAAATACCAGAAATATTTGTGGATAACTTTGATGAGAGGAAAGGTACTTTAGCAGATACAAAATTATTATTTTAAGCATTTCAACTAATCAGTTTATTCACATTTATCAAAACGTTAGGCGAATAAAAGTATTGTCCCAGCCATCGAGTAGTCTACTTCTCTTTTTTTGATTTTTTGGTAAAATGTAGAGGAACTTTTCAAATTTTGTGTATTTGGCGACCTTTACCAATTTTTTTTAATTAATGAGTTATACTTATCATGATTGCTTGATATTACAAGTTAATGCAGAATTGTACATTTTGAGTCCAAAAGTATGGCTTATAACTTGCTGTCTGTTTTCATTAATTTCAACATTTTTAAAAGTTTCACCATCTGGAATTCTAAAAGAAAGCAAATAAAAAAAGAAAACATAAAATAGAAAGAGGAAAGAAGATGCTTTCGCTTTGACGGGAAAACTGTCATACGTTACAGGCAAATGAATAGGTGGTCTAAACTTCCCCTTTTTTCCTTGATTTTTTCTTGAACAAAACCGAAGTATGTAGAGATCCATCAACCTTGTAACCCCGTTAAGAATATTTCGAAAAAGTGACCTATAAAAGAAGATTGATCATTGAGAAAAAGCGAATTTTTTCAAGACTATCGTTTTAAATATTCATTTTCTGCCAGTAATGATTGCTAATGGTTTGTGAGTCTTAAAATATGATCCAAAGTTCAACCACTACGAACTCATCATTTGGTAAAAGGCTTTTAGGAATAGTTTTATTCTAATAGTTTAAAAGATGTATTCATGAGCATCTACAGTTTTGAGCAGCTGATTTAGAAATCTTAAAACGGAAAACTTACGTCTGAAATTTCAAAGATACTCTGTGGGCCGCTCTGTGGCATAAGCTGCATAGTCATTTTGCTTAAATAACTCTGTTTTGATACGCAGACAAAAAAACGCTTGCGATTGCATCTGAAAATTCTGTTTTACGTTTCCTGGTCACTTTACCACCTATTGACATATAAGTATACTCTTTTTTCTGGTGAATCCAATTGAACTCAGTCTTTTTTTAGTGAATCGCATCTAGCTCAATACCATAATTGAAAGTAAATTAATATTTCACACCATTATGTCAAATCCCATTATCTAACATTTCTCACTTTACTTTGTCCCAAACTTAACAAAGTTTATTTTGCTTACGATTATGGTCTTTACTGCATCTTTGCTCTAAAAGTGTTTAGCAAGCGCTATAGTGCTTATGCTCAAACAACCTAATCAGGCACTCATGTATATGCCTTAAAAAAGACTTACTGGTCTACTGAAAATAAATTTTGCGTTTTGCCTTCTTGTTGGCCTGGTTTGAACTTACTCGAGCCTTTTGCGCAACGCCTGGTAGGCGGGGTGTAGGTCTATAGCTCTGTTACGTGTGCCAGTCGAAGACCAACTTTCCAGCAACAATCTAGCCATTTTGTCTTTGGCTCGAGCAAGGACCACTGCTTTGTTAAAGGCGAAGACGTGTTTCTTCTGCTGTGCGTAGGCATAGACCAAAGACGGCTTACCGTTGCGGTCGATTGCCTTCTGATGCTCGTGCAATCTTGTTCCCAGGCGTCTGCCCGTTTCACCAAAAAACCTTGCATCACAGTCTTGGCATGGTATGCCGTTGAACACATCGGATTGTTCTGTCAACGGTAGCGGGTCTTTGGGCCGCATAATTTGCTGTCTGATGGTTGACTCAAACCTATGAGCCAGACCGATCCCGAATGGTCTCAGAATTCTAGCAGCTGCCTCTTATACATTTTGTGCATAGGGATTACGAGCCAGAACTTGCCCGGATTATGTTAATTTAATAAAGTGTTCTGCCAATTGCACTTAGTCTCCATTAATGCAGCACCCAAGGGTGTGACGTGATAAAAATTTATTGTAATGTTTTAGAGAACACAAATATAGTAAACGTATTCCGCTTTTATGAAACACTGCTGCGTTTAACTGATTAGCCGACTGCCCTTTGTAATCATTTAGGAATCAAAGCTGAGAGAATTATCCATATGGAGAACAAATAAACAGACGTTTTAACGTTGGAATCTCTAGTGAAGTGGTTGGTCAAGGTTAGTAGCGGGATCACGAGTTCGCATGCCTAAGCGAGTACTCAAACGAGATTCCGTATTTCTTAGTGATGTGGCATTTAATGGGACAGACTAGAATCCACATTTGGCTGAAATCGTGTAATAACTGCGACACATTGTAGGAAAGATATAGGAAAGGAGAAGATCTGCTTTGCTACTCATTGATAAATTAGTGTTTGATCCTTCCAGTCGTCCACACTTGACATTCTTTTGCGCGCCATCAAACATTTACTGAAAATCTTCAACAAAATATTGCAATATTGGTCCGTTTAATCAAATAAGAGTATAAGAATACAATCGAATTGCTACAGTATGTTGCATAAAGCGGCGGGGGCAGAATGCACTTGCACGTACGATGAAACAGTTCAACAGACTGTGAGGAGGTGAGGTTAACCAGGTATCAAGAGCGCCTCTGATCATTGCGTTTCGCTTTCAATTTCGAGTAATTTAGCTAAAGTCTTGATCAAGCTAAAGCATATCCGCCCAATAAAGACATAAACATGAAATCTCTCTATCTTCTGTTAAGTTGAAGTAAACGACCTACTTACCACCATTTCTAATTTTTCAGGGATGACAAGAAACCCGCATTTTGATTCTTTAATTACCGAGCCGTACGTTAAACGATAAAATAGATTAGAAAAATCTACAGGTATAAATCAACAACACTTCTAAGTACCATCAAATAAAAAATACATATAGCAGTTATTGACGTATATTCCACTGCGTATCCTCATTTCTCACCCACTTAACCCAATACTCCCCGTTTTTGCGGGACAACGTGCTGGGAGTCAGGAATAATATGGGGGGTTACAGAGACTACTGTTGCCCAAAATGCCCATTCATGTATCGTGGAATTCAGCCGCAGCGTTTGCATATTTATAAGAGCTCTCCACAAGATAGCTGCTACATAGTGTCTCTCAGATCTCCCCGTTATTGGCTCCGCCATCATAACAGACTTTCAGCGTCTTCAACTGAGAGCCGTTGTCGAAGCAAAACTAAGGTTCCATCCCAGGATCATTTTATACAGTGATCCATCCCAATTTTTTCTTCAAACAACAAGTTCCAAGTGTCATTCACTGTACCTTGGCTGAACAAGGCAATGGCTACTCAATGCTCATTCTCAAGTACTAACATAGCCTTGACAAGGCCACGTCTGACAGCCATCCTGACTGCGGCGTCTCTCCGCATGACTGTCAGCATCGTTTTACACGCAGTTTCCGGCCAGGCACCCCATAACCCCCAGGGACGCTTGGCTCAAGCCGGTAGAGGTCTCAGCTTTTCTCTGTCTTCTTACTACAACCAGTATGGACTCCGGCAGAGATTCTTGATCCGCCAAGGGCTACGACACTCGCACATAACATGTTGAGCCTCATTGGCCTGCGTCTCATTGTAGCTTGTTTCAGCCCCGAAATCCTTGGCTATGTAGAGAGCTTTTCGTGACAGTCTCCCGAATGGCACGTTCAACTACAGTTTTCTACGACGTCCACCACAACATGGCGGTGCAGGTTCGCTGACTTGCGCGTGATTAAGCTTGTAAGTAATAGCTACTGGCGCTGCATCCTTCGCACTCTTTTTTGCCTCTCTCTCATGTGTGCTAGGAGTCAGGACAGAGTCTAAAAGACCGGGGGCGGGATCGGGTACAGGTGACGGACGCGGCCGAAACCACTCAAAGACGTGTTTTTACACCCTTAATGTTCGGTTTTCGATAGGGGAGTAAAAATCGAATAAAGCCTACCATGCTCTGATCTGTCCCCCTTGCTGAGCCAGCACGTATATCACGTGGCCCGTTAAGGGAACGTTTTGTGTTAGGAGGGTCTAAAAAAACCTCTTAGGAAGCAGCCAAATTAATATGGCGATAATGTAGCCAGTCGGTAATTATTTTCAATTATTTTACCTGCCGTCAAAGGCGACGGAACAGCCGATGCAGCAAGCTTCGCACAGGGCAAAGAGCAGAATCTGGGGCGATCTGTGAATCCGAATGCTCTTTCTGTGAAAATGAGCGCACGAAACATCGGTCCGGAATGTCAGAAACACACAAATCTTCTCGCAATAAATTCTTCTTCGTCTGAGGTCTGTCCAATTTTTCCACTGCAAGCATAAGTGGGTTTTTAAGATTCAGTGTTCCTTCTACAGCCTTCTATGATAGTAGAAAAAATTAACTAAGTAAAGCTTGTTGCATCATGTGCTATTAAAGTGAAAAAAACAGACAACCACATAGTATATAGATGACATTTGCACGTTTAAAAAAACGGAATGAATGAAGATGTTTTATACTCAAACATGACGAATCAAAGATATTTATCGAGGCCACTTGGGCGCATAAGATGCTAGCAAAGCAAAAAGCGGCATAATCAAAAAGGATTTTTTAACTAAAAATAGACCTTTCGCATTTATTTGAAGCTTCTATAATTGAATTTTCATGCTGAAGCGCATAAAGAAACGCGAGTTACTGAATTAGGCGATTTATTCCTGACATAATCAGGTTTGCCGGTTAATAATGACTGCTATATTTCAATATTAAGTGAGCAGCTGGGTAAATTATATAGGGTTTGTCCACTTTTTTGAAATATCAACAAAAATTTGAGCGTCATCGGCTTACCGATAGAGTAGCTTTATAAACAGTACCTAGGAGTCCCTTTAAATATATTAATGCATCTTGATTTATCAACATTAAATCCAGACAAGACCTTTTCAATATTTGGTTATACTAGCTGCCCTTTGATCGGAGCGGAATACCTAGTTCGATTAAGTTTTACGATTAACAGCGGTCAATTTTGATTTTAACGTTCATATGCTATTTCTCTGGTCTACGGAGAACCCTTTCTTGTTTGTTTAAATGGTCGGCTAATGGCCCCAACCTCTCAAAAACCTTTTGTCTGTGGATCGTTTTAGTAGGAAGACTTATTTCTAAGCATAGTTTCTGTGTGGCCACATTTATTCAGACTCCGATAAGATGGTTTTAAGTACATTGGGAAGGATTATAAAGAATACATACGTTAGGATGCACATATATATCCGCCCAGTGCTTCAGTAGAGGACCAAATATAAGATAGTGATAATGAACGAAGAAATATTATGAGAAAAACCGAATGCCCATTGATTATTCCGTTCGAGGCGGGTTACTTAATCCTTTTCCGTAAATAGCCATGCCGTTATGTCTTTATGAGAAATCTTGGTTTCCTGCTCGCTAAGTGTCATTACTGAGTTCAGTTTAATTCGTGCTTCAGTCATAACTTTAAGCAGATATACAGCGTAAATATGTTTTTTGGCTTTCCACAAAGTGACCGTTAAGAGATGGTGTAACACAGCAAACATAGGAGTTCGACTTGCTGAAATGAATATTGATATAAAAACCTTGACCAGAATGAGCAGACAGTATAACTTTGGCAGTCCTTTGTTCTGTCAGATATTAAGCACTACGCTAGTTGATGCAACGCACGTTGCCCCTGTATCAACAGACGGGCCTCCAATGTTCTCGGCAACTGGCTGTTACCCTCTCTGCTCCTTACCTTTTCCAAGTAAACCATCTCCAAGGGCAATCTGCCCCTCATTCCTTTGTGCTTCCTCTCCCTCGTAGATTATTTTGGTAACTTTGAACAACATTAGAATATTCTTTTAACTGCCTTTCTCTTCTTAGAAACGTGATAATTAACTCGCCAGCGCTTTTTTCGTTGCTGGGCTCTCTCTCGAGTCGTTCTGTGACGTTACAACTTGGTTTGATTATCTTGTATTACGATAGTCAACCTTAACGGGGTTGTACTTTTAAACTGACTTTAATTACGGTCTTGGTTGCTATATTCGGGGAGATTCACACGGACTTCTGCTGTGACATTATTTACATTCAAGACCTGTAGATTTCCAGTCATATTAATGAGGATAAAATAAAGTAGCTAAAAATAGACATTATAAACAACAAGACAATCTTCAATCTCATCGATATTGCCATATGTCACACAGTTAGGCCATTTTGATACTTTCCAAACTGTCAGAAAAGCAAACGTATTGGCATTTTTGTTTCTAAGCGCTATACAGCTGGTGAAAATCTGTTGACTCAAAGAAAAAATCTTTGAATATTTTACTTCTATTTGAGCAGTTTCCCCACTAGGTTATTCAAAAGCAGCCTGCACTATAAAGTGAAACTGAGCCTAAGTAAACATTGTCTTAAGAAGTGCTTATCCTCTGATATACAATGTTGTGCGGTGCTGTCTGTTTTTTATACCGTATTTTTAAATATTTCCTTTTTCACCAAATATAATTATTTCGTAGCTCTAATCGCCAATGATGTAACATTGAGTTCGATCACAATTTATCCATGTTTTTAACTGACAAATGTTTTGAATAATCGGTCATGGCTGCCGCTGTATTATAGTTCCAGTTTACTTTCGTCAGAAATTAATCGCTCCACTCAAGTCCATTAGACTGAATTAGGACGTAAACGAACAAACCGGAAATTGATATCAATAGTTGGCTAGAAGTTGATCAGCCACAATTGCACAGCCACGTTAAACCATCAATGGCAACCATTACTATACATACAGAGATTGCATAGTGCACCATAATGACAAAAACAATAGTAGTTGCAAGCCGTACGTCTCACAAACTGCGCCATGCAAAATGCCTGTCCGGGTATTTATCTTGTATGCTTGCTGTCAGTTCGGTGTATCATATAACTAGAATTTCCATTTTCCTTTTTCTGTTTTGGACCGGTGACCCTATTGGAAGAAAGTTGAGGTGCAGAAGGTAAAGTATACATGAGGAACGCAGGGAGAAATGTTGTTCATTTTGACGGATAGATAGATGTTCCCACCATTTCAGGTCTTAATAAACAGGTTATCGTTTCAGTATTTCTCTTCCCCAAATTATTGTGACGAAAATTGTGACAAGAAAAATATTGCGCGGAACGATAGTGGAGAAGGTGGTAAACATGTACAGAGTGCTGAAGGGTTGTAGACTGTGGCAAAGATGGCGAATTAAGACCCGAATGTCCGATGAGCATGAACACTTCACCTAAGCAAGATGCTGCATGCAACAGTAAACTTTGGATAGCAAGGCAGTGTTTGAGTGCCTTGGTTATGCATGACAAATAGATAACTTGTGTTTAGATACACGATTAAGTATTCTAATTTAGCAAACATTTAGTTTGGCAACTCCCTTAAAAAGAACATTTGGCAAACTTTCCAGCCAGTTGTTGCCATTTTCCTCTAACCTGCTGGCGGAGAGTTCACTTTAAAATAAAAAGGATTGTCCTTTATCGAGATTTTATTTGGACGCCAAAAACCCTCGCCCATTTTGATATTAAGGAAAGCTATTTTCGATTCCACTCAGTAAAAACGCTTGCGTTTTTAAAAGTGACTCTCGGCATGTTTTTCAGATTAAGTAGTTGTTTGTTGAGGAAGCCTTATTTACAGATATCACGCTACGCAATCTGTCCCATAAGATGCGTGACTTGGTTCCACCGTTTGATGTTTGAACGGGAAGCTGCAGCACTGTTGGTTCGTTTTAATAAACAGACTTAAATGTCAGCACAGGGTTGTTAACCACAAAAGGCGCATAATAACACAGAGGAACTTTCCTTTATATCAGGGGACTAATAAAACTACACCGAACAAGTTCAGCTCCCGAGACTTAGCAACTAAATGTTAACAAAAATATGAAAATGTTCTGACACCAGACAAGCGCAATTTTTAGTTTTTCATTTGCAACTGGTTAAATGCGGGAGTGTTCCGATGTGATCAAATCCAAATTGTTATAAAAATGATACACAGAAATGGAAATAATGATTATTTCACAAAGTTACAACAAGTGCTCATCATTTACACCACTAGTTTTAACACATTTACAACATCTCTCAGTGGTAAAATTCAGCTACTTCTGGCATATACTCGGTTAAATATCTATTTGTGCCTTTATGATGTTCTGTTTTAGATCGTTTAACGTCTTTGGTGTATTGCTGACCATGCTCCAAGAAAAGAAGTTTGTGAACATTGCAGGCCATTCCATGGCACCTCGGCGGCCTATCCGTCCAACGAGACAATACTCATTAAGCCAGTTTTGAACAGTGTGCGCGCCATTTTGCTGCAAGTACAAATTAATGAGACACTGGGGGTAACAGCTTTTCATCTAACGTTATTAAAAGTGAATCAGCCATCATTTTGTCTTTATAGAAAAAAGGGTAATGTCCCACTTCCAACGACTGCAACCCTTAATAATAATATCTAGCAAATCATGTGCGTGTTGTTATATCTCCCCTCATTTGAGTCTCACTACTAAACGCAGTAATGGAAGGTATATGTTCGCATGCAGCCACAAACGATTCAATACACAAAAGACGTCTGTCTCCGCCATCTTCGTTCAGAGCTAAATGCGCACGCGGTTGACAGCCGTACAGGCGATATCCAGCATGGTCATTTGTAACCACAAAGTAATTTGTCCAGCCCTGCAAAAAAAATTTATCTGTAATTCCCGCAAGCTTTTGACGAACACTGCTGGTACCACATCTTGATAAGTTATTGTTTTTAGCGTTCTTGACAAACCACGTATATCCAATTTGATGGGGTTGTCAGCTCGTTCAAAATGGGTGCTGCTATTATATCTATCCTCATTTTTTACCAGCCTATGCTTTGTTGAATGTATTAATTACTTATGCCAGTTTATACGAAAAACAAGCTGTCAAATAAAGATGCCAGTGGGTATGCGTAAAGAACTGCCCGTGCGATGTAAACAAATGCCCAGTTTTGCGGCGATGGAGAGCTATACAAAAAAATCAGCAGATGGGCTAGTGACCTGTATATTTTATTGCAAATATGTCTGTGGGCAAGTTCGAGAAATGAAGTCTCAAAGGATCCATCAGTTACTTATATGCCTAAATTCGAAACGTTGACCATGTTGTTTTTTTTTCAGCAGCGGCAGAATACCGGCGAAACACGTGTCTGGACTTTTAAGCAAGTACGTAGGCTGTTAGCAAGGTAAGTTAAAACGACGTATTTTGCCTGACAAATATTACAATCGATAACGATGGTCTAGTTCCAAAGCTTAACAAAATCCACAAGTTATTTTAACTTACTGCCAGAACTGAAGCGAACAGCGAACTCACGTTCACAGGTGACCTTTTGCACCTTCAAGAGTATGGTTATATACAACGCGGGATGTACAGAAAGAGAACCCGAACGGGACAATACATTAATTTTCACGGTTTTGTTCACCTAAGTCTCAAAAGAGACTGTCTAGGGATTTTCAAGAAACGAAAAATGCATTTTCTCTCCCTAAAGAGTTGAAGTAGAGCGACAGAATCTACAGGAAACTCTTAGCAAAAATGGCTATTCATTTAGGTTTATGCTCTTGAATATCATGAAGGTATCACAAAGCCTACCGTTGCAACTGCAGAAAAAGAAAAGGTAAATGCAAGCAAATATGCGTGTCTCAGGAAGCAATTAAGAAAGAGAAGACTCGATCGCTGGGACAATATGTTTATTCGCCTGATGTTTCAAGATCCGTGGTGTATTCATCATAAGAGACACGAACAGTAGCAGATGAATCCGCGACGGATGTTGAAACGTCAGGTGAATAAACATATTGTCCCGGCGATCGAGTCTTCTTCTTCTCAAGGATGACGTATTTATATAACTGGGTTTACTAGAAGACGCACCAAGTGAAATAAAAATGAGAAGTCTAACGACAGCGGTCAAGAGTGCGTGTTCAGAGACTTACTCACGCATATTACTTGCATATTACTCCCTTCTATGGATGGCTAGCAAATAAGAACTGCCGTTACAGGCCATATCGATGCCTAATCATTTATTCACTTGATCTTGGTGAGAAGAATATGTTAAATGAACTCACAACCTCTCGAGAATGGGAAACGCGAACGCAGCTTGCTAAAAAGGTGATAGATCGATTTCAAGTTCAATCCTTACACACTTTATCGATACGACCCACCAAGTTGAGGCGACGAAGGCTTCCCGTTTACTTTACTGGGCACGAACACAATAATGATAATCGTCATTGATTCTCCTGTTTACGTCAAAAGCTTATAGTTAACTGAATCCTGGTTACGGTTTTTGAATGACTTACTTAGTCAACTATCCTTCTGTTAGATATGGAATCTGTAATACACTGATAATATTTTCATCTGCCTAAGTCAATTGTCACAAACGAAGTGCAGGTTCTTCCCAGAAACATCTCCACGAAGTACACATTTTTTGCGATACCGCAAATAACGCTGAAGGGCACCTGAATTTCCCTATAATAAATCGTCATTTTTCTACTCAGCAATTCTCAGTCGAGTGCCTATTGTATGTTGCGATAAGGTCTGCAAACTGATCTTCAATAAAACCAGCATCCGCACTTGTTCATCTTAAACATTCATGTTGATTTGCAGATATTCGCCAACAACCAGCATTTATTTCCACCTATTTCACATTTGTCTATATAAGGGTGGAAGTGTGGCCAAAGAAAGTCAGCTAACATGCAAAAAAATAAGTTTTCATTGAGCAAATATGCATTAGTCTAGTCTTATACTTAATAAAAAACTCGGGAAAAATCCTCCTTTTTATAGTCAGGTGGATTAGAAATTTTAAAAAGCGAACTTTAAGAGAAAGTGATGGTGCCATTTAAACTTTACACAGCCGTTCAGTCCAGTCTTGAATTTACATGATAGCGCACTATAATTACGCTGGTATTGGATATGTAAATAAGCCACGAATAACGAATCTCTACGTCCAAGAGCCTCCCAAATAGATCTTGCAATAGACAACAATCAATCACTTAAGATTTATTTTTAACTAAATATACAATCAAATTTTGTATGCTTGTGAGCAAATCTAATGTGCGATGGCACGACAACATGCGTCACTATGATCAAACCTAGTCTATTGGTTGGTTGGATGGTTAGTAGCCCAGAGTCCAAACTGGTTGCAGTTGGGAGCCGAAGCAAAGCCGCAACCTCAGGCAGCTTGAGTCAAAGGTCTACGGGGGTGAGTTGTGTGGCTGACCGGGAACTGCAGGCGAACAGATGCTCACAGTCATGCGGTTAAACGCCGCGGTTGGGACAGCAGTCGGGTATGGACGGGTCGAGTCGATGTTGGTACTGGCGAAGGACCATTGAGTATTCACTGCAGAGTTGAGCCAGAGCACAGCGAGTGCTAATCGGCAAAATGTACGCACTCACTGCCCGAAAGCCTAATCTCATGATGTTAGTAAACATAATGTGAAATAATGCAATAACAGTATGTTCTGGTCATGGCTAGGAATGCTCAAATGGCAAAAATGCATCACTTGATTTGCAAAAAAAGGGAAATCAAGCACCTTGTCAAAGACCGTTCTTTCAGAAGCTGAGGGCATGCGGTTCCATAGGAGACCCAGCGCGAATGCAAAGTGCACTTTTATCAAACTCCAACTTGTCAAAATATATGTGGCCAGCACCCAACCGCATCTCATAAAAATCGATTCAGAAAACACTCATGTTAAGCTGAACTTAGGTAAATCTTCCCACCACGGCTGACTATCTTGACATTCAGAAGACGAAGATGTGATTACTGGAACAGGAGTTTTATTTGCCTGACGTTTCGGATTCCCTCGGGAATCCTTAATCATAGGTGATGATAACATAGTCATGGTCATGCGCAGATGACCATGCGCATGGCCATGCCTATGTTATTATCACCTTCTTAAATGAGAAGTATTAGAAGCACTTAGTGGTTGTTAAGAAAAATAAAACTAAGTCGAGAATTCCAGCTTGTGGAGACGTCAATAATAGCTATAAATTAGAACAATAAATTTAAATAATTTGTAAGTATAAAACTTAAAGCAAGCACTTTTTTTATACAAAGAGAACTTGCCTTTAGTCAAAATATTTTGTATATTTAAGAAAGATAACATTCGTAGTTATTGATTATCGTTAAATAAAATCTCTCTTCATTTATATATTTTTGGTGTATTTATTCAAACGTTTACTCGTTGTCTGTTTGTTCGACGTTTACATCAAACCTTTTAAAATAAGATATTACTAAACAGCATTTACCGAAAGAACGAGCTTTTGGATATAATTTCTTATGCAGATGGCCATGTCTGCTATATACCACGCATTTTTTTATTCCTAAGATTAATAAATGTTTTCATAGTAGGTCAGAACTTTAAAAAGTGCTTTTATTGTATATTAAGCTGATGAACTTCTGCGTATATTAACTTTTTCCAAGGTTATCTCACAGGGAAATTGGGGACTTTTGACAATTTAGTTAATTTATTTCTTGAATTCCCTTTCGCGGTAACATGTATGGAAAGGTTTGGTTATGTGCGAGGTCAGCGGTAAGGTTTAAAAAAAGTGACAAAACGTTTTTTCTTACTGCATTTTGTGCAAAAAACTTCACAGAATAGCTAAATATAATTTTTAAAACTTGTATCGCTGCTTGTTTCTGAAAATCAATGCGATTGCTTAAACTTCGCTTTAGTTCCATTTGATCAACTTCGCACAAAATTTCCAGTCCTGGAAGTGATAAGTATTCCACCTACTTTTTAATTATTATGAAATTCATCCACAGCACAATGTATAGCCGAGGAAAAGTTTTTCCACTCTTTCCTTATAGCATCAATAATTTCTTGAATATAAACATACTCATGATTTAGCCAAAATAAGAGCCTATTTCCCCCAATAACTTTAAATAAGAGGGCAGTTTTCCAAAACAAAACCCTTCTTATTATTAAATTAACTCAGTTGATCAAAATAGCCTGTCCAGATAAACGCATAACTACCAAGTTAAATTTTGTCCTTAAATTCGTATGCAGGATTCGAAGAATTTTACTCATCCAGTCATCACTTTGGATCGAACCACAGTGGTTGTTCAACATGACGTTTGGAGGAAGAGTATACGAACACATAGCTTCATGAGTAAATGAAGGTAAATATACATAGATTTATTTTTCCCACGAATAAATCGATTTTTTACACCTTGCTAATTAGAGTCAGCCAGTCGATGTCAATGGCAAATTATGCTAATCACAGCCCATGCAGTAGCTATTCGACCAGTGAATCCAGTGCTTTTTCTGAATACCTAGATACAAGTGCTCAAAGCCAGGCGCACGCCACTCATATCCCTATTTCACTTATTCTACTTCGAGCACAAGATAGTGGTCTCATGATGCGGGCAACGCGAGACCAAAGAGTGTGACTTTATCCCACCCCACGTGCCGTCTTCGACTAATTGTTACATTTTGCGGTTATTTGTTAAGAAATTACTGTTCAGATATAGCTAAAGATATTTTTGTACCAATTTTAGTTTTAATATTGAAAACAAATAGGCTATTTCAGCTAAACTCAATACGTTTGTCTGAGGACATTAAACGGCCCTTTAGATATAGACTAGTATAGGCACCCATCCAAATACTTAAAAAAGTCTCCTACAAATTACAATGATACCTTTAAACTCGTCTGCATGAAGGAAAATTACATCAACAGGGCTGTTTCAGGCCTTTAAGCCAAAATGCGACTAATTAAGCAGCGTAGGAAGAGTTTAATAGATTACATTTAGTAAACATATGAAGTTTTTCGGTAATACAAGGTGTTCCAAAAATTTAGACACATTCTCAATGCTTGGAAAATTGCTGTTTACTATAATTGTGTTATTTCAAAAATTTTTGATCGATTGTTTTTTTGCTGCATGTTCTCAAACCTAGGTTCATTTTGATCCAGACATTGCCGACAACGCGAAGCAATGAAATCGTTCACAGCATGAAACAATTCCCTGGCTATTTGAATGCATTCATGCTCAATGGTTTCTCTCAACTGAATTATTTAAAATATAATCAAATGCAGTTAATAAATAATACTCATAAATATTTTGTCATTTTTTAAAATAATAAAGTTATAATACTCGACAAGTTTACAATAAGTTTAAATGTGTATACATTTTTTGGGACACTGTATTTAATCAACTCAAGTTCCTTTTAGAAATTCTCATTGACAGTTTCAATTTCGTAAATTTTTCAAAGAAATCGATCTGTGCCTATTAACCATGGCTGGCGTTTATTGTCTGAAGCTTCCTAGAATTTAAGACCGTTCCTCTAAGAAAAAGGAAACGTCTCAAGTGAGCAGCTTAATGGCTTAAATTTGACGTTAATTATTTCGCGATACGAAGCAATTCCTCTTGAACTTGGTGCGAAATTCCAGGTTAATACAGCGGTAACTCTGCCTCAATTTGTTTGAATTGGTATACTTCAGAATTTCGAAAACTGCATTCTTCTTTTAAACGCGCAGCCAAGAATAAGCCTTTTTGAGTGCTCAACTCGTGTTAACGAAGCACATCTGTGGGAAAAGCTCATATTTGTTTCTGAACCTTAAGCTCTGCAGTCGAGTGAACTGTCGTAGTCCGGACCATCCGTAAGGACCCCTTGGCAACTTTAAGAAAGGAATGACTTTCAAAAATGCATTAAGTACACTTCATTAAACCTAAACATCTGGAAATAAGAGACTGGTTTGCCTGACCGGAATTGGATAATGACTGGTAGGTGCCCTTAAACTAACCAGAAACAGTTGTCTGAATCACCCGATTTTGTTAACAGTGCCATCTAGAAACGAACGTAGCCGGCGGTAGACCCACTTCTGCCCATGAAGATCCGCAATGGTGAATTTGATTAAAGATGCACAAGGCAACATTGCAGAGGCTATGCCGTATTTTACGTATTGATGTGAGGATCGATCTTACACGAAGAGATTCAGGCGACGAGGAAGGAAATGAAAGAACCTTCTGAAATTGCGTATATTTATCTGACAGATTGAGCCATTGCAAGCGTAAATGGCAGGCCTTCGGATACTACTTCATATTGACTGATGTGTGCATTAGTATGTGAACCGCCGCCTTTAGAGATGGAAGATCAGTGATTGAACCGTACGAACTGGGTGTTAACTCTAAAGCAGCTAGACACTGCTTATGCTCATAGTATGCAGCTCACCAATCTGGTTATGGAACGTGCATGTCCCATTGTGGCTTGAAGCTCATTAAGAAGACCTTGCAGACAATTGCCAGGCCGCAGAATCTTATCTCGGTTGAAACATATCTAGAGTTGGGTATGATAGACTAATGACAGCTTTTACGCCATAAATGGCCATTCCGGTCTCGCTTATCTTTGGTGGTTCTAATTTATCCACATACATAACAAGTCACTGTGCTATTGCCTGCAAGGACTATAAAGTTAATTCCAAGGCACAAAAGACCATGCATCTTCCACAACCAAATCGCTTAAACTGACACTATTATCATATTATCCGCGATTCCACTTTATGTTTTGTTTATATTCTTTGAATAGCACAAATAACCGAAATTCGTTTTTTAAAAAATTCTGAAGGGTGGTGGTTGTGACCAGACCAATCCTATGGTATGTCTTCAAGCTAATAAGACCTGCCTAAATACGTGAGGCAAACATGGCAGTTAAAATACTAGTGAAGCTATAAATAATCAGACTAAAAGCACAGAAGACACCAAACGCAGAACTTAGTCACAAGGGTATAGTTCTATTTAGTAAAAGCTGAAAACATTAAATTAAAAGAATTGTCAAAAGCACAATCTACTCAACATTCAAAAAAGATATGCTTCGCCTTCATGCTACAAATAAATTCAATATTTATAAAAGCACAGTCAGTCTATCCACCTGCGGCCTTTGAAGCGATTTTATCCACGCTAACAGCCTGGAAGGCCATACTGCATAAATTATCGTCGCAATTGTTCAGCCAAAGAAATCCTGATAAATACACCAAAAGCTGGATTGTGTGCTCCATTATTTCGGAGAAGGATGGAGGATAAGCAAATTGATTTTCGTTCTGTCTGCATAAATTTCAAACTTCTCGGCACAGCAGGACAACAAGTCATGTATTAAACATTCTATCGGTTACATTTTTTTCGGAATTTTTTTATTCTCATCTAATTTACTTGTCTGTTGCCAGTTATCTCAAGAACTATGTAAGTGACCTGTCAAAAAGAGCTTTTCAGTTTATATTTTTTTTATAATAAATTGTCTTCTGTCTAATAAATTATATTATACAAACCAGATCCCGGTGTTTGAGGATCTATTTTTCGATAACTGCATTGTAATTTCTGTCGGTGCAGCTTCAGTGGCCGCCGCGTTACAGGAGTGTTGATGTGAACTTTTACGCACTGTGTCTTCGTGCCTCTATTTAGGCAGAACTAAAGCGTAGACCATGGAGATGGTAGCTTAATATGTTTTTCAGTTGACTTCAGGCCAAAAAACGCAAATGTAGGCAGCTTATGTTTCACGCGGTTTTCACCTTTTACGAGAAGTTAAGCCAAGCAAACCTGAAAAACTGTCACCAAATCCCATCAAATAAGCAGACAGCAGCGTCATTCCCTCCCTCGTAACTGTTGCGTTTATTTTCGGCCTTTCACTTCCTAAAACATTTCTATATTCCTCCGCCGTATTTGCTATGTCCGCAACTGCACCAGATCAGGTAGAGAACTCCCAAAGTCGTCTGCTGTTGTGCGGACTAAGAAGCGATCACCATATATGAAATACAAACTCCGGCAAGTAAAATATGTATTGTTGTTGCGCGGCTACTGTGTCGTATAAATAATGCATTCTCTTAGATGACAGGTTCACGTAAGGATCCGAAATGTCTGGCTTATACGCATGTTGTTTTAAAGCTGAAATAGTATTCTGAATGCCTATCCAACTTTATCGTTAGGTAAAAGTTAAAGGTCAAACCTGAGGTACGTATCTACGTATCAACGTACGTATTTCAAACAAAGCCACCTGCATAATCTGAAGGTTTTGCGTATTCTTGTGTCAATTCGCGGAGAATATGTACATAAAAGTAATTCTCTATCAGGTTAATTCCAAGGAGCCCCAATTTTGCTACCGTCTTGTTGTGTATGTTTGAAGTAAATCCTTAGCGGCTTGTGCTGCTGCGTGTTGTCTCTTAGAATCTCTGCTGCCAATGAATGTAGATAATGAATCGATTGCTCAAGCTACCCACAAGCCACATTTGCATTTCCCTATCTCTGCAATAACCCACAGTAGAAACGCATGGCTTTAAAGTCAAGAGTTAGTCGACAGACTTTTGAATGACAGTTTAGCGTATAATACGCCGAAATCAGGGCGACACGTGGCTTCTAGTTTGCTCTGTTTTATTTTTAAATATGAATCTTCGATTCACGATTTAGGCCAAGCAGTCTCTCCATGCATCGACAACACTCTGTTAATGCCACCTCAAATTAATTTCTTTTTGTTTTAAACGATAAACTTACAAAAACAACTACTGTATCGAATGTAACATAGGACACAAAATTGTCTATGAAAAAGCAGCTGCTGAAGATCGTTTGTTAATGACCATCCATTTATTGTCGAAAAGTCCCTCTTCTTCTGTCGTTCACTGTCAGAAACACGAGTAATTGTCTCCTTCAGAGATTCAAAAACGTGTGAAGTAAGTTTACTTCGGCAGAAATCTATACATTGTTTCTAAGATGCTTGGAATTTCTGGAGTCTGTAATCGACATTTAGCAGGAGCGTACCAAGCATGCTTAAACCATAACAAGATGCAATCTCATATCCTTGAGTTGTTCTCGTGGCAGGGGGAATTTGGGCAGATGTGAAAGCTGCGACAAGAGATGCATTTGCTGACTTTTTGGCTTCCGTCGAGGATCCATCCTCAGAGAAAATAACAGAAACGTGTAGTTTCAGTATTTATAGGATACAGTCGCTATGCACCATATGACAATTAACGATTCCTTCCCCCATCGGGGATACTTGCTCGGCTGTGCGATAATTGTTTGATGGCCTGCATCCGGGTCGCGATCTGGTGAACTGGGGGCCCCGTAAACCCTGATTCAAGCAACTCGGGGCTCACACGATTGTAAGCTCTCGGGAAAATTTTGGTTTTGTCAAGTTTGCATTTGTGGCTGACGATGCATATTCCACCTGCCTTCTGATCAATTTACCCTATATTGGCCTGATGAATTCTTACGGATAGATACTGCCGAATGTACATTCACCTGCGACGTTGTTAACATTGTCTTTAAAGATTTCCTGTTTATTGAAATCTGGTTACGTTATTACTTCATTTGCTGCGCTCAGGTGTCCAGCTGACTATAGTGCCACTTTGTCTTGTACAAGCTTGTTGTTGTACAGTTCAACTGTTGGAGTAGAGTGCCCTTCTAATAACGAATTCACCAGCGAAACACCGAGTCATAAACCCTTTAAAGGCAATCCACTTCTCTGCTTTCTACTTCACACTCGGGAAGCGAATATGATGAAAGTTGTCCCCGAAATTTGGTGCATGCTCACTTCCACTCTAACAAGTAGCAATCCTAGTTATTGTTTCAAAACATAGATATCTACCTGGGGGCACACAGGCAATTCTGGGGAACGCAATTATGATCTCTATCGCTCACTGTTGTTCCATCAGCTGCAAAATATCGGTGAAAACTGTGTCTTGGTTTTTAGCTTTTACCTATGTTGCCATTAGGGTAAATTATTATGCAATTTAAAGTTCTGACGACTTGTCGCAGCTAGTAAATGCTAATTTGTTATTCCGTGGTAGCCGATGGACTTCAGTTCACATTTTCATGTGCATTCTGCACCGATAGACCTTTGAAAATACTAATATACTCCAACTTACCAATTAATTTCTGTGCAGATTAAGAAGCCACAAGAAGACACATGCTGAATGATGGGGGGACTAATGATAAACCAAACCCCACGCAGCTGTGCTATGCAGCGGCAGGATTCCGGTGAAGGACGTTTTTAAGCTTTAAGCTAGTACACCTACTACCAGTATGGTTATTAACTATGTGAGTTTTCTTAGTAGCATCACAACTTTATTGAGGGCAGTTCTGACCATATTCGAGATCCTCACTTCTAAAGGCTGTTGCGGATCGCAACAGTGCATCGGAAGATATCGGCGCATCAAATGTTCAAGATCAGGCGATGGGCATATTACGCCTGGTTCAGAAACACGCTCCAAACAGAACCCCAGCTGTCACTTTAATTGACAGGAGGCAAAAATCTCCTCCGTTTTTGTATCCTCTAGTGGTTAATGCATGCCATTTTTTATTTCTTACGTATTTTTTTTGACAGCCCTACTTTCGCGTTTACTCTGTATGTTGTCGATTTATTTGGGATCGGAAAATTATTTATCTTTTAAAAACGCAATTTTATTACGTAATAAACTCTAACGGAAAGGTCAACATTTGTCTTTCGTTATTTATATGACTAAGTTTTCTCCAAACATAAATGGAGAGAGGTTATGAATAATACAATTTTTTAAATCAACCCCCTCCAACCTTGGGATTTACCCTTTTCATACAAACCGATTCGCAGCGATTACATATCCAGGCATTCTGTAATTTTCATTATCTTTAATAATGACGCAAATGAGGAGGCAGGTTCATGACGTTTTGGAAACTTCCTCACTTTTTACTACCACTGCAGTGATTTGGCTGTCCCTGCAAGCCTTAATGCACCACTAAATGTGGCCTTCTGCTGTCAAATCTTCTTTGAACGCATGAACATGAGCCCGTCTGTTTGGTGCTGATAAGCTTTAACCTCTAATTGACCAACTACCGACAGATTAGTATGACCGTTGTGCACTTTGTGGCTGTCGAAGTTGCCGCAAAGCGTCTTTAGCTGTTCCCCGTCATCTCGCGGACCGACCAGCTTTTGCTGTTAGGGATAAATAAGTGTGGTTTTTTACGAGCTAGTGGGCAGGGGTGTTTTGGTTTTCACGTGAATCTGACAGTAGTTGGCCTGATAGGAACCACAGTCGATTAGGAAGCCGAAAGGTAATGCATCTACTGCAGAGAATGATGCCAAGGCAGAACAAATCAAACTCAGCTGTAACGGAAAGATCACCAATCTACTTATAAAGATTATAATGTTGAGAAGTCTTCCATTAATACAGTTCACTCTATGATCTCGGTGCACTTATCAGGCATAATCAAAATGACTGGCCTAATGTGTATGATTTTTTAATCATACCCCAAAGAGAATGAAGACGAAGGGCCGAGTTCATGGACCGCAGCATATGTAGACGGATGTTTTGGAACCACTCTCGGTTGCAGTTTTCCTTCCTGCTGGTTGTGTACCTCTGCATTGACGCCTGCCTGATATTATATCCGCGCTCGATGCATGAATGAGCATGTTCGCTGCTGACTAGTGTTGACCTCTCCAAGATTAACCGTTGTTGGACTCACGTGATGTTTTTCCCCTTGCGGCTGTCATAATTGTTGGGCAAGTCAGCGTGCCTACTGGTCTGCCCCCTGTCAGCCAACGGACAATCAGTTGTTGGTGCCCACGTGGGTTGATGTCTACCTCGTAGGCGCGATAGTTAGGTGGCGTTCCAGGCCGGTCACATGGTTCCTGCCCGTCTACTCTCCTATCTTGCTCTTACCTCAGTTGTCATCCACTCACGATTTTGCTCAGCTGTCATGTTGGCCTTGCTCAACTTGACTCAAACCGTGTGTTCAACGCTTCGCACGCAGAATGCAGGTCTTTGGCTCTGTTAAGGGGCCAGTCGACGAATGGCTTTCCAACAGCAGTCGTGGATTATTACCTTTGCATAAGCAGCTGCAAAACTGTGGTCCGTCTGCTGTAGGTAAAAAGAGGCAATAGACAGCTTATATTTACATTTGATTGCAAGCTGATGCTCTTGCAACCGTGTGCCAAGGCGTTTGCCCATTTCACCAGCATATCTTGCATCGCAGTTTGGCAGGGTATGCCGTAGACCATTGCTAATTTCTCTGTTACTGGGCCTTATTATTTGCATTCTGATGTCTGCTTCAAGTCTTTAAGCCAAGCCGATCGCGAATGGTTTCAGCGATCGGTTCGTGCTCTGTGATACGCTCACTAATCGAGCCAAAACTGAGTCTGACATATTTTCAACACTGATTCCGAGGTCATCTATAGACTTAAGTAAGTGTCCGAAAAACATGTTATATTTCCAACTGCGTAAACAATCGATCCGATCTAAAGAAATACCGTCCAAATTTTTTCCAATAACGTTGCTCATTTTTTTCTCAAAGAACCTATTGTCTTTAATCTGAATATATATATATATATATATATATATAAATATTCACTCAGGAATGTGCGAACACCGATCGAATAGACTTCCGAACTAAACAAAGTTCGTGTGGTGGTCAGAGGTCCCCAACGGGTGACCGCCTGCCAGGCCGATTCCGGCCAAGTCATAATAGCAGTAAGTGGGGTATGACAGCATCTGGGGGTAACTTGATATATATATATCTGATATTTTCTCACCGATCGTTTACGAGCAGCTCTTTTCCGATCGTGTCTTGATACCCACTATTAAGCTCTATCAGCAACTGCACATTAACCAGTACTGTTGGCAGAATAACATTGCGGACAGACAATGGAGGCTTTGATGGCCATTTCCGGCTGAGTATATTAACAATAGGGCCGGAGTGGGGCGCTTACTGGCGCGATATGAGGCATGCTAATCCGAAGCTGCCTAGAAGGGTACACTTGAACTCCGTAAGCAGCCGTCTAACGACGCCTAAAGAGCCACAATTTTCCATTTAACGCTCCCTTAATATCGTGCATAATGTTATTCTATTAACGTATAAATGCAGAATAGCACTCCCAATAAAGAAAACCAGGATTGGAATGGCCAGTCCCGACATATTCACCGCGATCACTAAATTAAAAGCAACCCATAGTTTTAAAACGCCTGAAGGTCGAACTTGCAACCTGATAAACAGAAATGCAATGCCCTGCTTGTCGAGCAACGGTCCATTGTAGTCTTATTTTCTGTCAGGTTTATTAAAATCCAAGAGGTGCGCCCATCTATTTCGTTACAAAATATATTAAGCATCGAACGAGACGTGTTGCAAAACGTTAACTTGTTTATGGCTGACTGATGACGCCTAACCAACCATAACTGGTCATTCCGGTCTCCCTCGTCTTTACCATTTACCGTATATATACCTGCGCGAATGCTGGTGAAAATGAGCCCCGAGGCATAACCAGTAAGACTGGGGATCCTAATGCAGACGGTGATCGTCTTATGTAGATACATAGGAATGCACGCACAGCCTTCCACTCGAAGCAATCAGGATCTGATGTGGCAAGTTTGTGCATGACCGTGAGCTCTGCTATATAATAGGAGTGTGTTCGTTTTGGGAGGTTTTAAGATCGTTGTGTGCCTATTCCTGATGAAATAAAAAGTCGATCTGCAGCGGCAAAAAATGAATTGTTTGCGGTCCTTCTGATAGGCTCCCCCATGTTTTATCCTTGCAGTATGAGCGCTTAGTGGTCGTAGTTATGACTGACCAGATTAAGATTAGTGAATTCAGAAACAGTTGTGCACTAATCTGCAGGCATCTCTTTCATAAATCCCCGTGCTCAATGCCTGTGCAGATAATAAATGGAGAAAAAACTTGGGGAAATATCCGAACAAGCTATGGTTATTGACCAGCAATATCCGAAATTCAGGCTGAAATGACCAGATTTAAAACAAGATGCATATGGTAATTGAGCCTTTGATTCAAGTGCAGCAAACAGCTGGATTACATAGACGGCGCTCCAAGGAGACGATCAAAGCTGCTGTGTTGAAATAAACTTGTAAAATCTAACAAATGACTAATGAGGTTGGTTTCAAGGCAAGCCAACCGTTGTAAGCCACTGTATTCCATTTACAGTCTGCAAAATAGCGATGTCTCTATTAATATTGTGGATTATCTTCCCAGTTTTATACAAAGCAAACGTATTAGTGGCTTCATTATTGGAAGGATTTTTGGGCAAACAGAGAAACCCTCTCCATTCTTTGACATTTGAAATGAATAAATTCTGTGAAAGTTGACTACGATCTGCATTTCTATATCACCATGCAAAGAAAAACGACTCAATTGGCAATTTAATGTGCACATTTTATGTATCTGAAGAAATATTTACATGAAATATTTGATCCGATGAATGTTTTTTTATCATGCTATTCATGATATAATTCTTTTCGAATTAACTCATTGTCAGTTTAGAGCACCACCGCTATTTTTATTAATATTAAACCTATGTTAATATTCAAACAATCAGTACTTTCTCAAAGTATAATTTCAAGGACTGAATCACATGCCGTATTCCAGGTATATTTTTTAGAAGAAAATTTACATTTGTCAGAAATTCTTACAAATTTAAGTCGTAACACTAGTTAAGTATTCATAATTTGCTGGTTTTTTATGGCAAAATAACTCTTATGTTCATAGGTATATTGGTCGACTTAAAGAGCTCAAAATGAAGTAGACGATAGCTTGGATATTTGCAGGGCTGTAATTGAAGGAGTTGCCAGACATTCTTTGAAATGTTTTCAGAGAAATAATGTTAAGGCAATCGAAAGAGTTCACGAGATAGGACGTAGAATTAAAGTATAACAACTTTTATTTAAATTAGGCAGGACAAAAATCACTGTTTGCCAAAAAAGAACGCTGTTATTTACGCTTCACTCAAAAATAATTCCAGGCGAGTGATTATGAAGTGTTTCTGAATAAGCTTCGTTACTTTATAGATTCGAACTGCCCACAGACCAAAAAATTCGATTGCAAATTCAGTGTCAAAGAATTTTATTAATTTCGTCTGCTTATAGACTGGGAATTGGTAGAAAAACAGCTTCGAAGTAGCCATTAATTTGACACGCTAATTCTTTACATTTTTTCAATATGGCGCAACGTTCCGTTATTTTGTTTCTCATTTTATTAGATTTATATATAAGGCGATTGAGGAATATTTTTTGGCTTGAATGTCAGGTGTCGGCATATAAATACCACAGGAAATCATAACATGCTAACGTATAGCTTTGATGGCGTACCACGAAAATAGCAGTCCATCTCGCAAGTTATGTTCGTTTCTTCGAAAAGTTGGCAAATCTGACGAACATTTAAGAGATAAATGAAATAAAAGGCACCAGGCTACACTTGATAGCGCAAACTTACAATGTTAGAGGCAATACTAATTAAGCTACAAAAGCTGGTTTTATTCTCATAGAGCAATTCATTCAGGACCATTATTTTTCATGTTTGCCGCGCAATTAAGCGATAATCAGAACGCAGATGGGGTTGAACTAATTGAAACCGGACGCTTAACATGTCCAATTATGCTTTAACTGAGCTTCTTCATCTCACGCTTCATTAAGTCAACTTTTATCAGTGGTCAGACATAAGCTTTCTAAATTATCAAGTCAGATATAAGCTTCCGTTAGGTGCATGTGTTAAGCAAGTTTTAATTTATCAGAGGCGTTCTTAAGTTGTCTCCTGAACCAACTTAATGGGCATTGTCATAATGTGACAGCAGTCTAGATATACTTTTTAATATGCATTCTTGTGCAGTCCATTTTATGACAACAGTTCGCGTACTAAATACGCAGTTTTACTGATCATACCGCGATCTTTATTTCACTCCGATCAGTGTTATCTGTCACTGTTCACTATCCCTCTTCATCGTCAATCTTCGTAAAGATGTTCATAAAAATAAAGTTGAGGTCGCCAAAACGTTGACGAGGTCTTTCGCAGAGATAGAGTAAAGAACGTCTTACTTCAGCAAGGCTTGCATATTTGAGACCACTCGGGGAGCAAGTGATAAGTCAGTGCAAAATACGCCAGCGCATAATTGGGCAACCCAACCATTACTCTATCAGCTGTTTTCAGGAGGGCAGCCTTCGTTGCCTGTTAACATGATTGCAGAGAAGACTTATGACCGCAGGCGGACCTATATAACGTAAAGACTCGGAGTGCTCCAGGTGGCGACCATTAGGACCCCCCTAGTAGCTTTAGAACACAAGGGTTTTTGTTCTGATAAAAAAATATGCTGCAGAGCTGGTCTCTGGGCTCGTAAAAAAGAGAGTAAATGCAGCGAAGAATGAAAATGCGCATAGTAGTATGCGTGACATAGAGCCGTCAGCACTGGCAAGCCGCAAAGGTGACGAAGCAAAAAAACTATTGTGCAGCCCTAGCAATGCAACAACGGATTCTGACCCCCATGAACACAATAGATAACGTTAGGCATAGGCTGAAGCTGGCGCTGGCACTCTCTTTTCCCTTCTTTAGCTCCACCTCAAAAAAACTTTTACTAACGGTTTTGTTTCATCCGCTAAATTATGATTATTTGTTTCCTGATTGAGGTCGCACATTGCGTCGTTGTCATTAATTCAATTGGACAAGAAGGTAAATCATCTTTTGCCAAACGAGGATATTGGATTCCAATTTTATTTGAACAGATCATTGCAAAGCAATTCAGATTAGCAGGTTTACCCTGTAAAAGAAGAAGGTTGACAAGCGCTATGCTACTATAGAATTTCGATGTCAAAGTGTTTCTGACTACATCTGCGTTGGCAAAAGGCAAATATCCAAGTGCCCATAGGTTTTTTAAGCTATTTCGGAAATATTAGTTCAATTTACCCCACGCATTTTGTAAAAATTTTTCCCCATTCCATTTGATCAATTTAAAGAAACGTCAACTATTGGCTCTTGGGTCCTACTGTCATGTAAAAGGAGCTAAAATAACAGTTGTAGACTAAAAAAAGGTTATATACATGTTTGCCTTTGATAGTTTATCATGAAGTCTGCATTTCAATTCGACCAGTGATATTTAACACCATTCACCATGCATTTCCATCGGCAGTTCTTGTAAAAGTGTTAATTGAAATAAAGTTACAGCAATTTTTATCTTTGATAAGATCCTCTGCAAAAATAGAGAAAAGCAGTTTTTGCTTTACCAAGGAAAAAAAGTTGAATCCATTCGGGGAGCAACCACAAGGTCGGTGTTGTAAAACGTGGCTGCAGTAGACACCAACCCAACCATCAACTGTGTTTATCAATGCCAGCATTCGTTGCCAGATTATTAGGGCCACACACTAGTTTTCTGACCGTAGGTGCCTCGAGTTATCGCATCAACTTGGAACGTTTCAGGCGGCGATGACAATGTAGTTTGCTGTTGTAAAAAATGGTGCACAACCGGCTTCATTCTTTGGGGTCAGGTCAGCTAAGAATGGCAAAGTGTTAGGCATGACGTGAAACCACCAGCAACCGCAAGCCATAAAGGTGTCGGGGCAACAAACTGTTGAACAACCCTATTAATCTGGTAACAGATTATGACCCTGACGTATATAATGGGTAGGGCTAGGCTTATTTTGACGCTGCGCCATTTCTTTCATTTGACATCACTCAAGAAACCATGACCACCGGTTCCGTTTAGCTACCCGATGTATCCATTGCTGCCTGCGTGAGGTCGCCAATTGCTTCATTGTCCCTCATTTACCTGGACAAGAAACTAAACCCTATGTTTAAAAAAAAACGTTTGCTTCTCATATCACTCAAGAAGACAGTTTGAAGGCATTTTCGAAGCGCATTATGATGAACTTATTCACACTGTAAAGGCATTGTCAACAAACTAAAAAAACTGCGTCAGCCTGACGTCAATGTCAGAAAAGATTTTGACTACATCTGCTCATAGGCAAGGCATTGGTAGAAGGCAACTCTCTAAGTGCCCCTATGTTTCCACAACTATTTTGGGATGCTTTTTCGCAGCTAAGCACACTTACTTTGCAATTTTATTTGGTGTCCTACGGGCTTTTTTATAAGACGGCCAGTTGCCAATTTGTGGCGGTTATATTCGAATAGAAAAACCTAGAATTTTAGTTGTTGACATAGAAAACTCGCAGAGCAGCACTGTGTATAAACGATCGCCCTTGGTAGTTTACCACAAATTAAATGCTTAATGAATTGAAGTTGTTACTTCTTCGAGCACCAAAAATGATTTGTTTTGATTAGCTTAGAAAAGATATGCATAAAAACGAAACGAGCGCGAGGAAAATGGAGTATCACAGTCACCAGAGGGTGCAAGTTTGTCATTATGAAGGCCATATCAATCATCATGCCAAAACTGATCTTATTCTCATGGGAGGACTTCGTTGACAGCCATTAGTTTTAATGTTTGCTGGTCAATTAATCAATCATCGGAACGCACAAGGAATCGAATAATTGCTTAGAAGGTTTTGCAGTTCTAATTATGCTTTCCGACGGTCACTCACCCGCATGCCTCATTTTATCAACCCCAGTCTGTGGTCAGACGTAAACTTCTTAAGTCATTGAGGGTGACAAAACTTGCTTGTAAATGCAAAAGTCAAATAATAAGTTATCAAATATGTTAGTACCTTAATGGGGCCGTCTTCTAAAATATTTAACTTGGAATTGCGATACATTTACGGTGTTTCAGATAAATGTATTTTTAATGCATTCTTGAGTAGTGTAGTTAACAAAGACGATTTGCATACCCAACATACCGTTTTGTTTATCATATCATAATTTGTATTCCAGTTCGAGCAGTGCTTGGGAACACTGTTACAACGGTATCTCAATCCTAAGTTATCTGAGCCAGAGAGGTAACTGGAAAGATTCCGTTTTTGCGACGCTTGTTAGCTGCTTGCCACTTGGTCATGTCAGTGCGAACTCACCTTTTTCCGCCATCGACATATTTGATAGCGCTATTTAAAAAAAGCCCACAAGCGAAGCTGTAAAGTTTTGTCTGCATCGAAAAAAATATTTATGTAATTCAAAACTAAAATCCACATGTGTTTGTAAAAGAGCGCAAAATGAGTTTTTATTCAGTGAAGATGCGATCTATCGACTATCTGTTAGCATTATATGCACATGACGCAGATATTTCGCAGAAGCTGGCTGATGTCAACCAACCGACATTATGCAGCTCCAATACGATGAATTTACGACATCTTAGCTTCTTAGTGTTTGAGCAGCTTAAACACTGAAAGTAAGCAGTTTGTCTGATTAAAACAAAAAAACCTCTTTTGTTTACACCGCTAAATTTGGCTTTCATTCCCCATGATGAACCTTCTAAATTTCTTCGTAAATATGCAACACTCGCGTTCTTCTCAAACCAGATATATTTCAGATGACTGTATGCCGACAGGGACACTGTGAAAAGCAAAAACCGTTAGCCGATATTCGATGAAATATTGTAACGAAATCTACAAAAGTACATTGTTTCAACCAAAAGGTGTTAACAGAAAATAACTGATGTTTTACCCATATCTTTGTAAATCAAGCAAGGTGGCTGTGTTTATCCGAGTCTTTTTATAAACCGGATTCCGTAAGTTTGCATTGTTCTATGTTACTTTGAAGCAAAGCTCGAGAATATTTCTGAATACATTTAAAAGTCAAAGTAACCAACTACACACGACGACATAGAATAGACACTATTCTCACACTACAAATTGCCGTCAATAGAAACCTCGAGCATTATGGCTTTTATTTATTGGGATAAGAACTAAGTGAAAGCCTTTGCCTTGTACAAAGTAACGTTTTCAGTTATTTTGTTAAACAGTCAGAGAATATAATGTCGAAAGAACACCTTTCTGTCTCGAAAATCTGCTTCACTGATGGCTAGAATATAAGAAACCAGCACACTTTTTTGACACATTTGGCGAAGACTGCTATCATAAAAAAACTGTCTTTTTGAAAGTCAGGGGTGTTCGGTCAATCTATCTCACGCCACCGCAGCAAAATGGAATCGCCCATGGTTGTACGAAAATCTTGAGCAGAGTTGCTACCAAATGTTCTTATAAGTCTATTTTGCGTGTAGTAACGCGTCGTTATTGTATTCGACAACCAGGCTTTGTTTTTACTTTCGTATTTCTTCGTAAAAAAATAATTACAAAAGGGTTGACCCTGTGGAGCTCAATATAAATTGTACGCATGCCTGAGGCTTATTTTATAAGTTATGTTACATTGCTTACAAGCTGGGCACTATTTGAGCTTTTAAAGAAAGGCTTTCTTATTCAGTGGCCGCTTTTAGATGGTTTATCTACTAGGATGAGGCCTAAGATAAAACAAAAAATGCGCGCGAAACCTGTTGAGACAAGTAATTAAATTGGTTTTCTCGCCAGCCCTGAAAAAATATAAGCATTACTTCAGAAAGTGTTATTTGTTTGAACGAACCGACTTCTCACGCAAGGAGGCTCAACAGGTCGCTATTTGTAGGAACAAAGAGAAACTTCTTTAAAAAAATCAATATTTCATTCATCGTATGCTTTCCTTAAAGGTGTAAAATTTCAATCACTGCGAGCTTTCATGCTGAAAGAACTTCCGAATAAAATATGCGTACACTATCTAAGAAATGTGTTAGTTTCTTAGATTACGAAGATCTTAAATTATAGGAATCCATATTTCTGCATATTGTGCTGAGATACTCAAAACAACAGCGTTCATTGATACGATACTCTGTCCACCCCGCTAGAGAGGAACAGTCACGCGCATTGGAAAAACTAATTCCGCAAACATGAAAAAAATCTAGCCATTGTTGCCTCTTGAAACAAAAGTTTGGTTTTTGATTCGGCAATGGGACAGGAAATAAAAGTAAATCAGCATCATTGCGTCATTTTAAGGTACGCAGAAAGATATATTGGACAGATCTCCGCTTATTGTTTTTTAAAAAACTTCCAGTCAAATAAAACTGCCAACTTGTTGCGACTCTGCATGCAATTATATGTTCGCTTGTATTTGCAATTATATGTTTCAGAAGACTGCCCGGAAGTGTCCGCCTCAATAATTATCTCACGTTCTATGTTTATATATTCAATGGCTTGCATTGCCCCTTGGCCATGCAAGCCATTGATAGACTGACTATGATCTTATACGATAACAGAAGGGCACCCTACTCCAACAGTAGAACTGTATAACAACAAGCTTGTACATGACAAAGTGGCACTGTAGCCAGCTGGACACCTGAGCGCAGAAAATGAAGTACTAACTTAACCAGATTTCAATAAACAGGCAATCTTTAAAGCCAATGTTAACAACGTCGCAATTTTGTTTCCATTGTGCAACTTCATGTTGTATAAGGCCGGTGAATGTACATTTGGCAGTATCTATCCGTAAGATGTCATCAGGCGAATATAGGGTAAATTGATCACAAGTCAGGTGGAATATGCATCGTCAGCCACAAATGCAAACTTGAAAAAACAAAAATTTTCCTGGGAGCTTACAATCGTGTGAGCCCCGAGTTGCTTGAATCAGGGTTTACGGGGCCCCCAGTTTATAAAAAAGTGCAATGCTCTACCCTAGCCATATTTGGTGCTAAGGCTCAGTTTGGCTAAAGCACTTCCCCTTGTGGAGCGTACAGACGAACGCGTCTTCTGACGCCAGCGCCAGAGAGCCAGATGGCCGAGCAATAATCACGTTCAAGTCTAGCATGAGTGATGAGGGTTCACCAGATCGCGACCCGGACGCAGACCATCAAACAATTAACGCACAGCCAAGCAAGTATCCCCGATGGGGGAAGGAATCGTTAATTGTCATATGGTGCATAGCGACTGTATCCTATAAATACTGAAACTACACGTTTCTGTTATTTTCTCTGAGGATGGATCCTCGACGGAAGCCAAAAAGTCAGCAAATGCATCTCTTGTCGCAGCTTTCACATCTGCCCAAATTCGACCTGCCCTGAGAACAACTCAAGGATATGAGATTGAATCTTGTTATGGTTAAAGCATGCTTGGTATGCTCCTGTTAAATGTCTATTACAGACAACAGAAATTCCAAGCATCTTAGAAACAATGTATAGATTTCTGCCGAAGTAAACTTACTTCACACGTTTTTGAATCTCTGAAGGAGACAATTACTCGTGTTTCTGACAGTGAACGACAGAAGAAGAGAGACTTTTCGACAATAAATGGATGGTCATTAACAAACGATCTTCAGAATCTGCTTTTTCATAGACAATTTTGTGTCCTATGTGACATTCGATACAGTAGTTGTCTTTTTAAGTTTATCGTTTAAAACAAAACGAAATTAATTAAAGGCGACATAAACAGAGTGTTGTCGATGCATGGAGAGACTGCTTGGCCTAAATCATGAATCGAAGATTCATATTTAAAATTAAAACAGAGCAAACTAGGAGCCACGTGTCGCCCTGATTTCGGCGTATTATACGCTAAACTGTCATTCAAAAGTCTGTCGACTAACTCTTGACTTTAAAGCCATGCGTTTCTACTGTGGGTTATTGCAGAGATAGGGAAATGCAAATGTGGCTTGTGGGTAGCTTGAGCAATCGATTCATTATCTACATTCATTGGCAGCAGAGATTCTAAGAGACAACACGCAGCAGCACAAGCCGCTAAGGATTTACTTCAAACATACACAACAAGACGGTAGCAAAATTGGGGCTCCTTGGAATTAACCTGATAGAGAATTTCTTTTATGCACACATCCTCCGCGAATTGACACAAGAATACGCAAAACCTTCAGATTATGCAGGTGGCTTTGTTTGAAATACGAACGTTTATACGTAGATACGTACCTCAGGTTTGACCTTTAACTTTTACCTAACGATAAAGTTGGATGAGCATTCAGAATACTATTCCAGCTTTAAAACAACATGTGTATAAGCCAGACATTTCGGATCCTTACGTGAACCTGTCATCTAAGAGAGTGCATTATTTACACGACACAGTAGCCGCGCAACAACAACACATATTTTACTTGCCGGAGTTTGTATTTCATATATGGTGATTGCTTTTTAGTCCGCACAACAGCAGATGACTTTGGGAGTTCTCTACCTGATCTGGTGCAGTTGCAGACATAGCAAATACGGCGGAGGAATATAGAAATGTTTGAGGAAGTGAAAGGCCGAAAATAAACGCAACAGTTACGAGGGAGGGAATGACGCTGCTGTCTGCTTATTTGATGGGATTTGGTGACAGTTTTTCAGGTTTGCGCAACTTAACTTCTCGTAAAAGGCGAAAACCGCGTGAACCGAAAGCTGCCTGCGTTTGCGTTTTTCGGCCTGAAGTCAACTGAAAAACATATTAAGCTACCATCTCCATGGTCTACGCTGCGGTTCTGCCGAAATAGAGGCACGAAGACACAGTGCGTAAAAGTTCACATCAACACTCCTGTAACGCGGCGGCCACTGAAGCTGCACCGACAGAAATTACAATGCAGTAACCAAAAAATAGATCCTCAAACACCTGGATCTGGTTTGTATAATATAATTTTTTAGACAGAAGACAAATTATCATCAAAAATTATAAACTGAAAAGCTCTTTTTGACAGGTCACTTGCATAGTTCTCGAGATAACTGGCAACAGACAAGTAAATTAGATGAGAATAAAAAAATTCCGAAAAGATGTAACCGATACAATGTTTAACACATGACTTGTTGTCCTGATGTGCCGAGAAGTTTGAAATTCATGCAGACACAACGAAAATCAATTTGCTTAGCCTCCATCTTTCTCCGAAATGATGAGGCACACAATCCAGCTTTTGGTGTATTTATCAGGATTTCCTTGGCTGAAAACTTGTGACGATAATTTATGCAGTATGTTTTTCCAGGCTGTTAGCGTGGATAAAATGCCTTCGAAGGCTGCAGGCGGATAGACTGACTATGCTCTTATAAAGATTTAATTTAATTGTAAGATAAAGAATAAGCACATCCTTTTTGAATGTTGAGTACTATCCTGCAGTAGCACGATATTCATCAGGCGTATGTGAATGCCGATAAATTCCAAAGTATGCCTTACGATGCCGCTTAGCAACTTGCTCTTTATGGCCTGCTTTGTCACCAACCAACTTTGTCGGAATGCAGATCACAAGTTGTCGACAGCTTTGCGTTGTTCGCTGTCATGCAATATCATTCTCGGGGACGCTTCTTCCATATATAGGCGTCCAAGCCTACTTCAGAGGCTCTTTCGAAAGGAAAGCCAATGATCAGTTTACTCCTGAGCAAACCTAAATGTTTAATTAAATTGCCTTTTTAAAATAAATCGTTTTTAGCATTTTTATGATGGGGGTTCAGATCCTTCATCGCATTTCCCAACTATGTTCATGAAGATGATTAAAAACCTTTCCCTTGTATGGTCCTAACTGAGGTGCGTTATAGTAAACGAGAAAAAAACACTGTCTTTCTGTTTCTTGTGAGCTGTTTTGGTTTGCCTTGCTAAATGCTAGGCAGTGTTCAATTCTTTAAAATTCTTCAGGTACTAGCCTGAAAAAAATTTAAAATATTACCTTACAACACACCTCGCAGTCCGTTGGCTACCAATTTCCGTATGCAATCCAAATTACCGTCCGACAGGAAATGCTTTGACATCAAAATCACGTGGCGTAATGGCGTGTCGAGGCACTAAGCATATACTTTGTACGCCTGGTGATTTCCCTTATGGTAAAACAAAGTTTGATACTGGGTTTTAAAGCATACATTTTGAAGCTTTTCAAAGGCACTTTAGAGCTCCCTTTGCCATTGTTTTTAGGAAACAATAAGATGCCTCATATTTGGTTTTACCTTATTAGCTTTGACGTAACTGCTCATCTTTCGGTCCCAGACTGGGTTTATTCGAAAATTTTCTTGCTTATATTAATTTTATTGCGTTATGCGCGCAGACAAGAAGTTCTGGGCTGTGATGCCTATCGGGTAGGAAATGACCTGGATGCCCAGAGATGCCCAATTTCGTTCACCTCAGGCCTGCACTCTTCCTTGTTAAAATGGTTAATGAGCAGCCAAGCCATTTAGCAAGCAAAATGACAACATGAAATCTAAGTCAAAGTAACTACTCAAATTTGGATATTTCATGATTGCGGGACACTTGCGTCATATAAACAGTGTATCTCTTGTGCGTCTATTAGCCATATCTTTGACTGCCTCGGACGCTGGGCTCAAGTGAGAGGTTGCAGCTTCAGGCCAATATGCTTTTAGTATCACTGACCACGTCCGCTTCTTTGCCAATACAAGAAAACATTCGAGTACCTGAAATTATTTTATAAGAAGATGTGGTCGCTAAAACACAGCTTTAAATCGCCTGACGTTTTAAAATCCGTCGCGGATCCTTCATCAGAGATATCAACACAAACGGGAATTGCAGCATTCACTATGCTACTGCAAACTTATGACAATTAACAAGTCCCCTATCGAGGATTATTTCCCCTTTGAGTGTCAATGGCTTCATAACCGGTGTGCGGGCCGTGACCTGTTGATATTTCATCACAGGTGGTGGATATGGATGTGATAATTGTTGGGCCACCTAGTTGCCTGCTTTGGCGTTAGACGACGTGTTGGCCAATGCTTTCCTCAATTGGTGACTTGCTGTGGCCAAATTCAGCCTCAGCAGCGAATATGGCTTAAGCAGGTGACTGCACTTGTTTATAAACGTGAGGCCCGTGAATTACGACTCAAGCAAGGCGCGACACACACGATGGTCACCTCTTGCGAGAATATTGGCCTCGCCAAATTTGAATGCGTGATCCGGTCACGTCGAATGAGGTTTAACTTGAGAAATTAAGTACAACGCGTCGTCTAACGCCGACGCGGGAAGCCAGATGGTCCAGCAATTATAGCATCAAATTCCACCACGTGCGGTGAGAGTTCAGCCCGCACCAGTTAGCGCACAATCTGGCAATTATATTTGAAAGAGGAGACCTGAATTGTCATAAGTGTGCAGTAACATAGCAAATATTACAATCCCTTAGGCATGAATTACCCATTTCTGCTGATGTCTCCGATGGGGCACCCACGACGGATTTTGGAAAATCAGGCGAAAAAAAATCTCGTCTCAGTGAACATACCTTCTTCTGAACTGGAAAATCGGCCTCCCAAGAATTATAATTCAGTATAAAAGGTGAATAGGAAAATATGAGTTTGCGTCTGAATTTTCGACACAAGCTTACCAGGTCATCGTCAGTCCGCTTCTTTGTGATCCCAACTCTTTCCCTAATTCTCCCTCTAGGTTTCCTGCAATTCGATGCAAAGCAACTTTTATTATAGAATGTTCCTGTTTCCACATCCTATCAAGGAAGGAAAATTTAAAAATCCCCACTCTTGGCTTTCCCCGGTCACCTTATCATTTACATGAATGAAAATGATAAGTGATTTGTCAAAAATCATGTTCTGGAATGCAGTCTTCTGTAATAAAGACCAAGGCGAATGGAAGGCGTTTCCAAAACTGAATTCGTAGAAGTGATAGAAATAAAAGAATTGGCAGCTAGCCATGGTGGTTTTCTTTTGAAATACCTACATATCGCTATTTTTATGGTTATAAATTAAACGTTTTTCTCGCATACTAAAAACCATGCATTATATTTCCATTCCAGACTAACTATTGGCTCTCTACAGGCCTATTTCTGCAGTGGATAGTTTTCAATTGTTTTTACCAAGTATCCGACTGCCTCCTGCTATAACAACGGTGGAGTCGGCTTCGCTATTCTTGTTTGAAAAACGTTGCTGTTATGGGAACATTTTTACCATAGGAATGCGCAAAGTTCGCTAAATGCAACGGCTCTTCAAAAAAAGCAAATAAACTGGAAAAATGTGATTCTCTAACAGATGGGAAACGTGTTGCATATCGTGCTGTCTCCTTTCACCATCGAAATTCTCCCTTTTGCGTGCGCTAATTAATTTATGGTGTTTCCTGTGTGTTTTGCGGGGCTAGCTTAATCAGTTTTAGCCCGTTTAAATTTGTGGTGATTCAAACAGCTCCGTAGTCTTCCTGATGATGTGTGATGACCGCCAAAATTCCATATAACGAAATTATTTTCAGGCATAATCCTGACTTTACAAAAAGCGGACCAAGCTGCTTATTTTCTGGAAATCGTTTTTTGCCTTACTTACTAGTACACCAAACTATTAGAAAGGGTGAGACTGGAATAGCGCAATAAAAGCCGTCAATATTTTCTCCGTCACACACGAAACTTGATGGCAGGTCCCCTCTTATTCATAGTTTGACAGAGGAAGGCATAAAAGGTATGCTCTGGGGTGATTTTTGCCAAAAATGAAGGGCTGCAGGTGTTTCGCCTAAAATCCACGGGACATACAGGAGCAAAGCGTGTTTGTAAAATGTTTCACGTATTTGGCCTGGGGCCTTGAAATTACTTTTAGAGTATGCAAGTTATATTTGAAGGAGGGGATTAAAGGCACGGCAACTGCCAGCTCTTACAATTATTCTCCATTAGCGAGTCAGGTACGTTGCTAATCCATAGGTAGGCATAGCCAGATCTGTTTGGCGATTCCAGATCTTGTTTGAAAAACGGGAGATCGGTATCTCGGTCTTCCACTGCCACTCTTTTTGACTTTTTTGTTCCTAACAGTTGCTTTTTTTAATGATCGGAAGCTGCACGAGCTGAATGTAACCTTCATACTTAGCACCCACTTTGCTCATATCGATGGAAGCGGTGAGAGTGTGGGCGGAACTAGGTGGAAACTAGGACCTAATAAAATTCAACTTTGTTACAATTCCAATCGTAAAATGGGAATTTATACAGAACTGCGACAGTTCTAATAGGTGTGAAAGTCCAATGTTTATCACAAAAAAACATGTTTTACGCTCAAACTTTATGCATTGACCGTCATACAATGTCCCACAAAACTTAAGATACGCGTTCAGGGGAAAAGCAGATTACTGATTATCCTGGATCGAAGAACTAGCTCTAATTATATAAGTTAGCGTGTTCTTTTATGAATAAGCACAACTCAAACCTTTTGTTTTCGTTGTATTTGGAACACGATCCATACTTAACTGCTGCAGTACGTGATTTCTGATTTTTGATGACGGTCAAAAACATTTTTGATATTTTAAGGAAAGGTCTTACAATAAACAATTTGGCATCCTCATGATCGGTAATAATCCTAAAACAGTTGTCAGAGTCTGTTCCGTGGCACCCTTAATTTATTATAAAGAAATAACTGATTGACTGTAGTCCGCAATAAATTATCGTTTCATCTACTTTAAACTTTCAGCGAGACACATTTCGTATGATGAGATATTCTGAGACAACCATAATCCCAAATAAATGCTCTTCATGCATCCGAAAAAGGAAACATCTAACAGTACACGCCTATATATCGGAATTATGCAGTTAATATATCATTGTACATTACAAAGATCATGTTAAACACATTATCTGTCATGTTAATACAGTTAATGTTTTTGTGGTAAAAGAATGCTAATGTCAGCTTTCCTCAAATCTCCATGTTTACAGAAAAATTGAAAACGGATAAATGTTTTCTTTATCAGGTGTCCAGTTCAAATGAGGTATGAGTTCCTGCAAAAGGAGCAAATTAAATTATTGTTGCAGTTTGTACATAATCGCTATTAATATTAATGGAGGCATCAGTAGTTGGTAAACGGAATATTTGCGAACTCAATTGCATGTTGAGACGGTAATCGGTGCATTTTGACGACTCTTGCGCTGCGTGATTTTGGACTGACTCATTCTCGTTGCAAAGGCAAAGCAGCATATTTTATGGTAGATGCATCCGAAAGTGCAGCTTGCGCTTATGCTTCCTTTCCTTCGTGAGATGAAACACCATTTTCCTTTTCCTGTGTTTACCGACCGAAAACCCCTTACTGTGGAGTACTTTGGCTAGTCAGAAGCGATAATCTTCTCTTCTCTATTTACTGTATCTTGTAGTACGTAAACCGCTTAGCCTCTTTTGATCCCAACAAGTGACGGCAGATTCTTCTCCGAAAAAAGTACATTTGTTTCCGTGGGTAAAGTCTGCGATGACCAAATCAGGTTTTTACTCTTGTTTTCTGACCACTTCAAGCAGTGGTTGTGCATTTTTCGGTAAGGAATTTGTAATTCCGGTTTCAGGAAGTGGTAATGTCCATCAAAATTAATACAAAGTATGAAGTGGATGGCCAAAATCCACAGCTCGTCCGGTTACCCTATGCTTTGAAACATCCAACAATAGTCGTGGCGTTGCACATATGCAAACTCAGTGGAATGCATGTAAACGTCGCCTTTCCAAACAATATTCTAGGTTAATTTGTAGTTAACTAGCCCAATTAAAATCACGGCTTAGGCATTCACTGGATCAGACGCAATGAACAATATGGGTCTATGGTCGGCATATGGCAGTACTAACGATATGGTGTTTTCCAAGAACAACAGTCGGTGATAGAAATACAGTGTCAATAAGTCTACTATATAGATTTGTAAGGTTCACGCGTATGTACAAGCCGGTAATGTCAACAATTGGGACGAAAGCACAGTCAGGTTCAATATTTGAGCGCAGCAATAGACACAATTTGTGGCTTAATTTCGTACATATCTATCTAACCACGCATTTTGGGCAATTTTAAACTGCATACAAGCTAGGCACGCATTCCCATCAGTAACAGTAATTTTAGGGTAATTAAATTTATTAATATGTCAATTGTACCTCAAATTGAAGTGTTTTGTTCAGTTTTATAAGAAACATTTTGAATGAACGGAGGACAAAAGGAAAGGTGATAATGTTCTAATTTCAGGTCAGTACGTATATTTGACATATTTAGAACTGTCCTACTGTAGTTCAGCATCAGGAGGAAATCTTATTGCCCACTGGCCGGTTATTTGTAGGGTGTTGGCCCACCTTAGTCCGGACTGAATTATTGGTGTGATCACCATGCTGTTGTTCCACTGGTCGCAACCTTCTCCACCATCAGGTTGAAGGTGGGAGTAGTTGGACCACTACCACCTCGGGTGAAAATAATTTCGACGCCCTGCCAACCACCACAACCACCGCCGCTCACCAGCTATGTGGGCTCAGAACAAAGATGTTTCCAGTATAATCTTATCTTTTAAGCTCGCACTGGCTCAGTCGGTCACTTGCGAATTCTTCAAATCCGGACTGGCCAAGATTTCCACAATAATAAGTACGTTCCACTTGTATCAACGGAATTTTAGCCATCGCATGGGCCTAGGTGGCCATACGCCTACTAATGAAATCTGCAGAACAATGCTGCAGTCGAAACCCCATCACCACACCACGTCTCATCGTCAACGACCACACACATCCCTACGTCCCGAAGAAACAGAAACCCACACCCCCCATACTATCCGCCGGACGCACAAAGCAGACAACTCCTAATTAGGTGAGAAGTGCGTTCTTTTATGTCCTCTGCGTCTGGTATGATGACGAGGTCATGTGCATCTCGCGCCGACAGGTTGCTGTAGCTACGCCAGTCTCCGCACACAGTTAGAACGCTAGGTGTTTAACAGGCTCGTACAGTCGAATGATGCATGGCTAGAGAGAAAAGAGGCTGAGATAGACTCACGGGAAACCATTTACTCAACTCACCAATGCTCTTTTTTGATGTCAGTTTCGGCATACATACGCTTTCGATTATTCTTCATCAGGTGGAGTAGTAAAATTTTAACCAGTTAATAAAAAGTACCTGTGAGAGAGAAGGTCGAGGGCGTTCACGCTTCAGGTGTTATAGTCGATAATCTGTAGTTAAAGACTAAGGAGGTTGTGGGGAATGATATGAGGATAGGGAAGGTGACATCTAACGAGTGAGCTACTTCTATGTCTCGTAGCGCGACACGGCAGGCATCAACACCCATGCTGCCGTCATCTTCGGCCGAGGGAGCCCTAGAGTCGGCATGAACGCTCGATGCGAGGACAAGATTAGGTTAGCCAACCGAACATTTACTGTTCCTGCCGTTGAAATTATTCCTCACCGCAGCATCTTCGAGTGTCAAACTGCCACTTTTAAAAAGATGATCCAGAATGACTGCTTGACATCTAGTTGGTGGCGATGGACATCCAAATGCGCCAAAAGCGTAGCAGAGATGGACGATTTTTGAGTAGGCCAGGCAGAATGATGTAGTTATTTGCGCTTGAATAGGCGCCCACTTGCTTGACCAATATAATAAGCCTTATAAAAGCAGGCGAAGGCGTAGACGCCCATTTATGAGGTCTGAAAGCCGACAAATTGGAGTGCTTGCGAAAATAAGAAGTATCTTAGTGGTTAGGTGCGTGAGGGCGATAACATCGAAATGGTAAATGGTAGAGCAAAAAATAAGTCCTTCTTCTCAGTCACTGACAAGTCGGATATTTGGTTTGGAATGGGGGTGCGGGAACGGTGATTCTGTGTATATTTACGGATAAAGGTTTCGGAATAGCCGTGTCATCATACTGTTCTGTATAAGGACGAGTTATTTTACCAGCGTATCAAAAAAGCATATTCTCCTGGCTAACATGGGAAGGCAGCTCAATTAGTTTTATTTCTGACTAAGTGGGACTAAACTGCTGAAATTTATAAATTTCCCTGTCAACTTTTCCTTATGAAATACACTTCTACAAATTGGTCCATCAGGACGTCCAAAATGGGAGGCAATCTCCGTCTGATTTGTTCAAATTGAATACTAGCATTGAGTTAAGCTCATTTCCTTTGTCCTACGAAGCTGATGAGCTTTAAAACAGTTATTGCGAGATATAAGTTGTCTCTTGGAATGTTGCGAAATAACTGTGATACTCGGTCGGCGTGGTCAGTCCTGCCTGCGCGTGTGATGTGACTGACTAGAGGATAAACAGTCCGGCTCAGGGGGTCCTTCGTAATGGGGTCTCTAAAGCACCCCCACTTACATGGAATTCAAATCACCATTGTTATAAACAAATTTAAAAGACTCTGCGAGTAACGGGTCATTTGTAGCACGCATAGACGAAACGGCTCTCCTTTGTCAGCCATTGCGCCCATGATCATCTCCGGTCGTTAGCACTCGGACTTTTTACTTGGCCCAGGCAGAAAAAGGAGTAGAGGTGCATATAAGCGGCACAATTCAGATAAAACTGTAACCTCAGTCACACATTCCAGTCATTGTTTTTGCGTTTGCCTCGCCGCGGAGCACACGTTTGACAAAAAATAGCTTACGACTACTCAACTACTGCGAAGCTGAAGGGCTTTTCCAGTGGGTATGTTGTTTATATTTACGTGCTTAGCCTGTGTCCTATTCGTCGGGCAGGAAACTTTACCGTTATTGAACCTTCCCTTTTGTGCTTCCCACAGTTAGAAATTGATTAATTTATTGGTTCACCTGGTTCCAACTGGACCTTTTTCACAAGAAACCGTCCGCAGACTTAATTAAAGGGTACACAACGAAGCCTTAACTGTGCTCGCTTGAGGCCATCGAGCAAATAGTGAACAAATCAATTCAAAATCCCCTGTAAATCAACACGTACTATCTGGTAGTGCCTTTAAAACAGTATTCACGCGTGAATTTTTGCAGTTAATGGTGGTGTAAAAAAACACTTAATGTTTACTTGAAGTTCAAATGATGGTAACCAGATATGTCACTGGCCATGTTAACCTTCACTGGCTGATCTTAAGTCACCTCTAGTCGGTTTAAAAAAGTTTATTTGTTTTATGGACGCTTCAATTTGAAGGTCATACATACTTGATTATCAGCTGTTTTTAAATTAGCCATGATAATTACTTCATCTGGAGATAACGCTCCATTTTTAAGAGGCGCAACTGCTGTTTGTCCCAACAGTGACTGACTGTTTGTTTCAAAATAATGGCGCCTGTTAACTACACCAGTGCGCCCTTGGGGAAAATAAGTTCTTTCAGAAGTTGCACTCCTGTTTTACTTGAATCAATGCATTTTGGATTTTTTGCCGATAATTATATTTTTTCCTCGAAATAAGGATTTCCTTGTATCCTTATATTTTAAACTGTCCGAGAACACCTAGCGATTATCTCGTTAACAACCTCTTGCTTTTATAACTGACTTTTCGATACACTTAGCGGGATATTTATAGATTCAGAGACAGTCGAGGGCCTGAACAATGTGTGAACATATCGTTTGTCTGCAGGTGTATTTACACGCAACATAAATGCTTAAAGGTCAATTATGCAAAGGCTATATAAATGACTTTGATGGTTACTGTCGGTAGCAATTTTTAGCAAGTTAATGAGGACTACCGTTGTGCTGAATGGTTTGAGCTACTCGGTATCGATGTATGACCTTTAAAACCGCCCTGAACAACCAAGCAAGGTGATTGGGGAACACCATTTTTCAATTGCTGAAAATTAAGGATTCATTTACTATTTTGTTGAAATTATAAAGAAATTATTAAACAATCCTTTCTTACGTTATCGTTACTTAAAATGTATAAGACAGACTGGAGATCTGCATGGTTTTTTAAAAGAATTTATATTTCTTAATAGGAGATATAATGCAGTCATTCATTTGTCGAAGTGTATGCCCTCAGGTAGAAATAAAGTTCTGTCTTATTTTTGTAATGTGCGATATAATCATGTGGTAAGTATTTATACTCCACATGACATAATATCCTCAGTTTAACTTACTAACTCTACCAAAACTTTCTTTGAATAAACCTGAGAGCATAATGGGCTAAAACATTGCTTTTTATTTAAAACTTTGTACAAAGTGTTTTAAAAATTGTTTTACAACGAAACTATAAAAAGGAGTTGAAGGACGCTTAAGAGTAAAATTACTGAATTCACAAGTTTCCCTAAGCAGTGCCACGACTGCTGAAGGGCTGTTTATGGGATATGCCTGCAGAGTTAAAAGGAAATATTATCTGTTTGCCCGCAGATAGACGTTATGAATTTCACAATACGGATTCCTTTACTGCCATTGGTCTTTACTGCTTGACGAATCATCGTAGCTCGCGGACGATCGCTGGTACAAATAAAGCTCCCCTGAATGGTTAAACATCAGGACTTGCACTCCACGCCTAACCTTTTCGCTGTGCAAACTTCTAGAATTTTTTGACTCAAAACTTGCCAATAAAACTCCTCAATGACAAACTTTCTCGATGTTGAAGAACCCAGCCAGCGAAAAATGGAGACCATAGTCTCCATGGAGGAACTAGCCTCAAAACCACCACCCGATGAACCCAAGCACAGTTGCTGCGGTTGTTGTTGCGGGCGCAAGAAGAAGACAACTAGAAGTTCCCAGCTTCTTCCTGCTCAGATGCAATACAAGTGTGTACGCAAATGTGCAGCAGTAACCTGCTCCCTGCTCGGACTGTTGTTTGCGATTGTCGTCTACTTGTCCATAGGTTCTGTCCTATTTCGGTACCTTGAACGAGATGCTCAGCAGGCCAGACTGGCGCATGGACTGTGGATGTTGAACGAAGTCATCGAAAACTATGAATTGGGTAGAAAGTTTGTAATTAAAAGAGCAGATTCCCCAGGCTCCATGCAGGTAGAAGCAAATCTGGCCTCCTATTGTCTGGATCAGCAATTCGAGGCTGTCATCGGGGAACTCAAACGAATCAAAGCGAACAAGAAGAACGTGGACTCTCGTGTGACAGAGATGATGGAGTTGCGTCAACGAGCCGGCAGTGTGACAGCACCCGAAAACAGTACAGAGGAGTTGGAACAGTTGGCGAATGCTATGCAAATTTCATATGCTGAGCAGATGGAAACCTTTGCTCTCCTGCTTAGCGAGCACAAGCAGGCTGAGAGGGGGGGTCGCAGAAATATGCCCATCGTTTCGAACAACAGTGTGCTAACCCAGGTTTACGAAGCTATACTAGCGGGCTGGAGACCGGAAGGTTCTCAGAGAATGAAACTCCCCGTTACCTCGCAAGGGGAGCTTTCAAGGCCAATGTCATCCCTCACGCTTGCGGCGAAACCGCGTTCCAATCAACGGTCTTCCGATTTACTGCCACCATTTAATAAGCCATCCACGAAAACGGATCCATGGACGTATAGTGGAGCACTGTTTTATGCAGTTACAGTTATTACAACTATTGGTGAGTGGTTTAGATTTAAAAAATCCTTCCTTTATTATATTTGTTGTAATACAGAGCATAAAACAATTTTTTTAAATACCACAAAAGGGAATAACTAAGTGGTTTGATTATAAAATAGTTATTTTGCTATTGTTATAAAACCTATTTAAAGAATTTCCCTCAGGGGTTTCCCATGAATCGTGAAGTCAATAGAATCAATTTTCCATTGACAAATGTTCACAAAAAAATAGGCATACCTGGCATTCCTTTGAGTTTAATAAACACTTACTAAATGGGCTCAAATGGCCAACTTTTCGCCAGACAGATAGACTTCCAAAAATGAAGCTGCAGCAAAAATACTTTGCACTTTCGAGAGCGGGTCATCTTATCACATTGCCGTATGGCAACTCCACTGAAAATTCTTCAACCAATTTATGATTTTTTTTAAATGAAGTAGGTAATAATTCCTGAAATTATCTTGTTCAGATATCCAGCACGATTAATAGCCAGGGACCCGAAATTGTAAAGGACATTTCAGTCTGACCTCTTAATCCTACTCCCTGCGTCCTCAAGTTTTCTTCTTTATACTCAGGAATGCATATGTACAAGCATACAAAATGTCCTTAAGCTGCGCTCAGTCCTAACACCTGCACACCTCAAACGCACGAAGTACACTGATTCGAGGTTAAGAAAAAGCAGTGAACGGCATTCCAGACATCTTTGTTTGATGCATCGTGCATGAAAGAGCCATCCAATCTGCCCTGAACCCGAGTGCAAGAGGGAGATCCCTAAAGAATTAAGTGCTAAAACGGAGGCTTGACCGTTGATTTTTGCCCTCAATATGGCCCTGGGGTTGGACACCTACCGACCGAGAGGTGCAGATATTAATTCTGAAAAAAACCTCCAACAGATGATGTGGTTAGACTGGGCGGAACATGTGGCAGCCGCTGCCACCCAAACCAGGATGAACTCGCCTTTGCTGCCGTTGGGTTAGTGGACCAGATTAAAGGCAACATCCATCAACGGCATCTGTGTGAATGTCAAAGGGTCGCCTAGTCAGTTGCCGGATGGGTTCACTAGCAAACTATTAGGCTTTCAGTCGCTGACTGGTCGATGGTCATATGCAATTTTAGATGGCGGAGGGGATTCCGTCGAAAGTAGCACGGTCAATTTAGCCACCATAAAAAGTTTTTCTAGCAGTATTCCTCGCGCAACGCTTTGGAGACACGGTTTCTAGGGTTAACAATCTTGCACAGCTTCAGTGTAACTAGACCATTTGTTGGTAACACACTCCATGTTTAAGAGGAGCTTCTGGAAGTTTAAACGAGGCAGGCAGTATTGCCGACAAACACAGAGGGGACTGGAATGGTCATTTCGGGCTATTTTACCATCGTCAGTCAGTTATACCCTTAGTTAAGTAGGGCAAACCCCGATGTTTTAACTCGAGACCTTTTTTATCAAAGTCTAACGCTTTGGCAATTTAGTTATGAGCTCGTTGTCTTGCCGGTTTAGGTCAGGAGGCACTCGCTGGTGAAGGTTCACCGACAGCTAACGGAGCTCGCCTGTCCCATTCTGCCTGGGGTCTCATTTATTGAGCCCTGACAACTGCCGTAGCGGCTAGTTTTCTAGGCAGATAGTATCGGTTTTGTTGTCTTTGCCGGCAGAGCTATGCGCCTAGCTGCTAAAGCTGCCGTCAAGGCGCACCAAATGAGCCACAGGTCAAAGTGGATCAAGTGAGTTCTGTTTGCTGTTTAAAGTTCCCTTACCCAAACGCGAAGCACCCACGCACCTATGGATTCATGAAACGCGTGAAAAATAAGCACGCATTTGTTAATTAGTTAAGTTACAAGCTTCTTTAAAAATCCAGCTGGTGAGGTTAAGTACTCTTAAACGTTAATTGTGCGTTATTTTAGGCTACGGACATATCGTTCCAAATACTCAGCTGGGGAAAATATGCACAATCATCTATGGCTTTTTTGGAATTCCGTTGATGTTGCTCTTTCTTGCCAATCTGGGCAGCCTCATGGCGGACACTTTCCGTCTCGGCTATCGACATATCTGCTACTGCAGTCGAAAGAAAAAGGACCTAGCTCCGGTTCAGAGACCCCTACCAAAAAATGCTTCGAATAAGGCCTTGCAGCTGGAAAACGTCCGACATTGTAGCACTGGCCAGGTGGAAAGCGAGTCCAGGCCGAGTCGCAAGCCTTCAGCTCTTGCCACCGTGGCGCCTCGCGCCGGCTCGTCATCTCCGGCCCTGCGTGATCGACCTGGCCGCATCCAGAAAACACCACCCATGACGAGAGCGCTGCACCACTTGGTGCAAAAGCCCTCCCTGCCCGGAATCACCGAAAGCCTCTTTATCTCCCTGATGGGCACCAATTCATTCTTTGCACGGGCTGCTCGAGTCCGCCAACAGAGCCGTACTGTGCGTGTACCCATCTTGCTCACACTCTTCCTATTCTTCCTCTACCTTTTCGGTGGGGCAGTCATTTTCTCCCACTGGGAGAACTGGTCATTCACGGATGCTATCTACTTCGTCTTTATTACCATCTCTACTATCGGCTTTGGAGACTTAATTCCGGGCATCGAGGATGGCGATTTTAGCAAACAAACACAAAAGTTTATTGCAGCCATCACCTACCTCCTCCTTGGGTTGGCTCTGGTCTGTATGTGCTTCGACCTGATGCAGCGAGAGTTGAAGCGAAAGTCCAAGAAGCTGGCGCAGCGCATTGGACTTATTGACAGTCAGTAGTGAACCCGTGATGGCTTTTGCCTCAATTTTGCATGTCTCCGCCCCCGAGTCTGCGAGAGCCTTTCACTGTGACGGATGTTAAGATTTCCTGATTGCAGAACTGCGCAAAATCAGCGAATCTTCATCGAGTCCTTACTTCATCTTCTTCTATTGTCTTCATGCCAAAATACGTCCTTTGCATACATCAACAGAACGCATCATTTATTTTGCTCAACAGATAAATATAAAATTCAAGGCTGCTTGCCAACGTGCACCGTATATTTTCATGGGGAATTCTTTAAGTGAATGATATACAACTCAAGTAAATGAAGAAACTGACATGGGTTTCCGAGAACATACGTGTCGACAGTTTGCCAAATATCGGGTGTTTCAATTTAAAAATATTTACTGCAAAAAATGAGAGAGATTCCCTGATAAATATCATTAAAATATATTTAATAACGCAATACATGTAATATATAAAGAATAAGTACTAAATAAGAACGCACCAAGAAAGCGTGCCCCAGCAGGGAAACAAACGTACGTCCACTACCATAAAATTTGTTTAAGTTGAGAAATATCTGCAAAAAGCTCGTTAGATACATAGGAAAAAAAGTTAGCTTACCACCATTTTTGAAATATTCGACATCAGAACGCATACAATTTGTAAATTATTTTATTCCCAGCAGGTTACTGGATGCATACGTGTGCAAACACCTAGATAAGCTATAGTCAAAAAGGCTACTTAACACCTAGTTTTTTCGTCTATTTTAATGGCCGTTCTAATTAATGAGTAAAATATCTCTTTCTATCTTAAATTGTGTAATCAGTGAGGGTGCGTATAAATGATTCACAAGTATACGCATATAGTCAAATTTAACACGTCAGCATAAATATTAGTGTGAGCCAAATTTATTATAACTGCGTACAATTTACAGAACACCCATATATGCTATGCATTTTTTATGACATTGTTAGATCTCTTCTCCCAGACAAGAAGAAAGTTGGAATAAGGGGCATTATGTTAGACAAAATTTTAACTCGTGGTGATTTGTGATTATTGGTTCAAAATACAAGCGGCTCAGATGAAGGTATACAAAACCACTAAATAAAAATAGCAAAGTAATTGGCAAACATACGTTTTTTTCGATTAAGTTTCGTCAGGCTCTTACATTCCTAAACTAATGAAGTAAATAAACTATACGGGTTGGTAGAAAAACTAGTACGGTTGTTAGGGGAGGGAAAGAGTGGATCGAGGTCAAAATCTGATTAGCGTTGGGGGGTGGGGTTAGGCTGGTGTTTGGCCAAGAAAGTAAGCTTCTGACTGTTAGATTAGCGGGTTTTGCCCATGGTAACTGCGGCGACGCGATGAAGTTATTTTGCGCACAGAACCGGTTGGTGTAGCTTGATGGCGGGCGCTTCTGTCGTAGTCAAGAGATGCTGTCCATGAAATTTGAAGAGCTTGAAGGTTCCTTTTAGATCACTGGAAAGGCGTCTCTGGCATCCACGCGATGGTCTGTGTCTAACAGGTGCGTTAGAATAGAACTGTTGTTAGCCTTTAGTCGGCCTTTTCCTTACCATGCAGAAATTTGTTCTCGACCTCTTTCAGATAAACGCCCCAAAGGAGCAGATACATGAATATATGCTCATAGGGGTGGTCTGGGCTGGCATTTTGTCATTGATCTCTCCCTAAAGGATAGAAGTAGGCGAGAACAGTACATGAGAGTTGGCTGCTGGGAAGGTGGTTGCTACAGGTTGACTCAGGCGCCTCCTGAGAAGTTCGCTTTTTCCATCACCTTGAACTGGGACATTGATGAATATAGGCTTCTTCTCTGCTGTTAGCACAGAGAGCTGTATCGGCCTTTCACCATGTTCTTAGCGGTTAATCGACTGAGATACCCATTGTCGAAACACGTCTTTAATAATCTTAAACTTTTCGTAAAAACTATCAGTCGAGGAGATCCTTTTTTGTCCTTTGCGTCAAACATCTTATTGAATTACGTTTGGAGTTAAACGATACGAAGCTAGCAAAATAGGTTTATTGCCCGGATTACATCTTCTTACGATATATCTTACGTTGATGCTCCCATCAGCTCTTGTAGCCTTTGCAGTATTAACGGACTATGTTCCATCTATGATGATTTCTCAATTTGCGTAAATTAGACCTGTCTGAAGAAAGATGGAGGAGGTCCGTACATTATCTAAGTGGAAGCACCATAGGAGTCACATTAAGAAGGATCTTTTGCTGCCTGACTTTCATTAGGAAAAGGATTGCCAACTTTGCGTTTGAATTCATGTCTTGCAGCCTATTAAGCTAGATTGAAAGCTCATCAAATTATACATGGGAAGAAATGGTGTCAAATTCCGTTACGTTGCAGCTCTCATAGTTGATCCAATTTCGCTTCAATCTCCCATACACCAGTCTGCGGTCTACACCGGTCGGCTAACTTGAACAGCGTCTGTTGGCTACGAGAGAAGCGGCCGCCATTAGGCTACGCCGACCGGTCCTTTGCGCCCAAAAGGATGTTATCGCAACGCCGCAGCTACTATGGGCAAAATCCGCTAATTTAACAGTCAGCAGCTTATAATCTCGGCCGACTTTCAGCTTCCCCCTCCAACACTGATCAGATTTATTTAGACACCGATCTATCATCTGTCCTCCCACTGACAACCGTACTAGTTTTTCTATCAACTCGCATAGTTTACATACTTAATTACCATATAAATGTAAAGGTCTGACGAAAATTTATCGAAAAAAAGTTATGTTCGCCAATTCATTTTCTGACATTTCAATGAGAATTTTCGAAAAGGTAAAATATAAAAATCGCAAATAGTAAAGTAAATTGAGCTTAATTAGTTTTAAAAAGAATTTTGCAATGCACAAAAATAAGGAAAATTAGGTGAGCCCCAACCAAATAAACGTTTTTGGTTGACCCTTTACCAGAGCATTGGCGATTCTTTCGTTTGTACAGTGGAGTCCGGTTAATGTGGACACCTCCGTTCCACGCCAACTGTCCATATTAACCGGTTGTCCACATTAAGCGAACTGACCCCAAACCAGTCGTTTCTACGTATAAAAAACATAATTTTGCATCTGAATGAAGTTTTATTGAAAGAACATGCTCAGTTTTAATAGTTTTGGTGGAAACTTTTCTCTTAAAGCTCTCCTAAAGTTCTTTATCACAGCGTCAAAATTCTCCACATCAAAACCTTGTTGTCAATGCCCCGTTTCGAGTACGGCCAATGCCGAACAGGACGCGGGAATTCCCCGCCGCGGGTGATTTGGACTGGATTTTTGACAAACTCTGTGGGTCGACCGATCGGTTGACAGCTTGGTGCTGTCCACATTAAGCGGTGGCTGTCCAGATTAACCGGAGGATTTTACTATGGAGAAATTTCGTTCGTGGCCAATTGTCCACATTAAGCGGTTGTCCACATTAACCGTGTCTAAATTAACCGGACTCTACTGTAATTATTTTTGCCATAACGGCGGCCGAAGACATTAAGGTTGGCGGATAAGGGACGTCAAGTTCTTTCAGTCGAGCTGATAAACGCCACACTTAACGCACTCATGAACTTGATTTGCGAACTGGTGTTTAAAAAGTACCGGATCTAAGCTATTGATGATAGATGTATGTTACCATAATAGGTAAAGAATATAACCAAAAAACGGTGCTTTTAATAGAGTAGGTATTCCAGCTACTTAAATACAGGGATTTTTACAAGAAACTCTCTGTTATGTAAAGGCAGCCCAAGCTGCGGCCTCAAAAAATCTTACAACCAAGAAGTAATGATCGTTCTTAAAAAAAGGGCATATTGAGGTTTATCAAGTAATAATGTTATTAAGAAATACCAGTTTTTTAACAAAACAAAAAATTTCGAAATTTGGAAATCGTGCGTAACAGGAAAAAATATGTTTGGCATGTACATGAAGCCTGTTCATGCAAATAAAACGAGTGAATAAAGCAGCAAAGTTAGTAATGCGTTGGAAATAAAATCGTTTTGTAAAAAGTGTAGGATATATATGCTGTACTATTGCGCGCAATGAAATGTTTGCCTTTTCCAAACAGGCCAAATTTCAAGTATATATTCTAATATGGTTTCTCAAGAATTGCTGGTTGTTACTTCCGTTTATACATTCCCAGTTTCTTTGAACTTGGGCAACCAGCTTCAAATAGAATTGTCAGGTGCAATCGTAAACGTAATTTTTTGTGTGTAGTAAGAGTAATTTCCTTCCACCAATTTGCTTTGTAAGTATTTTGAAATTTCGATTAAGACGAGGTTCAGCGCATTTCTGAAATTGTACTTAACACCTTAGGATTTCCAATGGCTTCAGCCAACTGGCCATAAATAAGGATTATAGTCTACGTGCTTACCATAACAATCACACTCAACTATTACTTTAAGGCATTCACCAAAATATCGAGTTTGTAAACATTCTTTATTTACAGTTGTCCGTTTGTATCATGGTGTTAGAATCATCCAAACATGTCAACCCATTGCCGAGAAAAATGAACGTCTGCAACATTATTCAAACAGCATAGGTGTAAGATCAATCTAAAAAAAATTTTTAACCTTTTCTCTCTTGTAAAAGGGTTTTACTGAGATATTTTACATCAGCTGCCTGTGTTCTTTACACTTTTTGAAGATTAATTCAAGATAAAATCACAAAGCGTGACTGGATTGTTCACTGCTCTGCGAAGTAGAAATACATCTTTTTGCTGAAAGTGCACAAATTCACTTTTTTGTTGATACCGCAGCAGATTTCAGGCTCAGTTTTAAGATAAAAAATGCAAAGCAGAGTGGCAGAATATCCATGATGATTGTGAAAGAAACTTTTATTCTTCTGATTGTTACGGTTGATAGTATTCTAGTGATGGGAAATATTTGAATATCGTTTGCATAGGGCTTGAGCGAGAAAAGTGATGACATGTCTAGAGTGTTTGTATATATGCTTGTCCATGATCGTTATTTGTGTTTGGGTTACACAGATATCGGCTTTATAAGTTGAGTTATTAATTGTAGGCCAAAAAATTTAGCAGATTTGCAAAATAGAATTTCCTGAATTTAATTCGCTCTTTTTTTCTAAGAGTTTTGCTTTTTTATCACACTTCTACTTACCATAGTTTTGGAAGATATTCGATTGAAAAATTGCCGGTTTTAAATATTGTCCTCTTATAGTACAACATGCACAAAAAGAAAGCTCTTTCTGCAGCGTTCAATAGGGTAGGTCTTTCCTTGGAAATCGAAAACACTGGATTGTGTCCCATTCCTCCCCTATTTGTTTCCTAGTATACTTACCTGTTCTAAATTTTTTTCTAGTTAACAGCATTTTGCGCGTCAAGTCAACTAAATGAATAAAATAAACAACCTCAATTGTGTGTTTAATCCCCCATACAGTGTTTGATCTTCATATTTCATTGGACATACTATCTACTTTAGAATGTTCCCGGCTGGAGTGGGAAATGTTTCCTCGTATCCGTTCAATTATCAGCGGGTGCACAGAGTGGGAATAATGACATGAAGCGAGCGGAAATCATACGAATTTTGAGGAGGGGGGATCAGCATTTGGAAAGCGAGGAGGACGCCAGCATCTTCTCTTACACTCAAGCTCACTGCCTCTATCCGCAGCTCGCTGAATTGCCGGTCTTCAGTGCCCTTAAACAATTCAATCAGGCTTGTTGTTTCTTACACAACCACACATAATTAAGTTTTCGGCTTCTTGAAATTAAAACGAAAACTACGTAACACATTACGCACCTGCTTGAGAAGTGGCCTACTGAATCAAGTAATAAAGTTTCACAGGAGGCACTTGCTTGTGAGTGGCCAACTATCTCATTTACTTGACGACGATGGACACACATATTTCTTTTCATTTCTAATGCGTTAATGCTTTTCACGTTCCTTTAACTGTCATATTTCCACTACCACTGTTCGTGTATTAAAGGTATATCTATCAATTCTGTGTAACAATACAGTTGCTCGACCGCTTAAGATAAAACTTGCCCTAGAATTCTATATTAAGTAAAGTGTGGCATTTGTTTAGTTCAGCTTTTACTGTTATATTTATTTTGTTAGCATAATTTAAGTCTGGTTAGTTTGGTTGATAATAATTTTGATTTAGAAATGAAATCATAAACTAAAAATGGTTGCTGAATGTGTTTTGGTGCATATTCTTCATAAACAATCTTGCGTCTGCTTATTAAGTGTGCTTTTGTATTAAAAAACACAGTCTAAAAGGGAGTCCTTGCATGTGAAGGCTCACACTGTTCACATGCAATAAGTCATTGCAATTACTCCTCATTTGATTATCGTGACTTCATTTAAATCCGGGCTCTATTGACTTAATTAATTTAATAATTTTGACGGGTTGGAAAATTGCATCAAAAGTATTGAAACGTCTGGTATTTCACTTATTTATTTTAAACCCGTCCAAAGTATTTTGGCACACATGAATATGTTTATTGCTTTTATAAAATGCACTCCAGGAAAAGCTGACGATGTTTAAAAAAATAGGATTTGGAGATACCATGTAACATGTATCATAAGCTAGATAACCAATGATATTAAAAGACCCAAAAGTAAATAGCTGTTTGAAAAAGGCGCACAGCATCACCTATTTCTAAATGAAGTGCAGCTTTAGAATCAAAATAACCTAGACAAAGTCGAAAATTAGTTTTGGGGTGACAAACTGAGTGAATTTTGTTTTTATTTGCGTTCATATGTTGTTAACTTTTTTTGTTGTATCCCATAATCTACGACGGCTGAATTTAACGCTCAATGGCAATAAAGCATTAATTAGGTTAACTGTAGATGCCAAAGACCATGCAACGCTGATTATGAAATTTGCATGGACACTTTGGCATATATTTAAAAACGCTATTTTAATACATTCAGTTTATTGAATTCTTCAAAATTCTTTTACTAAGCTTAATTGTCATTTTAGTGAGGTTCATTAAGAGAAATAAGCATTAGTTTTGGAGAAATTGGTGGAAGCTCATATAAAAGGAATTGTTTACGCTATTTCGAAAGGCCGAACCAAACTCCTCGTTAAAGTTGTTAATAATACGAAGGAACTTCATAAAAAATAAAAAGGTACAGTAGATATCCCTTCCAGAACTGGAAAAATTTGAACAAAATTGTTCAGTTTGAAGTGAAGCCAGGTTAAAGGAACCAAATTTGTTTGTAGTAACAATGAAAATATGTGTTTAAGAAATAATGATTAGCTATCTTTTGCAGTTTCTTTGTAAAAATTGCATTAAAAGAAGAGTCTTTTTTGTTTAAATGCAGCAATAAACCCCTCATTATCTTCAAATAAACCCAAATTTTTAACATGTTTTCGTAGATTAAACACAAAAAAAGAAAATTATTTTTGGTTTATTTTACAATGTTTTTTAACTTTATTGAGAAACGGACAGACGAAAAAATAATCAGAACTCCAAAAATGACAATTTATGTGGCCACTTATTTTTTAAATCGCTAGTATGCATCTGAAAGTGGAATTTATCTACTCATGCGGAAGGTAAATCACTATAAAGAGCAAAGAAATGTCTTTTATTTCCAGTCAAATTGAATAGTTTATCTTCAGAAAACTTCAATAAATTCTTGAAATTCTCAAATTTTATTGTGAAATATCGTTTGAGAAACTTTATATACACAGAAGTTTGTCAGCCTTATATCTAATAAAAGCAATTTCTAATAGGTTACTTTTTATGGAAAGTTTTTTATAGATCTTAGGAATTGTACTTGCAGAGTTATCCTGTTGATATGATATACTGTTGACACTGTTGTTTTCTCTTTCGAGGCATTTCTACAAAGAAGCAACATGGTCATCATTCTAAGAACTTATATTCAAAAACACTTTCTTTCGGTAAATACTCTTTATATTTAGCTTATTTTAAAGGTTTTGGTGTAAACGTCGAACAGTTGCGCACATTATGAATTGATCAGCTAAGAAAGTAAAAACAAGCAATTTGATGACACTTTTTTTCGATGAAATTCAATAATTACGTAACCGGTAAGAACAGACTTTAAAGAATATTTGACTAAAGAAAAATTCTTCTATTATATAGAAAGTGGTTGCTTCAAATTTTCAACAAAACACAATATCTTAAGTTTTGGTTCTAGTTTAGAGCCCTTTTTTACGTCTGTAGAACCACAGCATTATCGTGAAAATTTTATATTCCTTTACGAACACTTAGTAATTTCTACAGTTATCTTAAGTATTTAATAGGCCTTATGCCATTCATTATTATTTCTATGTTTTTCTGAATACATTTTACACTGGTATTGGAGTAATGATCGAACTTATAAAAATTAAGGAAAATTACGTGGTCAACGGCGACCGCGGTACAAAGGCATTTTTATAGTTCTTTTGAATTCTAACATTTAGTTTTCATGTAAAATGCGTAATTTACATTAAAATGTTATGTCTTATAATTCAAACACACTAAAAGAAAACGTTAAGAAGCTATTGGACTGAGTTAAAGTTTACCTGCACACAAATGCTGCAACAGATGCTTCGCTCTCACTGAATCTTTATTTTTTTTGTGACTTTTTGTTCTTGCCACACTGCTATCGCACATGCACAGCCCACATTGGCTAAGTAGGTCATTTGCGAATAAATTGCGCGGCAACTGGTGAATAACGACAGCAATACCAGTGTACATCCACCCACCCGGTGCACCCATCTTAGCCGATCACACACCTCCAGTCACCGTATGGGCATGTTGAATCCTGCATACCACATGAATAATACCACTAACAATACTACGTGAAAATATGTATCATCTCATACGACGCATGAACACGCCCAACGTCGAACATCGCTAGCACCTAACTGGCACCTCTCGCGTGTAGGCGGAAAGTGTTTCCATCAGTTGCATCATGATTTCGTTTCCTCACCGTATGGGCATTCAGAGCAGCTCGCCAGTGTGTGCGTAATCGTGGTTCGTCATTTTTTGGAGGGATCATGCCGTGTCTCAGATATGTGCACAGGAACTGTTAATAGCTCTGTTCCTCACCTTTCTCCAAGCCACAATGACGGAATTTGACAATCGACGGGTATCGCCATCTACCTTCACAGTGAAATCCTAGTGTTTTTCTTTCAGGAGCCGGTCATACCTGTGGCACATGCAGACGAGAACGCTTTTTAGATCAGGTCCTGTTCCCTTTCCCCGCATCCGATAACTGATTGGTTGGGAAAAGTGGATTTCTACCAGGAAATTAAGAATGCGCTTATTAGCCGAACTTCATGGAGATCAGAAATTTCTTTCCATGAGATTGTGGCCTGATCTAATCATTCTACCCGTTTTCAGTTAAATTGCCTATGATTTACATTCAACAATCAAATGTTTTCAGCGGGGTTAAAAGAGTGTTTGACGAGCACGTCTTTTATGTTGGAATATTTCAAAAGAACTTGTGAGTTATTTTTAACCTCATTGTGAATAATTTTGGCTTTTCCAGTAAGAAACCGAAGGAAAAAGAAAATAAAAATGGAGCAACGTTTACCTTCCGCTAATCAATTGAAATGGGAATGATGTTTGCTTATCCAACTGGACATTAATAAAGTTAATGACTTTCGGTAAAAAGTGTTTTTGCGACCCGGGAAGAAATTTTAAAGCTAACGGACTGAATGGATAGTGGTGTAGGATCGTGTTTAGACAGGCATGTCTATGCAGGCGCGTAAAACTGACTAATTGTGTGTCAAAACGCCATCTGACTTAACTATGACAATGAGAAAACACATATCTTTTCATTTCTAATGTATGACTACTTTTCGTGTTTTTTTAACTTCCCTTCTTCTGATGCCACCTTTCGCGTATTCAGAGTCTATCTGTCGACTGGCTGTAACAATAAAGATGGTCGACCACCTTAGATAAACCTTGCACTTGAATTATATAGTACGGTAAGTGTAATATTTGTTAACTTTATTTGAAGGTTAATGTTTAGTTTACACTATTTTTTTCACTTTCGTTTAGTTGAGTTGAGTTTCTTTTGATGTAGTTATTAAAGTATAGTTATCAAACGTTGGACGTATCAAACTTAACCAAAAAGTAAATTTTATTTGAAAAGTCGAGTTCGCAAGCAGATGTTTTCAGCATCTCTTCATAAGGCCAATGCATTTGCAGAGATAATGAAAATTTAGTCCTACTCGAGTGGGAGGGATAGGCCGACTGCCATTTAAGGCCACACCCATGTGCATTTCCTATTTCACATGCTCCTCTGAGGCAAGATACATCGGCCAAAAAACGAGGCGTCCGGAAAAGAGTGTACGTGAGCACATTCTGCGTTGGTTAAGTAAAGATGAAACAAGATCGATCTCGAGTTCTATTCTCGCACATCTTATCGAATAATCAAGTCGATACCAAGGAAGCCTTTCGGGTTGTCTCCTGTACACTAGCTATCTTTACCAAGGGCTTACGCTAACTGGCGCTTGCACTTCCGTTGCCGAAGCAGACGCCAGGTGGCGATAGCATATCGCCCCCATATCTTAGTGACAGACGTTCGCTCCATGCAACTAACAGCAATTTATGCTCCATGTACCTGAGCTCTGATCAACGGATACATTGTAACCCCTTTTCCTCCCGTCCGCCTTCTCTCCCCCCTCCCAACCCAGGAATCTGCCCACGCCGACCTCACCGTGAGGGCGGCGTGTAAAGGATGAATTTTAATCAAACTACCCTTATTGACAGTAGCCAACTGTATAGTTTTCATCAACCCTGCAAATGTATTGGCCTGATGAAGAGTTGCTAAAAATATCTGTGTGCCAAATCGACATTTCAAATGAAGCCTGACAACGTTTTTAGAAGTCAAAGCAAATTCAACTTAGAAAGCAAACTGATAAGCTATAAAACAAACTAAGTCTCATAAAATTAAAAGAAAGCACAGATTTAGGGGCAAGGAGAACCTAAAGTGGTAGGCCAAACTTACTTTATCCCGACTCTGATTTTTAGGGGTTGTGCCAGAAATCTCTGCCAGCCTATGCTTTTTAATGCACAACCCAATAAATTAGGAGACCGTCAGAAGCCGCAAAAAGGTACTTTGTGAAAATGGATTCGAAGAAATGTGTGTCCTTTGGAATAGTTGGCAGCGCACCGCAAAGCCTATTTCTCTTACTGCAAAAAATAAAGACATGCATAATATACTGTTTTGAATCAAAATACATTTCAGCCGTTCTTAGCTATCCAACGTCTCTGCCCATTATGGGAACTGCGCTGATCGCGTCTGCAGTCGCATCTTCCGTATCTATGGTCCTAGGATATGCGGCCCTGTCACGCTCTTTCTCCTATTGACCTAAGAACCAACTGCTGACGACGTGGCGGGTTCCTCTTCTCTTGTCACAGCAAGGGCCTATCATGGTTGCATCGCCGGTTCTTGGGGACGTTCTCGTGACTCTGCGGTCTTATTCTCGTGTGGCCCTTTGGATGTATATATTACTCGTCATGGACCCCATGGCTGCCGCCAACGTTCACAGCGGCACGTTGGTCCTATTTTTTACATACTTTCTCCCACGAGCGACAGTTTTGCTCCTAAAAACCACAAATTATATTCCATTTTAAATTATGAGCCATGCCTTAGGACATTTTTACTGTCTGCTCTTCTTGCTCAGTTACACTGCTGGTTCATGTTAACTGACATCACCACATGTTAGTGTATTACTTGAAACAAGAGAGTAGTCGCCTGCAATCATGTCAACGACTTCTTTCAAATTTTCGGTTGTGCCAATGCATTTCTTTAACACTATGTAGCAAAAGGGAGTTCAGAAGCGTTTGCCTATATCTTCGTTAATAAACTTGACTTGACTCTTTTTTGAGGAGAGGCAACAAGCGTACTAGTAAGATGACGTCAGGAGTCGACGTCAGGAGACGAAGATAACGCGCGCCTTTCCTGTGGTGCCTGCTCTTCAAAAACTCTCGCTTCGTGTACTTGCGAGGTAAAGCCTGACTTCATTTGAAGGCCACATTGATGGGTATTTGCTGTTTTACATGATGCTGTAGAGCTGGATACATTGACCGTAACAATAGAGGCCTGGAAATGGGGGCGCCTGCGTACCTGCCGGTCTGGCTGACTATTGATAAAACTAGATCGGTTTGGACTTATATTTTTGCACGCTATAACACTGCTAATGACGCCAGTTGACTCTTTTAAGGGCCAACGTCAATGGGTGCTTGCAATATGTCTAGCATTTGGTATAAAGCTAGGAGATCCAGCGCTGTGCAAGCGCTTTTACCTATACAAGCGTACATTTTTACCGCCGCCGCGGAAGCCGACTTCAGGTTAGCGTGCTATTGTGGTGTGGGCGTGAATAGATAAACGTCATGCGAGTGTGAGTCACTGGCCGCTTGATCAACCGCTTGGCCAATAGCAGTATACAGCACCTGTGATTGGCTGATCTAGAAGCTGATAGTGGGAGGGGAGCGAAATCTGCGGGCTTGGCGCCGGCGTTGGGTAAGGGTAAGTGCCGCAGTTTGAGATCTCTAGCAGAATAACATGCTGTAGTGCGGCTGTGTTCTGGTAAATCAGGTGGAGTTTGGAAAAGAATCACCTAACCAGTAGTCAATCGGCAGACTTTTTAGTTGTTCAGTTTGATAGCAGTTTATGCGCCAGGGCGCAGTTTATATATAAAAACTAGGCTTGAGCCGCAAGAGGCCTAAACTAGCCCTACTGCGGTCTGTCCTAATATAAAGACGACATATTTATCACTTAATAATTAATAAACTGCTACTCAGGATCGTTGCAAACAAGCGATTGAGCTTGACAAGTGACTTAAATTAAGGCGGAAGCAGGTTAGTTTGTGTAGCTTATCCCCTATGCATGCGCACAGGTCTATTGCTAAAACCTAACGCAGTAGTTTTTGTAACAGGTTGGAGAAAAATGCTAATGAGCAGGAAAATCTATCAGTAATCATAAGTCGTAAATATGTGGCAGTTTGTTTAAGTTTGTTTCTTTGTTTATGAAGCAGGAAGCACTTTGAAAAAATGGAGTTTCATCTAGCAAACATTTAGTGATTCGCTAATGATCGTCAAGTGACTACTTCTATGAAACTGCAACGAATGCCTTATATAATGTAGTATATATTGCGCAGATTAAATAATATTTGGTTAATATACCCAGTGAATTATTGAATTATGACATCCTGGAATAGCTATCCAAAGATTATTTAAATATCAACTATAACCCAAACACTTGCCCTAACTCTAACGCTAGCCCTAGCCCTAAACATCAGGCGTGAATCCTATCTATAAACTCAAAACCAAACCAACAATAATCAATAGCATAATTGCCATTCCCCACAAATCAGAACTCTCATTCAGGAAACTCTAGGCTCACCGCAGCGTCGCGCCGGGTTTTTATTGCAAATCGGTTCTTCATACTCAAAAACACGACTACCGAAAGCAAGCTCAGTAGCAATGGTAAGGAGAAATGACCAAACGGAGCCCCATTTTAGGCCCCTACATTATTCCTCATCGTGGAGCAAAGTTTCGTCTAACCTTGCAACCTGTTAAATCCCCTTTATACTGTATATTCCAGCACGCAAAAAAGCAGAAAAATGTAATGATCTCCTAGGCTTGGGGAACCAGATGTGGCTCTTTTGATGATTGCATGTGTCTCTCTCAGTAAAAATTGGAATAAGAAACTTCAGATTTTGTGATTTTGGTTCCTCCATAAGTAAATCCAGAGGCTTCTTTACTTAAATTTAATTAAACTTTATTTTCATATATATATTATATGGCTCTCACTGAAATATATTTTCAAATATTTGCTTTCTTGGCTCTCGGAGTCAAGAAGGTTGCCAACCCCTGTCCCAGGCTCTTGTTGCATTGACATCGCTTGCGTTCCAATTCTATTTTTGGATAAGACTGAAAGTCTACTCTCGGGTGCAGTTGAAAGGGCAGTCTCCGTTTAAGTAGCCATAGGGCAACGTATAAATTAAGGGGACCAGATGGACGCAAACGTATGCGCCCTGTAGTAATCATGATGCTTGAGACTGCTGGCTTAGCAAAAGCATGCTGCATGCGTCACTTAGCCCTACCAATTGACTGTACATTTACCGTTTCTACTTTAGCTGAGAATCGCACTTTAATTTTGACCATTCTCAGCGGTCTAGCTGTTTGGGGAAGAACATATTTTCTGTTAATTTCCTCCAGACTAACACCATTTATGTGACTGGGAGCGTCGAAAGACAAACCAAATCATCTATCAAGTTGCAGGATGACCCAGTATGTTCAACCCAATTTACCGAGTTTGCTAGAAGAGGAATCAGATGAGAAGCCGGCCAGACAGAGGGCCTTCTCTCAGTAGAGTACCGGATCCCATTTTTTCATTTTCTGAATAGGTTTGTTGACACAGAGCCCGCATGTTAAGCAATCAACTTCAAAATTGCCAGTGGTTAAATTTTTTGTACAGACGGGATTCTGGAATTAACAGTTTTCCAATGGACGATTATTGGTCACTGCACAGGTAGCGCCGAAATTTTATATAATATGCAAAGTGCGTAGTGTAGCATTTGAACATATTTCGGCGCGTGAACTATAATTGTATACGTTGGTATCCTGTCAAAAAATCACGAGATGCAGTCCATTTCAACCGTTTGAAAGTCAACTAAGCATCCTATTAGTTTACTGGATTTCTTTTAGAATACTTTAAGATTTAAAACTACTGTTTTCTTGGAAAAGCTGGAAAGTAACTGGAAGAACGCATTTTGACAGTAAGGACTTAGTAGATTAAAAATTTATAAAAATTGGCTAAGTGGCCAGGCAACTAATCTTTTACTGTTGATCTGAACGCTTGAGTTTGCTTAGCACTATAAGCAAGAACAATAAATACCTTGCACATTAAAGTGCATATACTGACCACCCTTTTCAGTCAAGTATGGGCACTGAACGTGTGGCTTGTCTCGTTTGATCACAACATGCCTCTAATGCTCCACCACTTTGAACTGCATAATAACAAGGGCGGCTGTGGCATGGATTATATAAGACGGCACTTGGTAACTCTCTTGGTCTCTATAAATCTGATGCATAAACTTTTTCTCATCCAGACATTGGCCCTCATGTACTCTGACTTTATTGTTATCCTATGTCTGAAGTTGTTTAAATAACAGTTAAACCGAGCTCTGATGAACGTTCGCGCAGTGATTTTTGTCATATGCCCCCCACCTAACCGGGCACGTGGGAGATGCATTGGAACACTTTTGGATCCTAAGACATTCTGCTCAACCATTCTGGGCATTCAATTCACGCTTGAGAAGGAGGTTAACAACAAACTCCCATTTCTGGATGTTCTCGTGCGTCGAAACGACAGGGCCCCTTGGGCCTTAAATATACAAATTATTAAATTATTATTATTAAAATGCTGACGGAACATGACAACCATCCGTTTACCGCAAAGACACGTATGCGGAAGTTATTCTTAACTATGAGAGCAACAACCCCATCTCTCACAAAAAGAGTGCTGTCAACAATCTGCTACGCCGAGCGTAGACATACTGTTCTGACGAAGAAACCTACCAAACCGAGCTGAATTGTCTGTTTGAATTTTTTTTCTGCAACGGTTACCACAGAGACTTTGTGCGCCGATGCATGAGACAGCAACAATCCAAGGAAAAGGAACCGTATAGTTCCACTCAGGTGCCCAAAACGAACACATGGCGAGTCTTTCCTTACATAAGGAACGTGTCTGAACTCGTTGAAAGACACTTGCGAAAACATCAAATAAAAGTGGGGCACAAACCGATGGCTACTTTGCACACTCAGTTAGTACACCCTAAGGATAGAGTTGGCTACCTCGACAAGAAAGAAGCCATCTAAAAAATCCCATGTAAAGCTTGTGATAAGGTATATTGTGGCCAAATAGGAAGATCAGTCTCTACACGCATCTGCGAGCACCAATCGGCAGCGAAGAGCCGTAACCATTTTTCTGAAGTAGTAATGCATTACCTCGACACAGGACATACTTTTGCATGGGACAAAACACGCATAGTCAGAGTTTGTCCCTCGATAAAAGGCCGAGCATTTCTTGAGGCCATGAACTCCGATGGTTTATGCATCAACCGGCATATCGAGTTAGCTAGAGTGTACAAACACCGAAAAGAAAGGTCAAAGAGACTGCAGCCGACAAACATGGACCAAAAAGAACCGCAATTAGCGTCCACACCGGATAACCTGGACTGACCCCGGACTGACACAAATTACAGTTGCTAATTAGTCATTACGCCATTGCGACTGATAATTATGTCCAGCACGATGTAACGCAAATTGTTACCCCCAATTAACGCCCACACCAGATGACTTTACAACTATATCAGCACTTTGAAACTGTTGTTTGCCCATTTATTTTTCAAGTCTGACGACGACCTGGGGATCAAGTGTCAAAAATTTACTCAATAAACTTACTATTTTCCTAAAGGATTACTTTTCATGCAATGAGGTATTCTTTTTCCAGTACCTTGGTGTAACTGCATCATCGAACCTTTAATTTACTTGTCATATTGAAGGCTTTTCTAATTAAAATTCGTAAACCTGCATCTTGCACCCAACGTTTACGTTCAGATTGCAATGCGCGCGACCTAATCTGGCTATTAATAGATGTCTGCATTGTCCTGCTCATTCTTTACTGTCCTCCAGTTATCTTTCTTGCCTTGCTTAAAAAAAGATTTTACCCTCTAAATGCTCTTTTTAGCTGATGGTGTTACCTTTATTTAAGCTGATGTTATAATAAAGTGACACTTTAAAACGGTCAAGCAATTTGCTGATCACATTTTTGATGAGTTTTCTCATTATCTTCTCTCTGAACAAATGTCTGCGAAGTCTTTCCATACTATGAACCGTAATTTCCGACACATGTCTTGCCTAACATCGGCATATCAGCACTCTACACTCCCATTCCTAGCACGTTCCCTCACTTGCAAACAAATGGAAATTCAGAAATGAGAATCAGACCTGTCTCTATAACAGATGTGACTTTCATGTCATACTTTTGATTTTGAGTGTTTTTATCACCTTTTCCCCTTGGTCTCAGCGGATGGAGCCAATTTAGCTGAAGATTGTGGGCATTTACTTTCAAAATAAAGCGTATTTTTCATCTTTCTCTTACATCAGTGGGCGAGAGGAGAGGAGAGCATGTAAGAGGTAATGGGGGATGTGCTGCGTGACAAATGTCATTGGTGGGCAGTGGGTGGCAAGCCTAAGATCAAATTCCCGTAAAGCCAGACCTCCGATCTACGTAACTCTGTTTTGAAGTCGGGCTCAGGCAAGCGGGAGAGAAACGTTTACGTTAGAAGTGCACAATGACTGTAAATTGACTCATGCGCATCTCACCGTCCCTTGCACCACCATGCAGCGCGGTACGCGGTGGAACTCGGCAGAGCTGAGAGGAAAAATGAAGTCCTGCCTTAAAAAAGTAATCTTGTGCTTAGAAAGAGTTCAGTTTTTGGAGCATGTAAGGCTTCTGTAAATTCATAAACAACAACACAACTTAAACGCGTGATATACAGTCGTAAATGGAATTACCCTTATGACTACGGGTCAGCTAGGTGAAAATTCATTGGACAGACATTCTTTTGTGCCAGTCTTCGGAAGCACTGTGTAATTTAGCCGAAAAAAATCATTTGGCCATCTTTGGAATATGAATTCAGAGTGTGAGTCTAATTAAACTAATGCTTTCGCTTCCTGTGTATAAGCACGATAAAAGCGTCTAAAAAGATGTTTTTATCTACTTGGCTTGGTTGGATAGGCACATACTTGTAAAGTAAGCCCAATTACTAAATGCTTTTTAATGAAAGGTTGTACGGTTAGAATTTATGAGAAATGCACACTCATGCGACAGTGACAGACTTCTTAGCCAGCATTCTTGTAGAGCTTGAATATATTCCTTCAATAGTTATGGTATTTACTGGCATAAAACCAATCTTCGCGACTCGTTCGCAGGTTAAAGGATTGAGCTTTCAGTTGAACAGAAAAAACATTATCGTCTGATTTGGAACACTTTGTGACAAATCTTTTTTTCTTCTGCATGCATCTTGACGTTTGTACAGCAATATAGCAAGCCAATGCATGAAACGAAATCGCTGGTGAGGTTAAGAAATCCAATGCCATTTGCATCTTAATATTTTTGTGGTGTAAGTGCGGGAATCTGCATTATGATGACAGATTACCGGTAAATTTGTGAGTGACTGACATAGGCTACGACAACTGCAATCTCGGGAAAAAACAATGGTCATACTGCTGGTCTTTGTGTCGTTATTATCTCATAATCCACCGGCTACAAGTTTCGTAATGTTGCTGACATAGTGTGAATGGAAATGGGATTTAGACGATCACACTCGAATTTCATATTGAATGGAAAAACGTTTTTTTAAATTATCCACGACCTACGAGAAATCGCGCGGTAAAAGAGCACTGTTTCAAAGGGTAATTTCATTCTTTTCCTGGGCTGAGTTTTACTGTGGCCTTTTTACTGACGTAGACTCCAACACCCTCAAATGATACGTAGTATTGTGGACTTAGGACCTAGGACGCGTCAGTGCAATATTTCCAGCCACTGCATTAGCAACCACCCGTCTTCCCGGTGTCTTTTTTCAGAACACACGGACGTGAGAAGAAAGATAAAGATTTGAGTAATTTTTTGCAAGCCTATGTCAACATAAATGACTTCATTCTTGACTTTTTGCGATTTAAGACAACTTTATTGACATCAATTTGACTATCATTTACTGAAGTAACTCTGAATTCTGACAGAATCGGGTACATGCTCCGCCCTTGGCAGAAAAGACTGCGCAAACCTCTGAGAAAAAATGGGTTAGACTTGAGATGAATTTAATAATTAACGTTAGGGCTAAGGTGTGTTTAGAATAAATATTTAGATTACGGTTTGGAATAGATAAATTGTTAAGGCTAGGGTGCACAAATATTTAGCCACCTTCACTTTAAATGTACCATAACACTATCTACATTGTGGGTGCACTCCTTGTCACTTCTCTTGCTGGAGGAGATGGTGTGTAACCGATTCGGATGTGAATTTGATATGCCCAACTTAGAAATGATGAGGATATCACTAGTACCAATGCATTTTGCATCTCAGTTTTCGAACGTCAAATAATGCATCAGGAGTTGATCATTGTGGAATTGAAACAACATCCTAAGCATCGATTCTGCGTGCGTTAGTCCATTTGGTATGCCCACTATTAGCGCCAAGGACAGGGGCACATATATGTTATTAACTCACTGCGTACGTCATGGGCCTTCTGGCTTCCTTCATTTGCCGAATATATTTGTTCGGTCGCCGCTTCCTCCTCTTTTACCGGAGTTAAACATAAAAAATGTTTTCCGACGTTCATGATAGCCTCGTTTTTACTGACATCAGGCTGAGATTATAATGCAGCGGCAGATGGCTACTGAACATTAACTCAAACTATAAACATTTGAGACATTTGATACTGAATGTGCTCTTAAATATGATTTTTAATGCCCAGAAGCACTTGGACTTGATGGCTCTGGACCTGATTTGGATGCCTTTGAGATGAAGTCTAGGGTTTTAATAAATTCAGTACATTTCTTATCTCATATAATATCAACCAAAATTCTATGACTTCACTTAACTAGCGTTTTAGTATTTATTTTGTAATCTCGGTACATGTCGGTCACGTTAGGCATTTAAACGAGCTTTTTTTCTTACCGCCTCCTCGTTTTCTGGTAAACACGCCTTCTTCAGAACGTATACTTTTGTTCTTAACAGCTTTCATGTTATGAGATTTTTTAACACCGTGATATTTTCTCTTAGTTCATTTATAGTGCCTATAAGGTATTTAACATGACCACATACACCGCAAACTTGTATTGAAACAACGTGACTTCTCCTCCATAGCGAACTTAGACCTAATAAATCTATAATCTAATTTAGAAACTCCTCTTGCAAATGTAATTGCCCAGTAAAGTTTAAGATTATATGAAAAAATTTAAATATTTTTAAAACTAAAATAAACCTTTTTCCAAGTATACATTCTGAAGAGTGTGCCATATGCTATCAAATGAGTGCACTGAATGATATTTTGTGAATTTTTTCTTATAAAATACACTTGCATTTATAAAAACACTGAAATAAATAGGAAAATGCATAGTCAATAAGTGACCATTTATAGCAGCAAGTGTTTATTGCAGGCAGTCAGAAGGAAGCTTGTTCGAAAGCCAGCATTTTGACGTGACTGAAATATATTGAGATGAAGCTGCACAATAATCAATATTACAATCCTATATCAGTTTGAGTTGACCCAAATGTGAAAAACCTCCAGGCGGTCGGTGGAATTTGAACCGGCGCATCAGAGAAAGCCTTTGCCGGAGGCTAATGCTCTACCGCTAAGCTACTAACGCCCGCTTCACGCCATGAGTTTAATCACACTTGGATCGATACTACCCGCTCAACTTTTCGCTCATACGGAATCCACCAATACGGGAGCAAGTTGACTGCCCAAGCAGGATTTTCTAAGCAATCATTTAGAATTCATCAGAATGACTACTAGGCTGACTTAATTATTTAGTTGGTTTGGCAAATGTGCTAAATTTGAGTTGACCCAAGTGTAAAAAACTCAAGACGTTTGGCGGGATATGAACCCGTGCATCAGAGAAAGCCTTTGCCTGAGGCTAATGCTCTACCAACTTAATAATCCTACATCAGTATTTTTTTCGAATTTAAAACTCATGTCAGACTTTCGATCGAAATTTAGTGAATCATGAAATACACCGTGGTTTTTAATATTTATATCCGGTAAGGAAAAACTGGTTCTTATGGTGAGTTTGATCGGATTCAATTATAAGAAGCTTATGGATAAAAATAAAAAGAAATGAGAACTGTGTTCTGTCCTGGCTTTGACCTTTTGAATGCGCTTTTCAATGTGGCGTTATCAAATAGCCAGATTATTTTTAGCGAATTATTAAAACGAATGCTGACGTGAGGCGTGACCTCAGATTTAAGATCATTTTAGAGGAGTGGACCAGTTATTCAAGAATTCCCAAACTTATTTCATGTTACCATCAATAAGTAACTTAACATTATTCAGACAAAGTGGTTTAATTTGTTGCCCTTACCTCATGTAAAGTGATGTAATTTAGCCCAATTTTTTACTTATTTCGTAATAACGTAGGTTAGGACACTCTTTGATGTACATATTCAGGCTAACTCACGTCGAAGACAAAAGGATTAGGCTGACTGAGTGATACACTATCTCATCCACATCTAGGGTTGAACTCAAAACCTACGTAGCTGGACGTTAACTGCGCATATTTTGGAAAGCTTTGGTTTTTTAATCTCTTTTAATCCCTTAAGACCGCCTTTTAAATGATCAAACGCAAACTAGTCTCCAAGAGTCTGCTGACCGTTAAAATATTATTACTCATCCTGCTCATTTGACTCCTAAACTACATCTACGTTTATGGGCTCTTATGTGACTTCACAAATGCCCAGGGGCCAGGCCTTTAGCTAAGCCTGAAAAGGGGTTACGGCTAGTTTAGTTAAAGCACATTAAATTGCGCGCAGCTTATCAGAGTTTTTTTAAATTCAAATACCTTTTTGATGCAATTTTAAGTATGGATAATTTATGCGGCCATTTAAACAGCACACGATAATAGAGTAGTCGCCGGCTAATAAGCCTAGTTCGGGCCCAGTCCGAATTGGGCTTATTAAGGGACGGGCGCATTGAGCGGAGAGTCCTAATTCTTGATCAGCAAAGGCATGGTAGGCACTATACATTGCATACGTACTGTAATATGTGAGGAGCTTAGTTATGTACAAGAAAATAATGTTTTTTCTGTATTTTACGCAATAACGAAAGCAAAAAAAATTATTTGTGACACGTAACCAGTTGCGCACGCAGAGAGATGAGAATTTCACTCTATTCTGTTGGCAAACTGGGCTTTGTAGTCTGCGACTGGGCTGATTACCTGGCGGATTTGCTATGTAAAATTCCGTCCCAAGCTGACTTGGGCTTAATACGTGGCTGGACTTATAAACCGTGGGCTTAAAAACCGGCGACTACTGAAGTAACTGTCTGTGGTACAAATATCCTTGCCTCAACTTTAATGAAGACTAGGGCAAGGTCTACGGTTAGTTACAAGAAAAAAGAAGACTGTTAACTGAGTGAATTTTATGTTACATCTGACGTCTCGGTTAGCTATCTCATCTATCGAGCTTCAGAAAATGAGAATTCTGCCTCATGGTTCTTGACTTTATGCTACTTTTTCTTCCATGTGCATAATCTAAAAATCCTGGCTAAGTAACTGGGTGTTTCTTGCTGCGGGTGTTGGTTTTGCCTTCACGTGCGTTTTTCGCGTTGGCCCCCGCCTAACCCCGGCTTGGTTTTGGTATAAACACGTTGGCGGTATACTTATTTGGCGGCCCCAATTCTTCCACACCGAGACTATCGCCTGATAATAACCTTCTTATTACAACATTGGGGGCAGGAATATTTATCTAGCGGTTCGCCAAACAGTTGGTCGACATTCATCCTTATTTAATCTGTCTTGAGAAGTGATTAATCACACCTCAACCCACAATTTTCAGCGGCTTCAAAGTTGAATGCGTGCCCGACCGCTGCGGCATGGGTTACTTTTTTCGAATTTGGGTCTTACCTTCTTACAGCCGGCTGATGTTCTTGCATTTGCATTTGTAGCTGTCGGCCGGTTTCTCTTACCTGATTGCACATCTCGTTACTGCACTGAAGTCGGTATACAATGCCTCATTTCTCCTGGTTTTAGTTAGAGTCATTTGGCTGCATTATGTGTTGCCGGATTGTGGAGGTAGTCCTGAAGACATCTCCTAGGGTGAGAGGTGCGAGGCATTTAGCTACGATTGCGGAGACCACTTTTGTGTACGGGACGCTTCGCCACGACGTTTAAAGGCAACACTCCTCGGTCCGCGCTATTGGTGGCATTTGATTCCGTTCAGTGACGGCTCAAGGATAGCCCTTAGCTATGAAACGTTTCCGCAGGAGCGGGCGGCTGGCGGGCTGCAGTGGGTTTCTGCGCGTCGGTACAGCGTAGGTATACAACTTCGATTTTTGCAGCTGGTGGTGACTATTTTTACTCAATATTTGCAACATGTTTTCCGATTTATGGTAGTTTAAGCGTTAGCTTTAAGGGTAGAAATAAAAGCACATTATCTTAGGTTTAAGTTTAGTGTAAATGTGCACGGCAGGTAAACAACTTAGTGAATGATAAGAGTTCCGATTAGGTATATTATTTATGTCTGTGTTTGGACCCATTTTAGGCCTATGAGGCCTAGGAGAAATAGGGTGGTCTCACCAAAACAGATTTATTTATATGCTCAGGACAAGACCGCCACGCAAACCGAAAGAGACCCCTACGAGAATAACCCGAGAATGGAGTCACCCGACAAAAAAAAGAACTACTGGCCAGAACAAAACCGACAGATGCTCAACCGTCCACCCTCCCCGTCCAGCCCCTCTCCCCATTTAGGGAAAGATTGATATTGCTGTCTGCTAGACAGCCCCGCAAACACTCTCCAAAGGGCTTGGTAGCAAACAAGGCGGTTGAGGCCGATAAACAATTTCAGGTGTATAAGTTTCGGCTCTTTTCCCCTGAATACAGTAAACGGTTTGACAGTGGTGAGCCGGATAAGTTCTCCTAAATGTCAGCATATGCATAAATCCTCTTCGATGAACCTGCTATATTTCTCAAATTATCAACCCGAGCACTTTGTGCAACTGTGTGTAAGGCCAACTTTATCATTTTGGAATGCCATGTAAGTTACCCTTACCTATTTCTGAAATTCCTGAGCAGTGAAAATTTCCGGTATTATTATTAACCTTGAGAGGTCCGTTGAAGTTTCTCAAAGAAGCATCCAATACGCCTGCCTTATCATCATATATAGGACGTCCCAAAAAATGTATACACATTTCAAAAAATTTCAAAACTGGTTTTATCATAATTTTATAATTTCAAAGATGAAAACAATATTTAAAAGTATCGTTTTATTGTTTTGTCAATGCATTTTGACAATTGCAACAGTAGCTGAATTGAGAGAAGCCATTGAGCATGAATGCTTTCGAACACCAGGGAAGTGTTTCATGGTGTGTGCGATTCCACTTCTTCGCGTTTTCAGCAGCGTCATGAGCTAAATGGACGCCATTCACTGAACAAAGAATACAATGATATTTGTAAATATTTATACTTTTTTTAAATACATAAATTATGATAAACACCAATTCTGGACACCCTGTTTATCGCGGTAAAAAAGCACAATGAATGAGAATAGGAACAGTTTCGACATGCTTTGCATTTAGGCCCGACCCAGAATCCCACAGGCAGACACAGAGTGACTTGTTTTAAGGAGAGCAGGAATATTCTCGACCACACTTAGGATTCTTAATGTTATAGCTTGGTAGGGAATTGCTTCTCCGTGCTCCAAGGCAACCGCAGGAAGCTTATTGTTTTCGAGAAGACAGTGGATCAGTATGCGTCTACTCCTTGGGAGAAAATTTGTTTCCATGAAGTTTTTGTGACCCACCTGGAAGACCCCATTCTTAATTATACTGAGTGCACACGTTTCCTTTTTCTGGTACGAGCTGTTCGTCAGGGTTATGTTTGACCTAATGAATTTAAATAATCCTGAAGTATTCCTGCATTATCGTACTTCCAAACTATGTTGTCCCGCTCTGTTACAGATATATAAGTGGACATAAGCGAAAGTCTTCAGCTAAGTTTTAACAAATACCTGGTCAGCTTTGTGGAAACTTTTCCTAGATGTCTGAGTTAATTGCAAGGGTTCAACTGTGATGGAGAAACAATGCTCCTTACATACAGATAATTTCTAAAGCGTTCACCAAAGAATTAAATCGGTTTTTTTCATCCCCCTCACATGCAAGTCGGTGTCCTGCCTAAGCGCAGCGCTATCCCAAGAAGAAGAATACACATGCAGAGAACAGCAACATGATGTGACTTACCGCATTCCGCATGCAAAATGTTCTTACGCTTACGTAGTCCTATGACCCTCCTCCCATTAATGAACCTAAACTACCCATCTGCCGAAGTGACCCTTTGTACCTTGTGTTGGCGCAGGTCCATGACAGCGACCTTCACTACAATTAGGGCTGAAATAAAGCGGTCGCTCTAGCTAAAACTGAAAAGGTTTGATTATTTTTTGAATCGTTGTACTTAAACTGAAAGAGCAGTAACAGTCATGTCCATCGGATTCAAGCTCCGAACCGGCTCGCCAACTAACGTTAAAATAACAACTGCTTATCAGGGTTTGGCAACGTAGGAACCGCTGATTCGTCATCCCCTCGACAAGGTGAACCCCAATGGAAACTTTAGTACCGTTCTCTCTTTGTCAACCTCTAGTGCAACACGATTGGCATCCTATCCATCTTTCCATAGTCTGCCGATATTGCTTTTGTGTCCCCAAACGCTTCAGTGCTATGACCTCAATGTCCATTATGAACTTCGTCCGATGCCGGCCTTTAAAATGCACTAGTACAACTTAATGTTTACGAAAAGCCTGGTTTCTTTATCATGTCTTCTCGGACTCCCCAATCCACAGTTATTCATCTTCCTATCTATAAGCATAAGGTGGCAAATTCTATTTTAAGTAGCTGATCGCTACTTTAGTACCGAAAGGCATGATTTAAGGGGTCCAAACACAGCTTTCTTTGTGAGACGCAAGACGTTTGCTCCTATAATTGGGGATTATTTTCGCATTGCAGTCTTCCCTGTCGACGCTTTTCTCAAGATTACCATCACTTAATTTTGCACCCTAACGTCGAGAAACGGCAATGTATCTTCTGTTGATTCGTCGCGTACTATCCCGATTAAACGGATATCTGATACGTTTCATGAAAAATTGTGCCTGACTTCAAAGGCATTAAGGAGATCCGAACTCTAAGTGAAAAGTGGTGCAGAGGATATTTTACATGCAAGAACTTGCTGAAGTGATTCTTTGACAATTAAACCGTCTCACAAGCGAGCATCCTCCATGACGGCACATCTATCTCACATTAAATAACACATACCGAAGGAGCACTAAACTAGTGTCATGTATCGCATTCCATATGCTAATTGCCATACTTTATACATAGAACATACACGCTGGAAACTCGGGCTCCGCATAAATAAGCGTATGCTAGTCATCTAAAGACTGATTTATTGCCTCTCGTATTTGTACACGCTTTAATTTGGACGGAACTAATGTGCCCGCTGCGGCTAACCCGACGCAAGCACGATAGTTTCTCGAAGCTTTGCAATCAAGCACAAACAGTTGCAACCGGCACAAGGATCTCGATTCGCATAACAAAGGTCTAGACGAGTGGTCCAGTAATTTGTTTCCATCGTGGAACAACAAATGTCTACCCGTGCGTCACCAAGTATAACTTCACTGATTCTGCATCCTCCCGACACGCGCCCTTATAAGCTGAACGTTCACACATCTTTTCATTCGCAGCACCTATCGTAGCCTGATTCGAGTCATTCTAACCCTCCGTACGCCCACCCCTGTGCGATGTAACTTCTGCCCCCAAACCCTTTTGTGCGATAATTCCAGCCCCACTTCTCATTTCATCTGATGACGGGCCGGGGCTTCCTGCTCAAAAATTCACGAGTAAAAAGCGAATTTCCAAAGACCCTCCTTTCTTCATTTATCATCCCGGAATTCATGCTACATAAGTTACTCTTATATACGTTGGATTCGAACACTTTTATTTATATTAATCCATAATTATAGTGAAAAATTGGCCATTAGAACAAAATGGCAGAAATGCATTACCGACAAATACAAAGTAGGTCATTTCTGGCATATAAGCTGTCATCAGCCTGCCATACGCAATTCCTGGTTGCACACCCCCGTTACGTTTGGACCGGCAACGTGTTGCTTTTAGAAGTCCAATGCCCTATGATTGTACCATGGGCCAGTTGTCTTTCGATTAGGCGTCGAAAAGATGGTAGTGCAGCACTCAAATTGCTAGTCAAATTATTCGTCTTACAATGGAGTGAACGAAACTGAACCTGAACTGTTTCCTACAAACTTAGGTCCACGTTCCTCGCGTGGACATTAAGACGCAGGTCGTTATCTTATTCGGGTAGTTAATGGTTTAATTTTTGCCAATAGACGTAAATATGCGAATTCCAGTGGTCTCGTCTTCCTCTTCGGGTTTTGTTTTTACTGATGTCGAAACCTACGACCGGGGCAAAAAACAAAGATACAACTGCATATTTTTTCGTAGCAGTCTAATGGCAGGGGATGCTCGAAACTTCAAAGAAACAGCAGAACGGCTAAATACCTGTTTGGATATTTTGACCGGAAATTTTAAGCCCTAAAGGAGCATGGAATAGGAGGTTGCCTTAGGATACATCAGCAGACAACATTTTGGTGCGATGGAACATCACCAGTAGTCTCTCGTAGAGTGTGCCATCTGCCTTCCAATGCTAAAGACTGACTTTAGCTCCAAAAAACCGAATGGTCGCAACCAAGTTGAAAATAATCGTCAACTTTTTCTTTGAAAACAGCACTCCGTGCGTGGCTAAATGAGATTAGCTTGTTATAATTATATTTTCTGCATTCTAAAGAAAGCAGTAGAGGTAGTTTGGAAAGGAACAAAAAGGCCAAAGAATGAAATAAAGCAATTCATACTTATACATTCAAATAATTTGGTACACAGATTTTGTAAGAACAGATTTTTTAAACAGCGGGCCAGGTTTAGCTGTAGGGAAAGCATTACTCTGGTATTTTACTCATTCTTCTGAGTTTTTAATTTAGCTGCAAATTTTTTTATTTTATAAATGAAGTTAAAAAACAACATATATCTCCACGTTTATTTGTTAATTGTCCTAAAATTAGTGGTTCTGCGTTCTGTGAAAAAATGGAGTATCCCCTTCTGGAATCTATTTGAAATAAACATGGTTTTATTATAACTGGCAGCTAACAGGGAATATCAATGACAAGAATACCACTTGGAATATGTCGGATGGTCTTTATTAATATATGACATACGTCAGACCATTTTGATACCATATGAAGTTACTACAGGAATAACCATAAATTTAAATTAACATTACCTTTGTGCGGAACGCAGAGCATCCCGCGGCGGCAACTGATTGAATTGGTAGTGCGCCAATATGGCAAAAGAAAGGCACTTTCGTTCCCATATTACCATACCTTGAACAGACAAAAACCTTTCTTTTTGAAGGGTTTCCTTCGATGAGTCTTTCGGTGGAGTCTAAGTGCAGTTCAAATGAATGCTTTCATCATAGTTTTAAAGTTCATCTCCGATCACCTAGCTAGCATCTGGGAATTAAGTACGGTGATTCAAATTATAAATTTAAAATTTGACAAAGCTAAAAGGCAACTCCAATAGCCATTGCAGATCATGCTGTCCTTCAGAAACAGATCAAAATGAGTTACAAATAAAAAAAATTGAATTGAATGACGCTCTAGACATTTGTCTGTTTTCCACAATATTTATTTTGAAGGAAACACTTAAAATGTGGTCATCATACTCCAGGTTACATGGGGAGCTGCAAGTTACCAAGCAAAAATACTAAAATCTTATTCTGACCTTTTGACTGGAAGAAGGAAAGTTTCATGCAAATGCATAGGATAGCTCCTGAGTCTCCTACAAATGTGAATTTTATATTTGTTCTAGAGTGCCAACATCGTAGTTACCCTAATGATTCGAACATTATACCGGACTAATGTTTCAAAATTAACCCCAATTACCCCTATTACTCTGATCTCGCTCAGACATCAGCTTACGTACTGAGCTGCTGATATACGAAGCATCAACCATACCGGTGTAAGTATATACTTGCGAAACATGGCCAGTAAGAAAGATAGATATCCTATCGCTCGAAATCTTTGGCCGGTGGTGTCTTTGACGCCTCTTTAGATTTATCTGGCAGGATCGAATTTCCAATGTCGATCTAAACCGCAGATGTTCCAAACTACCAAGTCTCGCATCATTTATCCAGCATCACTGATTACAATGGTGTGGCCATGTCCTGCGCAAGCCACCGACAGACCTCTGCAGATTGGTCGTGACCCCTCTTGAAATGCAAACTTTAGATACCGACGTGGCGGTCAACTGAAGACCTGGCTCAGCACCGTTAAATCAGACGTTGAACGGATGGGCCTCGTAACCGTTTACGGCTTGCGACATTGGAACAAACAATGGGGTAACATCTGTGAAGAGCTCGCTTCTGACCGCCGCCAATGGGCTGCCGCTATTCGTGACATCCATAAAGCTGATTCATCCAACAACAGGAGCTAATCGGATCGAGGTCAAGTAAGTAGTGAGTAAATGGAACCCATCAAGTAAGTAAAAAAAAACCAAGCGTTTTTGATCATGTTTTTTTGAAAAGGCATGACACCTTAACACGGTATTGGGAAAAGCACTTCACTTATTTTGAGCCTCAGCAGATTCGGCCTCGCTAATTAGCTCGTCCACCTGACTTTGTGAAATAAGTTTCACGTAGGTTTTGTCGTTTTTTCTCTGAAGAATGCCGATTTCCACCTGAAGAAAAGAAAACGGAAGAATCAAGCAGAGCCCTTTCCTTGTCATATAACAAAAAAATCAGTATTGAGGGGAAAATTTATAAGTGCTTCAATCTCATTTCTGCATCAAGTACATTGAGAAAAATTTTAAACATCCAGTCGTATTTCAGGCCAAGTTAAGCTAAGATGGTAAGATCTAGCAACATTAGGATTTACTGATACCGCCTTTCTGTAGGAAAGTTGAACGTGCCGATGAGGCGAGGAAGTAGCTGATGGTACGAATAATGTTTCAAGTCCAAACTTATAAGCCTTATCAATCGAAAAATATTTTGCGAGTCTTCGGTCAAATTGTCATAATAACGCAGACAAAAGAGGATCGGTCATACACCCACAACCACATTCTCTGCCAAACGAGTCCGTAAAATCCTCGATAGAAGCAATCAATGTAGCAGGTAAATTCAAGTCCCAGACCAGTTGCATGACAGACAAAAGACAGATGGGACTAATTTTGGAAACTGTGGTTGACAAGATAATCATCCCGATTTGCCAGCACCACAACACGTTTATTACCTAAACCGAAAGGTATCCAATAGGCTCGGATGTCCATATTTTGAAGGGACTAATTGTGTCCCATTAAGGGATTAAAGCTCCAACACCAGGAGCTTATCGGATCCAGTAAAAGTAAGTAGTGTGGGATATGATTAAGCGACGTGAAACCAGCAAGGAAATTGAAAGAATGATATTTTAAAACAAAGATTTATTAAAAGCATTTCCGAGCCTTCTACTGCATGCTTAACAATACTCAATGGCCTCATTGTGAATGTTTCAGCCGTTTTCTTTAATTTATTTCATTAATTACGCACCTGAACATAGTTTTAATATAATGGATAGCTAAAAGCTATACTATAATGCAAGGTTTCCCAGTCACGGGCACCTGCACCAGTTGGATGTGCGACGTTATATTCTAGAGGGGACAAGATAATATTGTGAATTTCTTTTTAAACTGCGAAATGTTTAAGCATTTTTGAAAAAATACACTGTAATCTGGTTGGAGAAATTTAGTTACAAGAATTCGATCAAATTCTAGCCTACTTGATTAATACGTGCATTCGTATGAATTACCTGCACGTATATTTCCAAGGAAATAATGTACAACTGTTGAAATTTCGCCAGAAGATAAATGGTTTCAAATAAAAGTTACAACTTTGTTGTCGGTAAGTTAGAGAACAGACATTTTTGAAGATTTCATCAGTAGAATCAATGGTTAATAATAAGAAATACCTTATTACAATAGCATGTGAAAAAATTCTGAATCATGTAAGAAGATTAGCAAAAACATTTGATTGGTCGTTAACATGGAGGATATGTCGGATGACAAAAACCTGAAGGAAGATCTTTTAGACATACTGTAAATCGTGTTCATAAAATACAGTAAGAAAACAATACTTTGAAACAATATTGGTTTTCGATAGCGAATATATTTTTAGATGAAGGAGAAAGGCCTTGAGTGGGTCATCCCATCTGCGATTACATAGTTATGTGAATTTGTGATTAGTGGACGCTTTCCCATCAAAATATAATGCGGAAATCGCTCGGATGCACAAACGAATATGCAAATTGCTTCCACCAACAAAGTGCTACGATGATGACAACGCTTATCTTATAAACAGAAGCAAAAGAGCCCTTAACTCTTTTTTGTTCTATTAAAATTTACTTTTACAGCGCTTTTTGTTTCTTTTCTTCAGAAATTGCTTTAGGAGAGCGAAAACATATTTAAAAATGTAGAGGTATGGCCACGAAAAAAGATGCGAACCCCTGCCATAAGGAGTTGGAAAGGGAATAGGAACACTATAAAATGCGTTCGCGTCTCAAGTTTTTTCTGCTATCTTTGTCAGTTTTCCTGCTTTTGCAGATTTTGTCAACGTACTAAATTTTTACTTATTAAAAGTGGGTGCTTACTTTTGAAGATTTTGCCTTAAACACTGTCAGAAAACGGTAAATTTACTGGATGAAGGACGCCTTCATTTTCTAGGAGTACCCAGTTCCTTTTTGAAAACCTTTGAGATTATGTGAGGACATATATGTTGCCCCCTCGTAACCCAAATGGTATCCTTATATGTTTACATCCGCGTTGGAAAATGCAGCCAACCCTTGCGTAGAGCAGGAATAGCGCAGTAGACTATTTTGAACGCCAGGGTATTGTTTTACCAGTGTAATATCTATTCAAAGAATGGCCTATTGCTTGTGTAAGAGTGCAATTTATGAACTATGCAACGCAGTCCATCTCTATAGCAAAGTTTTATGAACATTTTATGGCGCCGTCGTTTTCCTCAAGTGGAAATTGTATAGTTAATCATTTGTAAATGCCAGACAGGAGTGAGCAGGAATTGGATTGGTGCACCTTTATTTACCTATGATGGAAGCTTAAGTATAATATGCTGGGCGGTAGTGAAACAAAGGTCCACGCTGTAATAACTGTGATACGCGCCACTAACCCTACCCCATTCTGGTTTTTACAACGTGCAGACTCTGACCAGGAGGCGTTTGCTGACGGTGTAGTGGCACGCAAGATCACGCCGTGCAAGCGGGGTTCCGTGTTGCTAGCCCTATTCCTTTTTTGCGTAACCATTTTAGTCAACACTCGATTGTATATCAGGGCGCCTGGAATTTTGCTTAGATGCGGCTTTTCACAATGCCAGCCACCTGCGTCCTTCAGGTGGAAAAGGACGGGGGATGCAGCAGATGGCGCGCAAATTGACTGTTCCTATAATTTAATCAACACGCAACTCACCGTGATTGCTTCCCGAATAGCCAAAGCTCATCCATCATACGGAAGAAGTTGCAACTCTCCTTGTCGTGCGAATGATGGCAACACCAACGTCACCTTAAGCAATGGATTGTTAACGGACATTGTAGACGGAGTTTGGCGTAAACTGATAAGCAGAAGATGTAAGTTCGTTTGCAAGCGGCGGAGGCAGCAGCATACACGTCTTAAATATAGCTTTATATTGTTTTCTCAAATGGAAAAACTTATGAGACTAAGGTTGGCGAGGCGTGATGAAATTCGCTTAACTGACATTTACTGCTTCTGTAAATTCGCTGTTTTTTAAACGAATTAGTTTATCGATTTGTCCTCCTCTTCTAAGCGTTAACGCTCATTTTACAAAAAAAGACCTGTGTGGATAAAAAATATGAAACTATGTGCCTAGACGACCTTTATTCTGAAATGCTCGGTCGAGATCACAGTTGAAATCGGAAATGTGATTACCGTGCCCAAAAATGGAAACCACACCATGAGCGTACATCTTATACAGAAATAATGGTAAAGTGGTTTGTTCTACTGATGGCAAAGAAAGGAGCTAACCCCATAATGCCTACGTGGGGTGTAAGGTAAACAGGTATTGCCCATCTGCATCAATGCAACCGGGAATGTTATGAGTACCAATTCGCTTGTAATTGGCAGAAGAAGCATTTGGCAATACAAGCGAACATGGGAGTTTCAAGACGTAATTCAGAAGAAGATTTTTTGCCAAAACAAGACGTGTAAAGATTCGTCGTGGATCTTGCATCACAGACAATAGCAGAAGTGATAGCAGAAACGGTTAATTAATGCACACGCAGTTGCAATATTTCTTGGATAGAGTCACTATGTTACCGCACAATTTTGACAGTTAACTTCTCCCCAATTCCTGCTCGTGCGATAATTGCTTGATGGTCGGTGTGCGGTCCGTGACCCGCTTTACTTTCCTCACACTTGGTGCAATTGGAAGTGATGATTGGTCAGTCATCTGACTACTGGTTATGCTTTTGACTAGAAGCTGACATGTGCGTTCCGAAAATGGCGACTTGCTTTGGCAAAATTCAGCCTCAGTATTTAATATGGATTGGGCCGGTCCTTACACTTGTTTGTGGAGTGGGGACCCGCAAACCATGACGCAAATAACTCACGACTTACATTATTCTCACCTTTCACGTAAATTTTGGCCTCATTGAATTGGAGTGTGCGACCGGGTCACGTCAACTGAGCCGCAACTTGAGCATTGACATCATTTTTCCGCATTGCTGCCGCAGGTTTGCGAGTTGTGCTTTAAGATTTCTTCCAGTTTCTCTGACGTAGTGGCTTTTTCTGCACAAGATCCTATAGACGATTCCAGACCTTTTGTGCTGTGGCAGTGGGTCTTTTGGTATCATCATATGACGTCATTAATTGTCAAAAGTGTGCAGTGACATAGTGAAGTATTGCAACTCCCTGTTCATTAATTACCTTTTTCGGTTATCATCTCTGCTATTTTCTCAGATGAACGGTCCACGATGAATTCCTAACCGTCTTGTTCAGAGAGCAGAATCTTCTTCTAAATTACTTCCTGAAACTATCATGTGTGCTCTCACTGCCAAATGCTTCTTTTGTCCTTTATAAACGAATTGGCACTCACGGCATGCCCAGTTGCATCAAAGTAGATGGGCAACATCTGTTTACCTTTCACTCCGCGTAGGCATTACGATGTTATCCCCTTCGCATGCCGTCAGTAGAACAAACCACTTTACCATTATTCCCATATTAGATGTGAGCTCGTGGCACAGTATCCATTTTTGGGCACGGCAGGCACGTCTCTGATTTTACCTGCCATCTCGATCAAGCATTTCGGACTAAATGCCCTTTTTCCAATCCATCGGAAATTTAATAATTGCTGGTTTGTTCACCTTTTCTATGGGAGAATGCATCCAGGCACTTGGTTTTGTTTTTTTATCCTCACAGGTCTTTCTTGGTAAATGTCTAGTCCCATCGAACATATCTTATTCTCAATGAATAGCAAGTCTCAACTTAGCCAGAAATTTCGAATATAATGCTAGGCATTAGATTGCTTTATTCGATAGTGACGTTAACTTAGTCCTAATCTGTTTATTTATTCCTGGTATATTTTGTTAGGACGAACGTGAATGGCAGCGCATCTTCTATCGACGGTTCTAGTAAGTTGTCATACTAAATGGTTTACTGCTATAATAACAGCCTGCTGACGAAAAATCTGAATTTAAATTGGCGTTATTGAAGCGAACCAACAAGCACGGCGCGTGTACATGAGAATTAACATGTGCTTAGTCCACGAAATACATATAAAAAGCAGGAAATTTATCTGGATAAATTTCATAAGACCATGCCCAAATTTGATAGCAGGCCACGTTTTAAATAAATAAGGAAATGTTAAACGCTTTTTCGACTTAATAGTCACCTTTCTTTGGCTGAAAAAATTAAGCCATGATATAATCCAAATTGAGTGCTTGAGGAGGTATCATGTATGGGGAAGAAGGATTGTCGAGCAGCAGATCCTTTGCTTATTGGCCTAAGCAACAAAAATGAGTTATTATAGGGGGCGTGCGTCAGTCAACTGCCAAGGTTCTTCAAGAGTAAGAAACAGCAATTAATTACAGGAGGTTGTGTCAATCAGCTGTCAGTAATATCAAGGGTCGTCGGGGCGTCAGTGATGAAAATGGGGCCAATTAAAAAGGATGTATTAAGGAAAAGACTAGCCGAGCACCGTATCAATTTTTTTATAATCCTGAGCTTTCGGACCTCTACAGGAGCAGAAACCAGAAAGAGGGTTATTATAGTGCGCATGGGCATATCAACTGTCACAGAAATAGTAACCAAAAGAGATAACAGGGATGACAGTAAAGTCGGCGGCCGCTCGATTTCATAAACAGCAATTAATGTAGTGCCGTGTCCCCATGGTAGAGAGTCATGGTAATTCTGCCTCCCCTTTCTGGCTGGTGTGTCGTGGGGGCCACCTCACTTGCAATTCTCACGTTCGGTTCGGTCTTGTTCTGTCCTCTGCTCACGCAATGCAGTAGAACTTGTAGACCGCGGAGAGGTGTAGATGCCTGTTAATGGAGTTGAGGTCTGAGTACTATGCTTCAAGCTCCGGCCTTTCATCTTTTGAGGTTCCTTGGCCTACGATGGTCGCGCCTTAAATATTGAGTTCACAGCTAGTCTTTCCGATGCATGCGGCAATCTGCAAGCTAGGGTCTTGTCTCCTAACCGTTAGTTTGTGTTCGTGTATGTGGGTCTACAATTTTCAGCCTGTTTCTCCAACGTTGCAATTTATCTTCTAGGCAAATGCAGAGGTTTCAGTAGAAGGCAGTCTGTCTGAAGTTTGCATCACATCGTGGCGTTTTCTCGCCTGAGGTCGACGGGCTGTGCCTACTCCACTGGGGCTCTAACAATCGTGAGACTGCTTTGGAAACTCCTTTTTATTATGGAATGATTTTCCAGACTTCGGGTTGCTGAAGCACTGGCCATCTTCTGTTCACGCAGCGCATACTTTGCTTTTTAAATGAGTTCGGGTATCAATTAGATCGGACGATTTTGTGAAGTTATTGTTGTTCAGCTCTTTTATCAGCTGGTTTACCGCAATGTGTTTCAACTCTCTGGAGAAATGTACGAAAGCAGCTACGTTTGTTAGACTTGGAGTGATTGCTGGTGAAACGTAGTACTTTATTAGTTCTGGTGGCTTTTCTGAATACTGTGGTTTGCGGTTTTCCATTTGAACGCTGGCGCGCAAGGACATCGAAGAAAATTAGTTAGTTATTTCTTTCAGCCTCTATCATGTCAATCGATTTCAATAATTCTTTGAGGTGCTCGATATCAGATGTTTTGACAATGCCGAAAGCTTCATCGACATAACGAGCTCAAAACTTTAGTTGATATTTAGTAAAGATCAAAAGTTACATTCGTTGGAGGACCATTTCTCCAATCAGGCCTGATAAGGGGGAAGCCCGTGGGAGTGCCTTTCATTTGTTCATAGATTTGTCCACCAGATTTGAAGTAGGTTTTAATGCAATGTCTTAGAAGCTCGAGCAAAGGTTCAGACGTCGTAGCGTTCGGCTAATTTCATGGAAAATCGATATCTGGGCGTGATCGACCAGTTTTCTTTGAGTTTTGCCAGATTTTAGTTAATTTGGATGAGCAAATATATCATTTCGTAGGCCGGAAATATCGTATACGAATTTTGGTCGTCAAGTTGACTTTGTGCTTTCATTTGGTAATCAGATTTGTTGAGTACCACTGTGGAACGACCTTTGTCAGCCGGCAGAATGATTATGTATTCATCGGCTTTTTATGAAGGATGTGCGCGAATAAACTGTCAGTGACGGATATCTTAGTGAGATTGCACGTGGCCACGCAGGGTTCTGTACGCCGACGCCATTTCGATATATCGGTTGACTGAGTTTTCGTCTGTGGACCAGGCCTCAAGCAGTTCTCGGCTCGCCTTGTTTCGGATGTGATCGAGTACCTTGACGGCCGTAAAGTTGAACTCATGGCTTGTTTTATAGGTGTGAACTGTCACTTGAAATAATTCGTCGCCTCGTAATGCCACTAGCTTACATTCATGTAAACGCGATCCGAGCATGTGTTCAGTTAAGTCTGTGTAGTCTTAAAGACAGCTTATGCACGGGATTGCATACACTACCCACTGTTAAATGCCTTTTATAAAATACGAAAACTAGTTGGAAATAACATGCCACTCATGTTACGCTAATTTACAAATGTGCGACCGAAAAGGTATGGATTAACATTCGAAAATCTTGTTTTAGCTGAATTATTTAGTGACCATGTCGTATAATTACTAAAATTTCAAAATCACTTAAATACTTCCAGTTTACTATTATAATTTTAGACATTTGCACTTGCTGTATTGCGTGGTCAATATAGGCCACGCAGGCGACCCTGACACACAAAGTGATACTTGAAGAAATGCCATCTTTTAGTTTTTAAAAATCTTTCTAAATTTCCGAATATCTTAAAGCTTTATCCGTCGTTTTAATTACATTTAAAACTTCAAAATACAGGCTTTATAAATTCTGTCTGAGGAAAATCCCACACTTCTGTATGCTATATGAATGTTATATGAATGTAGCTCATGGTGTATACTTAACAGGCAAAATTAATGTTATTAAATAAGCTTCACTAAATAACACTCAACTAATAAAAATAAAAATAACGTCGACCAGTTGATGAGTAAGGTCTATTATGCATTCACAGTTTCCGGTCCCAAAATGTTTCATGATAAGTAGTTTTTAAAACTGAGATAAGCCTTATTTCAAGTTGCTGCTGAAGGAGTCCAAGAAGGAATATTTGTGGACGTGTTTTGTGAGGTTTATTTCAATTTCTTAAGGCATCAGAAATCTTAACATGAATGCATACTACTTAAATAGCCGTTTTACTGAGTGTTATTTTCAAAGGTGTTCAGAAGGAAGCCTTTTGAAAAGCCGATACCCCGATTTGACTGAAATATTCCGAGATAAGGTTGTACGATAATCCTAAATCTAGTTTTGGCGTCCACTGGGATTTAAAATACTTACAATTTTTGGTGAGTGCATGTTAACATGAGGTAACCTACAAGCCTATTGTGCGAAACATATAAACTTATAAGCATAATTTTAACAAAAAGCCGTCAGTTACGTTGTTGAGAATAAAAAAATTATTGACACACATGTTCCGTACCACTTAAATAAAAATAACGTACTATTTGCAAAATAATAGTTTGCACAAATACCTGAGGAATAACGCAGTTGTATGCATTTCTTCAAATCATATATTTCCACGATTAAAATATCGCTTCAATGAAAGCAAGATGTAAGGCTGTAAAAAATTCAACCGATAAGTTTAGTTTTAACCAGTTTTTTGTCATGACCACCCAGATTACAGATAACGCACACCATTTTCAAATGGAATATGAAAACCAAATTTAAATGCTTGAAGAGAGACTTAAATACTTGGATATAATGCAAAGCCATCCTATTTTCACTTCAACGGATGGAACCCAATGGGCTTTCCTTGGGCAGAATCGAGAATTAAAATAATAAGACTATTTTAAATTCCTGAAACACTTCAGCCGTAAGCTCCATTAAAACGGTTTCTGGTTCCTCACGGAACGTTGATAGTTGTTAGGCTAGAACAAAGAAGAATATTTAAAAGCCGACTGTTATCAAACTAGTCATCAGCAGCTCCTTATCAGTTTCACTGGCTGAAAGTGCAAGCGTCAGCACTAATATTAACCTGTCGTAACGGCTCATTTACTACAGATTACCCAGGACTACGAGCTTTAAAACGCAAAGTAAAAATTAAGTCATCTAACTACTATCACGTGTTTCAGAGTTAAGCAAGTTTCCCCCTGAGATATTCTTTCAAATTAACCTATATTTACGGACATAATCACATTCTCTCACGTTTTTTGACTTCCAGAACAGCCTGAAGAGCTCCATTTTAAGGGAATATCGGCAAATTCACGTATTTTTTCCAAATAAATTAATCAAATCAGAATGAAACGGGAAATTTATATGCGAGAAAACACACGGACTACGCTAAGAGTCCAACTAGTGACTGGAACCTCTCACGGTCGTCTTACGCAGTGGCATACAATCCGAAGCAAGTGCGTGTTGACTTTCAGTTAGCACTCCTGCTCTTCGGGGGTTAATACTTACGCATTTGTGCCTATTCCATACTTCATCTCGTGAAATTTAAAGCGCTTTCGCAGAGCAATGGTCTTTTCGTAATCAACAACTACTTACAAATCAAAAAAGATATTCCTGAAACCAAGGATAATTGCCGATTGAAAGAGTCAAAATACCAGTTTTTTACTATAATATATTTTCCTTTAGCAAAGGCTTTCTTTTTGCCCAATTTTCCTATGATATCTTCATTTTAAACAAATTTTTATGCCACTTATCTTCTTAAATGTAGCGCAATTTCAACGTTAGTATGCTCTGCAGATATCCTCTGGAGGTAACTCGCACAATCTTCATTTACCATCCTCGCGGGATACATTCCGAAGTTTTGTGAGTCCCCTAACAGCCAACGCTATGCGCGCAACTAATTTTATGTCATTATTTTGCTTCTTCGTTTTTTTAACAAAAAATACAATTTGCACTTTGCGCTATCAGTCAGGTTACCTTTGAAATTCAATGGTTTGCTTCGTAGGTTCATGTGGAAATGGGCAGCTTGCGTTTCTTAATTTGAATTTTGTTTACAACAATTCGAGATGTGGCCATTGGCAGGAAATCTAGGGGTCTTTTTTTATGGCCAGTAGCTATCTAAGAAGCATAATTTGTCCATTTTAATCAAGATTTGGATAAAAAACTGCTTTTCTGTTTGGCTTTCAAACTTAAAGTTCGGGTTTCCAGATTCCTTTCATGCTATGTTTGATCAGTTTATTTCAAAAAAATATAAACTTGAGGGAATTAGTTAATGAGGAAGTTGGCACACGTACTTTTTGACTTTTATCAATCTTCGAAACTTGGAAAGTTGTTGGTGTTTTTAAGAAAACGCAGTAGGCCTAAAATGGGATGGTAATTGAGGTTTTAACAGAAAGAAATATTTAATAATGACAAATTAAGCTTCCTAGACTAAATTACTAACCAAACACCTTTTATTCAAATAAGGTCCAATACAAAACTTCTGCGTGTTGATAATTTAAACGGCTCCGAAATTATGAAAATATTTCGGCTTGCGCGCTATTTTTATGTAGCACCCAGCAAGCCGGTGCTCGACTTCCTGACACTGTCGTTGTTGTGGGTCTACTATACAAATCTTCAGAGCCTTAGTAAGTATCTTCTTTAGTCCTGTACCATCACCACACCGAAAGAACTCACGTAATGGCAAGTTAAGTCGGCATTGGAGCAATTTGCATGGCATACTGGCTTCATCAACACCAAATCCGATCCATCTCGTTGAGATATGATCACACTGTGAGGTCCATGTTGGTTAGTTCCCCATCTAGTTAAAAGGGAATCAGGTGTGTTTAATTGACACAATGTCATTTAGCAGCGAGTTTTTAACGCCGCATGTCAAGATCCCGCGAATAACCATGGGTCACACACAGTTCCTTAAGATGGTGCAAAATACATTCACTTTTCATGGATCGCTCAATTTAATCTGCTCAATTTTAGCATTTGGGTGTCCTTTGCTTCAAATGTGAAACGTTCGCTTGTTAACGTTTCCCTTCGGGTGGAATTTTGTATCATGACTGAAAAGAAATCGGTGAACAAAATTGTCATCTTCAGGTTTTATTTGACTATTTTAATAGAATCCTCTACGTCTTTGTATGACAGCTAGCTTTAAAGCCAGGTTTACAGACTTGAACAGAAAGCCTTGCACTATGAAATATTTCCTCCCTAACTTAGTTTGTAGCGGTGCAGCGGCCCACCTCCTCAAAACGCATGATGCCACAGACGTGGTCTCGCAGGACAATCTTGGCCGCCCAGTCGCTCGATCCAGCGCGATGACCGATGTCGGTTTTCGAGGCGTAACCTTTGCCCTTGGGCGGCTGGGACGCACGCACGCACCCCACACTTGTCGGGCAAATTAGCAGCCTGAAACTAACTCATTTAACGCACGCTCTGGCTCATATTTACTAATTTGCACTTCGGACACGGTCTGCTACTAGGCTGGTCGTGCTCTCCGAGGTCAAAACTCTTTCCGTCTATTTTACTTTTCTCTGTGTATACAATAAACTATTCCTACTATTCTGGCCTCTATCGACTTATTTTCTTCTAATGAACCTTGGTCTAAAGATTGTAGTTGCTAGGGTTTAACTCACTTAACCCCCTGCGATATGTTTACCATACTTTTGAAAACCACAGGCCACTCAGAACACCTTTCCGACACAAATAGTTTTCTTCTTAAAATTGATTTTGCCCATTCTAATGCTGCTTCCCGTCTTGGCGCTTGCTTGTGAAACCTTGAAACAAATGGACGTGGCTTATTCACATGTGGTACAGTTAAGTCAAACGGTAATATAAAAAATGGTTTTGTATCAACTCCCAGTGCAACGCTTTACCTTTCGCCTCTTGTGACTGCCTGCAGGTGCGCGTCGGTGCCCTCCCCCTTCCTCTATCCGATTTCTCCCAGATGCCAATCGTATTCAAGGCTGACTCGTGTGTGACCCGGCTGAAGGCTCTCTGATGACTCCGGCACTATCACATTTCAAAAGCCACCCTTGCAGCTCCGATGGGAACTCTGCCGACCTATTCTCCACTACTTCTCTGCAAAATGCATTATAAATCCCCATCGACGTCCCCGTTCTTCACCGACCCCACGGTATTGAGCCTGAAGGTCGTAGTGGCTAGAGTCTTTTTTAACAACTTAAGTTGCCGTGATAAAAGCACTATTTCCGTTGTAGGAAATGTTAGACCTAATTTTGAGCAGGAAACATACAAATGAAAAATTGGTTTTTTAATTGTGAACGAAAGTTGTTCGTGTTACTAGGTATTGAATTTGGGTTATTTTTTACAGACAATTGCTTTGCCTAAAAATGTATCTCCAGTGACTCGGATTAATGCTTGTTGGGTCGTTAAGCCATTCATAAAGTAACAATTCGATTTCCCGTTTTCAGTGTACAAGCTCTCTACCCTGCAATGCTTTCTGAAAGGTGCATTCACATTTGACTCTATTGACAGCTAAATATAAGGAATTACGAGGAAACAACTGGAAGCTCCGGTGGTTCAATCACTTGACGTGACCGTGCGATGTCTGCCCTTTGTGATTACTGCAGACTGCTAATTCGTCTCATTGGCTGTTTTCGTAATACCACAGTCCGCATAAAAAATTTAAAAAATAAATCGTCATTAAGACCACTATTAAAATGGAAATACATCTACATAATAATTGTCCTCACAATATAAGCGCCTCAAATTTATTCAGAAATGTTCTGTGGATATCCCTAATTTTAGGTTGCCGGCAAATACACAATTTCGAATCATATATTTTTTTATTATCCAATACCAACCAAACTTCAGAACGCAAGGAAATGTTCATTTTGTACTTTACAAGTGTACCAAATACCAAAGTCATAGGCTGTATACCAATTTATATGAACTAACGACATTAACGTTTAGGGGAAGTACGAATAGCCTACGACAGACCCATATTTAGTGAGGTGCCAAAAGCACTATTACTTGGTTTGCATGATACTTTTTTTGCCACATTCCTTATCTTAATGTGATTTAAGCTGTGGGCTGCTTCAAGTCGTGCCAAACATTCTGATTATTTCAGTACATCTTAAGTAGCCCATACTGCAATCATTACATCGCGCAAGTTTAAATTCTATCCGTCCATATTTTAAACGCTACCAATTTACAGTAATCTTCCCACTGGATCATTTTCAAAAGGTACAAAGTGGTAGAGAAGTTGCAAAATTTCTTTTACTCGGCAAGTTCTACAAACCCTTATTATGACCCACAATTAAGGTAACGACAGATAACATCTACAGCGCAGCTGTAAGATTGTCAAAACTACCGGGAAGTTGTAAAATGCACCCCTTTGATACTTAAAGAGCATAACAATGTCTGGGAATCATGAGATAGCCCATCCGGCAAAGCATTTTACAGAAGATTTATATTGCAGAGAAGGCAAAGCAAGAATCGGAAATCCAACCACACCAAGAACACCTAAATCAGAATATATTCGCATTTGGAAATGGTGGTAATAGGAGTCTTACAAGTGAGAAAATGGCAGCTAGGAAGAAACTGTAGACGTAGAAATAATGGTGTTTGTTTGGTTGACGAAACAGTTCGCAATTTTAGAAACGGTGTGTCGTATTCATTGCACCAAAATATTTCTAGCAAATTGCGAGCCACCGCTAAGTAACAAGTTTCCCGAACCTGTAACAAATCGACAATTTTTATGCTATTTATCTAACGAATGGAATGGAGTGAACATCTAACTAGCGGTTACGAAATCCCAACAACTAAGTCTGCATTTTAATCCTTGACAATAGGTATTATTGCCATGCGCCATATGTCAGATAATAAAACGTAGTTTATACATTTTAACCCCTTTTAAAATGCATTATGCACTAGAATTTTTGCAGTCAAAAGGAGACTGCTGCAATGTAACGACAATAAGCTCATTTTACCCCAAACAGAAAATATTCACGCAATATAGCATGCTTAGCGAATACTATTTCAGTAGCAACGCATTAAACGAAAAACAAATTAGAACACTGTTTTTTACTCCTACAGAAAACAGTTTTTACTGTAATTTAGAACGATAAGATTGCCAAGAGGCTCCACGTTTATTTGAACGCTGTATTATCTTTGCGGAAATTCTAGCAACTACAGGCTTGAAAAGCGAATTTGGCCTAAAATGACACAACGTAATAATTTTAAAAAATTCGTTAAACTTTGGCATTAGGGGAACTGTTTAACCAATATTTCCACGAGTTTATGGCGTTTTAACGTATAATAATTCTCTTCAATATCATTGTACCGATCAGCTAATTTTAATTATTTATGCTGGTTCAATAGCTTCAAAAAATGGACTAAGTTTCTAAAAACAATGGAGACTATCGTGGTGACGAGTTGTCTGTTGGATATAAACGTTTACTTAACCCAGCAGTTCTAACATAAATAGAGCAATTTAATGAATTTGACTCATCTCCCTGGCAGCAGGTAACGACATGATCATCGTCACCACAACATATGGTAACATTTTTCGCTTCCCTGCGATTCTCTTAGGTTATCCATTCTTTGTCTTTTTTTTAAGACAAACTGCTACTGGCCAAAGTTGTTGTGCTTCAATGACCTTGAAATATTGCAATTGCTGTAGACATAGATAGGAGATAACCTTTTCTGGCAGCCAGACTTTAGCTTAGAGATAGCGGGCTTTTAAAATAAATCGACATGATGCTGTAATTTTGAGGCAGTTGAATGCCCACTAAAAATCCCGAAGGGTTGGTTGGAATGAATAAAGTAGCCAGAAAAAATTGATGGCAATTACTTTGTCGAAAAGCCTGAAAGGAAAATTAACGAGCAATTCAGGGCAAAGGAAGATATAAAACCCTATCGAGAAACAAACTGCAAATAACTGAGCTACTAACAACTAACTTAACGAAGACATGGAGCATGTCAACTAACAGTAACCACCCAGTCAAAAGCTACCGAGGTGGTTAACGCAGAAACCATACGCGACGCAACCTTCGCATTTGGATTCAGTGTTTCGACCACTGTTTCTAGGTATTTAGATCGACTGGACGCTGTTGCGGCTCTGATATACCAATATTGCAATTTCCGCAAACACTGTCACCATCCTTAGATAGCTATCGGAAGCCTTCGAGTCTATTGATAAATTCACCAATTGTCTCGAGTTCGCAACCAGTTCTACCGGCACTACCAAATCCACAAGGAGTACAGTGAAAGCTCATTGTATTTTACGTCTGTGAACTATATTTCTAAATCGTCCTCGACTGAGATATACAATCACCCACCTCTTATTTCAAAACTCTATACTTTACAGCTTTTATTTAAGGTCTGCGCTGAAGCCTACATGCTGCTGAGTTACTATTCCCTAATTTCGTACTTGGAAAAATATATCCCGTTAATTTTCTGAAGATATTCATCGGTATCCTAGCACAGATTGAAAACTTGGAATATTATAAGAAATGAGCATTTAGTCATAAAGAACGTGTCTGCCGACTCTTTAGTACCAGGGGACGAACCTAAATGCAACAAATTGACTCAAGCTTCACTGTATGCTATAGTAACCGAACTTCCGAAATGGCTAGATCGCTGCTGGAAAGTTGGTCTTTGATTGGCACACTTAAAAGCCATAGACCTCCACCTCGCCTACCAGGCATTGCGAAAAAAGGCTCGAGTCAGTTTGAACAAGGCCAACAAGATGGCAAAATAAACTCGAGTGTGGAATTAAAGCAGCCTAGGATGTACAAAATGGAGAAACTGGCCAGAAACCTAATCACCGCCGCGCCCACGAGGTTGAGATCAACTCAGGCGGGCAGGAGCACTCGTCAGTCGACGATGAGCACGTCAGCCAGCAGGCTGACTTGCGACAGCCGATAAGTGAGCAAAAATTACACGAGCTCACCAGCGATCAATATTACGGCCAGTCAATATCGATCAGACAGGTCCAAGTTCGTACGTCGAGTGAGGATGTAAAAACAGGCACGTGGCAAGGCTGCAACAGTCCCGGCGAACAGGAACAACCACCCAGTTACTCTGACGATGGAACCGAGAGAGTGTCCAAAACGTCAGTCTCACAATAACTCGGTTCATGTCCTCGTACCTTCTTCTTCCTCTTCTTTAGGGGATTGTGCAAAAAAAGTAATTTCTGCATCGTTCACTCAAACAGAAATAAAGGGAACTGCGTTGAAATGGAATTATGCCACAACGAAAAGCCTTCTTAATGACATGGACTTGAATCTCACCTGATTATTCTTGGAAACTTGACTGAAAACTTTATAGACCATTATTCTCCGTTTTAAAAAGGATCGCGCGTCTCCCGGCTGGAGCGGTTGACTTTGGACATAAAAATAGCCTTAAATGAAAGGAGGATTGTGGAAAACATAAACCGGATAGAGCAGGTGGGCTAATGCATCAAATCCAGGGATATTTATAAGAAAATCTTTGCTTTGCACACGTGGCTCCCGTTGCGTCCTCTAAAGGCTTACAGTAGTTAGGTACTGGTCGTTCCTCAAAGAAAGGCATATTGGGATTTTTTAATTATTTATTTTTTTTAAGAAATATCAACTTTGTTTGTCAAGCGGAAAATTCCGATGAAGTATAAATCATGCGTGTTATGTAAAATTCACTTTTAGACTTAAATAAAGCCTGTTCAGGCAAAAACAAATGAATTGAGTAGCACAAATAGAATTAAGCTGAAAAATAATTTGTTGTAAAATGTTCGGGTACATTTGCTTCCGGGAACTTAAATATCTCCAAAAACCACCGGTCCTTTAAACTATGGAAGCCATATGGACGTACTCAGTCTAAACAGCCCCCGTTTTATTGGATAATAACCATCAGGAGAATTCCATGTTAGCTCCTTATGTGTGTAGCGCTGGTGCCGAGCCCGCAAAGCGCACGGGACTTCACTAATCTACCTTCTCTTGGGCCAGCAAATCACAGGTGCCACAGACTTCGATTAGCTGAGCATTTAAGCAAGCGTCCAGTGACTCACTCTCACATGATGTTTATGCACTCACGCGCACAGCACACAGACGTGCGCGCATGCAGGGCCCGGCGCCTGCCGTGCGTCTAGTATTCGGACTACCACTGAGTTCTTGTACACAATAAACAGCTCGTTCCGGTCTTACCCGTCTTCCTCCTGTAAGGAACTGGGTGCAATAATTGTAGTGTTCTGAACATACTCACCACTAAGACTGTTAGAGCTGTCGGGGTTTACGTCAACTGATGCTTCTTCGTGAGATTTTATTTCATGTTATGCGTATTAGCGATCACGAGGAAATTATACACACATTTCATTATCCTATTCTGGACAACTGTTTTACTATTAGCCTACTCTACACCTCCATATTATTGTCCTAAGCAGTTTTTTGTCTTATGCGACAGTTTTTCTCCTAAAAAATCACAAACTACATTCCACCTTGTGAATTCTGAGCCATGTCTAAGGAGTTTTTTCACTGTCTGTTCTTTTTTTTCAGTTACACCTGCTGGCTCGTGCTAGCTGACATCATCCAATCTGATTATATTACTTGGAAGACGTTAGTAGCCACCTACAATTACGTAAAAGACCTTTTTTGAAATGTTTGGTATTGTCGATGCATTTCTTAACTACTGTGTACCGATAGATAGTTCAAAGGCGTTTGCTAACCTATCCCTTTATAAATTGACTTGACTTGACTTGAAGCCCGTAGAATTCTGCTTCCAGTTTTATTGTAGAAGTTTTTTAACTGTCTATTTTCTAGTTCACTATTAACTGCAAAATATCCCCAACTATTGCTCCAAAATGACAATTTATGCTGATATTATTACACATTTGTACCTTCTATCTTCGCGCATCGTCATTTTTTCTCCGAAACAAAGTTAATGTAGATAGTGCCTTTTTGGCGCTAAAAAAATGAATTCCGACAGCTAAATATCACGTGCAATGTATAAAAACCCCGAAAAATGCTTCGCTATTAAGTAACAGCCACCTCTAAGTCAAAAACTCGTATGGAAAGAACGATTGGCCTTCGATTTAGAAACGCTCGTAGGAATACCAAACTACGTAAATAGGTTCTTTTATTACATGAATAAGGAAAAACGCAATCTGGGCCCTGCTGCTTGCCTCATAGGTGGCTTCTAGCCAATCTAGAGGCTATAGGATTTCGCAGTCCTCTTACGGACTTCATCGGATCAAATCCATCTAATCATAAACAAAAGGTCTTAGTGCGGTATTCATACTCTACTGCAACCGCAATTTTGAGTGATGCCCCTCGAGGTATCGTGCTAGGTCCCCAGTTGTTCTTTCTATACATTAATGATATTTCATTGAGTATTAAACACAGTCAATCTTATATTTATGTGCATGCGTGCTTACGCCTTCTCTAACGCTACGGCCGTGAGGTACTCAGAAAAAATTCATTCTGATTTGAAAGCTCTTTCTGCGTGGGCCTCAAAATGGCAGATGGAGTTCTCCCCTTTTAAGTGCTAATACATGTGCTTTAAACTTGGAAGACTGTCACAACATATTATTTTTCAAGGTTGTCTGAGGACCGAATGTTCTAACATTAAGGACTAAGGTTTAAGCTGCGCCTTTAGATTAGATCTTTCGCCTCACGCCAATAGAATTACGGCTAAACCTGCAGAGAGTTGTGGCTTTATTTCCCATAATTTCTATCTTCCTGATAAGAAATTAAGACTTCATCGTGTCAGTCGGTCAGTCAGTCAGTTTATTAAGGAAAAGATAGGCGAACGCCTTTGAACTCCCTGTTGGTAATAAGATGATAGGGAATAAATTGAAACAACGAAAAATTTAAAATTTACGTCAATTACATGTTCCTGGAAGACACCAGAGTCAAATTTTAACAAAATATACCAGTAAAATATATGACTACTCTAAAACCGCGAGTAGTATAATTTGATGCGTTTTTATGTGATCAGTGTATGTGATACAACAAGCGTGGTACAGTGTTATGTGGTGCAGTAGTTTTTACATCATTTGCATTTGTGCTTCATGCATGTCTAGTCTACTCTTAAATGAATTAACACAAGTGGAGAGGACAACCTTTTCAGGAAGGGCGTTCCACGCTGAAACTACTGTGTTGGTAAAGAAACATTTTTGTCTGTCGATTCTTGCTTTGCCGGGGTGTAGTTTCAGAGGATGCCCGCACAAAGTTCGCCTGGTCAAAGAAAGTGTTATTCTAGGGGAGCTAATTCTAGTAACCATACTTGCTAAGACCAGCAGGTGGTAGACTACCGTGCGGCTAGTGCGTACATGCATGATATCTTAGCATAGTGTGCAGTCATAGATCTATAAATGGGTATACGTAGGCTCCAGGTTAGGGAAAGGTATATGCAGAAAGGGCTGAGTATCTGTCATGCATTTAAGTGGTAACAGGGTGAAATTTGCAATTTTTGCAGAATAATTCTGCTGTGCCTATGCTAGGGGTGCTAATTCTAAGCAATCATAAATGCTAAGACCCGTAGGTAGTAGGCTACCATGCAGTCTGTGCATACATGTGAGACATTTTTGTTTAGTGTGCAGTTATAGACCTATTAAGGGATATTCGTCAACTCAAGGTTTGGGAAAGGTATATGTTACAAGAGCTGCGGGATCTGTAATGCATTTAGATGGTATGCTCGAGTGAATTTTGGTTTGTTAACGCGTTCGTATTCTGGCCGTAGAGCGATGAAGTTTGCCTGGAACAACTTGAGTTGACCATGCATCCTGTCATTAATACATGGTCGCTCAAATTTTGCATCGGGATTATAGTTTGGAGCCAAGTGCTATTTCTGGTAATCATACTGGCTAAAGCCAGTAAATGGCAAGCTAAAATGCGGCCTGTACATGCATGTAGTAATTTGTAATCCAGTATGTAATCATGACGTATATGGGGATTATAGTGAACAGAAGGGTTTGAAAAAGTGCATTTAACAATAGCTAATGATCCACTACGGCGTTGCGCTCACTAATTTTGGAATTTTACGATATCTGCAATATCTAGTTTTAGCTTAGAAATTGCAGACCACCGTCTTTTTAGTAGGAAGTAAGATCCTCCTGCACTCAGCTAGTCATGAAAGCTAAGCAAATTTCTTTATCTGTACTAATAGTTCAAAAATATGACGCACATCCTTTTTTATAACAATTCAGTATGACAGATGGGAATATGAGTATATCAGCTGAGGTCATTCTGTCTCATCCGGCAGGTTAGATTTTAAAGTAGCTTCACGTTGTTACTGCTACGACTCATGCTTCTACTGCTAGTTCTTTACACTGATAGTACAGGTAGCGGCAGTGTTATTTCTATTTAACTGATAGTGGGATAGTGCAATACCTTTAAAAATAGGATTGATGAATACAATAAAGAGAGATCACACGACGAGTATTAACCTAGAGGACAGCAGTACGACAATAAAGTATCAGGTAGATACAGAAGGACAGAATAAATCAGTGCAACAGGAAAAGGGCAATTTCAGTGATACTGTTAGTATTAGTAACAATGTTGATACTAGCAGATCAGGGCTCTCCTTGCTTTCTGCCCTCTCAACTCTGGACACCAGGCTGTGTCATCTTATTGGTTGACTAAAAGTTACTAAGAAATAGCTCAAATATTATCATGTCTTGATGTCGCATGGTGCCATTTACCGTTAACAGGCCAACCTTTTGCAGCATCGAAACTTCATCTTGAGGTTTCAGGAGAGGTCTTCTGTGTAAGAGGGGAGCAATCTGCTCAATAATCAACTCACATTTTTCGATGCTATAACTTTGTCAATAGCTGACTAATACGCATAACAAGGTGAAATGAGCTTGCCAAATTTCTCAGCTTCACGTGGTGATTCTGTAGGACACTTGGGAGTTCCTGCGAGCATGTGGTCTCTTTTTAGGGGTTTGGAGATCAGCAGGTACAAGCAGATTACGCCGGACGACAGGTTGGGGTGTACCGTTTAAAGAATAGACCTTCGCGCTGGATGCTCTACAACTGCCGATTTGAAGAAAGTTACATTTACATTGAAAGTCATTAGCCAAAGCTTTGACCAGTCTTCAAATCCCTTCAAGTTGGCTTGCAGATGGTTTTTGTCTGCCGTATTTTGGATGACTTTCCATAATTTGATGTCAGTGGCGAACAAGGTGGCATCACAGTCTAGATCCCTGACACAGTCTTTGGCGAAAATGAGGAATAATACGTGACCTAAATTGGAGCCCTGTGGGGCGCCACTCACCACAGGTAAACCCGAGGACTGCTGGCGACCGGCATTGGCTCTTTGTGAACGTCCTGTCAAAAAGTTTTGGATGTATACGAAGAGGGTCCCACGAATGCCTCCATTGCGCAGCTTATGCAGCAGGCGTTGATGAGGGACGGTGTCGAAGGCCTTTTTGAAGTCAATGTAGATCGCATGCACCATTTTGCCCTCGTCGCGTGTGTTTATGCTTCCCATCTTAGAATACTGTTGTCCATTATTCGGTCTGATGAACGAATTTAGCCGTTCAAATTTGAAAGCGTCCGAAAACACTTCACAAATAGATGACAATTAACGAAAATAAGATTCCTTGGGGTCAGGAGATTGGATCCAGGCTTTTTCCTCCTTTATTGCCTTAATAGTAGTAGAAATCTCCCCAAGCGTTCCGTCATTACCCCCGCCAGCCATCGCTACAACCTTAAAAACTCTGCTTTTGTTATACCTCCTCCTGCATCCTCCTCATCTAAATGCTCGTTGTTTTTTGCTTCCAGATATAGATTTCCTCATATTTACCTTCCAATTTAAATGAGGTCGTTAACTAGATTGTCAACTTTCCAGTGAAGACTGCATATTTATTTCAAAACTGGTTCTAGTAACCTTGAATTCTCCTCATCTTTTCCGAGCAGCTTTCTCCCTGACTCCGAGAAAGGTCCATCGGGAATTTAGGAGATCCTCATGGAACCTCTTTTCTCTGCGTCGTGTCCTCCAGGAACCCAAATGTCTTTATAAACTTCCGGTCATGCAAACAACGGAAGCCCTATGGACGTATTCAATTTCGATGGTTACAAAGCATCATCAGAATTCCGCTCCTATTTCTACTATACTTCTCTCTCCTATTTTCCTAAGCAGTTTCATTTTCTCCCACACGCTTTTTTTAAAAATGGGGGCACGTTGAACTCGGCCTCAAGTTTCATTGCAGTAGTTTTTAACTGCGTATATTTATTTCTCAGCTCACCATAATTGCAAAACACCGTCAAATGTTGTCTAAACGGACAATTTCCGCTGACATTATTACAAATTTTTATGTTAATCTGCGCACATTGTCTTATTTTTTGTGAGGATAGTGCCTTCCAAATTCTAAACACAACCAAGGAAACAAGCTTATTGACAAATCAGCTAAGGCGAACCGCTTATCTAATTTCTTTATTTCTGTGTATACCAAGGAGCCGCCTTTTGATGAGAAAGAACAACGATAGATTGCCACAACAAGAGACAGATTTATCACGGCCACGTTCGCAACAGACACAGTAAGAAAGATCCTGAGACAGCTTCAGCCTACTAGCTCATCTGGTCCGGATGATATATCAGTGGAAATTCTGAACGAGATCATAAAACAACTGGCATCCTCGCTCTCTAAAATCTTCGAAAGTTCGATGGGGTAGAGATCCTGTCTACCAAGTGTTAGCTAGCCAACATAACTCCTATTTACAAACGAGGAAAGCTAACCTCACCTAAAAGGTTTAGATAAGTAATTTTCATGAGGATTTGTTGCAAACTAATAGAAAAATACGGAATTGAGTATGCATCTTAAGGAGCACAACTTTCAAATTGCGTAGGAATGTGTATAAAGAAATGGTTGATCCCATCTTTTTGGCCTTTTACCATATATGGGAAGCTCCGCTCGGTAAGAGTGATCATACGATGCTAATGTGGGATTACTCACTCCATACTCAACGGCTGAGGAAAACGGAGGACCAGCCAAACATATGGAAGGCAGATTTCAATTCAATGAAGAATGCACTATCGACCGTGAATTGGGACTGCCTACTCAAGGGGGATCCGGAGGAGGATTGGAGATCACTCAAGAGGGTTGCATTGGATCTGCTTAAGCGCTTTTGTCCGGTCAAGGTACACAAGACGACTAGTCGTCCTGTCTGGTTGACGAGAGACCTTAACAGGCAACAGAAGAAGAAGAATTGGAAATGGAAGTTATTCAGGAAAACTGGGTCGCCATTACACTTCGAGGAATTTCGACGCCAAAGAAATGCAGTAAAAAATCAATTTGCCAGGCCAGGAAAAACTATGAATCAAGAATCCTCCAACAGGCCGAAGATCACCTTGGCGCGCAACTCGATTTTTCGCAGATAAGTGAATTTTCAAATTGTAATAGGATTTTATCGTATCCTGTCGACTTTGTTGGCATAATTGTTGTTCATAATTCGAATTTCTAACCCCTAAGCCACTCCACAAACCGGTGGTCGTTTTCTTTGACCATAGGTGAAAATATACAGTTTTCTACTGTTTCAACCGACATAGCCTCCTAGGAATTCTCTAAGATTCAGCTGAAAAACACGTATTTAAGTACGTGAATATTAAATCAGATTGTATATTTTGAAAGAATACTCTTTTTCCAACAAGACATAGTGTAAACTGGTAGAAATATCAATCCAGATATTTTTCACCCTACATAGCCTCATAATTTCATATGACATAGCCTCATCTGTATGTTTATTTAAGATTGCAAATTTTAAAAATATTTCGCAATTCCCAACAAGATTCAGTTTACACTTGTTGCAATATCAATTGAGTGAGTTTTCATCCAGCGTAGACTCGTCAATTTTATTTTCAGTATAAGAGAAACTTTCTTTCATTGCCTTGATTAAAAATATATCTAACTACATATCCTTCTTATATTTTAAATTTCAATATGAAATTACAGTCAGTTTTTAGACGAAAATCGCCCCTTAACGACCCTCTTGGTGTTAAATTTTTCCAAGATCAACCCGTCTTAAATATGAAAAAACTAAATCTTGATGCTTTGGACACTTTTAATAATTTCATGTCTCAATATGGATGTTTGCTCACGGTTCTCAGTACCATCTTTGATGGAAATGTCTCTTCGCTCACTTCTCAGCAATGTGAGAAATTAGAGCCCTTCATCAATTTGGTGTCTACTGAGACCTGTGACCGGCAAAAAAGAAGTTATAATTTTCTCTTAAATAATGTCCCAAAAAGTAAAATTCCACTAGACGTCGCCTGTCAATTCCTTTACTCGTGTGGTTTTAACTTTGAGGTCGCAGAAGCTAAAAGATTGTCCTCTCGAAGCAAAAATCCGCCGATTTTGGTAAAACTTTTTTTGGCGATAGAAGTTGACAACCTCTGCTCTCAGCATGAGCGTTCAGCTCAATACCTGAAAAAACACAAGCTTTTTATATGTAGGGATAAAACCCCCATGGAACGTAGAATTTCGCCTGCATCTGCAAAAACTAGGCCCATTCCTACCCCTACTATTCCAAATGTGGTATCTGAGGTCGACGCAAGTTCACGTCCCTCCGGATCAGCGACAACGTTAAGTTTACCCGAAACCTCACTCGCAGTCCTTACTCCTGAGGCCGACGCAAGTTTACGTCCCTCCGGATCAGGGACAACGATAATTTCACCCGAAACCTCACCCGCAATCCTTACTCCTGGCTCGAGTGAAATTCCGTCGCCTTCCGAGCGAACCTCGCCTGCTAAAGAGGCTAAACCTAATAGACCTAAACGTGCCCGCCGTAAATCGAAGCCAACTGCAAAAATCAGTAATTTACCTAATTATGGGAACAATACTAACATTTCAGCATCTAAACCAGATGCAAACACTCATGTTTTTACTTTTCCAATCCCAAAAATGGCCCACAATCCACAATTAACTCACTCTAATAATACTATGAATAGCTTCTCGCAACCTTCAATGCCATTTTCGAATGCCTGTCCTCCGACAAATAATGGTGACACTTCAGCAACTATAGCAGATGTAAATACTCGCGTTAGTTATTTTCCAAACCCGCAAATTGCCCAAAATCAACACATAATCAAAACTACTAATTATGATCATAGTCTTCCATACCCATCTAGGTCATCTTCAAACGTGTGTTTTCCGAAGAATTATACTAACTCTTATCGTAATCCTTTTTTACGACCGCCTCCTACTTTTCTTACTCCACAAAACGGGCACCCTTTCCTCAATTTTCAAGCAAATATGCCGCCATACAATAATCCTTATATATTTAACAATTATATTTCAGCTAATTGTAGACCATAGCAATCTTGCTTTCCGCCTTTTGTTTCTCCCATGCCAGTTCCCTTTCCGCCACCAAGTTTTCCTTTTTTATAAATACGGATGAGCGTAACCTGCAACTCAGGGATACGCTCAGTATAGTTTCTCTGAATGCAAGATCAGTTGTAAATAAAATGACAGAGCTCAGAACAGTAGCCTTTGAGCTTGATCCAGATGTTATTTGTATCACTGAATCTTGGGCTCACTCTCTTATCTCTGACTCAACGCTCGCTATAGATAATTTTAGTTTGTACCGACAAGACCGCATTGAAAAACGTGGCGGTGGTTGCCTTCTTTATATCAAATCATCTTTTGTACATTTCCCGTTTCATCTGAGCATTTCATCGTTTTCGGGAGATGTTTGCTTTATTTCAATCATCCTCCCGCACAATAAAAAAGCTGTAATTGGCTGTGTCTATAATCCCCCATGTTATTCTGGTAATGAAAGTGCGCTCTGCGAACTGTTTGCAAAAGTTGCAGAAACTGAAGTTGATGTCAAAATAATCATAGGTGATTTTAATCTGCCAGACGTTGACTGGGAGGCAAATACTTGTCCGCAAAAATTTCAAAAATTGTTAGAAACTATTAATTTTGCAAACATGTCACAACTGGTCAGTTCAGTGACTAGAAATGAGAGCATATTAGATTTAATTTTTACAAATGACGTCCACCCTCTCTTTATGAATTTTCATCGTGATCTCTTCACAAGTGACCACGCATTAATTCAGTGTTGTTTTCCAGTCTCTCTTTCAAAAATGCCTGCAATAAACTCGATTTTGCTAACGCAAACCTTAAACTCATAAATGACTTCGTAAGTACTCTAGATTGGCATACTATTTTTTCAACTAATGATCCAATCTTTTTCAATGAACTATTACAAAACCTTACAAAAAAAATCCAGACTTTTATCCCACTTAAGCCTATTAAATCAAATTCAGCTTCCTCTACCGTTCCACATTTTCTCCAAAATAGACTTAAAAAATTACGGAAGCAACTTAAGGATCCGTCTAATAGCTCTTTGTCGGTGCACTTAAGGATAGCGCAAATATTTGAATTAGCGCTAAAAATAAGGCTTGCACGAGATAAGCGTAGAGAGTCCCTGGCACTAAATGATGCTAACTCTTCCAAATCCGTTGCTCAAGTCTTCCGTTTTCGGTCATTCGCTAAGCTTCAGAAAGTCATTCCGCCTTTACTCGATAATAGTAATCATTTTGTTACAGAGGATTTGGCAAAAGCAGAAATGTTAAATTCCTTCTTCGCCAAGTTCTTTACAATTAAGACTAGTCCAACACCCGAAATACCTCTGATGTGTGATGCAAATCTCACCTCAATTGATTTCTCACCTACAAGTATTCATAAAGAAATAGCTCGTCTCAACAATTCACATTCAGTCGGGACGGGTAACATTCCAAACTCATTCATTAAGCAACTAAGAGATTTTCCTCCTTTACTGAGCAAATTATTTACAATATTTCTCGAAAACGGTTTTTTTTCCTGATTCTTGGAAAATTTCTATTGTAATTCCAGTTTTTAAATCTGGTTCCAGATCTGACATTAAAAATTATCGCGGTGTTCATAAAACACCTTCTCTAGCTAAACTGTTTGAAAAATTAATCGCCAATAAAATTACAGATTTTTGCATAAGCAATCAAATATAAAATATATCTCAGCATGGTTTTTTACCGGACCGATCTTGTGAAACATGTCATATGTCTTTTCTTAATCTCCTCACTTCTCTTCGTAACGATCATTTATCTGTGGTGGTCATCTATTTTGATCTTAGTAAGGCATTTGATAAAGTACCTCATAGGAGACTACACGCCAAACTAGAGGCTATGGGATTTGGTAGTCCTCTCATTGACTTTATTAGATCATATCTTTCTAATCGAAAACAACAGGTCTTAGTGGGGTCCTCATATTCTACCCCTACGACTATTTTAAGCGGTGTCCTTCAAGGTACCGTTCTAGGCCCCCTGTTGTTCTTGCTTTATATAAATGATATTTCAACAATAGTTAAACACTCTCAATCGTATATATACGCGGACGACTTGAAATGTGTATACTCCTTCTCTAATTCTACGGCTGAGGAATGCTTAGAACGCATTCATTCGGATTTGGACGCTCTATCTGCGTGGAGCTCCACTTGGCAGATGGAGTTCTCGCCTTCTAAGTGCCAGTTCATGTGTTTTGGGCCTGAAAGGCTGCCACAGCCTATCATTTTTAAAGGTTGCTCCATGACTGAATGTTCTAACATTAAGGACTTAGGTTTAAGTAACACCAATAAATTAGATCTTTCACCTCACGCTGATAGAATTACAGCAAAAGCTGCTCAGATTTGCGGCTTCATCTCTTAGAATTTCTACCTTCCCGAAATGAAGCTAAGACTTTATCGTATGTATGTGCTTCCTATTCTCAAATACTGTTGTCCATTCTTCGGTCTAATGAACGAATCTAGCCGTTCAAAAATTGAAAGTGTCCAAAGAAGATTTACTAAAAGGGTCCTCTATCCGGCATTTTCAGATACTCCCTACTCAGATAGATGTGAGATAACGAAACTGAAATTTCTTTGGGTCAGGAGACTGGAAGCAGGGTTTTGTCTCCTGTTTCGCATTAATAATAGTTCAAATCTCCCCAAGATTTCTGCCCTTACTCCCGTTACTCGCCCTTACAACTTAAGAAATTCAACGTTGATTATACCTCCTCCTGCTTCTTCCACTTCTAAGCGATCTTTATTTTTTGCTTCTAGGTATAGCTATCTTTGGAATAATTTGCCGATTGATATTCGGGCGTTGACAAGTCTATGTGCATTCAAGCGAAGACTGCACATTTATTTTAACACTGAATCTATTAACCGATTGTTTTCCTCATCTTTTCCGGGCAGCTTTCTCCACGATCCCGAGAAAGGACCATCGGGAATTTAGGATCTCTTCTTGAAACTACCTTCCTCTGACTCGTGTCCCCGGAATCAGGACGCAGTCTTGACGGCTCTCGTTTCGCTTGTCATCAACCATCATCAGGGACTTATATTTGGTCACATCTTAGACTTCCCCAATGATGGTCTTGCAGATTTGACGGACTTTTGGATATCATACGGCGGTGCCCATCACGATCATAAACTGATTTTGAAAAGGTTCCTCCTGGCATTTGAAGCAGAGTCAAGTATCACTTCCAAGGGCTGCGAACTCTTTCCTGTTTTTGCAACCTTTGCTGTGTTCTTCGAGGTCGCCAACATTTTGATGGGCTCTGGAGTCAGGTGGGTCGCATCTCGGTGATGTTGCCCTGACTTCTACTGTCTTCTCGTGTTGTCCTGGATGACCACTTCGTAACTCAACGATATATTTTTTCCCATGACCATAAACGTCCTGAACCCTCAACATCAGGTCCTAATCTAACCACATCAAACCCTGTTACCTATTAAGGCAGTTTTTTCTCCTATATTTTTTTGGTAATCGGTGGCCCGCTGAACTCATCCACTGATGTAGGAGTTTTTTTTACTGCCCATGACAATGATTTTATAAGAGTTCACTGTTTATCATTATTATTTTTATTTTCACGATAGCACTAAGTTTGTAACGACAGGGCCCCTTGGGCCTTAAATATACAAATTATTATTATTATTATTATTATTATTATTATTATTATTATTATTAAAAGCCCAAAATTCTAATCCGCTATATTAACAGTAGATTAAAAAACAAGGATCCTGTCGCAGTACTTAAGAATGATGATGGCGGAGAAGTCGTTGAGAATGACGAGAAAGCCGAGTACTGTAGCCGGTTCTTTGCCTCGATATTCACTAGGGAAACCGAGCTTCAATTTGATAATGCCAACAGTGCTGTTGCAAAAGCCGGTCCGGCACTTCATTCTCTACTATTTCCAGCACCTGTAGTTGAGAGGGAGCTGCAGAGCCTCAAAGAAGCAAAGTCATCCGGTCCAGACAATATACCAGCCAAGTTCTTGAAAGAATTGGCAAGCGAACTCTCAGAGCCCCTAGCACATATCTTTCGTTCTTCATTTGAACTAGGAAAACTACCATCTGAATGGAAAATGGCAAATATTTACCCGATATACAAGGGCGGAGCCCAAACGAAGGTTAACAATTACCGGCCCGTCAGCCTAACTTGCAGTTGCTGTAAGGTGATGGAAACGCTAATTAAGAAGACGACAATGGAGTTCTTGGAGGAGAACAATCTACTCTCAAGGCTCCAACACGGCTTCAGAAAGAACCATTCTTGCCTTTCCAGCCTTCTACTCTCCACTGAGCAGTGGACTCGCGCACTAGATGAAGATGGTAAGGTTGACGTCATCTATACGGACTTCAAGAAGGCATTCGACAGCGTCCCACATAAGCGTCTAATGTAAAAATTGTCAGAAATTGGCATAAGAGGAAACCTGCTGGCATGGATCACAGATTTTCTCACAGGGCGATCGCAAACTGTGTGCATCGGTGACTCAAAGTCAAGCCCTACATATGTTCTGAGTGGCGTCCCCCAAGGCTCTGTCTTAGGGCCACTGCTCTTCCTTATCTATATCAACGACTGTGTCAACGACCTGGGTTGCAGTGCTATCATGTTTGCCGACGACGTCAAACTCTGGAGAGCCATCAGGTCTGACGCCGATAGGAAAGCACTTCAAGAGAGTCTTAATCGACTTAGCTGCTGGTCTGCTCGTTGGCTTTTAAACTTCAACATTAGTAAGTGTGTGGTTTTAAGACTCCGTACTAGAAGGCCTGATGAGGAGAACGATTCCTTCCAATACCTCCTCGATGGGCACCCGCTTTCAAATTTGAACGAACAAAAGGATTTCGGTGTTCTAATAAATTCCTCACTCAAACCATCTACTCAGTGTGTAAAGGCAGCTAAACGCGCGACGCAGGTGCTGTTTGCGATAAGGCGGGGATTCGTAAACATTGACAAGGAGCTCTTCAGGAAAACCTACGGAGCGTTTGTTCGGTCCCACTTGGAGTATGCTGTCCAGGCCTGGCGTCCGTGGTTCAAGAAGGATTATCTGCACCTGGAACGAGTGCAGGCGAGGGCTACGAAGATGGTCAAGAATCTTGGTCATCTGCCTTATGAAGACAGACTGACCGAACTTGATCTTTTCCCTCTCAATTACAGGCAACTCCGCGGGGACCTCATACAAACCTACCGAATTGTTAGAGGCCGAGACTGCGCCCTAGAATTTGATGATTTCTTCGAATTGGCTCGGACTGACCATCTGCGAGGTCATCCTTTTAAACTACAGAGGAAACCGGCCCATATCGACGTTCGGCGAAACGCCTTCTCTCAGAGGGTCATTGGAGCGAGGAACGGACTCCCGGAAGATGTGGTCCTCTCAGATACTGTTGACATTTTTAAACACAAACTTGATTCTCATTTGCTGAGAAACTATGGCAGATATAATGAACAAAGTGTCAGTAGCAGCACCTTGCAACTGGCTCACACTTATCGCTGATGTTAAGCCTACATTTGTACTACTATGTACTATTGTTACGGTGGACCTATTATGCGATTTTGGTTATGAATAGGGAGCTCAAGGGCGAAAGCCTTCTTCCCTTAATAAAGTGACTTAAAGTGACTTGACTTAAGATAGGTTCGTAGATCGATGCAATCTACACTGACTTTACCAAAGCCTTTGGCAGGTGTCCATACAGAAGACTGATATTTAAGCTTCATCAAGTGGGTGTGGCTAACAATCTTCGTATATTGTTTGCCGACTATATTTTAGGCAGGCGTCAGTGCGTTTTTATTGGGGACGCCAAATAGGAATAGGAATCCGTCCAACGCGCGATTACAGAGGAGAAGTTTCTACGACAAATTTTGCTTCTGAAATATGTGAACGATTGCCTACTTTGTGAGAAATTAATGGTTACTGATGATCGGAAGTCGTGGAATTCAATCGAAAGCCTGGAGTATGCCCAGATCTTTCCAAATAACTTAAAGTACTTGCATGAGCTCACCGATCTCAGGACTACCCGTAGAACTAGTATGACATCGATAATGGGAAGATGTCTCGCAAACCATTAAGCTCACATTGTGGCTCCAGTATTTAGATAGCGAGTTTGCCACAGTAAATAACTACAAAGTCAAAGTGCTACGTCAGCCGCGGAATTACGTATTTCGAGTCATACTGTTTGACTGTACAGTTGCAGTTTGAAGACAAGTTACCTGTTCGTGATGTGAAAACATAAAAACTGAGCGATGGCAATCTAGTCGCGAGCGTCTATAGGAAAGGATCCAATACGGAGATTATCGTAAGTTACGGCAGTAGCTACTCCGCTGTCCGCAAAAGAAGCTGCTTCAGAATTCTGTTCCATCGGGTTTATCTTTATTTTAACAGCGACGATCTCTTCAAGAAAGAAATTGCTAACCTTATCGGTTGTAAGATCAAGGGGACGTTTGAGCATTTTTTTAAAGAACTGTCTCAGTCGTCAAGCATAATCGCAAGTTCCCGACCCTAACGGGTAAATTACGACACCGAAACCCGGCTGCCTTCCTTATGTGTAGGAAACTTCTGAAGTAATCGCCAAGCAGATACACCACTTCCATATCCACATCGTACACAAACCAGTATCCTCATTGCACGCAGTGTTATCATATAAACGGATATTAACCCAAAGGAACCACAATCAAATATTGTCTATCGCATACCTTGTGCAGATTTCTGTTGCGTGTGTGCTGGTCACACGAGACAATTCATAGGCCCCCATATCAAGGAAATTATCTGTCTGCCGCCGGTACCTCCTGTCTTTCGAGTTTGCACATGCAATCTTGTGCGAAAATGGAGTTAATTGAGGTGACAATAAAATCGAAGCCATAGTCAAAAAAACGAGCACGGGAATTAACCAAGTTTTATTTTTCTACTGCGGGCAGTATCAACCAACATGTTGACTTAAACTACCAATGCTGTGGCCATAGGTCAAGACTTACCGTCCCCTGTCATAATCACGCATCATGCGACTGCTAACCAAGCCACCCTGACATCAACCCATCCACCATCTGTCTCTTCCGCACACAGTCTCCTAGCTTTTCAATCCCCCGCCACCCACAAACAAACCTAGACGCAGAGAGCGAGAGAGAGGAAACAAATGCGCTATTTTGAAGGTAAATATGTAAAAATTTCATCAAAAATGTTTCCATTAACGGAGAGTAATGGATAAGTCAAGGTAAATGGTCATAGAATACTCAAATTTTAACGGTTTACACGATTTCTGCCTCAGTTATGGGGACAATCAGCTTTTTACTTCTGAGTTTTCGTTTCTTTCTTCTTGAGAGAGCTATCCAGGATAAGGAGTACAGAGTCTTGATATGAGGATGTACGGCAAGTCATGTTACAGAACATTAGGCACAATATACGGGAAGAATTCGCAGCCATTTGTTCATAATGGAGAGGGTGAGTGACCTCACGTAAGATGCAATCAACAAATTGCTTGAGCGATTTAAAATGTCACTGTTCTACAGTATCAGCTAAAAGAACATCGGAAACACCGACACAGGTCTAGTTTCCCATGTCATTCATACTGTCTAGCGTACCTTGCTTATTTTCGTACATCCATTTATTTCGTCGGAGGACGGGCTAGTGTCACCAGCTCGAAAATTCAAAATTACATCTTGATTTTTCCGAATGCATATCAACTCTTATCAACAACATTCATTAAGATGTCAAACGTTTATTCTCACCAGAAGTTTGGAAAATTTGGACAAAGACAGTTGGCGAATTTTGAACAACTGGCTGCCCTTCATCGCTGTCGCGACCACGTCGTGCTACCAAAGTCTCTTCTTTTCGAATCAATATTGCTGAATGAAACTGGGATTCTCTTGTGTGCAAATACGGTTGGCGGGTCTTAAACGTTATAATATCTGATGTCCACAACCGTATCCATACATTCGAAGCAGTACTCACTGGCCTTCGAAATCACTGTGCTCTAGCCTTACCTGAAAGCGTACTCGTTGGCGTACAGCGAAGAATAACTGCCACCACCAAAGGCGCAAGATAAAAGAGGAGGGCTGACCAACAGAAGAAACTCCAGTTGCTGGGCCCACACACAAACGAAAGGAACATTACCATGAGATAAGGAATCTCACACCGTCCAACTCAACCTCTTATTGAGGGGAGTATAAATCACCCATAATGATGCTACACCTACCAAATTTCCAGGTGGCCTAGAACTTATTCTGACAACTTCGGCCACTGCAGATGATACGCACACGGAGATACGCAACTGTACAGTCATTATCCGGAAGAAACGATACCAGCAAACTCGACCGGCAGAATAATGGCAAGAATTAAGATCGCTAAAATCTGCTCAGAATGTTGTCATTCTCCTCGCTGACAAAATTGGGGTTTCTGTTATCAGGGACAAAGAGAATTAGGTCAAAAAAGGAGATGCAATCTTCAATATTCATAACAAGCAATATTTCGTTATTCCGAAATGTACTGGAATTCCAGTCTTGCTCTGTTTTGGGACTTTTAGACCCTGAGCATAGGCATTTAACCACTTAATATATCCAAACATAACATGGGAAAGGGAATAGCAAGTGCGTACTTGGATGTAACTTAAAGCCCCAGTTCCTAAACATGCATTATTTCAACCTTTAGTAAAGTCGAAACGTATCTTATAACTAGGTAACGGAAAAGCGGCATTTTGTATATTGGGAATAATCGGAAACATATTTTTGTGAGTCTTAGTTGAGCAAAATTACCAATGCTCAACGAAATGATTTTCTTTAGTAAAACGCTCGTTCCTACCACGAATACAAATTTAAATTTTCCTAAAATTTCGTTTTATCTCCTCAATGTACATTTGTACCGGAACGCATGACTAACGCATTAACTTATTTCCTGTTTGACCCAGTTATTTTGATACTTCCACATAAATATGATTCTTTCTTTTACGCAGTTACTCGACCAGCTTGTTTTTTGAAGAAAAGACTTTCCATATTTGTGAAATAATTAATTCTTTCAATTCTGGTGTTTCATGATAGTAAACGAAGCTGTCATTTGAGTTTGCTACGTATACGTATACACTCGATCTTCATTCTTACATTTGTGGATGTCTCAAAACATAAATGTTTGATTTACTGAAATAGTTTATCGCATTTCTTGTATCTATCGTCTATACAGAATTGGTTCCAATTAAAAATTGCACATGTCTGATCTATTTTTATATAACCATCTGGTAAAAGAAACAATAGCAGAAGTTTTGTCCGATATGAAACCAAAAGAATACTGTAGGAAAATTGTGTACTAGTAAACATGTACATTATTTACTACTGCTGAAACAACAGCTTTCAGATGAGAATGCGTATGCCCACTAAGCTCACAGTATTCTTTTGATAACTATAGTTATCAAAAGAATACTGTGAGCTTAGCTGGCTATAGCCAGATAACTAGCTAGTTACTAGCTAGTACTAAGAAATCATTCTTAAACCTCGAGCGTAATCCTTAGCTTTTTTCCTTGCTTTACCCTTTAATCTTTGTTTATATTCACCTAAAACTATGAACTTAATCCCAACCATAGCATTTTCTTAAACCGTATTTTTTTCTAAACTTGATCGTGAAGCCACCTGTAGTACCAGGTTTTCCTATTCTCGTGTTCTCACAGAAATATAGGAGCGTGTAACAAATGATAATGATTTCACAATTCTAAATAAGGAAAACGCTGTTTGATTTGAAAAATTATGAAAATAAAACTATCTAGCCAAGCTTCACGTGTAAGGCCATCCTTGAACTATGCCTGATGGGAATTTGGAGAAGCAAGTAAAAAAAGTGAATTTGAGTTCCCTGACGTTCAAGTATTAATGCACGCCTGCTCAATTTTTGAATTATGCCTTGATTTCTTGAGTAGATACTAAATCAAGCGATAGTCAAGCATTATTTGGCACTAAATTTAGTCAGATTTGTGCAAATTCTAGTTCTTCATGTCGGTAACATCGTGTTATGTGAAAAAACGGAAGAGGAAACTAGTTTGTTGATGCTTGTGTGGCTACAAAGTAAGTGTTACACATGTTATGTACTCAGCCATACTGAAAGCACTGTACTACTTAAAAGTAAGACACATCTGTCCCCGATATTCACCCGCTACATGACATGGCTGTGAGGCGTTATTTTCCTCGGTGAGTCCCCTAGTATTTTCAGTGTGCGTTCTGGTAGCTACTCCGGTTGCTTATTTTTTGGAATTGCTCAGAAAATAGGCAATAATATTGAGTAAAGTAGTCAGCGTTGAGTTTTAGAGTCTCAAGCTAAAAGTTAATATCATTATTTTGGTCCAACTATATCAGCCACATTGGAATATGGACCTTATATACATTAAATTTCGAAAAGCAGGCAGTAGAATAAACAGATATTGATGAGCTTTACCCCTCAAAACTGTGCCATGCAGCAGCAGAATTTTAACAAAACTTGTGTGAGTTTTATGTTATTATTTTGCTTTCATTGTGGCCAATCATATGATCTACGCAAATATAACTCTTTCTATCTACACATGTATATACAACCGTTTCTTTACTGTGGAGTTTATAAACATTAAGCTGTTGTCTAATTGTAGTTGATGGATGTTGAATTCCAGTCGATTTATCTCAACTTAGCGATTAATTTCTGAGGAACAAACTTTGCATATCTTCAAACGTTTCCAGTGCCTTTTTGTTATTTATTACTTCTTGTATGGGTTTAACTACGGCCACCTCCACATGTTTCGCTGTTCCTCAGTTTATCTCACATTTTATTCTGCTTTTTTATCAAGGGGCTTTTTGTACCACTTCCTTCTGCTGCACCATCTGAAAGCTGTTGAACAGAAACCATTTTTGAATTGTATAATAATTGATCTGCAATAAGCCGTGCAAGTATGTGAGGTGGTTGCATGATAGAACACACAAAAATGCTGTTGGGGGTGGTGTATAATTACTTGTCGCCTGAAAATAATTATGGATCTTCCCGTGTTTTGCTTTAATCGATTGAGTCTAGAAGGCACGGATTTTGTTTTATAGAATGTAGCATTTTAAAAATCAATGATCCTGAGGTGTGGGCATGTACTTGTTTAGCAATACATGCGATCGAAACAGACTAAGCTTATTCAAGTTTCCTCTTTTTTGTGCATTTCTAGTGGTTTCATCATCTAATAGGCAACTATTTTTGACTATAGAAAGATTTTGGACGTATTTTTTGTTAGATATTGATTTCTAAATTTTAATACGGCCAAATCGAGAAATAAGACAATCATATACCTTATTTTGTTTTCGGATCGTGTGCTCAAACTATCGAGGTGAAGCTAAAATAGTTTTCTGGACTAAAGGACTTATAAATGAAAGTTGATTAATTTGCTTCAGCTTTATTTGTTGATAGTTAAAAGTTGTAACGATAAGCATCTTCTAAGTAGTAGACAGGCTCTACTTCCAGAAACTGTTTGGGCTAACAGTAAAAAGTATTTGTTATTCTTCGCCGGAACAGTATACTAAGTTAACCCGTTCCCAAAGATCAGTATTCACTTCCTTTTCTATGTGCTATATTGCTTTCACAAACCACATTTCTACCACTTTACTTCACTCTTTTTCTAAATATCTGTACAATAAATCCCGTTTTCAAGGCATATTAATTGAACACGTTTTTGTAATACAATGACTAGGACTATCATTTGTCAACTTTTTCGCTTTTGTTCATTATTAAGCTAAAACAGAATTACAAGGTTATTTATAATTTTTTGTGTGAAGTAAGGCACTTTTATTAGGCAAAATATCAGGCTCCATCTACTACTTCTTTAAATTTCAATGATCTCCAAAAATCAGGAGCAGCCACTGCAGTTGAAAATCACAGATTCCAGATCGTGCGTGCCCACACTTCGGTATGTGCCAATTTTATGGAACTAAAAATTCTATGACTGCGGGGACAGTTGCTAGGGTTCTGGCTATTTTACGGATGCAAAGCTTTGCATTTTCGGCAATCGAACCATGCAACTAAGATTTTTATTTTTGGCCTTGATTCGAATTCACAACATTGAAGTTAGATTTCAGTGCACCCAGCGCTCTTTTCCACTGAACTACCAGACTCCACCAGTAGCTGTCAGTTTACTTGCACTTATTGATACTAGCAAAATATGCAATAAGTAACAACTTCAAAACTTTTCAAGCCTTTTTAGTGTTATATATTTATGTTTAGTTACACTTTTCATGCCCAATTCTATGCTTGTTGCTCAGTTCATATGCATCAAGCATTAGTGTTTTTAAGAAGTATTGTCTCCTGGTGTGGGAAAATGGCAAACGTAGTCTTCTTATCTTGACGTACTTCAAATAAATATTGACTCTAGCACTGCCTGACATCGGCGCAACTATGGTATGGGCTGAGAGAATGGACGGATTTTTCACCCAAATCGATTATGTTTTGGAGTTGGATATGAAAATTGAAAGCCATGTACGTCTGCAAGATATCTGTCAGGAAAATTAAACATATAAGTAAAATCAAAAAGAGATTTCAAAAATAGTTAACCATTTCACGACTACTTTGCTATCTCTTTTTTTACTTATTAAAATAGAGGTAATTTGTCGCTAAAAAAGAATTTAAGAGAATGATGCCCAACAAATAAATACGGTATAAATGCTTTTTGTAGGCCTGCAGAATTCACCTGACCTAACTTCTTAAATATCGGCTGACTTAGTCGAATTCCGATTAATCCCTGCTAGCATAATCCCCGGATTCTCCCGTGCTCTTCACGGGGTAATTCGAGGAAATCCGGGGATGAAACATTTTGATTAATAAGTTATATCTACAGAGCCCAATTTTCAATATCAACTTTCCTACCAATAAATTATTAATTCCATTATACTCTAATAAAAATATCAATTTGGCTCTAAAAATGAGAACAAGGGGGCATCCCGCCGCGAAAACAGTTTTCAGGCGACGGGGAGATGGGTTGATATTCCCGTCCTGAGGCCCGTCCAAGCCGGCGGGGCTGGACGGGGCGATCCCTGGATTGAACGGGGAATCAGGGCGGGGATTTCAACCCATTCCCCCTCCCCGCCACCCCCGTTTTTTCGATTTTTAGACCCCAAATTGATTGTTTTGTTAGCAGATAATGTCATTCATAATTTGTTGACAAAAACTAAAGCTTGAAAAATGGGCTCTGTTAATGTAATTCGTTAATCGATATAATCGCTGTAATTAATTGACCAATTTTATTCCTTTATGTCATGTACTGGCCTGACGATGAATGACCGAAAACGATCGTTTGCCAACACGACTTTTTAATCACAAATTCTTTATCCCCGCATTCCCCCGTATTCCATCGTATTCCCCCGGATTTTCCCGGTTGGCACCCCCGTGCAGTCCGGGGATTGTGCTAGCAGGGATGGTTCATGTTTGCCAAAAAATTTATCAGCATATGAGAAACTGGCGGATTTTTGATTCCCCCGGATTTCCCAGTTGGCACCCCCGTTCAGTCCAGGGATTGTGCTAGCAGGGATGGTTCATGTTTGCCAAAAGAATTTGATCAGCATATGAGAAACTGGCGGATTTTTGATTTAGTACCTAGGAAATCCTGTCCTGGCAGTCAACTTATTGCATCAAAGTTAGAGGATTCCACACATTGCGGTAGGCTGAGCGGGGAATATGAACTCAAGCTTTTGGGGTTAGAGCATTTGCGCTCTTTGAACCTTGCACTTGTTATAATTGGTAAAAGCCCCTCCAGGGACGTCAAGTCTTTACAGTTGAGTACAACGCAATATAAAACTTGTTACATCCAAAAATGCACAACCTTGCGACCAAAATTAACGGGGCCAAAGAAGATTTCAGCTTATTGAATGCTCAAACTACGAACCTACATGACAATTAGCAACTACACCTAAAGAATGTCTTAGCAAATTTTTTACTAGTTTGTTTTGTTCCTCATAACATGCTTTTGATAATGAAAAAGGGCGATTTCCTGGTCTGCATGAAAAATGTCCCATCTTGCGGCTAAGGGAAAAGGTCTTCGTTGTGCGAGCCGAACCTGCGCGGAGTGTACATCGCATCGTGTCCTAAAATTCGTGGGCAAACCCAATTAGCTATCCTATTGATGACTGTGCATTAATATATGCAAAGGCGGGTCACATGAGGCAGTGATGAAGCTCTTAATGAGTCTGATAGTGTGTGACGTTTTCTTATGCGGCTCAGATGAGCAAATTAGCTTAGCTTTTGCCTATTCCCTGCCTCCAGCCTGTATACTTCTAGTATTATGTTTATTAAAGAATGTATCCTGATTCATCTGCATACTTTGTAACCGACCTCGCAAACTATGGTCTAATAAATGCACGATAATATGCCTTGTAATAATCGCAATGAATACCTTTCTAGTTGAAACTTTTTAAAGTATAAAATCTAACATGTTACTGTCAGGCTATTGACAGCAGCAAAAACCATTATAAGTTCATAAAATGATAGCATAACTATAGACTACGTCTTTAAACGTAAACTATGTATATTTTCAAAGGACAAACACGAGTAAAACTTTTGGCTGAGCATAGAGCAATGATGCCCCGAGATCGTGTCACAAGCTTTCATCATGGTCATTTGGCTCCCTGCAATTTATAAGCGCAAGCTATTCTTACAAACAAAAAACACATAACGATTAAACCAAAAGACAGATTATATCCTGCTTAGGCGTAAAGGTGGAGTCAAGATAATGCAGTATGCCTTGTAGCACATTTGCATAAGGGAGAACAGTGAAATAAATTTCTTGATGTCTTAAAATAGCTTCTTTTGGTAATTTTCTCCTGTTTTTAACTTTTTCATGTTGCATTGTCTTTTATGGAGTTCGGAGATGGAGGTGCTATTTTCAAACTTATTCTACCTTGTATGTGCTTCTTACTTGAAAATATCTCAAAATGAAACTTGCGTTATACAACTTTTGGCCGCAGGTTCTTTTGTTTAAAGAAGCAAACATCGCTTTAAGCATTTTAGATAAAACGCATCTTCGGCGCGTATCAATTCCAATTGTCTATTGTGTTTAGATTTTTTACAAAATTTGAGAAAGTTTTTAATACTCATTCCCTCAACTGAAACAATGCATGCTATCACCCGGAATCAGTACTAAGACAATAATGGCCCAACAAGAGGACTCTGGTATGATTTCACCTATTTCGTCTCACTACTACTTAGAAAACCGGGCGCTTGAAGGGCAGCACCCAATGCCCTGCCAACTGGATGACGTAAAGACCTTTTATGAGCAGGAACTGAAAAGAAAGGATGAGCTCATTAGGAAGCTATCAAAGTACCATATTTTCAAATCCTTATTATGTCGTAGAATTCAACCGCCTACGGATGAACGCGGCTCAACTGAACCACAGGATTCAATAGCATCACCTGACAAAATTGAAAGGCTCAAAGTCAAAATGCGTCATCTTAACCAGACCGTAAATGCTCCACTTTTAAATTACTTGTTAGATTGAAGAAAATCGAGTGAAGCTACAGGAGCATCAGGAACGAATACATGATTTGACTATTGAAAATGAATGTCTGAGTATTGAAAACCTTGAATTGTCTGCTCAAAAGGATACCGTCGAGAGAGACCTCAGGAATGCGCAAGAGCGACTACGGGAGTATGCGGCAGTTCAAAATCGAAACGAAGTCGCAATACTTGCTCTTCAAGAGGAGATAAATTCTAAACAGGAAAATGTCTGTGAACTTATGGATAGGCTAAAGTAAGTGCTGTATTTTAATATCTATAGAGACCTTTAGCAAACTAAACTGCAATACCAGTGATAAAATGTTCTCACAAGAAAATGAAATTCAAAATCACCAGAAAGGTCTTCAGACCATTGCTTCCGTGTTGGCCTGTAATGCTTCCTATGAAGCGTGCTCTGAAGAGGTAAGTTGTTGAAAAACGATTCTTTGGAAACGTACATGAGTGTTTTCTATACTTTTTAGGAATGTTTAGATAAAATATCCTATGCAAAGCTTATTCAAAATGAAAAGCGTAGCCAGCTCCTGTGGTTTCCACATTTGAAGAGTTGATAATTAACTCCCTCGATAGAGACGTCTATGGACCGATAACTATGTCAAAGCAGCCATAGGTTATATAAAAAATCCTTGTTTGCATTTCAAAAGGAATATAATTTTGATTTGGTTTTAAAGTTCCGATATGGAGCGCAGTCAGACCGTCACTTTGAGTGAAGCTTCGAGTCCTTGCGGTCCAGGGCTTTGTTAGAGCTGATTAATGACGGGGCATACACCATAAATAGTCACTTGGATTTCCTGCGCCCTTTCCAGTGGAAATATAGAATAACTGTCATGGCTGATATCTCCTGTACAAGTATTTATTTACGTCAAAAGGTTATAACAATATAAGTGAAAGAGACAACTTATATTCAACAATCGAAAAAACAGATTATTTTTCCACCGAAAATTTAGAAAAGGTAAATAAAACTTATTCACTTAAGGCGAACAGATGGTATTCCAAGTTTTTCGTCATTTTTTCATCTTTTTCTTTCAAAATTTACCTATAATATACTTACTACTAACAGGCAAGAGATATCGTATTTCTTCAATAACAAGGACCTTGTGATGATATTAATGATGCACTAGGTTTCTTATAAACTGCTTACTTGTGGTATCTGAATAGGACTTGATCACGAATTAAGTCGTATAAAAGTGATCCTCTAAAAATAGGCTTTTTAAACATCATTTTGGCCCAGTTTCCATTTCTGTTGCAACACACAGATTAAGGAGTTGATTCAGAAGAAGACTACGCTGGAGGGTCAAGTTTCACGGTTGCGGGACACTCTGGCTTCTTCCGAATTCGAACAGCGGGCTGCAAGGGAAACTACTTTGCGCCTATCAGGCGAGTTGAACAGGGAAGTCAACGCACGAGATAGTGCACAAAGCGAAGTCAAAGAAACGCAAAAAGTAAGTTGATATATCAGCGGTGCAGTTTCTTCAACGGGAAAGTACGGAGCCTGCATTTAGCTTGACCTACTTTGAAAAAATACAGTGGTGTTGATGGGATTTCAACCACCGACACCAAGAGTACGATTTAAGTGTAGCCAATAACCTAACTGAACTATGGGACCCAAATTTATAGGTTTTATTGTTTCAGATGTTGGTACTGCATCTTCCACGGCGTCTGACGCAGCAGGCTGCTTAGTCCCCATAGTGGTGGTTCGGAGTTCATCGGAACTATAGTGGAGTGCTTAGTTTAATTGCCCTAATCTGCTAAAACATGTTATTTCCTGTTAGTTAGTTAGTTATTGCACAGAGTAGGCGTGTTTGAAGCGCAGAACATGTGAAAATACTGTTCACAGAGCTGCCTGACTAAGACAGTTCGGAACATGGGTACACCGTTTTGCCTTGGCGTGTCAGTCCAGATTGTCCAAGGGAGGTCGTGTACTGGTGAACAATCTAACAGTCGGAGGGTCGGTTTTGATGAGATCCACCGCGTGCCCTACAGCAAGGTGACGCAAGCGCAGTGACTTGCGCGCTTTTTACATGTTAGTGAGAGCGGACTTTCGATGCATTTTTCCCTCCAACTTTGGTCCAGGGACATGGCCAAGTCAAGAAAACTGGGGGCAGGAGAGGGTGTAGGTAGTTGGTATGGCCGGAGCGTCTCCTAAGCATACTGCCACATCGAACTCGGATCCAACGGAGTGGGAGTGCCATGTAGGTCACATAAAAACAGAGCCATCACAGTCTGACTCTTAGTCCACCATTTGGTCATGCCACAAAAAATACTTGATGCCGACTACGTGGTCCGAATTATCGTGCCAGGTGGCTACCTACCAAGTCACGGCTTTTAACGCACTATGGTAACTTCAGGCGTGGCAGATTGTTTATAGCGAGGGAAATGTGCTGAACCGTCGGGGAACGAAGAACGAACACAGGAGCTGACATACCTAATAAGCTGCTCTGCGCGTATCATAAACAGGATCTGGCTCCCCGAACAAAACCCCAAGATATAATACAAAAGAGGATGATCAGCTCAGAGCTCACAGGTGTGAGCGTCACAGAGATCACCCTAAGAAGGAGCCATTGCATCCTAGAACTACTATTTGCTGACGCTCAACAAACAGCATGGCTTTGACTGAAACGTCTTACCATTTCTTAAGAAGGAGCCATTGTAGCCTTACAATCAGTAATCCGGAAATAGTACTTGCCCTCGGTCAACTCTTGTTGGAGCATGTATGAATAACGATATCGTGGCTTTTATTGGGAATCCTCACCATTTTTGACACTGACTGGCTTGTGGGACTCCTGAAGAGTGCACCTCGTGGTTAACCTTAACAGTAAACTTTGCATTCACAGAGTGTTTATCATGCCCAGTTACTCAAACAGCCTCATGCCTACTTTTGGTCAAAGTAATTTTACTAACTGTGAGTCAGGATGGAAAGGAATTTCCTTGTCAATGAAATACTCAATAAGCAAAAAACATTATTTCCTCCACTAAGTCAAGTGTGTGTGTGTGTGTGTCTTTACGGCGGCTCGGGTAAGCACATGTCAATTTTATATCCAATCATCTGGTAGTGTAGACAAATAGTATTTCCGGTCGGCAAAGCGGGACAGATGACTTCCGTTAGCTTTCGCGTAAACCTTCATCAATTAGGACCAATTATCGCTTGCAGGCAGTCCACAAATCGATAAATCGGCGTTTATTTAACATGACTCTTTAGGAACTTGAAGCAACAAAAGGTCTTCTTGAAAGATCGGAAGCCACCGCGCGCCTGCTACGAGATCGGATCCAGACTCTAACAGAGGCCCTGGACAAGGCGCATTCTGATTTTGATAAAAGAGAGACGGAACTGCGACGCCTTGCCACACTGAACGGATGCGTGCCTATTCCAGTCCATCCTGGCAGTCCTAATAACTTGTCTCTCAGTCCCCGATTAGCCAAGCGATATGAAGAGGAATACAACCATTTTCAGGAGTTCTTGTAAGCTATTTATCTTCTGCAGTAGTCCTCTCTCGTTCTAGTCTCTACTGACGCCTCTATTGCGTAGCTTAATTGAATGTTAATGTTGTTAGTTGGTAAAGTCTCATTTACTTTTGCTCCCATATTCCCATTTTGGTGCAATTATTTTTTTTAACGATGAAAGTACGATTTTTGGAAATTAAGGCTTTCATATATGTATGCACTAGTATACATGCTTTTTAAACATACACCCGTCAAATTGAAAGTGGATTATTGTTTGATCTGAACCCAGATTAACAAGATAATGGAATCGCAATTAGCTCGGATACAGACAAGCTTGCAAAATATTTCAAGAAATGCAAGTATTCCCATGTTCTAAACCTACCTCAAAACCAATCGTTCACCCTAACTATAACAATAGACTTAACCCTTAGTCTGGCTTGGCACTTACTTAACCATTTACACTAGTTTCCTTGGAAATAGACGAGATTTTTTCAAGTGGGTAAGGGAGACACTTGTTCCATGTCTTGTTCAACCGTTAAAGACTACTCAAACAGGGAAAGGCAGAACCTATGCTTTCCCAGCCTGCAGACTGCATTTTGGACATTTTAGCTGTTGGTCGAAAAAACGTACGTTTCCGCTTTTCCTCAAGCCTATCTGTTAAGGTCTGTGACGCGAGGACAGTGAAACATACTCATACGCCATTGGCACATATCCCTTGTCCCTGACCACAGAATCTGCTTACAATTCTTCCTCCCTGTTTTGGCCTCGCTAGACATCCTTCAACAGTCTCCCCACATATTTACCTTGGGTTACTTCTTACTACCTTAGCCTAACTTAAATTATTGGGAATACCTGGTGATCAATAGTTAAAGTGCGCTTTTTCCAATTTTTACTGTTACAAGTTAGAACTTTGTATAGTTGAAGATAAAAATACAATTTATTTCATCAAAAAATATATTCCTATTCTATTTCTCTTTGTACGCTCTTTCGAATAGATTCAAATGTTTGCATTAAAACATTGTTTCAAAGAAAGTTGAAGCCGAAGTTGTCAATGCGTTTACCACTTTTCCTGACCTCAGATTTATCTCTCGTCTCAACTTATTTCTTTCGTACAGTTGTTTGTTTTGGCCATCTTACCTGTAGGCGTTTCGGTCAATATTACCTGAAAAAGGATACTGATGTTCCTTCAGCAGTCATTCTGAGAGAACTTAAATCGAGACTGGTGAGCTTGGAGGCGGAATTGGGCAAGACGCAGATGGTAAGTCGGAATGTATGTTTACTCTGAATTTGTATTTTAATGTGTGGCCTACAAGTAATGCATGTGATACAACCAGAATCCTATCACCGAAATTAGCTAAGTAACTGCACGTTTATGTTAACAGCCAAAGCTAAGTTATATCTCCTTCATTTATATAATTACCAAGGTGATGATCAGCACAGCTTTAAAACACTAAACAAGGTAAACCTTCACTTGTTCAAACTTCTGGGTTTTTGGCTAATCTAAAGGGTGAATTTGGCCAAGCATTATCTCATTTGACATCTAAAATTATAATAACACACCAGTTTTACCCAATTTTATCCAATTGGAAAAGCATCTTTCACATTTCTTATGCTGATTTCTTCAAACTACATATCAGCAAACAGACGCATCTGGTAATTATTCTACACCCCCAGATAATGTGGATGGCCGGCATGCACAATTTAAACTAATCATCAGCCATATCTTCTTACTATTTTCTTTAGTATGCCATCCTCACATATATCTAATCATATCTGCCAGAGAAGTTGTAGCAAACTTTTTCTATAATTATTCGGAACGAAACCTCTGCTTGTGTATACATTACACTGGAACGTTTGCGAATAAACTTTCAAAAACAGAGTACTTAATCATATAGTCAATCATCGTCAACACTGAGTTAACTCAATTATTTAATCACAAAAAAAATCATTTTATAGGGATCTGAAAGGATCCGTAAGTACACTTTAAAGAAATAATGCAACTTTAAGATTGGGAATGTCTATCGTAAAATATAAAGCCAGTGGCCCTTCAAATATATGAGGCTTGTGAAGCACTTGCAGTTAAATTGTTTAAAGCAGTCAGCTTCGGTAGAAATAATCTGAGCATAAATTCACTGAGTATTCATGCAAAGGAAAATTGCTTGATTTTCTTAGCCGTTGAAACTCAATCAAAAATACTGCTGTGATAAACATAATTTTGGTCAAGAGCTAGTGATACTCTGTACTTAACACGTATTATATAAAAACTGCTCTCCTTGTACCCCTAGGGGAGTTTTAGTCTCGTGTTTGTAGCGCAGATGTCCTTGATATTTTGCCTGTTCCCACCTTCAGGCATTCACTAAATGTCAGGGCGATACTGGCCAAGCTCAGTTAGCAATAAACGGGCGAGATTCTCGTATACTGCAGCTCGAGGAGAGCGTCGAACGCATGCGAAATGAACTGGCTGACGTCTCAGTGGTAAACGAGGCTTTGAAAAAGGACAAATGTTCGGTGCGTTATATGTACTATTAACGTGTTACTTATTATCAATTAGTAGTCCTTTTATTGACATACTCTCCCCTGCCGACCAGGAGGAAGGAGGCCGGAATGGCCATTTCCGGTTCATTAACCTGTGGGCCACGGTGTGATTCAGCCAGATAATAGACGAGGAAACGTATCCCAACATGTAAAAGCTAGTTGAATAGAATGAGGCGTGGAAGGCCATAGTGTCAGGGAGAATTTTCTAAGGTATGAACAAGCGTAGTATGCAAGCAATAGGAGAAGTGACTTCCAGACGAGTGCAGTCCAGATTCGCATTCCGGCAAGTCGATCACCGGGTCTGGAGGTCTGCAACCGAACAGTGAGTCGTCGGCTCTGGAAGTGAATGAGCGTAAACATCTCACCCGCATCTCGAGCACTGGTCTCGCCTTGACAATTGATTTGCTAGTGAGACTAGACCGCCTTGAGAAAGCCAGACAGGAGTGACCTTGAACGGAGGCCTTGACTATGATGTCTTGCGGACGCGTGGTGGTCACGCCAGACATGACCTAGTCTGCGCGGTGTCCGAGGAAAGCATGACCAAGAAATTGGGTCGCTACAAACCGTCATCGACCAATTATATCTAACCCCAGGTTTGTCAACCTCTGAGACTCGCCTCTGCAGCCTGTTGATTAGAATTCGAACCCTCGAATAACTGTATTAGCGTTATGCTTTTGACCTAAGTCTACCTGCGATCGATTCAGGGCATGCTGTCTAACTTTCACCCAATTCCTCCACTTGCATACTCCTTATGTATCCTTATGTCTTACGTCCTTACGTAGATTCAAATTAGAGTACAAAAGTAAGTGACAATTGTAGATACCGAGTGCTCAATTTCAGCCTTAAATACAAGAGGCAAATCTTACCTGTATGCTAACTGAACTAAGTCTTTAATGCTATTTTATATAGTACATTCGTGGTAATCAGGAAGAATGCTCTGCAACTCATAAAACTTTCTCTTTGAAGCTCCTTCTCATCTAAGCCTGTCTTCTTTAGCCCAAATATTTTGGCTTTAATAAATACCCTACAACAGCAGCATAATTGGCCGCATCTTGCAGCTGTAAGTTTAAAGCAACCTGACTACTTATTATACCTATAGTTTTTAACTCCTTTAGGTATTGTTTTCTCTGAGTTGGTTGCAAAGGAATTTCAAGAAAGTTTATTCTTTTCCTTTTTTTCCTCTGCAGCTGAACAGTTTCCTTATGAAGGTGGCTGATCACCTCAAGCTCGATGAGTTATCTGCCGAGGCCGAAATACCCCTACTTATGGACGCAGTATTCAGTAAGAAAGGCTTTCTAAGCTATACAGCCGTTTTTGCTCTGTCAAAGGTGGACACTCATTCGTGATTCGACGCTCATTTGACTTGATTAGTAAGAGGAGTGCCTTAAAACTGTGGATTTTTGGCATTTTCCTAGGGATCTTCACTCAATTCTTCATTTTGAGGACTATTTTTCAAACCATGAACGTGGCTAAGACTCAACGTTGAACTAAGCTTATCAACAGATGACTAAATGAAAGTTGTGCTTATTCTGATTTTGAAAAAGCACCCGAATTTTCATTAAGTGAAGAGTCATACTCTGTAACGTCCATACGATACCTTTTCCAATATTAAAGAAGTCCAAGCTCGGGCCTATCACGGTGTAGGTTCTCTCAGCCATCTTATCTAGTGAGCGTCCTTTTTAAAAGTCAGATATTATATAGTTTTGACGTTGCATGATGATTCTGCATTAGAATGAGTATTGATCAAGGGTAGTCTCGGTTATCCCTTTGCATTACCTTAGAAATACCCCACGTTCTTTCTGAATGTCTTCCATGATAGCCTCTGCTTTGCACTATGTCTGAGGGTTCACTACCCCAGAGATTGGGCGTGGCTGGCCACTGACGGCTAATAAGTCAGAACTGGCCATTCCAATTTCCCTTGTTTTTACCTCCTCCTGCCTATAATATGCTAGCCCTTGACCGGCTGTTGGTGGGGCTCGCTCGCGAGCCCCAAGGCGCAATGGAATAAATGATTTTTGTACCGATCGGTCAGCGCCCATCCACCGTACTGCATATATATGTACGTAGAAGGACATTACCGAAAAAGACAAGGGAGACTAGGACGGCCAATTCTGGCTTATTAGCCGTCGTCAGCTAGTCATATCCAACCCCAAGTGTTGCCCCAGAATTTGGTGCTCCGCTCAAGTTTCAAACCCTCGATCTTGTTAGTTGGAAGTCCAACGCTCTAACCCTTGTGCCACGGGCTCGCTGTTTTGTCAGTTTTGGTCGGAAGTAAAGAGTTGCAGATAGGCGTGCACTGATCAGTTGAAGGACACACTCGTCCGTCCATTATGCTTTTGGAGCTCACACTCAAGCCTACGCCACAAGGCTGTTAATGATATAGACAATGACCTAGGTAATGTCTTTCTGTCTATATCATTAGCTGCCTTGCGACGTAGGCTTGAGTGTAAGCTCCAAAAGCACCATGGACAGACGAGTGTGTCCTCTAACTGATCGGTGTATGCCTACCTGCCAACGTATGTGTACGTATAATGGTAGATAGTCATTCACCGATCGATTGTAGAACTCACTTGTTCCGGTTACGCTTGGCGGGGCACTCTTTCTTGAGGTTCGCCAGCAGCCGCACAGCGGCTAATGGTATGGACAGAAGAACAGTACCAAGGAAGACCAGGGAGATTGGAAGAGCCATTTCTGGCGTATTAGCTATCATCAGCCAGTTATATCCAACTCCAGCCGTCGCAGCATCCGTGGCCCGAACATGCGGCCAGCTGGATAGAATTTTGAGGCTCTATCCACTGCGTCTGGGGTTCGTTGCTTTGCCCGCTGCGATCGGGAATGTACACGATGGTAGATAGATGTTCACCGATTGGTACATACATTACTCAATAAGAAGGTTGTGTTGACCTCACTTTCTATCCTTTCAGCTCGACTGCGACAGCTAATGACTGGGGAGGGAGAACGAACAGCCGGTCAGCGCGTGAAAATTGTCCGACTGCAGCAAAAACTGCGGGAAGTGACAGACAGAAATGAATCCCTGGAGCTGCAAGTGAATATCCTCCGCAGGCGCCTCAGTGAGCAGGAAGAACCACGTGCAACCTCGCCCAGACGCCCGGCTACTTCGCTGGCAAACGCGGACAGACAGAGGAGAAGGTTCACCAAGCAGGTGGAACAGATGCGAGCTGAAATACTCTCTCTACAGGCGGAGAACCTGCAACTCAAGGCTCAGGCTCTGACTGAGAATAAAAATTCGGTAATTGTTGGATTTTCATCGCTATATTTTCATCAGTATTTATCTGTGAAAACACTTATTTTTCGAGCACAGAGGAAATGGACAAGACGCATTTGAGCTTTTGACCGCATTCCAATTGGGGGAGGTAGATTTCTTCTTTCGTTCTCCTGGATCTTAGTACGATAAAAACTGCTGATCTTCATACCTGAGAGTACACTAACATATTCGCTCGTCAACTCCTAGTAGCCATGTGACCGACGTGCGGGCTTTAGAATTGGAACTGAAAGCCAAAACGTAGAGGTTCATTTCCCATGTTATAGGGGGTGCTCATCGATTGCATTACAGAATATCCTCATCAATTTTTGCTTTGGGGCTGGCAGTCGAGAGCTTTGTCGATTGCAGGACGGTAATTAGCCTAACAATAAAGGCACAATTAGGTTATTGAAAAGTAATTTTATTGGCTATTTCTGGCTTTTTAGCATTCATGAGTCAAACATACCCAATCCTAGCTTTGCAACCCATGAGGTTCAAACTCGCTTTCTCTTTGTCATAAGTCTAATACTCTAACAACTGAGCCAATTATTTGTTGTCCTATCGGTTATGACCAGGAACAGGCGTGATCAACGGAAGTGTGACCGGACACACTCGTTGTTTTGGACCTTGGGGCTCGGTAAAGAGCCCGAACGACAATTAAAAGGCGTATAAACAGAGTTTAATTGTAGATAAATATAATAAGTCAGAAATTGTCATCCCAATTTCTCTTGTCTTTGTGGATCCCTTCTATAATCCTAGGTCCATTTCTGTTCTACAATTAGGGTAAATCGATGCTCGGCACTACCATATAGCTCTGCACATCGTCGATATTAGACAAGAAAACTGAAAGCCGTTGTAAGAGCGCCTCACTTAGATGCCCAATGACAAACTGAATACGCTAGTATCGGGAATTGAGGAATGGGTACTGGCTGACAACAGGTATGCTAGAAATGACTCTTCGAGTGCCATTAGCTCGGAGTACCTGGTGATATATGTTTCGCAAGTTCAGAGTGATTAACATATTTAGTTCGAACTAACTTTGAGAAACTCGGTGGCTTCGGTGGAATTCGCACCCACATCAACAAGGAGAAGGCTTTAGTACAGCTAACACTCTAGCCAACTGAGCTACTGGATCCCCACCTGGAGCCGTGAGTTTGATTACACTTGCGTCGAGTTACCCAAGCAGCCAGCTGCAACGTATGAAATCCAGCAATTCTGATACAATAGACTGATTTTTCAAGCAGGATTTCCTAAGCAATCAATCTAGTACGCACCGGATGACTGCCAGGCAAACTTAAATATCAAGGAGTTTTTGGCAGCTATAAAGAATTTATTTTACTCAGTTGGGAAAAAATTGGCGGCCTTGGTGATATTCGAACCCACACTCACAAGGGGGAGGCTTTAGTATAACTAACGCTCAGACTAATTGAACTGCGAGACCCGCACCGGGAGCCGAGAGGTTAATCGTGTTTGGATTGGTTTACACGCCCAGCCTCGTAGTTCATTTGGCTAGAGCGTTGGCTATATTAAAGCCTCCCCTTGGGGGTATTGGTTCAAATGCCACCGGGGCCACCGATTCTTTCAAAATTGTGTCAAATGCATTATTCACATCTGCCGTAAGCTCCCTACTAATATTCCTTTACTAAATGAATTCCAGATATTTCTCCTGAACAGCATTATGCAGCGTATATATTAAGATCCATCTAGAAACCCGCCCATTTGCACTGAGGCCCATTTTCTTCACAGAATTGTTCCTTCAGAATTATTTGTACAACTGGGAAAACTATAAGCATTCGAGGTCTTATTACTCCCTTCTTGGATTCACACTACGAGAGCTCTGCCAGTGGCATGCTCACGCGTTCTCAAAGCCCAGGAGTTCATAGCGTATTTCAAGTGGTTTGGTCTCTCGTCCTAATCACTTATGCAATGTGCTACATAACTGTCTCAAAGGCGGTCATTTGTGACTGAACATGTGCAGCCTTTGGTTTAAGGTATCTAGCTGTCTGAGCAAGTGAAACAACACCTCTTGCACTAGTGATTTCATTGCTGGTGTAGTCGCGCTCGGCGGTGTAACATATCGCAAAAAAGCCTGGTGGGGTGGTTGAAACGCTGCCACTTTTTGTCATTGTAGTTGGCAGCCATTGGGAAGGCCAAGGTGTTGCATGCAGCAGAAACCCGCGCTCGAGAACTGCAGAATCGGTGCGAGCGTCAAACCGAGGAACTGGAGAGTCTTCGTCGAAAGCTTGCGTCCGCAGAGACTTCTGCAAGTGAGGAGAAGCAGGCGCGTAACGAGCAGTTCAACTCGGTGACCACCCAGCTGACGGCATATCGAACGGCTCTGGATGCAGCCAGGAAGACCGAAAAGCAGGCAAGCAAATCTGCCATTTATGTTTTATCCGTCAAAAAAAGATAACTGCGTAAACCACCTACTGAAATCCACCTCTGAACACCTTCTAGGGGAGAAGTAGCGGGAGGAAATTAATTATATAACTGGTCCTCCCTCCCTTTCACGAAAGGTACCTTTCTAGTTGCTGGTTATTAACTATTTTGGACACTCAAGTTCTGCAAACTAAACTATGTAGGGTCATATGTAGCAGACTATGACTTCTTTTCTGTAAAAGGACAAATTATCGGTCTACAATAAGCTGTCAGGTGCAAATAAAGCATTCTATCGAATAATAAAATCAGAAGTGTCCTTTCTATGAGACCGTAAATTAGACAGGCAGATAGTTCGAGTCCATTTGATAATTATTTTTGATAACTAGCCATATTTTACCAAGGAAACTAAAATGCAGAAAACTGGCAATTTTATTCTTGTTTCCAGTTCACTGATATACGTGTCTTTTGTAACCTGAAACAAGAATTTCAGGACATTTTCGACACGATTTAGCTTTGTGTAAGGGTTTTTTAATGCTTCTAGCCATCCTCCTTACTATTTAAAACGTCTGCAGCAGATTTTTTATCAAGAACAGCGTTATGGTATTCTGTGGGCTTCAGTTCACCAGGTTTTATGAAAAGTCAACTTGAAAAAGATTGATAAAGGTCATTAATGGCTGCAGTTTACTTTTAATACGTCTTCTCATCGACAGGCACAAATCCTCCTGTGAAAGTTTGCTTAAGTTATAGACGGTAGCTGAGAAGTAAGTAAAGCTTTTTTAAGTATTTGAGAGCAATAACTTACCATTTACATAATTCAGATGCTTATTTAATTCACTTTCTTGTACTAACTTGAATATGTAATGTTTACAATGTGCAGTGATGGAACGTTTGCAAGACTTGAATTTCTCATTATTCAGTTATTGAAATCTGTCTGTCATAGTGTATAAGATGTTGCGCAATCCTACGGTTTCCAAACTACGTTCAAGTTCGGAGTTACTGTTAAGAATCCGCTAATAAGTTCCCTTGATGGTTGAAAACTATAAGAATGTATCTTGGACAAGTAACAGGTATCGTAAACCAATGTTGCAAAAACCACAGGCGGAAAGCTTCAGAGAAATCGCCATTAGCAGTTTGAACACTGCTGTCTGTTAACTAATGACTAAAGAAAACAAAATCCTCTTTGTTTGCAATAATAATCTGAACTAGATGAATTGCTGAAATGCGTGGTAAGTATAAATGGGTGTGTGTTAGAATGGCCAGATGCATGACCCCAGTATGTGGCGAAAATAACCTCAAATTTCATTTGTTACTGCGCGGTTGAACAGATATTAATGGTAGGATCAGTATCTATGGTTTATTTTTTCTTGATCTGTTTAAAATTAAACTTACATTGCACTGTATCCTGAAGCTACCGTAAGATTATATTTGAAAATAGCTACCCAGAATTTGCACCTAACTCAGACAAAATAATTTTATGAGCAATATGTTTTTATTGCATAGCAAGCCATGGCAAAACCTTCAGAAAATTTGGTAGACATGACCTTAACTTAGATGTAAGACGACATTTTAATTTATTTCTCATTGACTATACAGGGACTAACGCACTGTTTTTCTCTTCAAAATAAACAAGCTAGCATAAACTGGTATTCCACGATTAGCAGAATACATTCTTCTGCAAGAGTTTTGCTTGATTGGGGATGGCTTTTAATTTGTTAGATCTTTTAGTTTATTCGTTCATTGTTTATGAGAAGTAAGTGTTCATTTATGAGGGGTAACTCTTACTTTGAGCAAGTGACAATAAAGGAGAGTTTGCGAATTTTTGAAATGTTATCGTCTGATTTTAAGTTTCCCATTATTCTAAGCGAGGCCCACTCGAAGCAAATATTAGATACCTGATTAGATAAGACGCAGTTTTGTAGGTAGCAGTTGCTTAACAAGAGTCGTTGACCCTTGATCATTTTACAGTATTACTTTATTTTAACGATCGAGGGAAGGCCCTCATCTTCTGTGAACTGGGCCTTCTCCATCTGTTTGTATTGCTGCTTACAGAATACTGTAGTACTGTTGATGACATTTTGTTTATTAGCATTTTGCGCCTTGTAACATCTGGTCCGAAATCATTTTCGAATCAAAGAGCGCTTGGATGTTTGTCCGCGCTTAATCCCCCCCCCCCCTCCCCGTCAATTCCTGCAGCCTTTAAACCCCACGCCCGCGGTTCTACCAATCGGCGCCATCAGTTTTCGTGCAGTCTTTGGACATGTGGTTATTTGCGCCTAAGTTGGTGCGATAAACCGACTCTATACAGAAAGAGACAGACGGAGGACAAGGAAGGGGTGCTAAGACGCGTTTGCAGTCGCGGCAACCTAATCCACCCCATCTTATAAGTCATATATATGAACATTAAATTTATTTGATTTTTATCCAGTAGCGGGTTGGCGGTGGTGGTGGCGGTTCAGCGCGAACAAACAGTGTGTGTGTCAAAACTGGCGCCAACACCCTGCGTGTTATGTTGGGCCACGCGATGTCATTTCATTCTTCAATGTTAACACTGCATCCGTCTTCACAGAAGCACTTACAATTAACACACTCTTTTATCCCGCTGTCTCTTTAAGAATTAATCACCAGTGGGAATTTTCGTAGGAGATGGGAGAACCTTACGGGAAATATAACCGTATTTGCAAAACAGATTCAACAAACTGCAAGAAAAGTGCACCGGAAAATAGGATTAAATTTAATGGTCTTTTTAATGTTTTGTAGAAAACTTAGCTCTTAATGCACAAAGTTTGGCTGAGAAGGGCAATTAATTTGCACCAACTGGAGACCAGTTGAATATCCGATTGTGAGCTAATATTTATGAATTCCAAACTTAACTTATTAAATTTAATGTTAATAACTGTGGGCGACGAAAGCGCAGCAAATGTGTCTGTCTCTCGGACTATAAACCCCCGTAGTTTTTATGCATTGTTAAATTTCTTACCTAATTACTCATCTTAAATTTCTTTATGGTTTTTTCTGTCGAGGTTTTTATCAATGCTTGCCATTTATCATCAGTTTGTTTAAATAAGACTATTTTGCCAAAGCAAATTGTTATGTTACTTGTACGAGAAGACATTTTAAAAAGCCACTGCCATATCGGAAAAAAGGCCCTCTAAATAAATTAATTAATGTGGATAGTCCACAAACTCGCTTGCATGAGGACCCACCGTCGTAAAACATCAATGAAGCAAATTATTTCCCTGACCAAGTCACACTGGTAGCGCATTCATGCACAAAAAACTGTGAACAAATATTTTAAATATTTGTTAAATGTTTACCTGCGATATAACAACCCATCAGTCCATAGTTAAAAGCGATCTTATCGTTGCCTATTTAACCAATCTATCTCAGTGGTAATAGAATCGCTGGATCTTGCTCTTTATAACTGCTGGTTGTTTCTACAATCAGGAGAAGAACGTTGTTCTGGGGTCTCGTATATAATTTTCTTACTACCAAAGAACAGCAAAATTTGTTAAGGATAGAAAAAAGGTTGTATTCTCTAGTTTAAAACTAATGCCGAATTTGCAGAGCATTGCTGATTTGTGCTTAAAGAAGCTGATAATCCAAAATACGGTTTCTTGTTATTAGTAAACTGTTTCTGGTTTTTAATTGATTCCTTATGTGGTGTTTCAATTAACCTTCTAAAGACGATAAATGCCTCCTTGGAATCCTCATATGTAAACTCCTACAGTGCCATCTTTGCAACATTTGCCCCTGCAGTTTAATTTCGCCTTTTACTTGCACGTGGTGAAGATTTTTTTCACAAATGATATGACTTCAGTTAGTGGGTTGAGAATTTGCACAGAACATGCAGATATCACTTCGAAAGTCATGCGAACGAATGCTTTTTCTGCACTTGTTTGAGACAGAACGCGATCGACTTCACGATGTTGAAGATATTTATAGGCTTTAGCTGTCGCAGGGCTACTTCTCAACATTAATTTCTGTTAACCAAAACGGCATTTACATTGAAGTACGTGCAAACAATCTATTTCAGTTGGAAGGGAATTTCTGTCGAACTATCGGGTGGCTTATTTTATTCAATTACTTTCGAAATGAGGGCAACATTGTGTTTGCTAGGCATTATGGAGAAACTTCATTTCTTTTGAAGTCAACACTTGTGGCATTCAAAAATTGGCTACCAGTTTACAATTCGCCCATATAGAGAGAGAAAAAACAAGTAAAAAGGGGAAGAATGCACTTTATTTTGAAAGTGTCATCCAAAAGGGTTCAGTAACCAGCTATCAAGCAAAAAACGTGTCTTCAGCCAACACGTCCATTTCTACAAGGGGCATACTGGGTTCCCTAGATGTCTAGTTTTGATACTAAAAATATGTGCCTTTTAATGCGAATGCCATTCCTCCTGTCTTATTAATACATTCTTTCGACTTGGAGGATTGCCTTCCAGACTTATTGCCAAATTTTCTTTGTGGGGAGACTCAAGGGCTTATTTATGAATGCGATTTACCTAAATTCTAGGCATTTTATCCTCATTTATACTTTTTCTCTAATTACATCAGTACTTACGCTGGATTTTTGTTCTTACATTTAGCTGTTAGACTTCCGATCAGCCGTGGCTAAGACTGTGGGTTTGGACTGTGAGCGACTGACTATCCCGGATGTCGAAATTATCTGCCAACTGGAGCAAATTATGGGCACCGCATCATGAAGGGGCGCGCGATTCAAGCTAGACAGAGAATAATCTATCCGTGGTGGATAGGTTGTGTGCATTCGAAACTTCGGCTTTCTAACCACAGTTGGCACTTAAATTTGCTAATGTTACAATAAATTGCATTCACCTTGAAAGTGGTTGCAGTGAGGCTGTTGCCTTGGAAAGTCCAGTTGATTTTTTGAGGAATTAAGATCACCCTTGCCTCTTTTCTCCTATTGGGCAGCTTATTCTACCCGCTCGCAAATAAATTCATTAAAGTGTTAAATCAATGGTTGCGTTTTAGTCAGCAGACGAAAAGCAGTGTGTTCTTTTCATTCTGAATGTCATAATAGAGCACAAACATTACTGCTGGCTACACTGTGGAACAAGGGATGTGAAATCTGGTCAACGGGAAATGGAATGAGACCCCTTTATGAGGCTTGAAGGACTAGGTAAACTCTAACTCACTTTTTGCCTGAACATCTCTCAAATTAGTAAAACCTGGAAACACACAAATCCCGGAAGAACAGTAAACTGTTGTTATGACTCGCGCCTGATACTTGTAATTAAGACGAAATGTAGGCTTGCCTGGTTGTTGTTTCCAAACCAGCACGGCGTTTGAAAATGGATTTCCAGATTGTCACTGGACATATTTGGTAGGCTCCGAGCATGTGCCACACTAGTTCGTAACACCAACAACTGAGGAGTCGATTACTTCATCCTTGCTTTTTGCTTGTTTTACAGCCGTGCACATTACGTACGAAGAAACGGTAGAACAGGGAAGCGATGCATGTGATTAAGGCAGGCTATACTGCCCAGACAATAAAAAGCAACAACTTACCAGCAGAGGCTGGCTGCTAGGACCGTGTAAAATTAAATAAGTGAAACCCCGCTACCTTCATCGCGTGTTTGGTGTGGACTAAAGTTCGTGGTGGTACGCTCAGGCGCTGATTTTGCCGTGCCCACCACCTGTGTCCGACACCGGTGCCGGTTTTCTTTTCTGTGTTATGACACCGGGTGGACGCGAGGGGCGACGGACGGGAAGAAGGAGTGGGGTAGATGCAGCGCAAGCCTACTACAGTAGTCGCCGGCTATTAAGCCCACCTCGGGCCCAGACCAAATCGGGCTTAACAAGCGGTGGGCGCAATAACCGGAGAGTCCTAGTTCTTGATTAGCAAACGCTGGATAGGCACTATACATTACCTACTTACTCTATTGTGTGTAAAGCTTGGTTATGTACAGGAAAAGAATGCTGTTTGTCTGTATTTTAAGAAATAACAAAAGCAACAACAAGGATTTGCGACAGGTTTAAAAAAGCGGTCTTTTGTCAGTTGTTTTGGAGGAAGCTTCACTCGCAAGTGCTCTTTGATGTCCTTTTCTGGGCACTAGAAATCGTCGAATTTTGTTAAATCTGATGCCTGTAGACCGCGTTGCAGAGTGTAGAGTGCAGCTCTCATCTGTGCAGCAGTGGGTAATGGCTCTTTGTCCTCCTCCTCCTCCTCCTCCTCCTCATCATCATCATCAAAAACTTCCTCATTTGCTTCTCCTCCATTCTTCACTTCTTCCTTCTGAATGATTTCATTGACCAAGTTCTGCTCAAAATCTTCCTCGCCTGTTTCATCAGTGACTTCAACATCTGCATCGATGTCCATCCACTTAAAAAATCTTCCTCATCGATTCCTGGTGGAGGAGGCACCAACATCAGGAGCAGCAACAAAATCAGGCGTTTTAAAACCACCTTTTTGCCAGCAATTTTCTATTGTGCTTTTCTCCACCTGCTTCCATGCATCTCCCAACCTGTCCAGTGCTTGGAGCAAATTGATCTTTTTTGCAACCTCAGGGCCAGTTGCTTGCTAGGCATCTTTTTTGCGTAAGACTGGCCAAAATTATGCAACCAGTTGCGCACGCAGAGAGATGAATCTCACTCAATCCTGTTGGCAAACTGGGCGTTGTAGCCGGCGACTGGGCTTATTAGCCGGTGGATTTGCTGTGTAAAATTCCGTCCCAAGCTGATTTGGACTTAATACATGGCTGGGCCTATTAACCGTGGGCTTAATAACCGGCGACTACTGTATCACTTGAAACTAACTCACGTGCAGGTCACCGCGTTTGTCTTCAGTTTTCTGAGGCACGCTCTTGACATCATCAAAATCGACGGTCGAACTGTTCCATGACACCAGCTCTGGTTTTCCTCGTATCCTGGGCTACCACAAAATAGCTTCGAAGGTGTCCATTATCACGGGGGAAAAAGCTGTCCTGTTCAGCAGGTGCTCAGTCATGCAAATTAATTCGCACTGTCCATTGTGTTGTAAGCAGCCACCTCGGCACACTTTAACATCTTTAAGTGGGCTTTTACTATTAATGACACCGTTTTGACCTAAGGATTGATCTATGCACTTTAGTATCCTGACGTTTCGCAAAAAGATGTTCTCAAAATTAATTGACTCCATATATGATCACTACACGGGCAATGGATTTTCCCCGCAGCGTAAAGGCAGTTGCCTGTTTTCTTAGAACAGATCTACCAAAAATTAATTCATAGGGATTTCGCAAGAAAAAGATATATGTGAGGGACCTAAATATTTGCGTTTGAAAAAAGACATTTAGGCAGTCTTGGGAAATCACTCAACTACAGTAGACGCCGTTGATCATGCAATATTTTGACATATGCGAAAGACTAATACTCTTTCGCTAATCGGAACTGACTCCAGTTGTGATACTGATAATTAAGCAGTGTATTCTGAAGTAAATTTAGTCAGGATAGGAAGCCGGCTTTTTAACGAGCTTCGTTTCGACCCCAAGCAAAACTCATCTATTGTAAAACTGACTTCTTAATTAGTATGCCTTTATATCATTGATTTTGACTGCTTTTATAAATTCAAATATATTTTATGAAAAATATGCACAAGAAAATTATTTGTTGTACTCGTTTGATAGCAAATTACGCGTTCTTTAAATAAAGGGCAGCTTTCGGTTTTAAATTAGTTTCCAATTATGAGCTTTCTTAAGATTGTAAGGTCTTCATCCATAATAAATTGTATCCATCAATTTATTAGTAACGCCTATACTTGAAAAATAAATTCCAAATCCATTTCAGTATTTGATGATAAGTGGGGGACATTTTCCTCAAACTGTAGGCAAAACTGTACATTTACTTAAACAGGATGCACATAGTGCGCAGTTTTTTGACCTTGAATTCAAGTGTAGCATCCACTCGTTTGGAAAATTGTTCGGCAATTGGACAACTTTTTAAAGCCGAAAGCTTCCCTTTCTTTGAGTTTAAAATTTGAAGAACGCGTAATTTGCTATCAAGCAAGTACAAAAAAATTTTCTTTCGCATGTTTTCCATCCAATATATTTGAATTTGAATTTATAAAGGCAGTCAAAATCAATGATAAAAAGGCATACTAATCAAGTAGTCAGTTTTTACAAAAGATACGTTTTGCTAGGAGTCGAACTGAAGCCCGTTAAAAAGCCGGCGTCCTATCCTGACTGAAATTACTTCAGAATACACTACACAATAATCAGTATCACAACTGGAGTCAATTCCGATTAGCGAAAGAGTATTAGTCTTTCGCATATGTCGAAATATTGCATGATCAACGGCGTCTACTGTATGCGTCGAAATAAAGTCGGTGTGTTTCTTAATTTTGCAGGTATGCTCAGTGTCCACGCATGTTCGGCAGTTTGAAAATCAAGAAAATCTGTATAATGTGTTTTCTCAATAAAGGGATATGATTTGCAAAATTATTTACGACCAAATACCTCACGCCTTCATGCATAACGTTTGGAGACCTTTTCCTGATCACTAGCATATCGTGCAGGTGTGTGACTCGTTAGTTTTTTCTCTAAGACGCGGGATTAGGAACCCTTTGTCCTTGCATTACATTCCATTAACTCTGACTGAGATCAAAGCTTAACACTAATCCTAATAGCAATCCTAACATCCCTAGAAGAAAACGCAGGAACAGGCGCATTATGAATGGGATGCCTCATAAACCTGCCCTTTACCTCCCCCTCCATTGTGGTTTCATTGGGCTGGTCATTCCCTCTGACTGCAGTATCCTGACCACATGGCAAATCTAGGGAACGCCTACTTTCACAATTTGTATTCTAGTTAGAGCCGCAACTCGCATTCTCCCTATGGCTGATGATGCCACCGACTTCTTAATGCTCTACCCATCAGTTTTAACGTCAGAAATGCAGACTGCGCTAAAAAGGGGGTACCTGAACTGACAACCCGGGCCTAGCTGATCGTTAGGTCAACCGCTCCACCAGGCGCATTATCAAAATTGGTGCTGCCATACCTTCTCAAGTATATTTATATTTTGCATCGTCCCTTTTCGGATATACGTGCGCTTTAAGAGGCTTTTTAAAGAACACGGATATTTATGCGTCACACGTGCAGTAGACAGTAAATAAAACTCATATATGCGTTTCATTACGTTTGTGTTGTTGTTATGAGATTTTTCTAAGTATTGGATGCCTCTGAGACAGCCTGCATTTTCTGGTATGTTAGCATTTCCTTTTTTAATTATAAGTTAACAGAAACAGAAACAAATGTGTTAATTTGAAGTTTTAAACAAGCGTATTCCGGTTCGGTTCAAGAGTTTTTTGGATATTTGGGCAGAAATACATCAACTGCAAAGGAATAATCACGTGAGATATATAGGCGTAGTACACTAGATGCAGTTGCTTTAGTAGTCCACTCTGCTCTTAGGGACTTGGATAAGGGATGCCGTGCTTACGCGTGTGCTTTTCTTGACTACTCTTCAGCCTTCAACACGATCCCGCGCCATCTTCTTCTTAGTAAAACCTCTGCATGTGGCTCTCCTGGCTGGGTGGTCTCATGGCTAAGGGACTATTTTTCTTCCCGCACCCAATTCGTTCAGACCGGGAAGCGAAAATCCACGATCCTTCCCAACAATTGTGGAGTTCTGCAGGGGTCTATATTATCCCCTCATCTTTTTTCCCTCCATACTGATGACCTACGATCTCCAAACGCATGTTTGTTTGCCAAATACGCTGACGATATGGTTGTCGGCCATCCTCTCAAAAGCCAGACCCATCTCCAAACACTGAAGGATGGACTGGACCATGTCACAGCATGGTCGTCAGAAAATGGCCTTTTACTTAATGAGCGGAAGTCAGTCCAGTGCATTTTTCGGCTGCGACCCCCTACCAGCCCTGAAACCATTGACTTTCTGCCCAACAATGTATCCTCCTTCTGATACCTTGGTGTAACACTTGCTTCCAACCTCTTATTTACTCTTCATATTGAAGACCTTTTTATAAAAATCCGCAAACTTTTGTATTATGTCCGCCGCTTGCGTTCATATCGCACCCCACAAGCTCTCATCTGACGTTTTATCGATGCCTGTATCCTCCCTCTTATTCTTTATTGCTCTCCAGTTACTTTTCCAGCACTACTCAAGAAAGACTTGCTTATTATTAAACGTATTCTCCGCATGCTCTCTTCAGCTGCCGGTTATTCCTATGTTTTTTTAGCTGACCTCATCATACAGTGACATTTTAAATCGGTCAAGAATTTTGTGGACCGTATTCTAAGTTAGGTCGCTCACCCTCTCCACTCTGAATTAATGGCTGCGAAATCTTCTCGTACCATGCGCCGAAGCTTCTGTCATATGACCTGCCGTACATCGGCCTACCAGTACTCGGTCCTCCCATTCTTAGCACGATTCCTCACGTGTGAAGAAATGGAAATTGAGAAGCTGAAGGCAGACCTGTCTCCATAACAGATGTGGTAACCGTGTCGACTTCTTACTTTGAGCATTTTGTTATCTTTGACCGTTTACTCTTGAGCTTTTTGGACCCCATAATTGATCTTATTGTTACTCTCCATGAATGGAGCCAATTTTTGCTGAAAATTTTGATATTATCATCAAAATATAGTTCTCTATCTATCTATCTATCAGTCTGTTTATACACAACCAGTATTGTATCAATATAAAGTGAGGTCATTCATCATTTCTGGTATCAACAAATCTCTATAGGGCTCTGTATACTGTCAACTTCCCATTAGTAGATTAAGAATAACCCGCGAGTATGCAGCTAGTGGCTAAAATTTGGCTCAAATATTCATATAATCATTCGGTTTGAGGATTGGCAGACATATGTTCTCGATGACTTTAATCCCAATTTAGGCTTAACGTTGCAGGAAAGTTGAAAGGCTTGAGTTGTAAATGAGTTCTCTACAAATTCTCAATTTAAATTAATTTTCCAATTTGCTCGTTGTTAAGCCGCCATCGCCGCGCAACTCTGCACATGTGCTCTTAAATCACCTATATTCGGCCGCCTGGCAGTCGGAAGTCATCGGTTTTGTCAACTTCGGACCGCTGGAAGCCACTGTTTAAATCGGGCTTGCTTGAGGTCGGACGGCACTAATCAATTTCCTGGAGTTTCCTGAATCCGTAATCACCACGCCGACGCCGTCAGTTTACAGGAAATTAGATGAAACCGGATATGTTGGGGTGGGCGTGCTGGCGGCTGGGGGGGGGGGGGTAATGTTCCAACCGAGGAATTTAAACGCTGTGTAGGATTCTGATCAAAGGGAACTACTGCCGGTCTCCCAGCCTGCCAAAGCAATTCCTAGTGGAGTTCTGACCAGCATTTAGCATGGTCCGTCCATATGACTACGCATAGCTGTCAGCCTCCTCATGTACAAGGTGCGAATTGGGGTCGATTTCAGCTGGCTGTCGAAGTAGTAACTTCCTGCTGAATGTAACGTACAACCTGCCCGTCTACTCCAGGGGGCGTGCATGACTGGGTAATCCTGTTCTTCCACACATGCCGCCTAAGTGCTCGCAAGACACCAAGGGAAACAGGTGAAAATTATGCAGGAGTTTTAGGCTGGATTGCTAAGGTTTCAGTCGAAAAGTACAAACCATTAGGATCTGTCGAGCCTAAAAGACAGCCTACTGGTAACGGCTTTACTACAAGTTGGCTCAGTTCTTCCAGAAATCACATGAAACCTAAATATGACCAGAATCCGGCGCACCTGCAGCATACAGCCGTAGAAGACTGATCAGACATGTGTCTGAATTTCTTAATTGGTGCTCGTTTTTGCGTGGTCTGGAATTTTGCCCCTGTTTCCTACAGTTCTTACCCACAAACCAAAGATTAGTTGAACTCTAGGGTGAAAGTAGTCTATGCAGTGCACCTCATATACCCCCTGTCCCAGCATTTTGTGCTACGAAAGCGGTGATTACAGGTTTTTGGGGGTGGCGAAGTAGGATAGGCAGGAAAGGAAATTTTAAGAAGTGAAATTGAAAGTGAAGAATGCAGTCGAAGTTTTTACCCGCGGCCACTGGGAGTAAGTTGTTTCGCATGTAAACTGAAGGTGTGCGGGGCGCTTCACGCCGCGGACTTCACTAATCTAACTGCAGAACGGTAATTTGGACCTCAGATAAGTTGAAGTAGACGACCGCCTAACCATCATTTCTACTTTTCAGAAAGAATCTTTTCAAGAGACCTGCAATTTGCTGACTGAGTTTTCCCGCAATACATTAAATTATAATACAGAATAGGAAAATCTGCAGATATGAATAAACAGAACATTTCTAAATACAATAAAATAAAAATTCATATTGCAGTTATTAAAGTGTATTCAATTGTCTCTCTTAATTCCTTACCCATACAACCCTATAACCACTGATTTCTTAGGACAAGATGCTGCGACTAGGGATTAATTAGGTGCACATCATAAACTACTGTTTCCCAATCCAGTGTGTTCGGGGGGTGCAATATATACAGTATTCATAGGATTCGGTTGCTATGCTACTGCCGACCCATGACAACTAACGGCTCCCTATTTATTGAAGATATATGCCTGTTTGTCTGCTAATTTTTCGATGGCAGGCGTACGGGTCATGAAACCTCATCCCTCGTGTTGCATTTTGGCGTGATGACTGCTTGACCATCTGGTTCGCCAGCACTGGCGTTGCAGGACGTGCACGCCAGGGCGCTCCCTGCGTTGCGAATTGTTTTGCCCAAACTGAGTCTGACCACCACGGAATGTGGCTCGCATTTCGGCTTCTAGCACAGTGATAGGCCATGGAGATCACGGTGATTTGGCAATTATCGTTGGATTCCCGCATGGATCATTTATTCAAATAACCTGTTCTTTTCTGATTTACTGGCAATGCATTTTGTTCTGCCGTAGATAAGTTATGGCATATTGGGCTATGCGGTAGGTTCCCTTTTGGTCTCAGTTACTCGGAGTTCAGAGAGGAAGTCGAAGTCAAAATTCAGACTGTCTTCTCTCGTCTTCCTTCCAGAGTCTCATTATGCCTCACAGCGAAACCACAGGATAGCCCGTTGCATTTAACTATAGTCTATACCGGGGCACGAATGGCTTAGGTAGGGGCAGTAGCCTAACCCGTCTGGATTTTTAGAACAACTGAGATAGGACGCAAGGGTTAAATATCAGTGGAGATTGTGACTTGGAAGCCGATTATTCCTTACCCCTGAACTGCATAAAATTTTACTTTAGCTGCCTTGGTACAGAACTAACCATCACCAAGCAACAAGCTAAACACGCTTGATGTATCATGTTTTTTTATTTTTGAAAAATATTATTTTGTATAATGCGGTTGCAATCCTTCAGTTTCCTCAACAGAAAACTTTTAAGGTTGATTTTTGCCCAAAACAGTTGATTTATTGAGAGATAATGGATCATGGACCAACTGAATCAACAGGTATATCAACTATTATGGGACACTGAATTAACAGAATCTTCTCCACTGGTCGTGGCCACCACTGACAAGATTTGGAGACTCACACTGGGGGACTTGGTGATCAGCGACTTTGGGCATGAAGGAAGCAGCAGCAGGGTGAAGGGAGGTGAATGAGGTAAACAACATGGAAGTCGGAACCTTGGAAGTCGGCTTAAAGCCGGTCACAGCAGTATTTCCAGTTTTTTTTATTCTTGCGCCACATTCGGGTTTCGGAGGCAGAGGAGGAGGGTGGAACTGTAGCCCGGTGGGGGAAAAACTAGCCTCCACTGCGGAGTGACTGAAAGGGAAGTTGGCTGCCTTACAACTGCTCACGAGTGAACACTCGTCTTGGAAGGATTTGTCGTCCGCAGCCTCGCGGGTTGACATATTGGGACCTTTTTTGGGAAAACTGACCTTGGCTGCCACCATTGGCTGCTGCACCGCTTCAACATTTGATCCAGCACCGTCTTGCACTTCCGTTCGAATTCTTTTGAACTTTGTGCGTCTATTTTGGAACCAGACCTTAACCTAGGGGAAGAAATGATTTATTTGAGACTTGAAAGCCCATTCTGTGCCGGGGGTCAATTACCAATACTACTCTCATGCATTTACATAACACTGAAAAATTTACGTGATTGCTTCCCCTTTTCTATTTTTGAATTCACTCAATGATTCAGAGCAGATTAAGGCGAGTTAATAAAGACAAACGCGAGCTATAGGTGAGGAGTTGCTCTGGATAGAAAGCTGTTAAGGTTGTATTTTATGGTTTCTAAGCACAATAAAGGGCTTCGGGAATAAATTTGCGTTATTATTGCCATCAATAGGATCAACAAGTGTAAATGCCTGGTGTTCGTGTGGCGTACATGCTAACGTAATTTTTGCAAAAAATTTATTCATGTCTCGTTTAAAATTAGGGAAAAGTTTTCACTGGTTTCATTTGGCATTGGGTTCTCTGAGTTCTTATAAGGGCTCCCTTTAGTGATTTATTTCCATACGTTAGCATTCACATAAAAAGTGCAAGCCTTCCAAATCATAAAGCGATGCAAATTTTTGAGCAAACATAAAATTTTATTTCAAAATCTGATCTCTCGACAGTAGTCGATGCGCATAAATGCTAGGCTATGAAAATTTTAAAATCTTTACACATACCATGAAGCATACAAATGCACAATGAACAGCTTACATGCTGTAAGCTTAAACTCGGTATGCAGCATGTTTTCCCTAACATCACTCTGAACGATATCCGGCCTTCTATTTATGATCGAATAGCTCTAAATGTTAGCACTCGCCCTAGTTTCCTCGATTATTCCTACAAAGCACTTTGAAAAGATGAGAAAATGGCCGAGAATCTAGTTGGTTTCAATCAAAAGGTTTCAAGTTTGCATCGTCAGCATTCATGTCCGGTGGATGGAGTGACCCAAGCGATAACCTTTATAGGCATTTCACAGACCAAAAATCGGATCACTAAGGCAACCAACTGCCTTTCTCGTTTGTTTTGTTTTAGTAAGACAGTAATTTCCCTGTCAATGACTCTGATGACGATGAGGTAAACGTTACCGACTTCTGAGCCATCTAAGTTAGCTTGCCAACAGAGGTACCGCTAAGGCCAGGCATATCTATCGCGACCTCATTGTTTTCGGTTTGGAGGAAAATACCAGTGCCCTTGTGCGAGATCCACGTCCGTCCTACATACGTACAACTACACGAGTACAGAAAATGGGCTTCCTCGGGAAACGTTAATTAAATTTCCATAATTGGTTTTTGATTAAAAACTACTGCTTAAATAAGGTTTCAATATTTATTATCATGCAACATAATCCCAAGGGATATCAGTCATATCAGAATGCTAGCTTTTGAACTAGCTGTAAAAACTACACCTTGTTAATATGACCCGTTCCTGCTACTATTTCTGCTTATATCTCTGATGAAGGATTCGCCATGGATTTTAAAAGGCCAGGCGAATAAGAGTCTTGTCCCAGCGATCATATCTTCCTCTCAACGACTACTGAAATAGTACGGATTTTGACACGAAATTTAGTTACCTTTAAAAGTTCAAATATCTTCTATAGATCGCATGCATTAAAAGATTCGTTCTCTTAATCATATGATTGCAAATTACATATTCTTTAAATTATATATTTAAAGAGGGGGTAAATTCGGTTTTAAAAGAACTTTTAAAATTTCCCAATAATTCTGAACCTAACTTGATGTTACACTTACATCCATGGTTTTCAACCTCTAGGCCGCACCTTTTCCATGTAAGAAAAATCCACCGTTTTTGTGTGCTCTTAAAAGTTTGCAGTGCATGTGGACCATTTTTTATACTTTAAAAACATAAAGAGTAAATAAAAAGATACGATACTTCATAAATGGACATTTTGCGGTCTTAAGAGTCTCAGAATAGGTAAATTTTTTAAAACCGAACACAACCCCTTTTCGAGCATAAAATTGGATAATGCGCAATTTTCTACCAAATGAAAACAAAAACAAATATTTTATTCATGCTGTCCATAAAATGTATTAAAAAGGCATCCAAAATTACTTTTCAAAATCTTATATTATGTGAAAAGTCTTATTTGCATAATGTAATTTTTGCATTCTGCTGGAAAGAAGCCCGTTCACAAGCCAGCGTCCTGACTTGACTGAACTGCTGCGCGATAATTACTATAATGATCCGATTTTGTTAGGCTTTTCTAATCGAAAACACACTTTGCAATTTCTGTCAACACTTCATGAGATAGTCCAGTTATTGAAAGCGTAAACAACATAAGATATATAGAAGCAGTCCTTATCTAAACGGGATTGAGGGATATTTTTGATTAACTCTTCACTGTCATTCAGACTAATCTACTGCTGAACTGAGAATAACGAAGAACAGTCCAAAGTTTCCGGCAGTAAAAAGAACAGTAGTACTATGCAAACAGACGTTTCTTGTAACTGATTTGGCCATTTTGTGAGGTTATTTACCGTTCTCGCGACTTGGCAACCCCATCTAAGGCCATTAAAACTAGGTTCGTCCAGACATTTCCGAAGAGCTTTCCAGAAAGTTTCCCTATCTCCCAGCCTTGTTGGAAACTGAAGTGTCACTCCGCATTCCTTCGAATCCAGGAGTCTCCTACATATGTATTGCTACCTAGCCTCTTGATAAAAACATCAATTGCTTGTTCGTATTCTTAGCGTGAAATGCAAGCTGGCAGTAATTGTCTGCTTTTATTTACTTGACTAGAACCAAAATTGCTAAAAATCGGTGCGCTAGTCTAATTAACATTTTTAGGTTCGGGCGCTAAAGCCTTGTCACCTTAGCGGATAAAGTAACCCGGCTTTCATTATTTTCTGAATGGGTATTTTGTTCCGTAAACTGATGTCACATGCGGTTGTCAGTTCGCTGTGTGAACCAGCCAGGGAACAGGGTTTAAATGCCCCGCCATTGTAGTATATTTCACCGAGCAGACCATCGTACACAGGGAAAATTGAAGACACTTGGCGATCCCCTGACCACTGTATAGACAAGCAGTAACGCCCTCAACAAGTAGACGGAGGGCGACATCCACTCTGTCTGCCTTACAGGCACCTTAGTTGAGAGTTAACTTTGTCCCACCCGTCTGCGTTATCAGTACAGCGATGGCGTGTAAAAAAGTTACTATTGCCATGGGGGCGGTTTCCTCCCCCCCCCCCCCCCCCCCCCCCCATCCAGCACGCTCTCCCCCCTTCTCCTCTGCACACCCTCTGTGACGAACATACTGGTGTGGGTGGGGGGGAGTGGCAGTCCGAGGATGTCGCCGGACTGTAGAGTCTGACACCGGCAGATGTCGAACTAGCGGCCGGATTGGACAACGCAGACTCATATGCAGACGGGGCTTCCAACGCCCCCCCCCCCCCCCCCCCCCCCCGCCACCCAGCGGCGGCCGGCGTTTTCCTCGTGGTGGTGATTTAAAAAACTTTCTTTTTTGGGTTTCCCCCCCCCCCCCCCCCCCCCCCCCCCCCATCCCCTCTACTTAGTTTGCAAGCTAGGCGAGCCGCGTTTATGAAGAGGAAAGACACTAGCGTGAGTCCATCTGTTCTTCGTCAGACTACCGCGCCATAGCAAACCTAGAGGCAGACTCGATATTAGGCGCCCTAGTAGCACGTGCAGATTTGGTGGACAAAATGCGGTAGAAATTTGGCATATTTATCCGGATTTTTCCAGTAGGATTCCATGATGGAATCCGTTTGGATTTGCTACCAGGCCCCGCTAGCGCAGTAGGCTATCATTTTTCTCTCTTCTTCGCTCACAAACCTAGCATGGCTCACCCTCTCACCAAGTCAGTGGTTTGTCTGTCTTGTCACGCCAACCGGTCTAGCGCAACAAGTAAAATTTCTCACTGGTTTTACTTTCTTCTGACGACGATAAGGGCCTTTGGTGACTTCAAGAGTGATGATTAAATTATGATTATCCAAGCAGACGAAGGACGGGTAACCGTTATCATGGGCAAGTCCAGCCGTTTGGAGTCTATTTGATCCACGTCCACTTTAGTAGCAAATCACAATGGATTCCATAATGGAATCTTACTGGAAAAATCCGGATACGTATGCTGGATTTTAACCTGATTTTGTCCCCTTTGTTGCTAGGGCGGGAGAGATACTGAAAGTTGGATCTGAGTATGACTGGCTGACGACGGCTTATAAGCCAGAAAGGGCCCCTCCAGTCTCTCTCGTCTTTGCGACAATACTATCTGCCTAGAGATGCTGACACTCTGCGCGACTATTTGTCATGCGTAACCTCTCCTCTATTCCACTTCTGAAACATTTGAGTGAAAACTTTCTGAATAATTATAGTAATAATGAGGAGAAAGAGGAAGAGGAAGAGAAAGTAGCATCCGGAATGGGTATATTAAACTCTGGCGTATAGCATAGCTAGCCCGGGTGCTCATCCTCAGAGTGGGGAGCCATGATATGCTAATTAAAAGGCCATACCCCAACAACTATAGTCCAATGAGTGTCTTACACTGCAATGCTGTGCGAAAATCCTCATTTTATCGAGCCATATGCAGCTTTCTACATAGCATCAGCAAAATCAACGTTTACAAACCCCTGACAGTTCTGGTTTGACAGTTTTTACCTACTTCTTCGTAAATCGTTAAGGAAGAGGGTACACTAAAGTGGAGCCTAGCAAATGAACGAAACACGCTTCTGTATGCGCGTCATGAACTTTTCGCTATGTGGCCAGAGCGAAAAATAGTGCCTCTCACCTGGGTTTCTGTGAGACTGAGAGACTCAGCCAATTTCTTCCGCTCCTGTCCAACTACGTAGTGATTCGTTTCGAAGGCATTCTCCAGACGCAGTAACTGGGAAGGCGAGAAAGCCGTGCGGATACGTTTCGGTTTGCGATGCTGTCGAAAAGGCCCCAACTGGAAGCTTGAATCTAAAAGAGCGGGTTGGCAAAATTTGGGGGAAATAATATAGATTCTTTCGAGTTCTGCTATGACAACTCCTATTGATTAGAGAAAGTGCCGTAGGAAAAATATCGCTGCATAAACACCATGCAAAAGGAGACTGATTTTTATAATGGCATGTGGCTGGCAACTTTCTGTCTGAATATATTTAATAGTGAAACAAATATGTACTTTCTCCATTTGCCATAAGATAAAGGTTCTTTTAAAGCAAGTCAGAACTGCTGGTATGGCCTCCCCGACAGGGCCCAGGAATAGCAACGCTCCTTGCTTAATGCAGGTGTTATCATATCAAACTTCAGGTAGGGTCAATATCCGCTGTCCTGGAACTGATACTAAGCTAGACCTAAACCATAAACGTGGCAATAATGTTAAACTTGACTCTAATTGCATATATGCAGCCCCTACGTTATACTACACTTGCAATTGTTCACCTGCATACCTGACTGGGACCACCAAGGCGACGGGTTTAATCTACCATACCTTCAAACGCCCCCTCCCTCTTTCGGACTTCACAGCGCTCGAACGTGAATGAAGATTCAAGGTTCGTTCGAACTTATCCGCTGTACACGGTGTGCATACGCCGCAGTTATTCCTTGTTGACTACGAGAGCCCTAGGAACTTTTATACAGAGGGTCGACAGAAGACTTTATGTGTAAGGAACTGAAAATACTCTGATGTCTTTTCAATGAGATCCTCCTAAGGAATGCAGAAGTAGTCATGGACCTCAAAACAGTATGCATCGAAGCTCTGCAGGAAAAGAGTGTGATGGTTCTAGCGCCCTCTCCCTCGCTCTTCCCCCAGCAAAAACGCTCGTGACTGCCCTAGACGAAAGAATCACAATCTGCGTCCTGCTCACTGCAGGGATCCGGAGACACACTCCTGGGTACCTCGATTGCATTCTAACCCCTTTGCGAAATTAGCTGACTGTAGGGGTACCGTTTTACCAGGTGTAAAGCAACACGTCGGAAATTATTCTCGTCCTATCATCTTTCCAGCTCACCTATTGGAATCAAATTTGTTAGAAGAGTAAGAAGTAATCGACTGAAGGTGTGTTTTAAGAAAGACAAAACATCTGCAGCGATTTCTTTCAACACACATTTAGTGCCAACCAAGGCCCGGTAGCAGGCTGCCTCCCTGTTCTGCTTATGCAGCGGCCACGCAGCAAATTCGCATACACTTCTATCATCAAATTGGTCAGTCTTTTTTCTAGCGCAAGAATAAATGGGAGTGAATCCACAAAGTGATGACCTCAGCCTACATGAGGTTGACGTCTGATTGATGCACATGTTGAACAGATATCATTTTCGAATTACAAATGAACTGGCACTTGCTGAGCCATAGGGCACTGCATGCACGCTCTGGTTGAAACTCGAGCCCCTCAAGGTCAACTATTTGGGTTTCTCTGGGGGTTGCTACATGCACGGTCCTGTCTGCCTCGCCGCCCCCGACACTGTCCATATTCTTCACAAGTAAAAATTCCTTTAATTCCGCGAAATCTCATGAAAGGTCAGAAAAAAGTCACGCGTTAAGCAAAACCCGAGGCTGAGTCTGAATTTTAAAAGACAAACAAGTCTCTAGGCTACGGAGACCGTGAAGTTACCAAAAAATAACTGTACAGACAGAACTATCTGAAGTGCTCGTACAGATGTTAGCCCCTCCCCCCTACGATAGTGGAAAAGCAATTCTCAGTTTGTAATCATTCCAATCAACCGTTGATGGTGGATGGTCGATGTATCGTCTAGAACACTTTACTAGGTTTCCGTTGCGGGACGAGGAACGGAATAGCCGCATAATTAGTATAATCAAGGTGGCACTAATTGCTTTCTCTCTACAGCAAGTGGCTATGATTGCATGTTCATCCCACTAAATGTTCATTACTACAATACCAATAGCATGTCCTACTTCCGACAACAAACAAATGGTTCGTTAAATTCACGTCACAAGACCTACTATGAGTCGAGTTACTGTGGTGATCTTGTGTCATAAGTGTTCTCGACGTAACAGGTTGTTAATAAATTCCACCAAAAATGGCTTTGGAGCCGTCGGTCAATCCTATATTCGAAGCCGGCAATTTTATTCAAGGTGCTGGCTCACCTGATCTCTTTTCTAAGCGTCTTTCTCAGAAATCTTGACAGGCAACCTGTCAGACAGACCGCTTTCTCGCCTGCGCTGCAAATATTGCCCCCCCCCCCTCCATGTATCATCTTATTTTTTTCGTCGAAAACTTGGAAATTACAATGCTACTCACCTGATAGAAATGCGCCATTTTCCTTGGACAAATCAAATGAGCTCTCCATATCTGAACTGACTACAAATGGCGGTTGAAAAGGCAAACAGATTTTGCCCAAAAAGTTCGTCAATTCAGTTGGTTCGTCACTGCTCAGTTGATCCACGCCGCCATTGAAGTGCGCCTTGTTCTTCAATGTCTCAAAACTGCACGGCGCTCCCTGGCGTTTAGGTGGCGGTGGGGATAGGTGGTCCTCTAGCAGGGACGTAATAGATTTAATTTTTTCCTCTAGCTGCTGGTTCCGCAGACCCTGCTCCCTCGAGGCCATTAACCGAACAAATGCCCAGGCACTTCTACATATCCTTAGTACGTCTGCGCCGTCAGCGCTCTGGTTGCTCAGAAGCGTAGGCAACAGGAAGCATTCGGGCGAAGAGCCTTCGTTTGAACAGGGCATTTTGGTCATTCGCAGCACTGAGCTCGGGGCCAACGCGGCAGCCGCAGTAGCAGCAGCAGCAGTTTCGTCCGCACCCAGGAGAGCATTTAACAGCAGTCTCATCCGTCCCAACTCCAGGCCCGAGGTGCCCTCAGCCGAGGTCTTCTCGGACAACAGATCGGTTGGCATGACACTGACAATGTCAGCTAGACACCCGTCAAATCCCAGCACGGGCTGATTTGGCGGTGGGCGAGCGTGGCCCAGAAGGTCAACAGACCTATCGAAGCGGGTCGGGTTGCTGCTGGCGGTGACAGTGGTCCCTTCCACAGACTGCTTTAGGAGCTCCACGGCACTGCCGCCGGCAGATATCAGTTCCTTCACGGAGAATCCGGGCATTTTACTGATGTGAAATCTGCGGATCTCGGTGTGGTCTCGCGACTTGTGCCGTCTTCTGTTTGTCAGTACAACCCTCGCTCGTGTGAACGTTCAAATTCTAATTCGCCATTCCGAAGCTGCCGCGGTGATACATGCGCCCATCTCACCCCAGCCTCCCTCTCTCTCTCTATCCCGCACGCGCACGCGGGCGCGCTCCTAATTGTCGCTGTCGCTAAAATAATGGTTCGTTCCACACGTCCGCCCTAAGCTCAACACATAGCGCGCATTGACAAAACGATGCTGAGTCTTCCCCTACCTCTGCTCTCATTGGTCCGCGCCACAGACCTCGTGGATGCCGCCTACCCGCCTCCCCCCCCCCCCCCCCACCGCCCCCGCCTCCCCGTCTGTGTGATTAGGGGAGGGACGAAATTTACAACGAGAGGCAGGATAAGTGAGTGCCAATTGTGTCTTGCCCACTGGCGCCATCGGGATGGCACACGCAACACGCGGAAAGGGGACTTGACAGCCTAACATGCGGAGGCTATACCTAAAGACGACGACGTCGTCAGTTGTGCTGGGCCTCCTATATGTGTGAGTACAAATGTGCTCAAATGTTTCTCTCGGACTCTCTGCGGCGTAATCGCGTGATCCCATCAATTGTGCGCCACAGATTTAGTCGGACAAAACTCGGAGGATACCGCACAAAAAATGAGCTGTCAAATAGCCCTTGTCGATTTATCGCTAAAAACGTGGCTGAAAGGCCGCCAAAACCCTCAGTATTAACAGTGGAGAAGAAACGAATCTTCATCAGAGTCCCATTTCAAGGGGACGGATCAAGCGAACTACTAAGGAGGCGCCTGAGGCAAGCCGTAGCAACTACCTTCCCAGCAGTCAACGCCCATGTATTGTTCTCGAATACTCCCATCCTATACGGAGAGACTAAGGATAAACTGCCAGCCCAGACCACCTCAATGTGCATTTATTCATTTACCTGTTCCTGTAGGGCAGGATATATTGGTCGCACGAGCCGGCGCTTGTCCAAAAAAGTAAGGGAACACATACCCGCATGGTTAGGGAAGGGCCAAATTAAAGGTGTAAACAGTTCAATCTTAGCGCACCTGGTAGACTAAAACCATCGCGTGGATGCCAAAGAGGCCTTTCGAGTGATTTACAGGGTGCCTTCAAGCTACTCAAAACTCCTCAGACAGCGTCTGTTGGCGACGGCAGAGGTGGCCGCCATCAGGCTACGCAGACCGCTGCTGTGTGCCCAAAAGAATTTTTTCGGGGTGTCCCAGTTGCCATGAGCAAAACTAGGTAACACGGCTTGCCACAGCGGACCACAGGCCTCGGAAACGGGCCCCCGCAGAGACGACCAAGCCTCAAGTCCAGCCACGCACACCTTATCGGCGGTCTTGGACGCCGGGCCGTCTAGCCATTGACACTCTGATCTCAACTCCCCCAACTTCCCCACCACCCCCCCCTTCCTCCCCCCTCCTCCCCACCGTGACAACGAGAACACTTCATCTGTCCACCAACCACCATAGTTTATTCATACCATATAAATGTAAAGGCCTGACGAGAATTTATCGAAAACAAACGTATGTTTGCCAATTTATCTTCTGAAATAAACATAACTTACTGGTTGCATACTCTCCCAGATAGAGGATTAGTCATGAGGGTCAAGGGGCTGGGCGGCGTTAACGTTCTCTGAGTGCCATCATTGACGAATAAGTGGGCTACCTAATGCACTTTTGTCCATGTTATTCAAGTGGGAAGATTGTAATGGCACGAGGCATGAAGATCTTAACTCCAAAAACGTCAAACTTTTGGAGGTTTCGGTCGTATTGATATTTTATTTCAACTTGTCAGAAAATTATTCCCACTGCTAGATTCAAACTCGCAGTCAGCATTGGGGACTTACGCATCAAGAAGAATGCATCATGTGTGGAGGTCTGTGCGGAAGAGCCTCCAGGCTCCGAACGTGGTTGTGTAAAATCACTACTCAGAACGTCAGCCCGCTGAGCTTCTTCTTCTTTTGACATGTTGCCTGGGAATCGCCTTTTCACTGTTATTCAATCTTAGATTTTAATAACTGTCGTATATCTTGCCGTACATCGGCATATCAGCACTCTGTACTCCCATCCTTAGCACGCTACCTCACGTGAGAAGAAATGGAAATGAAAAAGTTGGAAGCCGACCTGTTTCCATAACAGATGTGGATATCGTGTACATCTTAACTTTGACTATTCTGTGACATTTCACCTAATATTTTGTCTTACCTTGTCTTTTGCTGTCCGTGGATGGAGCCATTTTTGCTGAACATTTTGGATATTACCTTCAAAATAAAGCATTCGGCGACAGTATCTTATGTAGGCCCACCCATTAATCCCTACTCCCCGCATGTTTTCCAACAAAAAGAGTGTTTATAGAGTTTTATGGGTGGGGAATTAGCACACGTTGTGGAATATACTTTAATGAATGCTAAATGCATTTTTTTACTGTATTTAGACGTGTTGTTGATTTATATCGGTAGATTTTCCTAATCTGTATTATCATTAAACTTATTGCGGGAAAACCCGATTATCAAATTGCAGGTTTCTCGAATTTCCCGAAAATTTGAAATGGTGGTTAGGAGGTCGTCTACTTCAAATTATCTGAGGTCCAATTTACCGTTCTGGAGTTAGATTAGAACAGTCCGCGGCGCGAAGCGCCGTGCACACCTTCCATTTACATGCAAAACAACTTACTCCCAGCGGCCACGGGAAGCAACTTCGACTAAATTTTTCTCTTAACACTTACTTCTAAAAATTTCCTTATCTGCCTATCCTATTTCCTCACCATTCCCCCCCCACCCCAAAAAAACTCTTTAACCACCGTTTCTCCCGAACAAAAATGCTGGAACTAGGGGTATATGAGTGGGCCTGCATAAGTTACGTCTGCCAAGCACTCTTCTCTCTCAAAAAACCTAGAATTGACCAAAGGAAGCCATCCGGTTGGCATTCAAAGTGCGGACCCGGCTCACATGTTTGGGCTCGTCGGTGGATTGATGACTCATGTCGGCGGTTTGAGTCGCGATTAGTTCTCCTCCCCTGCCGCATCGGTGACCACTGTTGACGAAGTTGCAAGTCGCACGCTAGCGCCGGTGGCCTCATCGGGGTTGATTGGAGTCTTGTCCGGAGGGCCTGATAGGCTAGATTTAAATCAATATTTCTGTTGATTGTGCCCACGGATGCCCATACGGTGATAAGTAAGAACGCGGAAGGAAGACCAACATAGACAGGGGGAACTCGAATGGCCGGTTGCTGTTCTCGACCAATCAGTACTCCCCAACGTCAGGTTTGGATACACCGGGCTTTGAACAGCTCCACCTGCCTGTCCCCGATCTCGCCTCTGGTCTCATCGACTGCGTCTGGCCATCGGTTACGGGCGGGTGAGAGAATAAAGAGTGCAGTGAGAGAGTGAGCTCATGGGAGGGTTCGAAATGTCAGAAAAATACACTCTTGGTCCCAGAGAACGTCTTACCTTCTTCTATTCAATTACCTGAGCCTCGTATATTCTCGACCGTTCAGAGTGCAGTATATGCAATGACAGTCTCCTATCACTATAAACTAATGCATGCGTAAATCACAGACCTTGTACTATCAGACTGTGGAGCACACGATGGTCACCGTCAGAATCGACGGTGGAACTATCGCGGAAATTTCCTTTAAAACTGCCACAAGGACAAGCGGCGTTAGCTAGCTGCTCCATCTAGGCAAAGGAGGGTACTTACCGAAAGATGTAGCCTCAAGAGCTCAGCTATATTATAAGAAATAATTACCTCATGTCTGCAATTTTTCAGGGGCAATGATCGATTACGATAAACTCTTCAAAAGACAAAAACTACTGACCTTTGTGTTTACTAAGCAATTTCGCGCTATTGACTGCGCGGTTTCATGAATTCACGTATTTTTCGCTTGAAGCCTAAGACTTAAAATTCGTGAGTAAGGATTCCTTATACAAAACGCCATAGCAAAAAAATCACGCTTTTGTAATACGGGACCGATGGAAATAGAGGTTATATGGGTGAGGTGTACAAGGGGAGGTAAAAAAAGGAGTGGAGTGGAGTACATAAAAGAAGAAAATAAGAACAAATATGCAAATAACCTAACGTTTGACGACTAAAGAGCGCACGATAAATAAAATTAGAAATACAACCAATAGAAAGCAAGAACTCCGCAACGATAACCAACAAATTGGACACAATCGTACAATCGAATTTTCGATTATCAAATAGTACGATAAGCCAAAAAGCACCTGCACGTCGCTAATAAAGCAAAAACCAACTAAACTAAAACTGATCCAACTAAATATTAAACTAAAAAATAAACAAGAATACCCTGAAAATTTAAATCAATTTAGGCTAAAATAAGCCAAACTACAAATAAGCTGAACTACGTAAACTAAAATAAACCAAACTTAATTGACTAACCTGAAGACTAAACTAACTCTAATAAAACTAAACTAAACTAGAAGTAAACTAAACTAAATGCTGAATATGCAAACGAGAACACGGGCTCTAGGTGTTCATTAGCTGCGTTTCACAAGCAGTGAGGAAGTTCTGACCACCTCTATGGACTGTAGTTCTTTGGATATATTGCACTTTATTCATGCTTCCTACCCTCCCCTGGATCTTTCACCTCGGACTAATAAGGATTTACAAAGTATCATTATTTTGGCTGTCTCAACTCCCCCATCCCCCTCATTAACTAGTGCTGGTCGTTAGTTCGCCTAGTCCCCATAAATAAAACCACATTCGGTTCAACCTAGGAATGCCAACTGCATTATGATTGCAAGGAAAGGCGTCCTTTGGGATTAGTAGACTAGTAGATGGGCCAGTCCTTATGTAGCTGGGGGGGGGGGGTTAGGGAGGAAGTGAGAGGGCTGCCAGGAATGCAGGGTGAATAGGGCCCGTCGAATGAGTTCTACTCACGGCCCCCCCCCCCCCCCCCCACCAAACACAGGATTTTCACCCAGATACAGCCTTTTGTCCTCTAGTTCTGGCAAGCGCATTCACGTTACGCAATCCCTGACAAATTTCTGACGGCGGCTTTGGTTATGGTGGACGAACAGACAAAGAAGATAGGTCTAGGAGGCGGGATTGAAGCTCTGATTGAAGAAGCATGCTAGGAAGGGCCTCTTAGAAATCAGTGCGATTATATAAAAGGTAAGAATTAGAGCCTTTCTGTAACACTCTTAGAGAATTGTGAACATACAGACTGCCGAAAACTTCTTAGACGCAACTGTTTCAATGAGCAGGGTATCCAAGCTATCAAACTTTCTTGACAACTATAGAAATATATTTAGGGCTTAGAAAATCCTGCCTGAGCAGTCAGCTTACTGTATCTGTAATGGTAGATTCCATACGTGCAGTAGGCTCGACGGATAAATCGACTCAAGTATGAATCAATTCAAGGCTTTCGAAGTGCCTTCGTAGCTCAATTGGTAGAGCAGTGGCCGTAATAAAGCCTTTCCTGCTGATGTGGGTTCGAAACCCACCCAGGCCACGAATTTTTCACAATTCGGTCAACTGAAATATTCAGCGCTACTTAACGAGCTAGCTTTGCATGCAAATAAAAAATTAAAGTAAGCTTAAGATGTTAACTTTTGAATGGTTTTTTCACATCCTGCAAAAAGTGTATTCCGTAAAAATGGCTGCGTAAGTAATATGCAATGTTTGCATTGATTTTTACTGCTGCTATAAATTTAAATATCTTTTATAGAATACCTAAACAAAAATAGTCTTTCTCGCATTCGTTTTGGTAGACAATAACTTTTTCTGCTAATTTTATGCTCGAAGAAGTAGCATGTTGCCGTTTAAAAAGACTTTCTAATTTGGTGAATAATAGTGAACCCTATCGGCCATTTGCTTGAATTGAAGGTCTCCAAACTACATGCCTTTAGGTCACTGTCACAGAAATGGCAGTAGTAACCTTTTTGTGGAGCTTCCGTGGGCTACTCGACTTTACTCGATAATTCGGTGCGAGATTCAAAATGTTGCTTATAGACTTCCAAGGATATTCAAAGCTGTGTAGTTTATTATCTAAGAAATGTTTGTATCGGAATACTCTACCTCGACATACCAAATAAAAAAGTATGAATTTGTTCGGGATTTAAGAGTAAAGCTGTATGCAAGCTGAAAAAGCTTGTGGTTGTCTTCTTCTTGTTAAAAATTTACGGTACCTGAAATATACCCTGTAAAATCTGTATAATTTTTCCGTCTATACTTACGTAACAAATGCTTATTAAACAGCTTTTTGTACATTATACTTTAAATTTATTCTTAAACGTTTGGTTGTCCTATTCAAATCTATCTACAATTCAAACTACCATATGGAAAGGGAATTTCTTGTTGTTTCTTCAAAAACGGAGAAAGTTTGTATATCTCTGGATGATTAAACTTCCCCTTATTGGCAAATAAAAAGGGAAACTGTTCAAAAGGAAGACGACAATTGAATTAAGACCATTATTTTCGGAAATTACAAATTCCCAATCACTAAAGTCTGTTTGACATCAACAATTTAATTTATTTTACTGGGGTGGAGAGAGGAACAAACTTTGAATCGGATTTACATGTCTGACAAAGGGAACACCTACCTGACAACTTTCATTTCCGAGGGCTGGCGGCAATGGTAGTGGTGGATAATTTAATTTTCTGGACGGTAATTGAAAATTGTCAGTTTTGTCTTTAAGTAACCGGTTAGCCTCCAGCAATGAACGCATTTGAGAGCCCTACTGGGCAGTTTTCTAATCATGCGGCTGTTTCCGTTCCCCTGACAGAACGTGCAACTAACCAAATGGGTTCTCACTCACTCCCTCTCTCTCTCTTTGGACTCATGCAGGGGAGCGGGTATTTGTCGGATTTGTGCACAGTTGGCCCCCTGGTTTTTCGGCAAAATATCTCCAACCAAGTGAACATAATTTTATGGAGACATTCAAATGGGAACAACTATTTTAAACTGCCGAAAATTTTGGAAAATGCATTACGAGGGTAAAACGATGACCTGCTCTGTCTTGAATGTCAGTTGTAGATGATCCACGAAACGATATTCTTGGTTAAGTTCGAGCCATAAGGAATTAAATTTTCTTCTTAAGCTGAAGACTTATTTCAGAGTAAACATTTAATCACCATCAGGACTCAGATGTCTGAGAAAGGTATCAGTTCTTTTTCCTAGAAAACCTGGATTAGAGGTATTTTAGCATTTTCCATGTAATTTACTAAAAATAAAAGGTTACTGATGCCATTGAAACTAAATAACGGAAGCTCATGTAAAAGGAAGGTATTTTCTTTCACAAAAAAAATAAAGAAAAGTATTTAACAGGGTATGATGAAACCGAGTCTGCTAAAATCTGCATCCGTTATCCCCCTATCCCAACGAATAAGGACTGGAGTCTGTAGTTATTGTTAAAAGGGAAACAAGTTTGCCCATATGCCACGTTTGGTTGGGTCATGTTTTCACGGACATTCTCTTGATAAGATTTTCGGCATTTAGTGGAGATGTAATAAAAAGTGTTAAAATGTGTATACCTGTTCCGAAAGTTTGTTTTAATTTATTTGTGATTTAAAATCGGTGGGCTAACAGAAAATACTGCGGAATCCGACTGGTACACTTAAAAGACAAAACAACTCCTTGTTTTAAATTTGTTGACAGCTTGATTTTTCTTGGCGGTTGCTTGCTTGCTTGACAGAAGGATTCTTTCGTAACACGTCGATCTACAGTAATGCATTGACACGCTTCATACATTGCTTAAATATTTACTTGGAAAAGAAAGATACTACTGTTTTTTTAAGGAAGGTTCGGACAAAACAAGAAGAGGCTGTACTAATGTGCCATGTATAAGTTAGTCGTTCTTAAACTGAGCCCTTTAAACTCAGGGATAAAACGTACATAAATTAGTAACTACAGCTTAAGGTTATGTCTTTGCATTTATTTTATTCCATAATGAATGAGTTGCTTTTCTGTCACACGGGTCAGTGCATATCCAAAAGAATACGCATTAGACCGCCCGGTATTTCAGGGAAAGGACAAAACTAGGAGCATAAACAGCGTCATTTTCAAATATTTTGATTCTAGACATCATGCAGACCTCAAAAAAGCTTTTTGGTGGTAACAGCGGCAGATGCGGCTGCCATTTAATTACACGAGAGGGACTTGTGCGTACAGGAGAACCTCGAACAAGCTCCAGCTTTACCGTGGTCAAAAGTCGAGTAACTACATGAAATTTTATGCACCCTCTCGACCTCTCTTGCTCTACTCCCCCCCCCTTTCACTCCCGACATGACTTTTCATAAGCCTCAAAGCCTCTCTTTACCCCCTCCTTCCATACTGTCACACTCCACCTGCGTCTTTATACGAAATCTAATCATTATCTCTAATCACTGGCATGTTTTCCTCCACCCTGTTCGCATAACGGCCTGACGAGAACTTATCGAAAGCAAACATATGCTAGCCAATTAATCTCCGAAAATAGCTGGAATCGACTCCTCAAAACTTCAGCATTGTTGAGAAAGATGCTGGATAGACTACAACGACAGTTATAGCTTCATTAACTGGACAGTCTTCCAAAATAGTCGGAATCATCTAGTGGAACCGGACAGAATGGTTCGCCAATTTCAGACACCTTGAATCACCCAGATAATTGAATTGGTGAATTTTTTAATAGAGCTCGTAGTCGATTTCCCTTAAATTATACGATCCCTGGACATAAAAGTCAAAGTGACAAAATTAAATGCATACAGTATCACGTAACCACATGCAGAAAATTAGCAGCTCCGAGTCCTACCTGCTGCGATGAATGACTGGTCATCCACATGCGAGTCAGCAATGTCTGCTAGGTTCAAAGTAGGTGTTGGTGACCGACGTAGTTATAATGCGGCTACCAGACTAGAAGCAGTACCCATGCTTCACTCCCGCTAAATTACTCCGTCCAGGCAAAGTCTGAGCGCTGAACAGAATATAAGACCTAGGGTGTGGATGATCAAGTCGAGTACAAAAACCACGATGAATGCAGAGCTTTTTGTTGGTACGCAGAAACGAAATCCTGGCTTCCTTATTGCCATTTTTAGTAGGTTCAAAAATGAATCCGAAGGTCACAAAAATAAAAACATTTGAGGTGAGCACATGCATATTCCCTTGTCTTAACCGTCAAATTAACCCAAAACGAACCCAAACTGAAGCCCTAACGCCCAGGCTATCTCTCCTGCAATAAGTACCTCTTTCCATGGCCTACCAGTTTTCGCTTCACTAGATGAGCCTCTCGCTCAACTCGCCTGCAGTATTTAATATGATCCGATATGACAATCAGTTCCGATGATATCCAACGTGGGTGCTGATATAATTTTGTGTAAGCCCTTGCGTCAACACTTATTATATACCCATGTTGTATGTTAGGAGGGAAAGGCAGACAGGATATCAGAGAATAGTTTAATGTTACTATTTCTGCTTGTACATCAGCTTTGTGTGTCCGGCAGCTTGGTTTCGTCTGCAGCCTGGTCTTGTCTGCAGCTCGGTCTCCTGTCGTCGGCAGCTCGATCTTCAGTCGTCGGCAAGGTGCTCTCGTGTCGGTGACAGAATCTCGTCTCGAGCAACAAAGTTTCGTGTCGGCAAATTGTTCTCGTCAATACAAGCAAGCATACGAGTCCCAGGAAGGAGTTGAGAAGAAGACAACTCGATCGCTCGTCTTTCAACACCACAGACCGAAATACTAGGCGCGGTATGTGGATGGCACCTTTATCGTCATCGAACGGGATCAAGTGCTCACGTTCAAAGAACGTCTCAACAGTGTCTTCCCGGACATCCAATTAACGATGGAGGAGGAAGAGAACAACCAACTGGCCTTTCTTGATGTCCTCGTCTGTCGCAAAGATCGTGTTGGTCTAAAGAATTATGAATTCAGGAAAGCGACAAAAACTATGCAAGTACTGAATTACAACAGCAACCACCCAATCAGCCAAAACCGCAGTTGCGTAAGGACACTCTATCTGCATGTTGAGACTCACTGCAGCGAAGCAGAAGACAAAGTTGCCGAAGCACAATATCTTCGACGGGTGTTCAGAGAAAATGGCTACCCGTGCAACTTCGTCAACCGGTGCTTGCACAAACAAGATGGCCAACAAAATCGCACCAACCCCAAAATTTGGCGAGCGCTCCCTTATGTCAAAGACGTTTTGGAGGCTGTCGGCCACCTTCTCGCACCACTTGGAGTTGGAGACGCACACAGGTTGGAGGCAACCATAAGGCGTCAGATAATGAAGCCAAAAGACCCACTGCCGCGGCAAGAAACATCTGGGGTTGTCTACAGGATCTAGTGCAGTTGCGGGCAAAGCAACTATTTCGGAGAAACTGGCAGACTTCTCAAGACGCGAATTGCCGAACACGCGGCAGCAGTGCGGCGACATAATGCCAATTCTCATGTTGCGGCTCATTCGACGAGACCCGGCCACACATTCAAATTTGATGAAGCCGAAATTCTCGCAAGAGGTGACAAGCGGGTGAGCCGATAATTACTTCAGTCACGGTTCACGGGCCCCCAATCCGTAAACAAGTGCAACGATTTGCCCAAGCCATATTTGGTGCTGAGACTCAATTTGGCTGAAGCAAATAGCCAATTGGGGAACGGACGGGCCACCGCGCCAGCCTACGCCAACACCGGAGGGCCAGATGGCAGAGCAACAATCACGCACGAGCCCGCCGCGCGTAATGAAAGTTCAACAGGTCAGAGCTCGCACAAGAAGACAATTAACGTTAATTGTCGCTGTATGTTTGCAGTAATGACTGTATCCTATAAATATTGCAAACTCTTGTGCATGTTTTACCCATTTCTGCTACCATTTTATGCTAATGTCCCTGATGATAAATTCGCGATGGATTTCGAAACGTCAGGTGAAAAAAAGTATTGTCCCAGCGATCGAGTTGTTTTCTTCTCACCTTGGTCTCCTCTCCACAGCAGCACGATGCCACTTCCCGTTGGTGGCAGCGTGTTTAAGGACCAACGGCTTTTCTCGGCTTTGCCTCCTCTTATTGGTCCACGCGCGAGTGGCCTATTTAGCAACCCTCAGGTTGACACGTTCCGTCACTGTTACGTGCGTCTTGCCCTTTGTGCAAGCGTCCTCTCGTGGCCCTTTTCAGGCGTGACCTCAGGAGGATAGACGCTGGTGCTGTCTCGTGTGCGCGTAAATCCTTGCATCCAAGCGTGGTGTCAGCCCTTGAACGCCGCTCGTAACCTGGTTCCTTATGTGGTGGCGATATCGCGTGTTCTTTCTTTGCTATCCTGACCTGAGAGTGTTGACTCCTGTTCTGTGCCATCCTAACAGGGGTCAGACCAAGATGAACGTAGGGCGGTGACTTGCGCGTGCACTATTTTAAAGTGGTTGTATACTTTCGCAGCCGTTTGTGCGCTCTCTCCCCTGCTTCCACTTTAATCCACTGTTATGACCATGTCAAGAAGGCTGGGGGCAGACGAAGGCACAGTTGGCTGGCGCGACGGGAGTCCACACCTAGGCATGCCAACATACCCCTTATCTGCGCATACTCATTTCCTCTCCCATGCGTGTCATTTTTATAGGTTCGCATCCCCAATAACGCCTGTCGTATCCTGATTTGGCCCCGTAGTGGTCCAGTGCGCTCACTACGTGGTCCATTTAGGGAGAGCAGACATAACAATCACGAGCCCAGCCTAGACGTATTTCTGATGATATTTACCATGAACTAAACCTTCTTTTTTCTACACTTTAACCAATTATTTGCGCATTTATTGCGAATTCTTTCATTGGAGGCTCAGTGAGAATCAATAAGCATCAACTCGGGAATCGATGCACATTCTTTGCAGCCAGCCGGGCACTATCCTGCCCCCCGCCCCCCCAATTAAGCCTTATCTAGAGGCTTCCGATAAACTGTCCTTGGATCGTGACACTAAAGCTTTCCAAAGAACGACGATTACCAGGATCCTGATCAAAACGGTGCTCGATACCCAAATTTGTCAACATTGAAAAGAATAATTAAATTGAATACCGTTGTCTTGGAACCGTGAGTCGGGAAGAAACTAAAGAGCACAGATAAATTTTTACCTTCCCCATTTACAAGAAATGCTCACAACAGTAAAGTGAAAAAACCACGAAATTAATTAAACTGACACCAAATATAATGAGGGATGGGCCTGACCTGTAATACACAACCTTTCATCAAGGCCACTTACTAACAAAAAATGAACAGTCCTCTAACGACAGTCGTGTGTTTATATTACAAACGCCATGTTTCAAAATTCGGTAATATCATGAAAACCATAATAGCATAAACTGACACACTGAAAAATAAGCCAACCGTAGAACTCCCTGCATTTTTGACCAGAGGAAGATATACTCATTAAAAGAAGAGTACAAACCAATTAAGATGCTGAAGGTGGACGGAGGCATCATATGTAGATAGACAGAAGAAAGAGCACGGTACTGTGAGAATGGAGGCGAGTGAGCTTTTGAAACGTCAGTCAAAATATACTATGGTCCATGAAATTGACCCCTCTTCTTCTTCTTCTTCGGGAGATGATGCACACGATATGATGTCTGGAACCCGAAGGGTCCTTACACCGTCCAACCTACAATATATGAACACTCCTTTGAATATTTGAAGGGCCTTATTACCAAATAGTAGGTTAAACGACCCAACATTCTGCACGAAAGAGTGAAAGCCTAAAATTAACTGTCTTCCTGGTAAACCGAACGACAAAATTCAAAGCGCATGGAGCGGAAGATAAAAAAATTGCGCACTCTGTGTGGTCAACTGACCCTGCGATGTTATATGTGGATGCACTTTCAAAAAAAGGGAAACCATCCCGTATATCGACTAATCACCTATTACTTGACACGAAAATCCACGTGCTGCCAACGTAAATGCTCTGTCTAATTACTTTCTTTTCGGAATGCCTGTCGACTGTCGTCATCCTTTACTCAACAATTATGTAAGCATGTAAAAACTCCGATGATAAAGGGAAAAATGACAGCCGACAAATATGGGTTACCCAACGACTCTGTGTACTTGGAAGACTGCCCTCGAGAACGTAGCCAAAAAAAGAATGCTGACCAAACTCACGTTCTCTCATTCACAATGAAAGTTCAAGAATTTGTCTTCTTCCATTGTTTTACTCAAGGGCACAAGAGCTTTTGGAATAGGATAACTGTGTTGAGCAACTTACATCAGGTATTGTTAAAGTGGTGAATTGTACATTTCTCTTCTTCTACACATTGCTCTCATGATAGTGTAAAAGTTCCCACTTTTGTATTTTCGAGATAGCCATCGAACACTAATATACAAAATCTTCGTAACCGAGAATGAAAAGCTGTATAACTCCAAGAGTAAATACAGTATTTCGTTATACCAAGGAGTTCGCGCCCCATGTAATTTGCTCGAGCAGGTAATTCATTTAGCCCTTGAGTTTTCTTAATTAAAGATTCTACCGCCTTAGCCTTGCAATATTAAATTTGCGAGAATTCCCATTGAAAATTTCCGAAGACAAATTGGTGAACATACGTTTGTTTCCGAAAAATTCTCCTCAGGCCCGGGTAGGGTGATCTAGCAAAAACGACATACAGTAGTCGCCCGTTATTAATCCCACGGTTAATAGGCCCAGCCGCTTATTAAGCCCAATTTGTCTGGGCCTGAGGTGGCCTTAATAACCGGCGACTACTGTAGTGGGTATGCCAAGGCTGCATACAGATCACTGAAGCAAACCACAAATGCAGAAGTGGGCCTGGAAAAATCCAGCTTTGAACAGTGTCATTCCAGCTTCCCAAAGAAGCCTATTTCTGGGGAAGGTAAGGAAACCACAAAGTCACAAGCCATTCCTTTGAATACCTCGGGGTCTTCAGATAACAGTAGGGCTGACAGTATATCAAGGATATCCCTTGACCGCCAAAACCACATAATCGCTCAAGGCCTACCTGAGTCAAAAGCACCTACTTTGAAGGAAAGGACTGACGTGGACGTCGAAAAGTTTCAGGATCTGCTAAAAGACATTCTCAGATAGCGAGGGATAGTGAAAGTTTGTGCAGCCTTCAGCATAGGCAAAAAGGTTAATGAACAGTCGGACACTGTCCGACCTCGACCTATCAAGATAGTCTTGGATAACGAAGAACAAGTGAACTTGGTTCTGTCCCGGAAAACAGCCCTCCGCCACTCACATGCAATGGTGTTTTTTCGGTGGCGGAACTCCAGGGAAGATTAACAGATGGGGAGAGCAATCTGGTTATCTTCAGGAGAAACATAATACAGAAAACCACCACGTTACTCTGGAAGCAGCCAATACTTGTGACGACTGCGGTACAGTAGTACTGGCAAACTCGCCCCCAAACGAATTGGACACTATGGATTCTCGCCAACTAAAATTTATGTATACCAACGCTTAGAGTTTATTCTCGAAGTTTGATGAACTTCGAATACAGGTAATTGATGTGTCCCCTGATATTATAGCAATAACAGAAACATGGCTGTCACAGAGCATCAGTGATACCGAAGCGGCGCTATTCGGATGCCAATCATTTAGACGAGACCGAGTGAAAACGCCTGGGTGGAGGAGTTCCTATGTATGAAAAGAGCCAATTAATTGTGTGCGAGAGGACTGAAAGGATTACCGATGTTATGGAGGCTATTTGGCTGACAGTTAAGGCACGGGGATCGCAACCTCTGGAAACCGTGACCATCTACCGATCACCGCGGACAAACACTGATGCAGATGCGTGTTTACTGGAGTGGATAGGTAGTCGACCTGATGTTGTACTCATGGGTGACTTTAAAGCACCCAGCACAAGTTGGAAGGATTTGCGGGTGAATTTCTCTAGAAAAGTCTTCGATCAGCATCTTCTTAAAACAACACTTGAGGCTCTTCTCACACAACATGCCTTCGTTTCAACTAGAACACGTGAAGGGCAACAGGCTAGTTGTTTAGACCTAGTCGTCACCAAGCACCATGACAGTAAAGACGAGGTATGCGGCCTACCTCCACTTGGTCGAAGAGATCATGCTGTAATTTCGTGGGATTATGGCCTACATTTGGAACCTCGTACAGTAGACGAATCAAGGCCGAATATATGGTGAGGCGACTTCTCTCGAATGAGAGAATAGGCATCGCAAATAGACTGGGTTCTTCCTTTGTCCGGGATGTCGTTAAGGACTGGAATAAATTTAAGGGGCGGTTGTTGTATCTAATGCAAAGTCATTGTCCACTATCAGTGCTAAAGATATCTTAACAACCTCAGTGGCTGACAAGAGCTCTAAAAGGAGAGATCAATAAGAAAGGAAAGCTTTGGAAGAAATTTTGCAGAACTAGCCATGACGAAGCTTTCGAAGAATGCAAAATCCAGCGTATCAAGGTAAAAAGTTGGTTTTTTAAAGACGACGGGAATTTGAGCGTGGTTTACTTCACAGAGCAGTACAAAATCCGAAATTGCAATACAGCTATTGAAAGAAAAGCACACGTAAAAAGAACCCGATTCCTGATATGGAAATTGATGGCGGTCTCGAAACCTCCGAATGTAAAAAGAAAGCCAAACATTTTGCTGAGTTCGTTCGTTCTGTCTTCACCACAGAAACTGTGTTCGTCGCAACTAAGGACGAGATTGCGGGAGCGCCAAATATTGAGGATATTGTGTTTGGAGAAAAGACGATTTTCCAAGAAATAAAAAGCTCGAAGGTAGGTAAATCTCCTGGTCCAGATGAGACTCCTGAAAAATTGCTCAAGGAACTTGCTGGAGAACTGGCTTTAATCCGCTTTCCATGATGTGCCAGAAAGCGTTTGTTACCGGAATCTTTCCTCCAGATTGGAAAACAGCGCAAATTACACCGCTTTACAAAAGCGAAAGTTGTGCAGCTGCTACCAACTACAGACCGTGAGTCTGACCTCCATGTGCTGCAAAGTATTGGCGAAGATCATCAAGCCAGCATTGTAAACAAATTTTCTGGCTCTAGACTGTTTTCATACTGTCCCGTAAAAATTCATTCGAAATTCTGTCATGGTATCATATGTCCTCCAGCAACTGCACATTACCTGCAAGAATAATATTGTTTGCTTTACATTAATAGGACCCTCAAGGGCATTTCTTGCCTGTAACCCTTAAATATGCATAGACAAAAAAGAAGGAATTGATGAGATATTGTGAAAATCACAATATTTTGTCGAATGCGCAATATGGTTTTCGTAGGGGTAGGTCACGCGGTAAAAACATGCTTGACAAAATGCAAAGCTGGACAGAGGCAATTTATGCAAAAGAAACCGTACATGCGTCCTACGTAGATTTTCCGAAAGGCCTTTGACTATGTTCCACACCAACGTCTCCTGCACAAGTTGAGACTGATGTGTATCGGTGGCAGACTTCTTACTTTGATTGAGAATGTCCTCATTGATCTTTCCCAAACTGTGTGTCTAGGACGAAAAAATCAAGGCCGACATTCATCAAGAGCGGAGTTCCTCAAGGTTCAGTACTCGGACCTTGTTCGTTAATGATTGTGTACAGAAACTGGACTGCGAGTGGGCCATGTTTGCAGATGATGTAAAAAATATGGATGGCCATCAAGAGTGCTGCCGATGAAGATAAATTCCAGGAAAATATTTGTCGATATAAGGATTGGTCACAGATGGCTCCTGTCCTTCATTTCGAACAAATGCACTCTGCTGCGTCTGGTAAGTCGAAGTCCGGTCCCTGATGCGCGATCCCACTATCTGAACGGAATCTCATTCCGAGAAGCAGAAATACAGAAAGATCTCAGCATATGGATGACAGACAACCTCAAATCTTCTACACAATGCTGTAAGGTGGCTAGAGCTGCAACCTCAATATTGTACGCCATCAAGCGCGCATTCACAGTTTTTGATGAAGATTGTTTCTAGAAAATCTTTGGAACCCTCATATTTTCCTCAAATATACTGACTGATGGACTGACTGATTTATATGTTAACTCAGTAAATAAACTATGCATGTTGATATAAAAATGTGTGCGGATGTCAGGGGAGTTGGGGGAATCAGGGTCAAACATCTGATCAGTGTTAGGGGGGACTCGTAGTTGAGCGAGGTGATAAATTGCTGGTTGCTGGATTAGCGGCCTTTGGCCATGGTAATTGCGGCGCCGCGATGAAGTTCCTTTGGGTTTGCAGGACCGGTCGGCGTAGCCTGATGGTGGTCGCTTCCAGCGTAACCAACAGACACTGATCAAGCAATTTTGAATAACTTGAGGGCACCCAGTTGATCACTCTGAAGGCCTCCGATGGTTTAAGTCTACCGAGTGTGCCAGTCTACACCTAATTATACCCTTCAGTTGGCCCTTTCCTAGCCATGCTAGAATGTGCTCTCGTAGTTTTTTGCATAAACGCTGGTTCGTGCGACCAATATACCCTGCCCCAAAAGAGCAGGTCAATGAATATACGCAAAAAGAGGTGGTCTGGGCTGGCGGTTTGTCCTTGATCGCTCCGTATAGGATGGGAGAAGTCTAGAAGGCGTTGACTGCTGGTAAGGTGGTTGCTACAGCTTGACTTAGGTGCCTCTTTAGAAGTTCGCTTGGTCTGTATACTAGAAATGAGACCTTGATGAATATTCACTTCTTCTCGGCTGTTAAGACGGAGGGTTTCATCGGCCATTCAGCCATGTTTTCAATGGTTAATTGACTCAGATATAGGTTTTGTCAAAACACGTCTTTCATAATCTTAAGCTCCTCTTCGAAGCTATCAGTCGAGCAGATCCTTTTCGCCCTTTGCGTCAAACATCTTATTAAATTACATTTAAAATCCAACTGCATGAAACAAGCAAGATGGGTGCATTCCCTGGACCACGTCTTCTTACGATATATCCTACGTTAAAATCTGTCATCAGCCCTTGCAGCTTTTGCATTCTTAATGGATAATGTTTCATCCATGACGAATTCTCGATTTGCGCAAGTTCAACCTGTCTGAAGAAATAGGGCGAGGACTGACCCCATCTGAGTGGAAGCGCCGTACAAGTCACCTTGAGCAAGGTCTTTTGCTACCTGACTTTCCATCGCAAAAGGATGGCCAATTGTGCTGCATTCAAAGCTCAACAAATTATACATATGAAGGAATGGTGTCGAATTCCGTTACGCTGCAGCTCTCATAGTCAATTCCATTTTCACTTCCCTCTCCTGTACACCAGTGTACGGTACGCAGCAGTCAGCTAACTAATACAGATGAGACCAGTTGCTGCCATAGAGGTTATAAAATTTATAATTATAATTTATAATTAAAATTATAATTATAATCTGCATCAGAAAATCATGTTTTACCATTTTTGTCGCCGGGATTCAGGAACGGTTGGCCAGGATTATATTATTATCCCTGGCTTCTCCAAGAATGATCAGTCTTTCAAATGTCTTGTTCTCACGTAAAGATGGTTGTCAGTTTAGCATTTTATTTGGACCACATTGACATCTATCTCACCAGAAAGGCTAATTCAGCACTCAGGCGAATTGAGGAAATTAATACTCTCATAAAAACTAAAAGCAAGCAAAATATAGCCCTTTAATTGAGAATTTCGGTCAATTTGGGATTATCTAGCAGAAAAACGAACGATACAGAGCCTGTATGTTTTTAAATTAATCGACCTATGTTTGAATGCAGTCTTTCAACGCCGCGTCTTCAACTGCCTACGGCGGACTATTCAAGCGCGGCGTATGCCGTTTAAAACAACCTTTGTTATAATCGCCGTATGTCTGTTTAGTGCCATTGTGCGTAGCCTTCACCAATCTCAATTTTACTTAAATTGCCAACCAATTCCAAGACGGAAATTTATCTCAGATTCTTGGTCGCTATCTCTCTAAATTGATTGTTTTTTGTCGTCGACCAGCATGGTGAGTATTACTTTTCCTTAGTCATCATATTCTACATTCTTCAGTTTAGAACAGACGTTCGCCCTAAGTTCTTTCGAACTCTTGCGCTTCTTTGCGAGGACGAATCTCTATCAGATGCTCAGTTGAAGGCTTATCAGACGCGTTTACAGTATACCTTGATTCTTAATTGTTTATTGCTTAATTCGCAGGGAATACCAAACCTTTTTAGAGGCAGTCAGTCGACTAGCTAACTGTGGAAATGTGTGTATCACAGAGGAAGCAGTCATGATTGGAGAAAATGGACTTCTCACGGGAGAATCATTGAACGCCCTACAGCATGCTGGCGCGATTTCTGTATATAACACATTGCAACAAAATAATTGGGAATTTCCAGTTCCTGAAGGTTTCCTTGCCTATGCTTTTTAAAAATATATTTTATAGAGGGTGAAGCGGTCGTAATCAAAACTCATACCACCATGCCTGACGAGTTTCTTGATCAAGAGAAGCCCATTCGCTCAGACTGGCCGTCTATACACATCTCAGAATGCTTTGTGGAAGGTGAAAAGGCGAAGCTTCATGGCTCTGTACGACCTCTCCGCACATTTCTCCCACCCAGTATCGTTTTTCGGAACGCCGCCGATATCGATGACGATATGCCAGAGCCGGAAATACCGGTTTCGAACTCTACTGGGATAGAAGCTGGTCTTGAAATCGTCTCTACGTCTGAAGGCCTTGCCGTAAGAAAACCCACTGAAAAGGATACAGAGCCGGGTAATTACGAATTTCTTAATCTTTTGCATTGTATTGTTCACTCCTATTACAAGTTACTTCGTTTACAGACATTAAGAAAGTGCTCGATACTTTGTTACATTGATTCGGTTGATCTGCGAGGTGTCTTTGTTTTAGGATTATTTGATTGCTCCTGAAAGTATATTCAGAGTTAGTTTTTAAGGTCCTGATAAATCTGAAAGCATCTATTTAGCACATATTCAAGTTTTAAGGTAATCCTACCCCTCATTATTTAGAAATAGGCTGTTTGTCAGAAACACGTATTTTTTTGCGTTGTGAAGTGTTATTTGGCCTGTAAAATTACCAAGCCTAATGTTATTCAGTGAAAACATGTAACCTTCTCAGTTGCATTTTTATCTTGTTTCTAATCATCAGCACTGGCGCAATCCAACCAATGCTCGAATTGTCTCTTGTCAGTGATCCCGAAATTCTTCAACTTCTTTTGCACATTTAGGGGTAGCTATTTATGCTTTACGTCTATGGAATTTAGGCTGAGGGCAGCAACTGCTTTCCTCCAAATGTACGGCAATTTTCAGTGCTTAACGAGGATGGGTCTCACTACTTATAATGTATACTTAATACAGCCGACCACGTCGTTTGACTATCTGCAAAAAATGAATCAGATGTTCAAGCTGTATCGTGTTTAGGCGTCCGTCCGATGTCCACCGGAAATAATGGTTTAAAATGAATTCTGCGTAATGGACGTTCTTTCGATTCTATTGTCGCACGTCTCATTACTCGAATAAATTACTACCTGTACTCGTTACAGCTGTGATCATACCTGATCTAGCCGGCCTCAATGATGTCACGAACGGTACCTCTCCATACGTGGCGATTGGCGGCAGCGGATCTCGAAAGCTACACCCAGTCTCTTCTCCAGCAACGGAGACCGAAGATAGAAGATCCAAGAACTGTTTCCATGTCTTGACGGACGGTGTCGAGCCAAGTCTTCAGTTGCCCTCCTCTTCGACGTTTCCAGGTGGGCTGTGGTACCGGGTCGAGGGCAGCATAGGTAAGCTCGTAGGGGGGACGACGGAGAACGTGTCCAAACCACCTCAGTCGTCTTTCTCGAATGGCCTGAGATATCCTCGTGATACGATCGCAGCGGATGCAGACTGTCTTATTTGAGATGAATTCGCTATACTTAACTCGCAGGATCGTCCTCAGGCACTGGTGGTCAAAGACCTCCAGTCTTCGCTCATCTTCAGCGCGCACAGCCCAGCATTCACATCCATAGATGAGGACTGACCGGATGGATGCTCGGTATACACGAATCTTCGTGGCGATAGAGATGTCACGTCAGATCCATAGGCGCTTTCAAAAGATTGAGAAAACCCAGCGAGCAGCATCGATACGGGAGACAATGTCGTCCTTGCTCTGCCCATTCGGTAGCAGCCTCGCCCCGAGGTATTTAAAGCTGTCTACTTCTTCAAGTTGATGGCCATTAATCCCCAGGGGTGCCTTCTCCTGTTCAGGAATGCAGCTCGAGAACAACTTCATCTTTCCGGAATTTATGGACATGCCTACCAACATAGTGATCTCATTTAACCGTGACACTACCGACTGTAGACCACCAAAGCTTGAGGCTAACAGCGCAATATCATCGCCGTAGTCGAGATCAGTTAGCCGGCGTCCGGGTGCAAGTTCAACACCGTCCTCTTCCTGTAGGGCCTTGCCGAGAATCCAGTGAATGACGTAGTTAAACAGAATGGCGAAAGGATGCAGCCCTGACAGACACCAGACCGGATATCGAACGACTGAGAGAGATTGCTGTGGACCAGGACTCGTGCGGTGGTAGACCGGTAGTAGGCCTTAATCATGGCAATGAGTTTGGTCGGCACTCCATCCAGTTCCATTATTCGCCACAGGGACCCACGATGGATGGAATCGAATGCGGCGGCAAAGTCGACGAAGCAAACGGCCGTCGGGTGCTGTTAGCTATGATGGAATTCTAGAGGTCGCGTCAGTGTGAATATTTGATCCGCACATCCACGCCCAGCTCGGAATCCGGCTTGCTTGGGTCGTGTCCTGGAGTCACGTACAGACTAGAAGCGCCTGAGAAGAATAACAACGAAGATCTTTGCACGGTAGTTCTCGCATCTTGTCTTATCTTCCTTCTTGTGGACAGGTACAAGGATGCCTGAGCCCCAGTCATCGGGAACGGCCTCTTCTCGCCACGCCAGTACAATCACCTCATGAAGCCGAGGAGCCATGGTGTCGACACAGAACTTGTAGGTTTCTGCAGGAATACTGTCCTCTCCGCACGCCTTGTTGTTGCATAGCCTCTGCATTGCATCGGTAACTTCGTCTTCGGAAGGGAGGTCACATGACACTGCGTAGGCAGGAGAGGGTTGAAAGTTCGCTGTGGAGGAGAGGGAGGGTGTGATGGGTTGTTCGTCAAAGTTGAGTAGGTGCTCGAAGTGTTCACGCCAGCGATCGTTCTTGGCCGAGTTGTCAGCAATTAATCCTCCATTCACATTGCGAACAGAATCACAGAGTGTCGAGGGCTTTCCACTAACCTGGCGGATGATTTGGTACAGTTTTCGAGTGCCACCAACATTTGAGGCCTGCTCCATAAAATTCGCCGTTTCGAACCAGTACTTCTGCCGATCATCTCTAGCTGACTTTGGTGTCAGCTTTCGAAGTTGGCGGAAAGAGGCATCGTGGCGGGACCTGGCTCGAGTCGTCTCGGCCGACAGCTGCAGCAGTCTTCCGCTGATCCAGTCACTGTGGCGCCGCTGAGTGATGGCCACTTGCTACTGCCCTCGTTGTCAGCCTAGGTCGTAAGACGGGACCGTATTTCGGTGCTTAGAGCCTCGGTAGTGTTGGTTTGCCGGAGCTTTGTGACATCAAGTTGTCTCGCACGTGGCAGTTTGGCGCAGATGAGAGGTGAACCTTCAGGCGCATGCGAACGAGAGCATGGTCAGACCCGTGGACGTTACCAGTTTCGGCACCTCGCATCGACCTGCTATCGTGGACCCAGCTGTGAAACCGTGAACCAACTAGAATGTAATCGATCTGACTGGCCGTACGGCCATCGTTCGAATACCAACTCAGTATATGTTTTTGACGATGCTGAAAGCATGTGTTGGTAACAAACAGTCGGTTCTGTTCGGCAAACTGCAGCATCCTCTCACCATTGTCCGTTCGAGAGTTGAGCCCAAAACGACCAAGAAGGTGGCTGTTTGTAGGGTCACGGGGCCCAGTCCGGCCATTCCAGTCCCCGGCAACAATTCGCAGATCTCGGCGAGGGAGTAATTCTGCTAGATCCTGCAGCTGCGCGTATAAATTGTCTTTCTCTTGCTGTTCAGCCGCTGACGTAGGTGCATGCACAGATACGACCGAGATGTTCGTAAAATGGCCTTTTAGTCGAACATAGGCCATTCGGTCGTTGACTGGTTCCCATGCCAGTAGTGCACGATTGGCTTGTTCCGAGACGGCAATGGCCACACCGTGTCTACCAGATGAGTCACTCAGACCACTGTGATACAAGGTGAGATGGGAATCGACCCCCGACATTTTGATTTCGCGAGCGCCTGAATCGGGGAGTCGGACTTCGGACAGGCAGCGAACATCCACGTGATATTCATGGAGACTGTGCGCTGTCAGACTTTAAGTACCAGGTTCCAGAAATGTTCGCACATTCCAGTATCCAATACCAAGAGTCCGTTTTTTGTTTAGCAATCCAGCTTGCATTTTATTCGCCCGCACCACCGGACAAGGGTTGTGGAGCGCGTCAGTTCCCGCGGACGCCGTAGCATTGGTCGTAGTAAAGTAAGTAGACATCATGAGGTTTCTTGGGAATTTTGAATGAAGGTGTGTCCCCAACGGCCGCTCGGAAAAGTGAAATAACCATTCTTACTGTCTTTTCCTAGGCCTCACATTTATTCGCCTGATACTTCGTCACTCGTAACCTGTGACGACCGGTAGTGGCTGGAAAAGCAGCCGTCACTTAACATCGATCAATTGATGCAGTGGCTCCTTAATGTGGCCTGTAGGGCATTCCCGAGCCAGATTTGGAGCAGTTTTGGCCGCGCCAGCCACCTGAGCCCGTTCCTGTCTCCGGTCTACTTGACTTTGTCTTGATACCGGACACAGATGGGTGAGGGAAGAAACAGTGCAATATATGCATCGCAAGTGAATTTCAAAAAGACTATACGCATCCATTTTATAAGATAGTTACTCCGGTTTAGAAATGGAATTAGTGGGCGCCTTAGGCCTAGTATAACGGCCAGAAGAAAATTTGCTGACTGTGGATCTGCGATCTAGAGGATTTCAATTTCTATTGTTTCAGTTTCAAAAGATGGCAGCTTCTCTTATGCTCGTTTAATCTCTCATGCATAAATGAAATCTTTCGTGTACCAAGACCCATTGCCAAAATTAGTCGATTTTCCTTCCCAAAGTAAATGTCTTTGTTTGTCAATGTTTTCATTCCATATAATCTCGCAAAAGCCCTTCATGATATCGCATCGTTATTTTTAACTGTGCAAATTCCACTAAACCACCAAGGCTTAATTTTCAATCTTATGCCATTAAAATGAATGGAGATCAAAAATAAACAGGTCGATAAACCATTTTCCCCTTCATGTCAGCTAAAATTATGTTTGAAAGCAAATATATCTATTTTGTCACCAGAATTGATCCCGATAGACGACTACTACTATGGCAGACAAGAAGGTGCTGCAGAATACGCTGAAGAGAAAGCCGATTACCGGTTTAAGTGCGCTGTTTGCCAACGTATCTTCTTCTCAAACGTCAAACTGATGCACCACATAATGGGACATGTGGATGAAAGCATCCAGCCCTTGCTTAATTTTGCCGGTCTCAACCAGTGTCGCGTCTGTAGTCTCGTTTTTGCGAACGCCTTCGAATTAAGAGCCCACACTGAGAAAGTGAGTTTATCGACCTCATTTTTTTTTACATTTTCGCCAAAGTACTCTGTGCCAGTCCATCAATCACCTTGATTTAGAAGAGGAACCGATAGATTTCGAAGTTAAATTTATTGTTATTTAACATGAATCCCCAACCCCGTGTTTTGACTCCAAGTGAGAGTGTATTTCATTTTGCTTGCCATTGCCGGTGACTCCTTTTCATCTAAGTGCTTGTTCTAAATTTCTCCCGTTGGTGGATCATTAGTGTTCGAAAACATGCTCTTTTAGGATCACCGAACAGGTAGCCGACCGGTCTTGGACTGTTATATTAAAGAGGCACGCGAAATTTATAAATTCTGATCGGTAGCAGTGTAGTTTCAGGCTACTGTGATTACAGGCCTCTTCCGAAAAACAACCGGGAAGCATAGCAAAATTAGGGGTCTATTTATATAGAATAGGCAGATGTGTTCGTTGGGGCAAGAATTTTATTTGCCTGACGTTTCGAAATCCGTCGCGGATCCATCATCAGAGACGACAGCAGAAAATAGTTTCTACTAGGTGTATTTTTGCATATATCCCATCCAAAAATTGTTTGTCGGGCTCAGACTTCTGCAAAATGCCATAAAGCAGCCTCAACAAACCCTAGTCCTCTTTTTTGGCCAATGCTACGAAAGGTAACTTGGTCCTGCCGGACTGTGATCGCAAGGGCTCATCAGCATGTTGATTTAGCTTTCAATCACTCTTTAAGACCAACGACCCATACTAATGTGTGTGTATCTGCCTTTTCGCTTGCCTCTCACCTTGTGACCGTCCACAACACACCTTGAATACTCTCAATTTATTACGCTTTCCATGGCTGCTGTTTGAACTCAAGTTAAAATGATTAAAATCCATGCCCTGGATGATTACAGAATTGCGGTGCTAGCTGTCCAAAATGATGATAAAGTAGGCTTCGGCGAATGGTGCTGGTGTTGTTCGACTACAAGACCCTATTTTCCCATTTAGTGGACGTGACGAGACGGTGAATATAAAATTAACGTGTCAAGCCCTGCGTTTGCGAGGCGCCGCCTGTTTCACGGAACCAATAAATATCATAACTGTATTATCATTCATTTTGTGATATGCTCAACTGCTTTTTCCTGTTAACCTCCACTAGGCGCACCCAGGTGTTAATCACGCTGACCCCATGAATACAGGAAAATCAGACTGCGATTCGCAGCAGACTGCTTCTCAACTTATGCAGCAGCAACAACAACAACAGCAGCAGCGTCTCGGTCTGCTTGATCCCAGCGCTCAGACTGGTGAAGCTGGTGATAGTGCCATGCAGGGAGCTTTCAGCGCCTTTTCTTGTCGCATCTGCGGTAAAGAGGCGGCCAGTGATTTGGCCCTAGCTCATCATCTTCAGTCAACTCACCGTCAACGCGAAATGCCCTATGTCTGCCGCCTGTGTCTATTCCGCTCGTCGTTGTTTGAAGACCTATTGGATCACTTCAAGAAGGTATGGATCACTGCCTTTATCTCCACTTTTTATGTATCCCACTCTCAAGACTCCTAATATTTTTTCTCTGTGTTACTTTGGAACATGACTGATTATTTTCTTGCCTTCCTTTTCCATTCTCTAGGATAATATCTTCTTTTTTTAACTGGAAATTATAACTCAAGGGGCCAACTCTGCTTCATTATGTGATGCAATAGTGGATACTAGATGCCATGCATTTTTCCATGCGCTTTTTTAGCATGTAATCAGCCTTGGGGTTAGTAGGATCCAGCACCTTGTAATCGAAACCTGATTTCCTGAAATCCTTACCTACTTTAAAACCCCAAAATATTAAAATTATCTTCCAGCGTCCACCCTAGCCCTGAACCTATTACGCTCTCTTGCTTTGTAATCAGACCAAACAGAAATTTACGTCGTTAGTTAATTCACCAGAGCACGTAGTCGGCTTTTTGGCGCTATGCTGTACATTGCCTCATCAAGCGATCCGTTCCTCCATTGTTAGTAGACTCTCACCTTTTGGCCGCTGTATTTGCTCTAGGTCGCAGTTGTCAAAATTCCGTATTGTGGCGGGTAGATCTCACGTAATGGTTATGTTTCGTAATCGTGGAGTCGGATAGTCCTCCTAGTCTCACGGTTCGGCCACCGGAATAACTTCACTTCATTTAAATTGAATAAAGTCCCTGCTTTCCTTTGCCTTTCCTTGGCTGGAGGTAGTATAGAGGAACCAGTGTTACATAAACATGCGTTACTGGAGTCGGACGATAAAGCCAAATAAAGAAAATAATTAGTATTAAGGGAGCTGTCAAACGACTCCACTTTTGGCGACTGTGCCAACTGTATGCCATAAATCGATGGAGCGCACTTTCTGAGCACTTGTATATCTGTGTTTTCGGCGCGCTTTCTAGTAAATACAGTAGTCGCCGGTTATTAAGCCCATGGTTAATAGGCCCAGCCGCGTATTAAGCCCAAATCAGCTTGGAACTGAATTTTACATAGCACTAGCGCGTTTCTACTACCAGAAATGACATCGCTCGCGGGACGGAACCATTACTGAACTATATTACTGCGAAACTACTCCAGTGCATTGGCCACTGGGTGCCCCCTAAACGACTCGCCTGAAGATCGCGCTTGAGTAAACACGGGGGTCAAATCAATACATGGCAAACACTACTCGGGGTGCGAGTTATGTAAGGTTACCCAATATAGAATATCCGAAGACCACTATACCGAAATACCCCTTATCATATTGAGCTATCATTACTTAAACCTAGCCACTAGTGTAGGTCTCAGAAATGTAGTCGAGGATCTTAGTTCCGATCCTTTATGGTCCTGCTTTGGCTTAGCATAACCCCCCTAGCCAAATATAGATTAGTTTACTGAAGCCCCAGTTAAACAAAATCCAGATCTAGCCCAGCTTCAGGCGAGTTGTCAAATAACTCGCTGTTTAACAAGGAGGGTAGCTCATCTCCAAGCATATGTAGTGGAGTCTCTTAGTTCAGGTCTATACAACTATTTGGCTTATACCCTTCCTCTAAACCTAGTTTCCAAGTCATAGCTAACTGCAGCCATATCAGGTATTCTTCGGGAGGTAACTACAATAATAACCCAACTAGGTTCTCACTCCAGAGGACAAACTCTGAGGATGATTAAAGGGAAACCAATACCGATAGATGCCGAACACATGCTGCTGCTACTGCTGATGCTGACTTTTACTATTTAAGTCTTATGACGTCTTGTCACAAATAAAGGTCGTTAGTAGCAAGGATTTAAAGCGACTGTGACACCACGCAAATGGGCTATCCGGGTGTGATACTTCCTCAAATGGCGGAATAACTGGCACGACTGAGGGCACGGGAGTCAAGTGGGCCAGCTGTGTCACACAGCTCCCTTGAGGGGTCATGAAATAGTAAGACATGACATAGCCTGACATGACACGACATCTGCAAGCTACGGTTGCGCAAGCCACGACAATCACAATCACCATACGTGGACAGCTGTTAGCCGATTACAATTTATATCGCCAGAGGACGGTCTTGACACCGAGGCCCGTTGTTACGACTATAAGTATTCCTGATGAGAGTCGTATCTACATCGCGGATGCGCATTCTCGCCGGCTGTCTCACAAATCAACCCGAAGGAAAGCTTGAGATGCATGTAAGCTCATTTATTTTTCATTCTTTGATTAAAGCGTAGTTTCTCCGAACAGCAGCATAAAAAATTGTTTTATTAGCTACACATGACTCCAACTTACCTTACCTTAAACTCTAATTGGCAGTAAAATCATTACCCAGCTTATACACAAATGTACCCCTTAATTCATGCAGTCGAGTCTCTAAGCTGGACCTGCTTGGCTTTATAGTACAGCCGCGTCCTCAAAGCTTAGCCCAAGCTTTCTAGTCTATTGCAGTCTCCACAACACGGTTGTCGTCTATTAGCGGTACTTGTAGCCCACCTATTTAGAAAGACGATGGGCAGACATCTGATAAATGATAGCGGCAGAGCTAGCACAATTTCTACTACACTTATTACTGACATGTGGAGATAAGAGCCCAGAGTTGACTTAAATCACTACTCTACAAACGCTATATTATTGTATAAATGCTTATCACTATTACATCCCACAGATTGGGAGTGCATACTGGGTGCGACTTTTTAAAAAGCATACACAGTCAGTACTAATAGCATACTAAGTACTGGCCTTACTGAATTAGCACTTCTAGCATAGACAAGTAACTATATCGGCATCTTTTTAGTGCGTACAGTACCATGGATAGCGATGAAAGAGCGGAAACCATGACAAACGCAGCCATGCTGATGACCATAAGCATGCACTTACCCGAAATAGTTAAACCCAGATAAACACTCCCCGTTGAGACGAAAGGATATGAGCCCTAGCGTTGGCTAAATCAGCGTCACCTCTGATAAATGGTGGCGTCAGTGCCAGCATCATTACTAGTAGACATGAGCCCCTTGCAAACCTTAATCAGAGTCACTTCGGACTTGCAGTACCAATACGAACAATTACTATCACACAGTCACACCCTAGTATGTAGTATTAGAAGAAAGGTTTACCTAAGTCTGACCAGACACCTACTACGGGTGAGTGAGGACAGATAGTACAGTATTACCAACGCAAAAGGCTACTGTCACTTAAGACTAAGTTAGGCGATTGTATTGTATTGGCTTGCATTTGATACAGCAGCCGCGCCGGCTCCCGTCTAGTCTTCGTGACTCATGGGAGAAGGTGAAGAGTGTGGAGCCGCTAAATACGTCCTCTATCACTTTAAACTAAACCCTGAGGCCGTCACCTCCTGTACTAACCTGTTGGGGCACTTGGTTGATATCATCGAAACCGATGGTCAGACACTTACTTACCTGACACATGTACATAGGTGTGGTAGGCAGTGGCTGTGGAAATCTTGCTTGCTGGGTTTTCTCAATTCGTCAAAAGCACCTTATGGATCCGACACGATATCTCCATCGCCACGAATATCCATCTGTCAGTCCTTTATGTATGCGAAAGCCGGACTTTGCGTGTTGAAGATGAACGAAGACTAGCGGTGTTTTGACCACCTGAGAACCTTCTTTCAAATAAGGTACACTGACTTAGTCTCAATTTACACAGTCCACATTCACTGCGTCCATCCAACAACTACGACTCCGGTTGTTTGGATACTTTTTCCGTCATCCGCCTCAGAAGCTTTGCTCTACCGCCCTCGATCTGGCGCCGCAGCCCACCTGGAGGCTTCGAAGAGAAAGGTAACTCAAAACCTGGCTTGACGAAGTTCTTGGACATTTGGTTTTCAGTCCCAGTCGCTGGAGAAGAGAATAAGAGGAGCTTTCTAGGTGTACTACCACTAATCATCCGACTTGGAGGTACAATCTGTGACACCGTCGAGGCCGACTAGATTAGGCATGATCACAGCCGTATCGCGTACAAATCTTGCTTGAAGGTCAGGGGCAGTTGCCATGTTATCGAGCCGCTTTAACCTGCGAGCTTTCTGTAAATCACTGAGCGGCTATATTAATAATTATTTGCTTCAGAAGGGATTGCTTTTATAAGATTTCTGCCCGCTTGCCCTGTGCTGATTCGCCCGCCCACTTCTTTTTGTGTTCCGACCAGCGGCAAGGAGTGTTTCATCGCCCATTAATGAGTGTTCTGATTCTGTTCTGTAAGTCAAGTCTTATTTTATTCTATTTTTAAAGAATCCCGGTGAAGCACATGTCTGGGCCTTTTAACTAGTACCTAGGCTGTTACTATGATAAGTTACAACATCAATATTTTGAAGAAAAGTTATACGTTTTATAAATTATGGAGAGCTATGAATATACCATGCCGGTTTTTACAACTACCTGCCCTTTTTATACCATTTTTCATCCACATACAGGTGTACGTGCAGTCTGAGATTTTTTTTCTCTCTACTTAATTTCTCTATCCTGCTCCTACGATTCTTTCCTCCCCTCCCCGCCAGGCACATAATGGATCTAACCACCTCCTTTGCACCTACTGTCTTCGTATATTCACGCCGTCTGATGCGAGAGTTCCGGGACTGCCCCTGCTCTCTGCAGCATCCATCAGCGGAGGCGCCGTGAGCACTGCTGGTCTCGGCGCTGGCGTTGGACAGACGCAGGTCTACCTGCAGCACCTGCGTATGCATCAGGTGCGCCACCAACTGCGACGCTGTCTCTCCTGCAAACTGAACTTTACAAATAAGTCGGACTACCAGGTGCATCGTCGTCTGGACCACAAGGCTTGTGTGGGCACTACCGCGGAGACCCAGGAGCGGCGTGTTGATGAATACATGGTAGGTTTATGCACACTCACTTTGCATGATGCCCTTCTCAGGTCAGTTTGGCATTTTGCACCCTTTTTTATTGGCCCTTTATGCGCGTCTTAATTCAGCCCCTAAAGAGGATGTCAATGCAACGTCAGCCCTGAAACAAGGCCAAACCTTTGGGTATTGGGTAGGACTCATAGTGGTGGCGGATTTGTGGGTTGAGACCAGCAAGTGTGTGGCATTCGAAGGCTGGAGACAAACTGCCTGGTTAGTCACTGCATCGGCCTCATTCCAGTAGAGAGCTTGACTTGATCTTGTCACTGGCAACTAACGCGCGGGAAGGGAAAGCAAAGCCTACTCTGTATGCGTCCTTTCACTATGATAAATTTGACACGCTGGAGAGCTATCGCGGCACCCTGTACCTTTTGGTCTGAAAACCAATTGCTACTGGCAAAATAGTTAGCTCGCGTCTACTGAAGATCAGCCTTCAAAGACCATCTTTGACATCTTCCACTGCGTAATTGATGTCTCGGCCGCATAAGCAGGCCGTGTGGGTGGGTGAATGAAGAGAGCAAGAGAGTGCAGCAAATACAACGCAACTCTACTGTCACCTAAAACTAGTCTACGCACAAGTTTCCGTTCATGGACCATCTCGCTGTGGAGCACGCGACGGGCATTGTCTGAATGTACGGTCAAATCATCAAGTGATATCTAGTTCACACTCCTTGCGGGACTGGCACATGGGGCACCGGAGTAAAATGTCTGTTCGATGGCTGTATCCAAGTCCGCCTCTATATTATCTCATCGGATTTTATGAAAGGGAATGAGATCGATGCTCCCAAAGCCTCACTATAATCCTTGCGCAAGTCCCCACTGCTCTCCTGCAAAACTGTTAGCCCCAGACACATTTGACAAACGATTTACCGGAAAACTTCCTTTTTGCTTTCCCTTCCAGGCGGAGAATTTGGAATCCACACCACAACCATGCGGACCACTTGTGACCTCCTCGAAGGCTGCACCGAGTAAACAGGAGGACGAGGAGGAATTAGCTGAGGGGGAACATATGGACGACACGGCAGCGGCCACGGCAGCAGCTGCTGCCGCTGCGGAGTCCAAAGAGCAGGAAAACCGAGTGATACTGCTCAATGCACCAGAACCCAGCCGAACAAAGGATTTGTCAAACATTGTACTCCCGCCAGAAGTTGTTTCCATGTCTTGCCTAGAGTGTGGGGATACACTGGCTTCTGACGATCACAAGTAAGCGCGCCGTGGTGCTTTTTCTGTTTTTTTTCTTCACTCTGATTATCTTTGTCTGGTCTATTGACTGTCATATGTGGAGTGCACATGGAGGGGTGGCTAGTCTGATGAAAGGACATAGACAAGAGGTGCAAAGCTGCTGGAAAAAGTGAGTCCACACACGCCAAACTGAGCAGTCACAATTCGATTAGTGGCTAATTCTTCACCGGAGTATCCCTCGCTCGGTAGAGTCCTAAGTATAACTTGGTTTGTAGAGAGCCATCGGCAGTTCGATCGTCGATTTCAACGATGTCTATTGTATGCTCCACAATAGGGTGGTACAGGGATGTTGACTTGCGCTGGATTGTAGTGAAAGTAGGCTTGTGTAGCATTTACCTCACTCTCCCTCACTCACCTGGGCCCGGTGTTAGGAAGACTGGAAGCGGGATAGGGCGCGAGGCCACCCCTCAAATGCCTGCCACTACATCTAGCCAGAATCCTGGCTGTGTGGGAGCGCCCTCACAATCACACTAAGAAGGAGTCATTGCAACCTGACGCTCAGTTCGCCAGCCAGCCACTCCACAAAACAAACACACTGGACTGACCGCGTGATCCAGGTTATCAGTTGGCACAACCCCTCAAGCCACGGTTTCTAGCGCACCGTAATAGCATCAAGCGTGTCAATTGTTTATAGTTAGGAAAAAATGCGCTGAACCGTCGACCTCACTCTTTCCCCGACCGCCAGCATCGAGCTATCGTCCAAACCGATCGGTTTTTTGATTTGGGATGGGAGCAGTGCTTAACGAGGCTGAAGAACCACGGACCTCGGAATGACCTGGCAACCTTTACACGCACACACACACACCAGGATTTACACAACCAGGAGATTAGAAGGTGGCATTGTTATAACGACACGTCGCGAATGTTATAACAGTGGCATCTTATGTGTGTCACCGTTGAATTACGCCCTGTTGAAATCCTCAAGGAAGAACACAATAAGAAGGGCATAACTCTTGAATCCACCCTGAGGAAGGTTTATTGTGTACAAAACCCGGAGGAGCTGTCTCGGGTGGCTGTTGCCGCTGGTTGATCCCAAGCGCGCTTTTTGTCCCGCCTCGGGGGCAAGCCCCGCCATTGGGAGCGGACTAGCGTGTCCTTGCTATCCGGTGTGTGTTGCAACTCTCCCTCTCTGCTAGGGGCAAAGGCTTATTAGAGATTGTCAAGTGTAGCCTGATTGGCGCATTTGGATAACTGCGACCAGTGGCGCGTGCATCTGTGTCCTCTCCAGAAATTAAGGTTATCTCGCGTGGACAGTCACCGCCTGTATGCCATCAGAGCTAACAAACGAAGACATTTGGCTGGGCTCGACGCCTTACGAAAGCCTTTAAATGTTGCTAGCACTTGGTCAGGCTAATATCCTAACAGGCATCACCATCTGACTCCCAGTCCACTCATCAGCCAATAAACCCACTCTGGACTACTGGTGTTTCTGATAAATGCGTCCGCTGGCTGTCTTCTCAGCCACGGTAAACCGTGACAATCTCAGATTCACGTGACACATTTAGCGGGAGCTGCATGTGGAAGGAGCTGAGGAGTAGCGTTACCTACTCAACTTACCTGCATGCCTAAGTCACCTAAGTTTTCATATGCGTTTAAGTCAGCGCTTAAGCTGAAGTCTGAATTTCCAGGCTATCAACGCTCCTCTATCTATAGTTTATGACCTATTCTAGCTTAAATTAGCGCTGAGGTTTAGACTTAGTCTTTCGGGGCGTTAGCTCCCCATTTGCGACAGCCGGGTATAGTCTGGGTTCCCTCCCTGCCCCATGCTTTCGTCAGCCAGTTGTAGGGAGCAAATAACCGTGTTTTGGCACGCGTAAACTCGGGGTTTATTGTCGCTACGCCTAGGTAACTTCCTAGTTGGTCGCGTTTTTGCCACCAAAAGGCAGTAGATAGGAGATGCGAGTTTGGAACTACTGCCTGTCAACTCTTCCCTATTCGGTCCCAATTTAAACGCAATTTGTCTTATTTACCTTGAGTAGACTGATCTTTATCAACTAGGACGGGTAGACTGCTGCGTCCCTGCGGTCATTAATTTTAGGTATATTTTTCCGTTGATTTGTATTGCCTTCTTTGTGGTGGTCATTAGTGGGTGCGGGAAACCCTAGAAAAGTTGTGACTTAAATAAAGCTACCTAAAGAGGGAAAACCATATTGGGTTTTGAACGACCTACTGGCGTATGAAAAAGTTGCCCTGTTTTCAACTAATTTTGGAGAAAAGTCGTTTGTCTTGTCAAGGACATCGTAATCCTCAACTTTACCAGATTCTCTCTGCTTAAACAACCCTTCATTTACCTCTAGTAACTGTGTGTCCTACACTTGCTCTCGCCTTCATCTCTTGCAACTTTGGCAAGGACTCACTTTCAATGTGATCCAATGGTCGACTCTGCTATTGTCTCACGCAATTTTCCTTTCAGGCGTTATCTACCCTGTTCCGCCTGCGTTTTCGCGACCTGCTGCGCAGCTGGTTTCGCGCGCCACGTTCATCGAACTCATCTGTATAACCCAGAAGTTATGACTGATTCGCATGTGGGAGGACCAATGGTTCGACCAGTTGCCTTTGACTGGATGCTTCACTGTATTCCTGTGGTGGAGGAGGCCTATTCTGACACAAAGCCACCTACCGAGGGCTCAATAACCGCAATTAAACCCGCTCCATCTCCCTCGGCGACTCAGTCGCAAATCGCCACCACTGCAGGAGTGGAATCGACGGATCAAGCCGCAGTAACTGGGCCTGAATTAATGGATACCTCAGAGCCGGCCCCCGCCGATGCGCAAGTTTCTGTCGCGCCGGACGCTAACCGACCCGCGGACGAAAACATGACAGAGGTTACCGGCCAGTCAGCAGCCCCCGAGGTCCCTGCCTCCACGGAGTCCCCACCAGAGGTCGTCGAACTGAAAGAGACGACTGCACCGGGCGACCAAGCGCAGGGCGACTTAAGTGCTGAAAATGCGCCGGTCACCGCAGAGGCTGCCGCACTCGCGCAGTCGAACGAGTCCGCCGCAGTGCCGGAGGTGGTGGATGCTACTGCTGCTGCTGCGAAACCATTGGAACTGAGCGCTGCCCCCACAACAACCGAAGAGCCAGCCGTCCGGCCTGACCATGAGGCCTACTTTGCCTGTCCACGTTGTGCACTCGCTGGTGTTGACGGAAACACGCTGGCTCGACATCTGGTGGAGGATTGCGGTGCTGAAGGCGCAACTCTGCGTCCCGACCCCGAAATTGTGACCGCCCGACGTCAAGCTGAGGAGCAGTTGCTCCTGCAACAGCAACAGCAGGTACCCCATCCACCCTGAATGTCAGTGCATGCGATGCCTCTGTCAATGCCCTAGTTCACAAATCCCCTTTTTTTCTCAAAAATGGGGGCCTTACACTTTGGTCTGGGAGGATTTTCTCGGTCTCAAACCTGAGCACTGATCTCACTTCCCTGACACCCATATTGTCCCAAGGACGAAGTGAGGTGAATTTGGTAGTGCGGCATTCACCGACCGCCTTTACCGGGAACGTTATTTTGCCTGGACTGTTGGAGGGGCTCGAGAGAGAGGGAGAAAAAAGTTCCAAAGCACAACAGGGTGAATATGGGCCGTAGCGCGATTGCTGGGCGACCCACTGTCATTGTTAATATACTCGGTCGCATCCTACAGGACAACGAGCCCATGGCTCAGTGGTTGAGAAGTTGGACTTCTAGCCAAAACGTGGTGAGTTTGAGCCTCAAGGGTTACAAGACCTGGGGTTCAGACTGGCTGGCTGATGACAGCTAATAGGTCAAAACTTGCCGTTCTAGTCTGCCTTATCTTTTGTTATTCAGCCTAACCTAACCGTGGCTGAGAATTGGCTTCGTCTGCATGGGTCAATTGCTTGCTTGTTTCTCGCTTTGCACGAATCATGCCCTAATGACTTGCCTTTCGTTACGCTGCTCGTAGTTATAAGATCACATTAGGAGGAGCAGTCCCTACCTAACCTTCAGTCCCGAAGACCCGCATTGTCTATCAGTTGGCAACCCGTCAAACTACCATTTTTATCCTGCCCTCACAACTTCAGCAGTGTTTCGGATGTTTTAATCTGACAACCAAGCACACAGTCTGGAATAAGGACAGACGTCTGTAGGATTGTGTTCCAGCTAGTCAACTTTTCTTCTACTTGCCTCAAACTAGTATTTGAAAAGAGGTAGACGTTTATTACAAAGCCCTGCCTTCTACAGGTTCTACCGGCTCTTGTTGGAAGAACGCACATATCGAAATCCCCCGGCCCGCCCCCCTTTTTTCTACTCGACATCTGCACTTGACAATTTATTTTGCCCTTCAGCAGACAGCAGCCATGCTCTACACCACGGGTGGTGGGTTGTCGCTGATTGAAGACAACGCCCAGATGGCAAATACACAGCTCTATCTCAGCGAGCCTCTGCCCGAAGGCACTGCCAACGAAGGCCTCGTCGCTCAGTATGCCGGTGCAAACGGCATGCCAATGGTGCTGAACACCGAGGATGGCCAACTGCCGGAGGGGGCGACCATCGACTTCACAACACCCGGCGGTGACGTCATCCAGCGTCTAGTACTGCCCGAGGATCTGCATTTAGAGGCTGGCCAGACCCTGGTCCTGATCCAGGGCGAAGATGGACAGCCCCAGTTTGCCATTGTGAACCAAGCAGGTAAGGCCGCAGCTCAGCTGAGGGAAAGCCGACCTCTGGCTTTCTTATTTTCCTCGTGCTATGTAATTTGGTAGGGTCATCCTTTTTAGGAAAAAGGGCAACTAATGTAATTACAGAAATTAAGGGTTCGATGATTTGCGGAATTAGGCCTGCTATTTCAGGTTTCGTGATAGATATCCGAGTTCCCCTCGTTCCTTTGCCGTTCTCAAGCTAATTTCGTCATGAAAAGTATCTGACTTTGGCGAATATTTCTTCTCCCTTCTTTCTGACCTGCCAGTGGTGCCATTTAAAAGCTTTTCTTCGTTAAATTTGTTTTCATCATGAATTGACTTGCTTTTTTGATATAGTCTATCCAGGAAGCGTTCGTATGTACGTCTTCGATTTCTTATCTCATTGATGAGATCTTATTGCATTAGAGGACCTGTTTTGCCGTTGTGTTATGATTCAAAATACTCCCGTAAATGCCTCGAGCACGTTCAAATCGATCGTTATACGCTAGAACCGATGAAAAAAATTACTGAAATCTTTGGACCTTTTTAAAGTTGTTCGGAATGGTAGTTGGTGAGCATACGTAACCGAAATCTCCCAAAAGTATTTTCAAATAGGAACGATTTCTGGTCTTCCCTTGCAACTTAGTAAGTCTGGAGCGTAATCTAAGATCAGTTTCCACACTGTGAGATGGCAATTTTGCGTTTATTCGCTACGACCTAGCTCGGGAAAGTCTGCACCAGTTGTATGTGTTGTGTAATTCAGATTAATTGGCTTTATCGAAAACTCAGACCAATTAATAAACTCGGTAAAGTTTGATGCAGTAGTCGCTGGCTATTAAGCCCACCTCGGGCCTAGACCGAATCGGGCTTAATAAGCGGCGGGCACAATAACCGGAGAATCCAAGTTCTTGATTAGCAAACGCAGGATAGGCACTATACATTGCATACGAACTGTATTATGTGTAGAGCTTGGTTATGCACCAGAAAATAATGCTGTTTGTCTGTATTTTACGTAATAACAAAAGCAAAAAAATGATTTGCGACACGCTTAAAAAATCGGTCTTCTGTCAGTTGTTTTGGAGTAAACTTCACTCGCAAGTGCTCTTTCATGTCCTTCTCTAGGCACCCGAAATCGTCGAATTTTGTTGAATCTGATGCCTGTAGACCGCGTTGCGCATGCAGAAAGATGAGAATTTCCCTCTATCCTGTTGACAAACTGGGCTTTGTAGCGGGCGACTGGGCTTATTAGCCAGCAGATTTCGCTATGTAAAATTCCGTCCCAAGCTGATTAGGCTTAATACGCGGCTGGGCCCTTCGCTTTCTTTAACTTGTCGGGCTCTTCGACATTTATATGAAGTTGATTGTAGTCTACAAGTAACTCAAGCACCCGCATAGTTATTTGCGTGCTCTTGTACTGAAAAACTCCAAGACTCGCCAAGTATTGATATGTTCAGGAAGCAGCTGGGGAACTTTGCTATCACTTTATCCAGAAATTCGTGTGTATTATGGTCCCTTATTGTTGTTTTTGTGTTGTAGAATGGGAGGCCAGCAATCAACAGCTCATGCTACAGCAAGAAGAGGAAACAAACCAACTTCTCTTATATGGAAATGTGAGTCCAACCTTCAGATTCTTCATTAATCCCACGTAAAATTAGAGTCAGGCGGTTTTACCCTGATAACAAGGAAAGGAGTGGACTGAGCAATAGTGTTCGTAGTAATGCTGGCGGAAATCTGTTAATTCCCAAAACTTGTAGAATACCGTCTACCATTTGGACTTAATTGTTAACCTTTGAGAATAATGACTATTTTGAAAAATATATTACTGAGCTGAACGTGAATTTTAAATCCATTTCTTTCAATTCTTCCAATAGGTGGTATGCTATGTACTATGCCAGCTAGTCAGCTGTTTAATGCTGAAGAACGTTTTTCAAAACGAAGTCCATTGTATTCACGTAAACCTTCTTTCTTTCTTTGCATCGCTCGAGATGTGGAAGGCAAAGTTTATTGTGCGTTATTGGGAATTGCAGAAATAAAAAGCCGTTGTGGCGTCCCATTTTCGGATAGGAAGACTGCCTATCGATTAAAAAATAGGATATACCAATAGCGAACGCAGATTTGGATATGAAATTTTCTGTATCTTAGGCATACTTCTAGTAGATATGCCACCTCTTAATATGCTGATCAAAAGTCTAAAATGTGTTTCCGGTTCATAAAGATTACTTAAGTAGAGTTGGCATCTTAATTATCGTACAGCATAATCGCAACATATTTATGTTGCGTCAGGATGCGACTTTCGAATGAAATTTTTCCTGGCCGTCTACAAAAAACAATACTTTGTAAAAAATTGGTAGTGTGCATACCTCTGATTGACTTTTAATGCTCTTATAAATTCAAATATTCTAAAATACACTAAAATATTCTTTCTTGTACTCATTCGTAGCAAACCACGTCTTCTTTAAATTTTACGCTCGAAGAAATGACAGTTGTTGGTTTTAAGACTTCCTGACAATAGAAATTCATATGCGAGTTCCAGGGAGCCGTTCAAAAGAAGAAGATGCGACCATTGGAACAAGAATTTGATTTTCCTGACGTTTCGGATTTTATTTAGAATCCTTAATCATAGGTTATCGTAGGATAGTTTAAGGCATGTGCAGAGTTTAGGAGATTAGGATATTTTTACGATTTTGAAAAGCCCGCATAATGCATTGCATCTGTCCATTTATTTGTGCTCTTTATGAAGCGCACAACATGGTCCCCATCCACTGAAAAATGTTATGAGCACTATGTGACCTCTTTCCAACAACATTAAGAACTGTGAACTTTCCTAGGCGAAAGGTCTACAGTATGCAGTTTAGAAAGCGTAACAGCAGGCCAAGTTAAAAATTATTCAGAAATTGAAATCGTTTTTAAAACCGAAATATTCCCTTTTTTGAGAATAAAATTTAAGGGAGACGTCATTTGGTACCAGATGAGTATAAGAAAGCATATTTTGTGCATGTTTTCTATGAAACCATTGAAACTCAGTAGAAGCCGTGCATGCAGTTTTGTTTTGAAGACGGCCAGAAAGGACCTCCTTCAAATGCCGAAATTCTCACGTAAATTAAATGGCTTGGGTTTCTGATGCATGATAATTAAGTTATTACCTGATTAATAAAGTAATTGCTCAGGTAATCTTTTGGAATCGGGAATGCATTTCAAAATGTCGACCAAACTTTCACGATGCTGCCAATCTAGTCTTTTATATTCAGTTTTCGTTCCGACGACGGTGGTGATCATTAAGACTACTGGCATCGGTAAAACGTTAATGAACACTGTTGCTCGAAAGAAGGGACGTCATCTATATAAACTGTGATTATCGAACTTACTGCATTTAGACAGATCTTTGAGACGCTTTTTGAGTTAGTTTATCCTTCAGACAAGTGTTCGCTGGTAGGTGACTCATTTGTGGGCCGACCCAAAAAAGAAGTTTGTATCACGAATGAAGCTGAGCTTTCACTATGAAGACCTCTGGTCTGTGGGTTATTAGCTGAATAAAAGCCTTGTTCTCGTTATCTTTTAGAGAGCAACTAGTAGCCTATTTCAAGGATGGAGGTCAATGATGTTCATCCGCCTTCTATAATAAGATTAGAGAAAAAGTGGGCAGTTTTGCCCTGGCCATGCACGTTGCTAATGGATAATGAGTATACTTGTGCATCTTGCGCACAAAGTTTGGTTTCATTTGACCCGCTTGTGAACAATTCGGTGGCCTGTGTGAGATTCGAGCCCACGCCAGCCAGGAAAAGGCTTTAGTACAGCCAAAGCTCTAGCCAACTGGACTACGAGGCTCTCATTGGGAGCCGTGAGTTAAATCACATCTGGGGTCGGTTTGCCCGCTCAGCCTACTGCAGCTTGTAGAATCCATCAATTATGATAGGGTACAGTGACAGCTCAGGCAGGATTTCATTAGCAATCAATCTAGAATCCACCAGATTACTACCGGACGCAATTGATTAGTAAGGGAGTTTTGAAGCTTTAAATAATTCGTTTGACCACTTCTCGTATTGACTGTACTAAATTTTTGCTGGCTTGATTTCAAATTCCATCGAGGCCTCCACATTTTTCGCAGGTGGGTTAACTGAATCATTCAAATTTGTCAAAACCCCCTAACTAAAGTCTGGTTATTTTTGGAGATGTCTCCATCCCCTTTGATTCGTTCTGTCATCATAAACACCTGACAGGTTAGCCCTAGGTATGGTAAAGTAATGCACAAATTACTCGCACTCTATCTTCTAACCTATGTATAAGCCAGTAATATGCCGAGCAAAAGCCACCTCCGAGTTTACCTTGAAATAATTTTTGCGTATGCCCTGCATGTCAGTATATGGGTCACTTCTAGGCTATATGTTTATTCCGACACTAGTGAAAATGCGATTTCCAGGTCAGGTAACCAAGGCTAGAGAGTTCAGGTCCGCATTTTCGAGAGATATGTGATTGGATTCAGACAGCGAACCACAGTGGACTGCACAGGTGTCCGCGGTAGCGACCACTCCCCTCCGCCTTGCGGCTGGCTGCGACGCCGGTCTTACTCCTACTGGTCATCTGGACTTTTTTGAATCAGTGTGCTATTTGTCTCTTTCATCGTTTACAGATGGAACAACAACCGAGAGCCGTCTCCGAAGAGGAGAAGGAAAATCAGTTTGCGGCATAGGTGTCCGTCAGAGGAACCCAGAATCTCCATTTTGTAACTATTTATACCACATTGATGTGTAGTTGAATTGACTATATTATTTGCTGTCACTGTGTATAATAAAATGCCTGGCATTTTTCTGCTTCTAAAAATTTGCATTTTTAGTCTTGGCTGAGGCAGTTGCCTGATGAATTCTCGGACCTCGTTCGTGGGGTAGTGTGGGTAGACCACTTAAGTCATCGTCGTGGGTGTGTTCATATCAGACACAGAGATGATTACCAGACAAATAGTGCATAATTTTTACATCTGCGGTTGCAGTTGGCTTTTGAACGCTGCCTTAGCAGTACTTTGAGGTAACTGGGACAGCCATTTTGCCGGAATCCTCTGTTGAAATTCTGTCGAGTCCAGGAGTATCTTTATAAAGCCTGATCACTCCCACACATTTACCTCCCTCGGTAAACTCTCTTGACCACATTTGTTCGAGTGGACTGTTGCTAGTTAGTGCTTCCAATAAAACCAAAAATATTTTAGATATCGGACAATTACTGTGTGTCTGGGGCCCCGGCTGTGCTGGATCAAGACGGGAATCAGATTAGCTCACAGTACGCGTTTACCAGGTAGCGCTCAATCCGTACGAGCTGATAACTACCATTTCACCTCCATGCACAGATCTTCAACTGCGACCGATCACAGTATTTGTTGGTCAGCGGGCTCGGACAGTGAACTGGTACATGGGAGATGGGAAAGAAATAGCGGCTGATTTCGATATCGGAGGGTTCCATTTCCACGGCACAACAGCGTATACCTCGCGGGTAAATGGGACGCGTGTGAACCTCTCATGACACGTAAATGGTCCTGGATTGGAAAGTCGCTAACTGACCTGGATAACTTGTTCTCCCACATGACTGAGATTCGAGCCGCAATGCAACCTCAATGTGGCCTTTCTGATGCGCATGTCAGACCCGAGTCGCCCTAAAAACAGCCTGGTTCATGTTACGAGGATCCGGTCGTATGTATAGCACACTTAGCTGAAATGTGTAGATGTATTAGGCACAGTGCTGGAGACCATCTCCGGTCGCACTGATATTGCCTTGCCATTAGGAAAAGAGGCGTGGGGAATGGTACAGTGTGATGGATTCTGTGCCGAACACCGCCTCTGCGCACACCGTGGTGTGAAACGCAAGGTCATTTGCGAAGTTTAAAGTAGCATTTAGTGCGCAATTATTCGTGAATAGGAGGCCGTGGACACTGACGCGATACTCCCTCGGAGATACTAGCTGTGTCAAATGGTGAATAGTTGGCCGTCAGTCCGATATTTTGTCGAATACGGCTGCGCTTATGGTAGGAATCTACAGACCTGAGGCCTCAGCTGGAGGAACATTTCGCGAAGCCTCCATTCCTTACAATTGCAACTACGAACCATTCTTGCGCCTTTACATGTCGGCGCCTTTTACGGTAGAGCTGGATATTTCAGCCGGGCAACCGGACGCATGTAGAAGTAAATTAAAACACCGGTGAGCTTGATTAATTGATAGAGAGCTCAAGGACATCTCAAGTTCTTGTCCTCTTTGTGTATATGTGTGGTAAATGGTTATTTGATAGCTCAAACGACTATGCCTATTCTGGACCCCGCAGTATGGTGGTCGTAGTTATGATTATTTGCGCGTGAACTAGTTTATACTTATACAACACGCATCAGAGACAGCAAAACGAGAAGTGAGGTTGGGTAAAATGACTGACAAAGCTAGGCCACCCACCTGTGCGTGCCATACATGCATTGAGCGAACACGTTGATCCGAAATTCATGCAGCAAATAGGGTTGCTCGGATCTTAATAAAATGAGAGTGCTATAGAATATACACTAACGAGGAGCTATGCCACACTGACTCTCCGTCCCTCCAATACGCAATTATCCCGTAATTTGGTAGCCTTCCGAGCCACTGCTCTTAACACGTCGCGATAGTCAAGTCAAATTTATTAAAGGAAATATAGGCAAACGCCTTTGAACTCCCTCTTGGTACATAGGATTTAAGAAATGCATTGGCCAAGCCGAACATTCTAAAGAAGTCGTTGACACAGTTTCAAACGACTACTCGCTTGTTTCAAGTAATAAACTCACACGCAGTTTACACGAGCCAGCAGTGTAACTGAGGAAGAATAGCAGACAGTGAAAAAACTCCTAAGGCTGGCTCATAATTCAAAATGGAATGTCATTTTTGGTTTTTAGGAGAAAAACTGTCGCTCGTGGGGAAGCATGTGAATGATAGGGGCATTATGCTTCTGTGAATGTTGACGGTAGCCATGGCGTCCATGACGAGTGATATCTTCACCCGAAGGACCATACGAGGAGGAGACCTCGGAGTCACGAGAACGTCCCGAAGACCGGAGATGCGACCATGATACGCCTTTGCTGTGCCAAGAGCCGAGGAACCCACCACGTTGTCAGCAGTCGGTCGATACGAGAAGGGTGTGAAAGGGCCGCATAGCCTAGGACCATAGGTGCGGTAGGTGCGTCATCAGACACGATCGGCGCAGATCGCATAGTGAGTAGAGACGTCATAGGTGGATAATGTCAGAAACCCATTTGGTTAATTACTAATAATAATACTACTTACAAATTACTTTTAGTATATATTTATAGCATTTCAGGATTTGGATGTAGAGCGCTTCAATTTTTAGAATCGGAATAGTTCAGTGATTGGATTTGGAGTACTTAATCGTGACGATACTCATTATAAAGGTCTAGGTTTGCCTTAAAGACATCCACGGAAGGGGACATGACAATATCCGCAGGAAGGGCATTCCATGCCTGGATTACCCTCTTAGAGAAAAAGAATTTTCTTGGGTCAAGTCTTGCCCCAGTGTTGTAGTGTGTCAGATTATTTTTAGTAAGGAAATTTTCTAAGGTTCACAAATCCTAGCCCATTCTATTCTCACGTAAGCAGGCACCTGCCGCCTTCCAAACCTCTCACTCAGCTGTTGCTGCGATGGGACACATTGTATGATAGAGGAGCGGGCGTACATCTATGTGTGCCAAACACAACCTGATCTGGCCCCAGGTTGAATCAAAGTACATGCTTCGCATGAACATGGGAGACGCAATTTCTGTGAATGTATTGAACGGTGTGGGTAGGTTTGGGTACCGTATATGGACTGGTGTGGAAGGGCGTGTTTATAAAGGTTTAAACTATAGTGTTTTATCGTAGATTTTCACGGGGGTGCATATGCGAGTAGACTCGTTTTCAGTGTATGCCTTTGAGGCAAGTGCGGTAGGTGTAAGATTAGCTCCCTCTTTATAGTACACTAGTCGATGCGTGATGGATTTGAAGGCGGTCGTTCAGGACAAGCTGGCCTTGCTGTTGGAGGACGTGGTGGTGTGTGGAAATCGAAAGTGTTCCCACCAGTGGTGGAAGAGATCGTGTTGCCATTGGTAGCTTTTGTTAGATTTTTCGCCACTGGTTGTGTTGGTGAAGACGCATTCTTAGGCGGAATTTGTGTGCATGGATTTGGATGATGTCTGACGAGGCCGATACATGCACGGAGTATACGTTGGCATAGCGGACAAGATGAAAAACTTTTGGTCACATACTGGTAGCAGCTAGCAGCAATCAAGACGTGAGATGTGATACGATAGTCGGGTATAGGACCTCTATTTAATTGTATGGACACATTAGCGACCCTTGAATTTGTCCAAAAGGAAGGACTGCAATCTACAGCTGCAGTTTGATGGAGCAGAGACAATGATCAATTTTTGAGGTCACCGTTAGATAATGAGAGCAAACGATGTCAAACTTTAAGTGGATGCCAACACCTTTACCTATCATGTGGATACAGAATGGAACCAACGGCGAGATGCGGTTTACTTGGCGAAAACTCCGCGATATATACTAGAAGACTCATAAACTGTATCATCTGCATAAATAGCTGAAATAGTGCAACTTGAGTTTAATTTAACTATACACCTGATTCACATCCCTATGTTTGTAAAAATGGTTTTACATGGCTCTGCGTATCTTCCATATGCTGAATAAATAAATAAGATTTTTAAATTTAAGCGCATTTTCTGTCATTTGGTGCATTTAATCATCCCCATGTCATGTCTGTCTGTACATGCTCAGCGACACTGTCAAGCATTATTCAAGAACTGTGCATAGCTAACTGTGCTGTACACCATTCACGGCATCTGCGGTCGGTATAAATTTTATCAAGCTGGAAATCAAGAAATTGGCGATAACGCGCACCCTTCTTAAGCAAGATAAAATCATATACGCTTTGCCTATAGGAATATGTGGACTATAATAATAAAATGTTTATTATGCCAGTTTACAGGCAATTGTAAAGAGTTGGTAATGCACCTCTTGGGCGCCTTCCAGAACCTCGAAGACCGGAAAAAACTTAGAACAAACTACCTATGTTGCAGCCAGTATTGGTTTTGTTTCAGGTTTTTTGTTTTGTCAATACTGGGCGAGATAGGTAGTTTGTTTCAAGTGAAAAAAACCTGACTTCAAAGGTATGATACAAACGGGATATATGTACAGTTGTAAGCTGAGTTGACACATCAGCAGGAGAAATGTTGCATATCGTTTAAGGAAATTAGTTTGAGATGGAGAGGGTTGGCACAAGAACACAGTATTCTCAGTCTTCCTTCAGTGGTTGTCGGCAAAAGTTACGCTCTATCGGCTGAAGGGTAAGCAGACTGCGGGCCGCTGCTTCAGCAGCATTATCTTCAGCAAGAAGTCCGGTGGGGTTCAAATTCCGCGAACGCCATCAGAGTGAAAGAGAGATTCCTCTGAGTCAGCACCCAAAATTCGTGAAAGTTGTCCTGAATGTAGAAAACTAGTTATAGCTCTCTTAAACACAGGATAGCTTTGCTGGGTTTTAATACTTTTGGGCAGCTTATTCCAGATTGATATGGCGTTTACTGAAAAGAATTGCCGGTACTTAACTGTACGTGCCATAGGAAGAAATGGCGCGTTGAGAGTGCTTAAGCTGCCTTATTGTACTGCGTGGATTCAAGGTTTGGTCATTCAAAAATTTCAACAGTAAAAATAGACCCTTTCGCAATCTACGAAGCCACAGGGGATCCAGCTTTATAAGTTCGCATCTTTGTTGGTTGGCTAAGTTACGGTGTTCTGTAGTGAAAACTCTTCTAGTGAAGAAGTGCTGCGCCGATTCTATTTTCTTCCGTTCACTAGTGCGCAGAAGACTAAATAGGGGCGAGCAGTATTCAAGACTAGGTCTCACGTACATATTATAAAGGCTAGTTTTTACCTTGATAGTCTTAAAATTTCTAAGGATAAATCCGGTGGTTTGGCATGCTTTCGAGACTATCAGGGCACAGTGCTCTGACAAATTGAGGCTATTAGAGTAGGATATGCCCAAATCCTTGATAACTCCTGGGACATTTAGTTCGTGGCCGTCAATGCTTAATTCCGGTTGCTGATCGTCGCCAACAACCATAACGGAACATTTCTGCGATAAAAGGTTGAGGCGCAATGTGCAAAACCACTGGAAGAAGGCCTGAAGATCCTTTTTTTATCAACTCGAGCACGATGTTGCTTTCTGCCGGTTTATATCGATAAGCGACTTTTAAATCGTCAGCGTACATGAAGGGTCTGCCATACTGAAAACACTCTGAAACTTCGTTGATAAACAGGCAAAATATGAGCGGACCCAGTACACTACCCTGTATTATCCACTCCTCACTGAAGTGGGGTTGGAGATAACATTGGAAATTTTTACTCGTTGTGTGCGAGCATTCAAATAGGTAGATACTATGTTCAGAAGCTTGCTACCTAGGCCGAAGGAAGCAAGTTTCATAAGGAGGAGGTTATGATCGACCCGATCAAAGGCCTTAGTGAAATCAAAAGAGACGCTTTAAATGGCAAAACCGCTGTCTCTAGATTGCAGCACATAATCAAAGAAAGAGTGCTGGCAGGTATCAAAAGATCGCTTTTCGAGAAAGCCATGTTGAACTGTATTTGGCAGGTTGTTCTCTGTCAAGTGACGCATTACCTTTTCTTTGATCAAGGTCTCCAAGATCTTCGAGGCTGCGGGAAATGTATTTATTGGCCTAAAGTTGTCGAACGACGTCGATCGGCCATACTTGCGAATAGGCATGATGTGCGATTCCTTCCACAACGAAGGAGAGGTTTCGCTCTCAAGAGCAAGATTAAATACCCTATAAAAGAATAGATGAATACATAAATTTGTACGATCAGCAGCTACGAAACTAATAAGGGTCACTGACTGTGATGTTGATTTCAAAATACAAACACTGCTTAAATACGAAATACGTGCATGCATTGTAACTTTTGGCTAAGTAACTACAGATGTCGATTACACCTAAACATATGGGGCCTAAGCGTCAGGATTTTACTTTGGTTTAACTCGAAATGGTATTTTCAAAAGCATTTTTGTTGCAATCTCACGTGTAGTGGGCATTTTCCTCTTACGCTTCGGCGTTTTTTTTCTTCAGTAAAATTCAGTATATACAAGGGAGAGAGGCAGAGCCTTTGAAAACCCTATTTACAGATAGATGTTGTCAGATTATGCATATTGTTCTAAGTCATATATACATTATCTAAATTTTTTGTCTTCCAAATGTATGACCAGCAAGCAAAGTAAGATCAAGCCTTCTTTTGAATTCGTCGACGCTTTCAGCAAGAACAACCGAGGAAGGAAGTTTATTCCATTCTTCAATGACCCGCTGGGAGAAGAAGTGGACCCGCACTTCTAGTTTGGCGTGGTTTCTTCAGTTTGGAATTTATATTTTTCAGCGCCAGTACGGCACTATCTATACAAAGTTAATTTCGAAAAAAATAAAAATTCAAAAAATAATTTGACAATATGTGCAAGTAGACGTAGAAAGTCGTAATAATGTCAGCAGAAATTGTCCTTTTGGGGCAACATTGAGCAATGTTTTGCAGGTAATTTTGAACTAAAAACGAAAAATTATGGCAGTTAAAAAAAACTCTTACAGTGAAAATGGAGACAGTGTTCAACAGGCCTCCATGTTCAAAAAGTGTGCAAGAGAAAAAAACTGCTTAGGAAGATAGTAGTAGAGCATAAATAGGTGTGGGTGGTCTGATGAAGGTGAGTATTCAATGAACCTACAGCATTTTAGACTAAGTACTTCCGCGTGGCTTCGTTTGATTCAGCGGTGGTTAATGGAAACATCTAGGTTCTCGGGGGACACGAGGCAGAGAGAATAGGTTCAAGTGGATCTCCTAAATTCCCGATGGTCCTTTCTCGGGGTCATGGAGAAAGAGTGAAAATGGAGACAGTGTTCAACGGGCCTCCATATTCAAAAAGTGTGCAAGAGAAAAAAACTGCTTAGGAAGCTAGTAGTAGAGCAGAAATAGGTGTGGGTGGTCTGATGAAGGTGAGTATTCAACGAAACTACAGGATTTTAGACTAAGTACTTCCGCGTGGCTTCGCTTGATTCAGCTGTGTTTAATGGAAACATCTAGGTTCTGGGGGGACACGAGGCAGAGAGAATAGTTTCAAGCGAATCATTTAAATTCCCAATGGTCCTTTCTCGGGGTCATGGAGAAAGCTGCTCGGAAAAGATGAGGAGAATAGAACGCGGTTTGTTCAAATTCGAAGATAAGTGAAGCTTTATATAAATTGATTTATATAAGAGAAGAAACGACTCAAAGTCTTTGGTTTTCTTAAATAAAATATCAGTAAGCAACAGTTGACTATCTTAGCCAAAATCTGCTACCAAACTCCTTCGTTGATTTGGTCAGATATTGTCCTCTGTTTCATAGAACGCTGTACAAATCATTTGCTTTGTACTTCTAGTATTTTATAGTTTATTTGTCAAAAACACATTACTTAGACATATATTTAGCATTCAAAAATCCTTTACAGGAAAATTTTATTCGAAACAATGACCGACGCGAAAGTTGTTGTGGATCAAATCGATCTGTCAGCCCTCTTAAATTTAACAAACTTTATTGAAAAGTATGAACCTGTATTTAAGATTCTTAATTCACTTCTGGACTCCAATTCATTTGAAAGCAACCTCACGAATTTACCCCAGATTGAGTCTGTAGTGCATTTAGTATCAACAGAAGTTTCAGATAGATCAAAACGTAGCTGTAATATAATCTTCCGCAACTTTCCTCAAACGAGTAATCCAATGGTAGCAATACAAAGCGTTTTTCAACAATGTGGGATAAGTATAGGCATAGTGTCTATCAAAAGACTAAATTCGCGAAGTAAAAACAAACCGATTTTGCTTACATGTTCTTCCCACGCCGAAGCTCAAATGCTACTACAAAACTCTGAAATAAATAGGAGTTTCCGGAGTTTTAAAGCATATATAGGCCCTGACTTGACCCCAATGCAGCGCAGACAAGTTTTTCACAAAGACAAAGGGCGTACACAAAGTCAGCCGCATATAGTCGTAGAGGACGGAAACACTCCACAAAATGCTACTTCAGAGCAACAATTAACGAGTTCCTCCTCATCTGGGAAGGAAAACGAAAACTATCAACGTAGCATCAGCTTAGATGACTTGAGAGCGACTTCTTCATATTATAATAATGACAAACCGAAAGCAAATAATAAACCTGCCGAAGCAATTAAGGGAAAGAATAAGGTCCAAACAAAAAGACCCCGAAATAGTACAACCCCATTAGACATGACCAACACTTATCCTGAATCTAATCAAGATACACTGATAAATAACAACACACGTCTAAACATGTCCATAAATAGCAATACCAGTCCTAACTCAACGAACCAAAGTAGTAAACCAGTGTTAGATTATCTCCCCCGAACAACCCAGAATAGACCACCAGTCCCAAACAGAATTTCATATCAAAACGAATATCCGTATTTAAATGCACACCCTAAAATGACACCTAACCCCTTCTCTCAACCCATGTATCCTAGCCCATACACAAGACGACCACCGCACACCCAACCCTTTCAATATAACACACACAATCAAATCCCACCTCGCACAACACCATACCCTCCGATAGTTACACAATGCCATCGAATTCCACCACTCTCATCACCAATTTTTCCCAATAATACACAATTCGCCAAAAATAGTCCAACACCACCACATTATCCACCAATCACACAATTTCCGCACATGAGCCCTCAACACAATCAACCAAATAATAGGAATCCATTTTTTCACAACAGATTCCAGCTTTTGTATCCGACACCATAAGTGTTGCTCTTTTTAATGCTAGATCGATAGTAAACAAAGTTCCACGACTTAGGACTTTTATTGACACACACAATCCCGATATAGTCTTTTTAACAGAAACATGGGTAAACGAATCAACCTCCAATGCTTCACTTTTTATAGCAAACTACACCTTCTATAGACAGGACCGTGCGAATAAACGAGGAGGTTGTATGATCTACATTAGATCTACCATAGAACAGAGTGGCTTTGAGGTTCTTCAGGAGATGTTCAATGGCGAAGCATGCTTCGCTATAATAACATCCAAGACCCTTAAAAGCATTCTAATTGGATGTTTGTACACCCCTCCGGAATATAGTAATGATGACACTGGTCTTACAAATCTACTAGATATTCTATCGAATATCCAAACCGAATATAAGATAATTGCAGGAGACTTAAACCATCCAGAAATAAACTGGACAGAACTATCAGCCCCATCCAGACATGATGAATTATTATCATCAATTGTGT
>JAYGXS010000001.1:26034904-26054152 GCA_036362985.1 Ligula intestinalis
CTCAGAAATCGTCTCCTCTTCTTCCTCATCCGGGGATGATGTAAGGATTATCGCTGTATGTTTACAGTAATGACTGTATCCTATAAATACTGCAAACTCTTGTGCATGTATTACCCATTTCTGCTACCATTTTATGCTAATGTCCCTGATGATGAATCCGCGACGGATGTCGAAATGCCAGGCGAATAAAAGTATTGTCCCAGCGATCGAGTTGTCTTCTTCTCACCTTGGTCTCTTCTCGACAGCAGCACGATGCCGCTTCCCGTTGGTGGCAGCGTGTTTAAGGACCAACGGCTTTTCCCAGCTTTGCCTCCTCTTATTGGTCCACGCGCGAGTGGCCTATTCAGAAGCCCTCAGGGTGACACTTTGCGTCACTGTTATGCGCGTCTTGCCCTTTGTGCAAGCGTCCTCTCGTGGCCCTTTTCAGGCGTGACCTCAGGATGATAGACGCTGGCGCTGTCTCGCGTACGCGTAACTCCTTGCATCCAAGCGTGGTGTCAGCCCTTGAACGCCGCGCATAACCTGGTCTCTTATGTGGTGGCGATATCGCGTGTTCTTTCTTTGCTATCCTGACCTGAGAGTGTTGACTCCTGTTCTGTGCCGTTCTAACAGGGGCCAGACCAATATGAACGTAGGGCGGTGACTTGCGCGTGCACTATTTTAAAGTGGTTGTATACTTTCGCAGCAGCTTGTGCGCTCTCTCCCCTGCTTCCACTTGAATCCCGTTTTATGACCATGTCAAGAAGGCCGGAGGCAGGCGAGGGCACAGTTGGCTGGCGCGACGGGAACCCACACCTAGGCGTGCCACCATACTCCTTTCCTCTCCCATGCGTGGCATTTTTATGGGTTCGCATCCCCAATAGCGCCTGTCGTATCCCGATTTGGCCCCGTAATGGTCCAGTGCGCTCACTGCGTGGTCCGTTTAGGGAGAGCAGACATAACAATCACGAGCCCAGCCTAGACGTATTTTTGATAATATTTACCATGAACTAAACCTTCTTTTTTCTACACTTTAACCAATTATTTGCGCATTTATTGCGAATTCTTTCATGGGAGGCTCAGTGAGAATCAATAAGCATCAACTCGGGAATAGATGCACATTCTTTGCAGCCACCCGGGCACTATCTTGCCCCCCCCCCCCAATTAAGCCTTATCTAGAGGCTTCCGATAAACTGTCCTTGGATCGTGACACTAAATCTTTCCAAAGAACGACGATTACCAGGATCCTGATCAAAAACGGTGCTCGATACCCAAATTTGTCAACATTTAAAAGAATAATTTAATTGAATACCGTTGTCTTGGAACCGTGAGTCGGGAAGAAACTAAAGGGCACAGATAATTTTCTACCTTCCCTATTTACAAGAAATGCTCACAACAGTAAAGTGAAAAAACCACGAAATTAATTAAACTGACACCAAACATAATGAGGGGTGGGCCTGACCTGTAATACACAACCTTTCATCAAGGCCACTTGCTAACAAAAAATGAACAGTCCTCTAACGACAGTCGTGTGTTTATATTACAAACGCCATGTTTCAAAATTCGGTAATATCATGAAAACCATAATAGAGTAAACTGACACACTGAAAAATAAGCCAACCGTAGAACTCCCTGCATTTTTGACCAGAGGAAGAAATACTCATTAAAAGAAGAGTACAAAACAAATAAGATGCTGAAGGTGGACAGAGGCATCGTATGTAGATAGACAGAAGAAAAAGCATGGTACTGTGACAATGGAGGCGAGTAAGCTTTTGAAGCGTCAGTCAAAATATACTTGGGTCCATGAAATTGCCCCCTCTTCTTCTTCCTCTTCGGGAGCTGATGCACACGATTTGATGTCTGGAACACCGTCCAACCTGCAAAATATGATCACTCTTTGAATATTTGAAGGGCCTTATCAACAAATAGTAGGTTAGACGACCCTACATTCTGCACGAAAGAGTGAAAGCCTAAAACTAACTGTCTTCCTGGTAAACCGAAAGACAAAATTCGAAGCGCATGGAGCGGAAGATAAAAAAATTGCGCACTCTGTGTGGTCAACTGACCCTGCAATGTTATATGCGGATGCACTTTTAAAAAAAAGGAAACCGTCCCGTATATCGACTAATCACATATTACTTGACATGAAAATCCACGTGCTGGCACCGTAAATGTTCTGTCTAATTACTGTCTTCTCGGAATGCCTGTCGACCGTCGTCATCCTTTACTAAACAATTATGTAAGCATGTAAAAACTCCAATGATAAAGGGAAAAATGACAGCCAACAAATATGGGTTACCCAACGACTCTGTGTACTTGGAAGACTGCCCTCGAGAACGTAGCCAAAAAAAGAATGCTGACCAAACTCACGTTCTCTCTTTCACAATGAAATTTCCAGGATCTGTCTTCTACCATTGTTTTACTCAAGAGCACAAGAGCTCTTGGATTAGGATAACTTATTCATTGAAATGGCTGTGTTGAGCAACTTACATCAGATATTGTTAAAGTGGTGAATCGCACATTTCTCTTCTTCTACACATTGCTCTCATGATAGCGTAAATGTTCCCACTTTTGTATTTTCGAGATAGCCATCGAACACTTGTATACAAACTCTTGGTAACCGAGAATGAAAAACTGTATAACTCCTACAATAAATGCAGTATTTCGTTATACCAAGGAGTTCGCGCCCCATTTAATTTGCTCGAGCAGGTAATTCATTTAGCCCTTAAGTTTTCTTAATTACAGAGTCTACCGCCTTAGCCTTGCAATATTAAATTTGTGAAAACTCCCATTGAAAATTTCAGAAGACAAATTGGTGAACATACGTTTGTTTCCGATAAATTCTCCTCAGGCCCGGGTAGGGTGATCTAGCAAAAACGAGATACAGTAGTCGCCGGTTATTAATCCCACGGTTAATAGGCCCAGCCGCTTATTAAGCCCAATTTGTCTGGACCTGAGGTGGGCTTAATAACCGGCGACTACTGTATTAAGCCCACGGTTAATAGGCCCAGCCGCTTATTAAACCCGATTTGGTCTGGTTCCTAGGTGGGCTTAATAACCGGCGACTACTGTAGTGGGTATGCCAAGGCTGCATACAAATCACTGAAGCAAACCACAAATGCAGAAGGGGGCCCGGAAAAAGCCAGCTCTGAACAGTGTCATTCCAGTTTCCCAAAGAAGCCTATTTCTGGTGAAGGTAAGGAAACCACAAAGTCACAAGCCATTCCTTTGAATACCTCGGGGTCTTCAGATAGCAGTAGGGCTGAAAGTATATGAAGGGTTTCCCTTGACCGCCAAAACTACATAGTCGCTCAAGGTCTACCTGCGTCAAAAGCACCTACACCGAAGGAAAGGACTGACGCGGACGTTGAAAAGTTTCGGGATCTGCTAAAAGACATTCTCAGACAGCGAGAGATAGTGAAAGTTTGTGCAGCCTTCAGCATAGGCAAGAAAGTTAATGAAAGGTCGGACACTGTCCGACCTCTTCCTATCAAGATAGTCTTGGATAACGAAGAACAAGTGAACTTGGCTCTGTCCCGGAAAACAGCCCTCCGCCACTCACATACGATGGTGTTTTTTCAGCCGGACTCCTCTCTGGTGGAGCGTTTGAAACGCCGAGAATTGGTGGCGGAACTCCAGGGGAGATTACCAGATGGAGAGAGAAATCTGGTTATCTTCAGGAGACAAATAATACAGAAAACCACCATGTTATTCTGGAAGCAGTCAATACTTATGACGGCTGCGGTACAGTAGTACTGGCAAACTCGGACACTGTGGATTCTTGCCAACTAAAATTTATGAATACCAACGCTCAGAGTTTATTCTCGAAGTTTGATGAACTTCGAATACAGGTAGCCGATGTGTCCCCTGATATTATAGCAATAACAAAAACATGGCTGTCACAGAGCATCAGTGATACCGAAGTGGTGCTATCCGGATGCCAATTATTTAGACGAGACCGAGTGGAACGCCTGGGTGGCGGAGTTCCTATGTATGAAAAGAGCGAATTAATTGCGTGCGCGAGGACTGAAAGGATTACCGATGGTATAGAGGCTATTTGGCTGACAGTTGAGGCACGGGGATTGCAGCATCTGGAAACTGTGACCATCTACCGACTACCGCGGACAAACACTGATGCAGATGCGTGTTTACTGGAGTGGGAAGGTATTTGACCTGATGTTGTACTCATGGGTGACTTTAATGTACGCAGCACAAGTTGGAAGGATTTGTGGGTAAATTGCTCTAGAAAAGACTTTGATCAGCATCTTCTCAAAACAACACTTGAGGCTCTTCTCACACAACACGCCCTCGTTTCAACTAGAACACGTGAAGGGCAACAGGCTAGTTCTTTAGACCTAGTCGTCACCAAGCATCCTGGCAGTAAAGACGAGGTATTCGGCCTACCTCCACTTGGTTGAAAAGATCATGCTGTACTTTCGTGGGATTATGGCCTACATTCGGAACCTCGTACAGTAGACGAATCAAGGCCAAATATATGGTGAGGCGACTTCTCTCGAATGAGAGTAGAGGTATCGCAAATAGACTGGGGTCTTCCTTTGTCCGGGGATGTCGTTAAGGACTGGAATAAATTTAAGGAGCGGTTGTTGTATCTAATGCAAAGTCATTCTCCACTATCAGTGCTAAAGATATCTAAACAACCTCCGTGGCAGACAAGAGCTCTAAAAAGAGAGATCAATAAGAAAGGAAAGCTTTGGCAGAGGTTTTGCAGACCTAGCCATGACGAAGCTTTCGAAGAATGCAAAATCCAGCGTAACAAGGTAAAAAGTTGGTTTTTAAACGACGACGTGACTTTGAGCGTGGTTTACTTCACAGAGCAGTAAAAAATCCGAAATCGCTTTACAGCTACTTAAAGAAAAGCACACGTAAAAAGAACCCGATTGCTGATATGGAAAATGATGGCGGTCTCGAAACCTCCGACTGTAAAAATGAAGCCATACATTTTGCTAAGTTCTTTCGTTCTGTCTTTACCACAGAAACTGCGTTCGTCACAACTAAGGACGAGATCGTGGGAGCGCCAAATATCGAGGATATTTTGTTTGGAGAGTAGACGATTTTCCAAGAACTAAAAAGCTCGAAGGAAGGTAAATCTCCTTGTCCAGATGAGATTCCTGCAAAATTGCTCAAGGAACTTGCTAGAGAACTGGCTTTAATCCGCTTTCTATGATGCGCCAGAAAGCGTTTGATACCGGAATCCTTCCTACAGATTGGAAAACAGTGCACATTACACCGCTTTACAAAAGCGAAAGTCATGCAGCTGCTACCAACTACAGACCCGTGAGTCTGAGCTCCATATGCTGCAAAGTATTGGAGAAGCCAGCATTGGAAACAATTTTTCTGGCTCTAGACTGTTTTCATACTGTCCCGTAAAAATTTATTCAAAATTCTGTCATGGTATCATATGTCATCCAACAACTGCACATTAACTGTAAGAATAATATTGTTTGCTTTACATTAATAGGGTCCTCAAGGGCATTTTTGCCTGTAACCCTTAAATATGCATATACAAAAAAAGGAATTGATGATATATTGTGAAAATCACAATATTTTGTCGAATGCGCAATATTGTTTTCGTAGGGGTAGGTCACGCGGTAAAAACTTGCTTAAGATGATGCAAAGCTGGACAGGGGCAATTTATGCAAAAGAAACCGTACCTGCGGCCTACGTAGATTTTCCGAAAGGCCTTCGACTATGTTCCACACCAACGTCTCCTGCACAAGTTGAGACTGATGTGTATCGGTGGCAGACTTCTTACGTTGATTGAGCATGTCCTCACTGATCGTTCCCAAACTGTGTGTGTAGGCTGACAAAAATCAAGGCCAACATTCATCAAGAGCGGAGTTCCTCAAGGTTCAGCACTCAGACCTTGTTCGTTAATGATTGTGTACAGGAACTGGACTGCGAGTGGGCCATTTTTGCAGATGATGTAAAAATACGGAAGACCATCAAGAGTGCTGCCGATGAAGATAAATTCCAGGGAAATATTTGTAAATATAACGATTGGTCACAGATGGCTCCTGTCCTTCAATTCAAACAAATGCACTCTGCGGCGTCTGGTAGGTCAAGGTCCGGTCGCTGATGCGCGATCCCACTATCCGAACGGAATCTCACTCCGAGAAGCAGAAATACAGAAAGATCTCGGCATATGAATGACAGACAACCTCAAATCTTCTAAACAATGCTGTAAGGCGGCTAGAGCTGCAACCTCAATATTGTACGCCATCAAGCGCGCATTCAGTTTTTGATGAAGACTGTTTCTAGAAAATCTTCGGAACCCTCATATTTCCTCAAATAAACTGACTGATGGACTAACTGATTTATGTGGTAACTCAGTAAATAAACTCTGCATGTTGATAGAAAAAATGTGTGCGGATGTTAGGGGAGTTGGGGGAATCGGGGTCAAACATCTGATCAGTGTTAGGGGGGACTCGTAGTTTAGCGAGGTGATAAATTGTTGGTTGCTGGATTAGCGGCCTTTGGCCATGGTAAATGCGGCGCCGCGATGAAGTTCCTTTGGGTTTGCAGGACCGGTCGGCGTAGCCTGATGGTGGTCGCTTCTACCGTAGCCAACAGACACTGATCAAACAATTTTGAATAACTTGAGGGTACTCAGTTGATCACTTGGAAGACCTCCGGTGGTTTGAGTCTACCGAATGCGCCAGTATACACCTTTTTATACCCTTCAATTGGCCCTGCCCTAGCCATGCTAGAATGTTTTCTCGTAGTCTTTTGCATAAACGCTGGTTCGTGCGAACAATATACCCTGCCCCACAAGAGCAGGTCAATGAATATACGCACATAGAGGTGGTCTGGGCTGGCAGTTTGTCCTTGATCTCTCCGTATAGTATTGAAGAAGTCTAGAAGGCATTGACGGCTGGTAAGGTGGTTGCTACAGCTTGACTCAGGTGACTCTTTAGAAGTTCGCTTGGTCCGTCTACTTGGAATGAGACCTTGATGAATATTCACTTCTTCTCGGCTGTTAAGACGGAGGGCTTCATCGGCCATTCAGCTATGTTCTTAATGGTTAATTGACTACGATAAGGTTTTGTCCAAACACTTCTTAAATAATCTTAAGCTCTTCTTCGAAGCTATCAGTCGAGCAGATCCTTTTCGCCCTTTGCGTCAAACATCTTATTAAATTACATTTGAAATCCAACAGTATGAAACAAGCAAGATGGGTGTATTCCCTCTTACGATATATCCTACGTTGAATCCATCATCAGCCCTTGCAGCTTTTGCATTATTAATGGATAATGTTTCATCCATGACGAATTCTCGATTTGCGCAAGTTAGACCTGTCTGAATAGATAGGGCGAGGTCCGTACCCTATCTGAGTGGAAGCGCCGTAGAAGTCACCCTAAGAAAGGTCTTTTGCTACCTGACTTTCCATCCCGTAAGGATGGCCAATTTTGCGTTTGAAGTCATGTCTTTCAACCTATTGTGCTACATTCAAAGCTCATCAAATTATACATGTGAAGGAATGGTGTCGAATTCCGTTATGCTGCAGCTTTCATAGTCAACTCCTTTTTCACTTCCCTCTCCTGTACACCAGTGTACGGTACACACCAGTCAGCTAACTATTACAGATGATACCAGTTGTAGCCATAGAAGTAATAAAATTTTATTGTCATTACGATGACACTGTAAAAAGCAAAAATTAAAATCTGCATCAGAAAATCACGTTTTACAATTTTTGTCGCCGGGATTCAGAACGGTTGGCCGGGGATTATATTATTATCCCTGGCTTCTCCAAGAAGAAACGGTCTTTAAAACGTCTTGTTCTCACGTAAAGATGGTTGTCAGTTTATTATTTTATTTGGACCACATTGACTTCTATCTCGCCAGAAAGGCTAATTCAGCCCTCAGGTGAATTGAGGAAATTATTACGCTCAGAAAAACTAAAAGCAAGCAAAATATAGCCCGTTTATTGAGAATTACAGTCAATTTGGGATTATCTAGTAGAAAAATGAACAATACAGAGCCTGAATATTTTTAAATTAAACGACCGAGGCCCACTGCCAGCCCAAGCTCCCAGATCGCAGACACGGATTCTGAGGCCAACTTAGAGACCGTGTCCAACACCGAAATGTCATGCAACAACTAAGGGTTTGGCTTCCCGAATACACATAGCAACAGAAATAAGGCCCAGGCTGGGGAACCATCTACATCGGCCATCCCGGGCTCGAGTCACACAGAGGCCAATATGACAAACACTGTAGAAAATGTTTTCCAACACCCACAGGGACGACAGCACTGTATTATTGTCCAGGGCCTAGAAGAATGTACTTCAGTCAGTTCAGACCATAACGCGGAGGACATGGCATCCTTCAACCGTGTTCTAAACGATCTGTTCGAGCCAGGTTTGGAATTTCCAGTTCTGAAATCATTTCGGACCGGAAAAAAACCTGACGAGGCCACAGGTACGCCACGACCACGACCTCTAAAAATTGTGATGCAAAATAACGAACACGTTAAACTGATCTTATCAAAAAGACCAGCCTTCGACAGTCACACAAAGAAGTTTTTTTCAGCCGGAGTACTCTCTAGCGGAACGGCTCAAACGTCGGGAACTTGTGGCAGAATTACTTTCGAGCAGAAAAAATGGCGAGACCAGCCTGGTAATCTCGAACGGGAAGATTATTCACAGGAATATGAGGTTCTTGAACCAACCGATAATACTTTGAACAATGGCCTGAGCGTGGCTTACACAGCCGATGTCAAACAAAGTTCAAATTCCACCGAGACAAAATTCGTCAAAAATTTGCCACTTAAATTCGTCTACACCAACGCACAGAGTCTGTTGTCCAAGTAAGATGAACTAAAAGTGCAGATATATGACCTTTCTCCCGACATTATCTCTCTGACAGAAACCTGGCTGTCTGAAAACGTGGATGACCGCGAAGTGGCACTACCTGGCTTAAATCTGTTCCGGAGAGATAGAAGAGGGCGCCAAGGAGGAGGAAGTATAACTTACGTCAAACATGGACTGCTAGTCTCGGAAAAAACAGAGCGGTTTCATTGCAGCACCGAGGCCATCTGGCTTACTATAAAGGTACCGGAATCACCCAGACTGGAAGTTCTGACCGTGTACCGTCCGCCTAGATATGATCATGAGGCTGACACTGGTCTACTAGAAGAGTTAGCGAGATTAGCTGCTCGGCCCGCCGTCTTGATTATGGGAGACTTCAATGCCCCGCTTATCGATTGGGGTTCATCATACGCACGAGGCCCAGGGCAAGCATTCGACTGGCGTTTACTAGCTCTGACACTTAATGCATCTCTCATTCAACACGTTCTATTTCCCACCAGGGTGCGTGAGGGGCAGCAATTAAACTGCCTAGACCTGGTACTTACGAAATCGCTGGACAGCATCGACGAGGTGCAATGTCCACCTCCTCTAGGTAAAAGTGATCACATCGTACTAAATTAAGACTATTATATATTTTCGGTACCCGAACAACCCACCAAGGTTAGAAGGAATATTTGGCGTGGTGACTTTGATCAAATGAAGGCCGAAATAAACAACATAAATTGGGAATTGTTTTTTTCTGGCAATATAACTGATGATTGGGGATGGTTCAGTGAGTTATTGCATACTCTCCTGAGAAACCACTGTCCGATTACACGGAAGAAGCTAAACAACAAACCTCAGTGGCTGACTCAAGCGCTGAAGAACGAGATAAATAAAAAGGGGAGATTGTTTAGAAAGTAAAGAGCAGACAGAAATCCGGTATCCCTAAATGCATACAAAACGCAGAGGAACCTCGTGAAGCGACTTATCTTCAAAGCGCGCAAAGACTTTGAAGAAGATTTACTAAACAGGGCAGTTAAAAATCCGAAGCTATTTTATGGCTACTTAAGAAAGACCACACGAAACCGGGACCCAGTTCCCCTTCTGAAGGCTAGCGATGGAACAGAAATGAGTGAGGATGGAGCAAAAGCTGAGAATCTTTCACAATTTTTCAAATCGAACTTTACAACTGAAATCGGATTCATTCCTCCAAACTATGGCTTAGATGACGGTCCAAAGATTGAAAATGTGGCCTTCGCTGAAGCAACCGTTCTTCAGGAGTTCATGGCACTAAACGACTCGAAATCATCCGGTCCCGATGACATCCCGCCTAAATTACTGAAAGAACTTGCTGGGGAGCTAGCCAAACCGCTTTCTATGCTTTTCAGTACCTCGTTTAACGCAGGTTGTTTACCCGCCGATTGGAAATCCGCACGGATCACACCGTTGTATAAAGGCGGCAGAAAGGTTTCTGCAAACAGTTATAGACCAATCAGCCTCACTTCGATCTGTTGCAAGATTATGGAAAAAGTAGTAAAACGAGAGCTGATGCGTTTCTTAGAGCAGCCTAACCTTCTATCGGATGCGCAACATGGGTTCCGCAGAGGCAGGTCCTGCGTGACGAACCTGCTCCATTGTTTGGAACGCTGGGCTCGGGCAGTTGATGGAGGAAATCCGCTTCATGTAATCTACATCGACTTCAAGAAGGCCTTTGATAGCGTCCCACATCAACGACTTCTGCACAAACTCAGCCATATAGGTGTTCGAGGAAATCTGCTGAAGTGGATTCAAAGCTTATTACTTGGTCGCTCTCAAAATGTCCATATTGGTGACCAGCAGTCCGCAGACGTTGCAGTCGAGAGCGGTGTCCTCCAAGGCTCTGTCCTTGGCCCTATACTGTTCATTTTATACGTCAATGACTCCGTCCGTGAACTGGAATGCGATGTGGCTATGTTTTCCGATGACATTAAGATTTGGAACGTCATCAGAAATTCAGCTGACGAAGAACTTTTGCAGCTAAACCTAAACCGTCTTCAAACTTGGTCTCAAGACTGACTTTTGCCGTTTAACGAGAACAAATGCAGTATCCTACGAGTTGGCCGACCCAGCTCTCAGAACCCCATGGTTTACAGCCTAAATGGCATCCAACTGGAAGAAGTGGACGCGCAGAAAGATTTGGGAGTATGGATCTCTACGTCTCTCAAGCCCTCGCTGCACTGCGCAAAAGTAGCCAAGTCTGCGATGTCCGTCCTCTATCTTGTCAAAAGGGCTTTCTGTGCCTTCGATAAAGACTGCTCTGCTAAGGTCTTTGGAACATTTTTGCAGCCGAAGTTGGAGTTCGCAATGCAAGCATGGAAGCCCTGGACCGCGTGGGACCTAAATTCCCTCGAGAAGGTCCAAAGGCGCGCGACCAAACTGGTTACCGGTCAGAGCTTTTACCCTACGAAAGACGTTTAGCTAATCTCGATCTATTTCCGGTAAGTTACAGAGAGCTACGTGGCGATCTGATACAAGCATTTCGTATAATGCGCGGGCATGACTGCTGTCTTCTACCTAACGACTTCTTCGAGTTAGCAACAATGACGAACTTAAGAGGGCATCTCTTCAAACTACGCATAACAGGGGCCAGACTAGACACACGCAAGTTCTTCTTTGGTAATAGAGTAGTTGAAGCTTGGAATGCACTCCCCGAGGAAATTGTTATGTCCCCATCTGTGATTTTCGTACCCGAAATGCCCACTAAAATTGGATATGGCGACAACGAAATTATATATATGTATATAAACATACTACTAACTGATTTTCAGTAAAATGTTAGTAAAGAATAACAAAAATTGCTAGCTTCGAGTCCACCAAACGTTGTGATCCGAGGTTACGCGGATTTGTAAAACTTTTCCCAATTCAGGCCTGGAATGCTCTGCCCGCGGACTTTGTTATTTGCCATCTGAGCACACGTCAGACGCATCTGTAGGCATGTTTACGACACTATCAAGTCAGAAAAATAGCCACTGATCCCCCGAAAATAAACTGCCAGTTGCCGAATGCAAATTGTGGAATAATCACATTATGAAAACATAATAATCGCTAATTTTCAGTAATATGTTTGTTTAGAAAACTACCGATTATATTTCTTCTGTCAATTAGCAGGCAGACTCGTTAAACCAACACAAGTGCACGATGGGCGCATCGCAGACACTCGATGAGGTTCGCGTGACCTCCGCAAACTTCTCTTCGTGGGACCCTTGGTATTATGGCGAAAACCGCGATGGACTCTCCCCATGCTTCAAACACTCTTAGCACAGGCCATCAGCTTCGAATATACTCGGAACCCCCTCTTCCCCGGGCGACAGTTTTTCTCCTTAAATCATTCAAATGGCATTCAAACCCCTAGACATCTGAACAATGCCTAAGGAGTTTTTTCACTGTCGGCCCTCAAATTTCTGGCAACGCCACTGATCTTTAATGTTCTGCAGATCAAATGCATTGAAAAAACTGTACCAATAGGGAGTTCAAAGGTATTTACCTATATTTCCCTCAATAAAACCTGACCTGACCTATGTTTGAATACAGTCTTTTAACGCCGCTTCTTCAACTGCTTACGGCGAACTATTCAAGCGCGGCGTATGCCGTTTAAAACAACCTTTGTTATAACCGCCGTATGTCTGTTTAGTGCCATTGTGCATAGCCTTCACCAATCTCAATTTTACTAAAATAGCCAACCAATTCCAAGAGGGCAATTTCTCTCACGGCTTGGTCGCTATCTCTCTAAATTGATTGTTTTTGTCGTCGACCAGCATGGTATTACTTTTCTATCGTCATCATATTCTACTTTCTTCAGTTTAGAACAGACGTTCGCCCTAAGTTCTTTCGAACTCTTGCGCTTCTTTGCGAGGACGAATCTCTATCAGATGCTCAGTTGAAGGCTTATCAGACGCGTTTACAGTACATCTTGATTCTTAATTGTTTATTGCTTAATTCGCAGGGAATACCAAACCTTTTTAGAGGCAGTCAGTCGACTAGCTAACTGTGGAAATGTGTGTATCACAGAGGAAGCAGTGATGATTGGAGAAAATGGACTTCTCACGGGAGAATCGTTGAACGCCCTACAGCATGCTGGCGCGATTTCTGTGTATAACACATTGCAACAAAATAATTGGGAATTTCCAGTTCCTGAAGGTTTCCTTGCCTATGCTTTTTAAAATATGTTTTATAGAGGGTGAAGCGGTCGTAATCAAAACTCATACCACCATGCCTGACGAGTTTCTTGATCAAGAGAAGCCCATTCGCTCGGACTGGCCGTCTATACACATTTCAGAATGCTTTGTGGAAGGTGAAAAGGCGAAGCTTCATGGCTCTGTACGACCTCTCCGCACATTTCTACCACCCAGTATCGTTTTTCGGAACGCCGCCGATATCGATGACGATATGCCAGAGCCGGAAATACCTGTTTCGAACTCTACTGGGATAGAAGCTGGTCTTGAAATCGTCTCTACGTCTGAAGGCCTTGCCGTAAGAAAACCCACTGAAAAGGATACAGAGCCGGGTGATTAAGAATTTCTTACTCTTTTGAATTTGTATTGTTCCCTCCTATTACAAGTTACTACGTTTATAGACATTAAGAAAGTGCTCGATACTTTGTTACATTTATTCGGTTGATCTGCGAGGTGTCTTTGTTTTAGGATTATTTGATTGCTCCTGAAAGTATATTCAGAGTTAGTTTTCAAGTTTCCTGATAAATCTGAAAGCATCTATTTAGCACACATTCAAGTTTTAAGGTAATCATACCCCTCATTATTTAGAAATAGGCTGTTTGTCGGAAACACGTTTTTTTGCGTTGTGAAGTGTTATTTGGCCTGTAAAATTACCAAGCCTTATGTTATTCAGTGAAAACGTGTAACCTTCTCAGTTGCATTTTTATCTTGTTTCTAATAATCAGCACTGGCACAATCCAACCAATGCTCGAATTGTCTCTTGTCAGTGATCCCGAGATTCTTCAACTTCTTTTGCACATTTAGGGGTAGTGATTTATGCTTTACGTCTATGGAATTTAGGCTGAAGGCAGCAACTGCTTTCTTCCAAATGTACGGCAATTTCCTTTGCTTAACGCGGATGGGTCTCACGAGTTATAATGTATACTTAATACAGCCGACCACGTCGTTTGACTATCTGCAAAAAATGAATCAGATGTTCAAGCTGTATCGTGTTTAGGCGTCCGTCCGACATCCACCGGAAATAATGGTTTAAAACGACTTCTGCGTCATGGACGTTCTTTCGATTCTATTGCCGCACGTCTCGTTACTCAAATAACTTACTACTTGTACTTGTTACGGCTGTGATCATGCCTGATCTAGCCGGCCTCAATGATGTCACTAACGGTATCTCTCCATGCGTGGCGATTGGCGGCAGCGGATCTCGAAAGCTACACCCAGTCTCTTCTCCAGCGACGGAGACCGAAAATAGAAGATCCAAGCACTGCTTCCATGTCTTGACGGACGGTGTCGAGCCAAATCTTCAGTTGCCCTCCTCTTCGACGTTTCCAGGTGGGCTGTGGTGCTGGGTCTAGGGCAGCATAAGTAAGCTCGTAGGGCGGACGACGGAGAACGTGTCCAAACCACCTTAGTTGCCTTTCTTGAATGGCCTGAGATATCCTCGTGATGCGATCGAAGCGGATGCGGACTGTCTCATTTGAGAGGAAGTCGCTATACTTAACTCACAGGATCGTCCTCAAGCACTGGTGGTCAAAGACCTCCAGTCTTCGCTCATCTTCAGCGCGCACAGCCCAGCATTCACATCCATAGAGGAGGACTGACCGGACGGATGCACGGTATACACGAATCTTCGTGGCGACGGAGATGTCACGTCAGATCCATAGGCGCTTTCGAAGGATTGAGAAAACCCAGCGAGCTGCATCGATACGGGAGACAATGTCGTCCTTGCTCTGCCCATTCGGTAGCAGCCTCGCCCGAGGTATTTAAAGCTGTCTACTTCTTCAAGTTGATGGCCATTAATTCCCAGGGTGCCTTCTCCTGTTCAGGGATGCAGCTCGAGAACAACTTCGTCTTTCCGGAATTTATGGACATGCCTACCGACATTGTGATCTCATTTAACCGTGACACTACCGACTGTAGACCACCAAAGCTTGAGGCTAACAGCGCAATATCATCGCCGTAGTCGAGATCAGTTAGCCGGCGTCCGGGTGCAAGTTCAACACCGTCCTCTTCATGTAGGGCCTTGCCGAAAAATCCAGTCAATGACGTAGTTAAACAGAATGGGCGAAAGGATGCAGCCCTGACGGACACCAGACCGGATATCGAACGACTGGGAGAGATTGCTGTGGACCAGGGCTCGTGCGGTGGTAGACCGGTAGTAGGCCTTAATCATGGCAATGAGTTTAGTCGGCACTCCATCCAGTTCCATTATTCGTCACAGGGACCCACGATGGCTGGAATCGAATATGGCGGCAAAGTCGACGAAGCAAACGGCCGTCGGTTGCTGGTAGCTATGGTGGAATTCTAGAGATCGCCTCAGTGTGAATATTTGATCTGCACATCCACGCCCATCTCGGAATCTGGCTTGGTTGGGTCGTGTCTTGGAGTCACGTACAGACTGGAAGCGCCTGAGAAGAATAACAACGAAGATCTTTGCAGCAACATCGATAAGACTTATGTCACGTTAGTTCTCGCATCTTGTTTTATCTTCCTTCTTGTGGACAGGTACAAGGATACCTGAGCCCCAGTCATCAGGAACGGCCTCTGCTCGCCACGCCAGTACAATCACCTCATGCAGCCGAGGAGCCAGAAGTCGACACATGACTTGTAGATTTCTGCAGGAATATCGTCCTCTCCGCACGCCTTGTTGTTGCGTAGCCTCTGCATTGCATCGGTAACTTCGTCTTCGGAAGGGAGGTCACACGACACTGCGTAGGCAGAAGAGGGTTGAAAGTCCGCTGTGGAGGAGAGGGAGGGTAAGATGGGTTCTTCGTCAAAGTTGAGGAGGTGCTCGAAGTGTTCACGCCAGCGATCGACCTTGGCCGAGTTGTCAGCAATTAATCCTCCACTCACATCGCGAACAGACTCACAGAATGTCGCGGGCTTTCCACTAACTTGGCGGATGATTTGGAACAGTTTTCGAGTGCCACCAACATTTGGGGCCTGCTCCGTAGAAGTTGCTGTTTCGAACCAGTACTTCTGCCGGTCATCTCTAGCCGACTTTGCTGTCAGCTTTCGAAGTTGGCAAAAAGAGGCATCGTGGCCGGACCTGGCTCGAGTCGTCTCGGCCGACAGCTGCAGGGTTCTTCCGCTGATCCAGTCACCGTGGCGCCGCTGAGTGATGGCCACTTGCTACTGTCCTCGTTGTCAGCCTGGGTCGTAAGACGGGACCGTATTTCTGTGCTTAGAGCCTCGGTAGTGTTGGTTTGCCGGAGCTTTGCGACATCAAGGCGTCTCGCACGTGGCAGTTTGGGCGCAGAGGAGAGGTGAACCTTCAGGCGCGTGCGAACGAGAGCATGTTCAGACCCGTGGACGTTACCAGTTTCGGCACCTCGCATCGACCTGCTATCGTGGACCCAGCTGTAAAACCGTGAAACAACTAGAATGTAATCGATCTGACTGGCCTTACGGCCATCGTTCGAATACCAAGTTAGTAGATGTTTTTGATGATGCTGAAAGCATGTGTTGGTAACAAACAGTCGGTTCTGTTCGGCAAACTGCAGCATCCTCTCACCACTGTCCGTTCGAGAGTTAAGCCCAAAACGACCAAGAAGGTGGCTGTTTGTAGGGTCACCGGGCCCAGTCCGGCCATTCCAGTCCCCGGCAACGATTCGCAGATCTCAGCGAGGGAGTCATTCTGCTAGCTCCTGTAGCTGCGAGTATAAATTGTCTTTCTCTTGCTGTTCAGCCGCGGACGACCGAGGTGTTCATAAAATGGCCTTTTAGTCGAACATAGGCCATTCGGTCGTTGACTGGTTCCCATGCCACACAGTGTCTACCAGACCCCCGAGATTTTGATTTCCCGGGCGCCTGAATCGGGGAGTCAGACTTCGGACAGGCAGCAAACATCCATGTGATATTCATGGAGACTGTGCGCTGTCTGACTTTGAGTACCAGGTTCCAGAAATGTTCGCACATTCCAGCATCCAATACCAAGAGTCCGTTTTTTGTCTAGCAGTCCATCTTGCATATTATTCGCCCGCACCACTAGACAAGGGTTGTGGAGCGCGTCGGTTCCCGCGGATGGCGTAACATTGGTCGTAGTAAAGTAAGTAGACATCATGAGGTTTCTTGGGAATTTTGAATGCAGGTGTGTCCCCAACGGCCGCTCGGAAAAGTGAAATAACCATTCTTACTGTCTTTACCTAGCCCTCACATCTATTCGCCTGATACTTCGTCACTCGTAACCTGTGACGACCGTTAGTGGCTGGAAAAGCAGCCATCACTTAACATAGATAAATTGATGCAGTGGCTCCTGTAGGGCCTGTAGGGCATTCCCGAGCCAGATTTGGGGCGGTTTTGGCCGCGCCAGCCACCTGAGCCCGTTCCTGTCTCCGGTATACTTGACTTTGTCTTGACACCGGACACAGGTAGGTGAGAGAAGAGAGAGTGCAATATATGCATCGCAAGTGAATTTTAAAAAGAATATACGCATCCATTTTATTAGATAGTTAATCCCGTTTAGAAATGGAATTAGTGGGCGCCTTAGGCCTGGTATAACGACCAGAAGAAAATTTTCTGACTGTGGATCTGCGATCTAGGGGATTTCAATTTCTATTGTGTAAGTTTCGAAAGATGGCAGCTTCTCTTATACTCGTTTAATCTCTCATGCATGAATGAAATCTTTCGTGTACCAAGACCCATTGCCAAAATTAGTCGATTTTCCTTCCCAAAGTAAATGTCTTTGTTTGTCTATGTTTTATTCCAAATAATCTTGCAAAAGCCCTTCATGATATCGCATCGTTATTTTTAACTGTGCAAATTCCACTAAACCACCAAGACTTAATTTGCAATCTTATGCCATTAAAATGAATGGAGATCAAAAATAAACAGGTCGATAAACCATTTTCCCCGTTATGTCAGCTAAAATTATGTTTGAAAGCAAATATATCTATTTCGTCACCAGAATTGATCCCGATAGACGACTACTACTACGGCAGACAAGAAGGTGCGGCAGAATACGCTGAAGAGAAAGCCGATTACCGGTTTAAGTGCGCTGTTTGCCAACGTATCTTCTTCTCAAACGTCAAACTGATGCACCACATAATGGGACATGTGGATGAAAGCATCCAGCCCTTGCTTAATTTTGCCGGTCTCAACCAGTGTCGCGTCTGTAGTCTCGTTTTTGCGAACGCCTTCGAATTAAGAGCCCACACTGAGAAAGTGAGTTTATCGACCTCATTTTTTTACATTTTCGCCAAAGTACTCTGTGCCAGTGTTCAATCACCTTGATTTAGAAGAGGAACCGATAGATTTCGAAGTTAAATTTATTGTTATTTAACATGAATCCCCAACCCCGTGTTTTGACCCCAAGTGAGAGTGAATTTCATTTTGCTTGCCATTGCCGGTGACTCCTTTTCATCTGAATACTTGTTCTACCTTTCTCCCGTTGGTGGATCATTAGTGTTCGAAAATATGCTCTTTTAGGATCACCGAACAGGTAGCCGACCGGTCTTGAACTGTTATATTCAAGAGGCACGCGAAATTTATAAATCCTGATCGGTAGCAGTGTAGTTTCAGGCTACTGCGATTGCAGGTCTCTTCCGAAAAACAACCGGGAAGCATAGGAGAATTAGGGGTCTATTTTTATAGAAGAGGCAGATGTGTTCGTTGGGGCGAGAATTTTATTCGCCTGACGTTTCGAAATCCTTCGCGGATCCATCATCAGAGACGACAGCAGAAAATCGTTTCTACTAGGTGTATTTTTGCATGTGTCCCAAAAATTGTTTGTTGAGCACAGACTTCTGCAAAATGCCATAAAGCAGCCTCAACTAGCCCTAGCCCTCTTTTTCGGCGAATACTACGAAAGGAAACTTGGTCCTGCCGGACTGTGATCGCAAGGGCTCATCAGCATGTTGATTTAGGTTTCAATCACTCTTCAAGACCAACGACCCATACATATGTGTGTATCTGCCTTTTCGCTTGCCTCTCACCTTGTGACCGTCCACAACACACCTTGAATACTCTCAATTTATTACGCTTTCCATGGCTGCTGTTTGAACTCAAGTTAAACTGATTAAATCCATGCCCTGGATGATTATAGAATTGCGGTGCTAGCTGTCCAAAATGATGATAAAGTAGGCTTCGGCGAATGGTGCTGGTGTTGTTCGACTACAAGACCCTATTTTCCCATTTAGTGGACGTGACGAGACGGTGAATATAAAATTAACGTGTCAAGCCCTGCGTTTGCGAGGCGCCGCCTGTGTCACGGAACCAATAAATATCATAACTGTATTATCATTCATTTTGTGA
>JAYGXS010000001.1:26062736-26125010 GCA_036362985.1 Ligula intestinalis
GTCACCACGACGCATATATATTTAGGGTGCGCATACACAAATGTTTCCGCATATATGCATTCCTCCGGATATTTATGGGAACTGACCGTCCTGAAAAGGAAGCCCGTTGCCTAAAAGTAAGCTCTCATTGATATTACTTTCTTTGCTAAAGTCTTTTATGACTTCTTGCAACTCAATAAACGACTGGAGTTGTCTACCACAGAGAACCTCTCAGAACTTCGCATCAACACCAGAAGTGAACGCCATGACAGCTCACGTGAAAATGTTCAAGATGTGCGCAAACTAAAACTGCACACTTTTCCCACCAATCATGAGGCCAAGACTGCTGACTGAACCCACCAATCATTAAGCTGTAAACTGAACCAATCATATTGAAGATTGGCAACCAAAAAACCCAACAAAATACCCTTGCCAAGTTACACATAGTTGCAATTTTTCCGTCATGTCAGCTTACATTGTTTCAGATATTACAAAAGTTATGAATGGTGCAGGCATGGTGTTTTCTGCATGCATGCGTCACCAAATCGCAAAATTGGAAGCAACTAGCACCGTCCTCGGTCTGCCTACATTGCTTGAGTCAGTATGTGATACGTGCACAAAGTCAGGAAGAGAATTTGATGCCAAGAAATCGCTTGACTACGTGGCCGACCGATCAAATTTGCTCCTTGAACAAAACCGGATAGTCTTTCGGGAGCTATTTCTTGCACCTTCACTCAACCGATTCGGCTGTTGCTCAAAAGTAGATCCACTTATTAACCTATCTGTCGGATTAGAAAGGCGCAACCTCCTCCCAGCTGAAAAATCCATGTTTTATTGCCCCCTCCCGCAATTTCTCTTCTTCAAGTGACGATAAATCCCGTTCAAATCAGCACGACCCTAAGTCTAGTTCGGGAAAAGTATCTTATGCACTTTATTTATGAAATCCTTGTAGACTTTGGACTCATCAAGACAGCGCCGTGTTCCATCTTCGCGGGTTGGAAGGGTGGCTGGTTTTGGAAGTTTGTTCTATTGTCATTCTATGTTCCTTTAAGATTTGATGGTTGGACTCGGCATTGGTGCTGCCACAGAAATGGCAAGGCGCACGCTGGGATTCCCTGAACAAAATCCCGAAAATTCTTCAGGAAAACCAGCCAACCCATTTATGACAGATGCGAACCTGGAACGTATAGTCAACACTCTTTGCCGTATGCGGGGCGCTGCATTAAAACTAGGACAGATGCTAAGCATACAAGGTTCTCGTTTTCTGATTTTTAAAATGCCAATGAATTACTTATATTTCTTTATGTTTGGCCGTTGCACTTATTTCAAATTAAAAGCATGTAGGATGTAGAGTATAATATTTCTGCATTTGCACACTATATTAGGAAAGGCTGATCTCACACCTGTATGCATTTTTCAGAAATTCCTCTTCATTGCATTGACTCTGAATCTCCCGATTGACCCAGCTTTTTGTTGACAGGCGCGTCCGCCGGCGACTCTAGGCATGACTGTAAAATAAGCTATATTTTTGTTTGTACCGACAATTGGAAGCAGGCCAGCCATGGAAATTTTAGCTGAATGTGGAGGATTGGGGTCCGACTCCTGGCCACTATAGAATGCCGCAGGATTAGACGACAGCAATGTGGTTTAGTCCTCTTGAACAGCCATTGAGCAATTTTCTGTTTTCGCTGCTACGAGCTTAGAATAAGCGTTCTCAACGCAAATTGTGGACTTACTCTTTTTGCTTCATTGCTTATCTCGGCAAATGCCTCGCTATTAGCGGCGTAAGAATTTTCCAAACCTCTTTTATTTAAACCACCACTTAACATAATCGTTTGCAACGTTCGAACCGTCATATAAACTGGTAATAAATAAGGGAATATCTGCGTATTAATGGCAATATCACGAAGAATCTTCTTGCATCACGCAAACGATGAAGCAGTACAATGTCACTGTCACTTAACCCGGAGTTGTGCTTGCCAGATCATGCCTCACACGGCGTTAACCGTCAAGAGCTCAGCAATGTCTTAGCCACCACAGCAACATCACCAGGAGCTTGACTTGCATGATATCATAACTACCAACTGATGAAATCAAAACGTTAGTTAGACTCTGGTAAGCGGTGTCACAGAGGATTGTGTTTGTATATGTTATGGTCATGAGTACACTCTGAGTCTCCATTGTGGATGCCAATGACACTCAGAAGACTTTTATTATGAACTGTATGATAGCACTGCATAAATACAGCGAACTTAGCATTTCTTCTGCCTAGTATCTCCAGCATATTGTCGCTGATGATGATACGAGGTAATGCGAAGACTATTAAGTCATTCTACCCTTCTACTTCAGTGACCAGAGAACCGAAGTGTGCCGATGACCGTTCGATCGTCGTTGCCGAGGATGTTCACTATGCTTTGATAACATCAGTGTTAAAGCACAACATTCTGGTGAACGGAGTACCGTATCCGTACTTTAAACCCAGTCCGTTCGAGTCCCGCTACCCCTCAGCGGTCGCCCGGTTGGAATGAGCCCCAACGAAAGCTAAAGACCAAAAACACCTCTTGTGAAAACTGGTTTTTAACGGAAAGCCTTAAGTGCTGACCCAAATTTGGAAAGTGGAGACTGTTTACGCTGACCTAGTTGACAACACCTTTGCACCGATCTTCAAAAAAGGCGACACATCACTGTGTACTTAGTACATGTATGCTTAACATTGCAGCAATTCTTCACAATTGTCTCTTTAAATTATAGGGTTCTACGTAGTGGGTGTACTCGGATCGCTACAATCATCAGTTCGAATCCCAAGTTGGAGGTAAAGGCAATAGTCACCAGAATGAGGGTTTTATTGTGTACAGAACCCTTAGTTGCTGTCTCAGGTGGGTGGCTGGCTAGTAGCCCTTGTTGGATACGGAGCCCCGCCGGGTGGGCCTCGATCCCGTCGGCGAGGAGGAGGAGGATTCGGAGCAGCATGGTCGGGAGGGGCTGCTCCTTCCTTAAAAACACAGATGGACAGGAGGGGAGATAGATCCACCGTAGGGCTGTTTGGTGTAGCAGACCTTGGCCACCGTGAGGGCGAGTGGGAACGTGGTCGAAGACGCGTCTGCTGTGGTTCCCGTCTCAGGTGGCAATGGCCACTAGCGACGCCAGGGCTGGTCCTGACTGCGTCCAGCCAGGCCTGAAAGAGTCGACTTACTCTGTGGGGTGATGATAGTTGCTTTTACATGACTGTGAAGCGAACTCAAATGTTCTGTCATTGGTGCTTTGCATTTCCCCGAGCGGATGTTGCCTGCAAAGGCGCTCTGCTGCATGGCCTAAGGGGATGGTGTGTGAAGTGCTCCTTATGGAGCTGCGACTACTTGGGCTTGCGTGTGTGCGCGCGTATGTCTGCGAGTGGAAGCCGGTCAAGTGGTCATCAGGCCGCCTGCAAAGACACATGACGTTGGCGCAAGGAGCATTGGAAGGGGGAACAGCATAAATATGCCGTCCGCCACATAATCAAATCTGCTGGTACCGAGATTGGCGGACGGAAACAGTCAATACGGTTTCCGTCGGCACTTGGATATGTCGGCCAGCTCTTTTATCTTCGTCACATCCTTTAACATGCCAACAGCCTACCTGCACCTGTTCCACGGATTTTTCTGCATTTGATCCCGTCCGCTGAAGTTTCGTGTAATCGGTCATGCTGCATGATATCTACAGATCGTGGTCCAAGGAGAGAGTGACTTCAAAAGCATCTTAGGCGTTGAACCGGATTGCATTTTTAACCGACTCCGTCCTACTGCTCGACAGACTGGCTATCCAAGACAAAGTCACAGTAGATCCTTATGTGCCCATCGAAGATCTTGACTACGCTGTTAATGTCCCAGTTTTGGTGATTTCGTTTGCAGCCTAGCCACAATGAGCAGTGAAAATTTTCGCTAGTAATCACATTTTGATATCTTGAGTCAAACCTTTGCCTAAAGAATAGCTTAGACATGCAGTCGAACATTGAATTAACTAATGACCCGCTAGCTTACACTTGGCAAACATGACATAGCGAGTATATGGGGCCTCCATAAAGCCAATCCTTCTGGGGGAATTGTGCCATATGAGACATGCACTCAGTATCTCAATTAATAGAGCCTTTAACTTATCCTCCAAGCTCATCCCTGGCGGCACTTCAGAAAAACGACTGCATAGCACGTTACATAGTGAACCGGCCAACTCCGCATTCCTTAATCTCTAACTGGAATGATCTGTCTATGTGCCGTGCTGACTTAACAGCCAAGTATTTAAGGTTAACGATATTCGTTTTGTTAAAATCGCATGTACACTGGCTCAATTTTGGCAGAGTGTACCGCTGACTGACTGCAGTAGAAGGGGGTCAATTATCCATAGTGTGGTGAATCTGCAGCATGTTGTAGGTGAAGTCTGTCCTGATGGATGTCTTGACTAGTACAATTAAAGGACCAACAGAATGTCAAGTTCTGGGCATGGATAGCTTACTGTAAGCCTCTATAGTGTAACAAACTGATTACTGACTGGGATAAGTCGAGTGGGACTTAAGTCCTGGCGTTCGGAAAGTGGCCTTCATTCCTTCGTTTGCCGGTCAAACATTTCCTTTGCTAAAATCAATTTTGGTAAGCCCAACCTGTGAGAGTAGTTTGGTCATGTTAAACAAAAAATAGTTATGTACCTTTGAGCTTCCTGTATCAATTTCGTTCTTTGAAAACATCCAAGCTTGTTAGCTGTCAAATACTGCTGAAGAGTGTTCGGCTAATTCAAGTCTTTTGAATCACAAATCCCCAGTTTCAACAGCTATTTCCTAGGAGACTGGCCATGTCGTGAAAATTGTGCCGTTTGTCGTCTTTTAGATAATTCTATGGTCAGTCCCAAGGTCCAGAAAGTGTTTGAAAGAGTTCGCCAGTCAGCTGATTTCATGCCAACGCGTCAAATGTACTCCGTAATTAACGAAGACCTCGGTCCAGACTGGAAGAGTAATGTCGCCAGCTTCGAGGAGAAACCGTTTGCAGCCGCTAGCATCGGCGAAGTTCATCGGGCAGTGCTGCATGATGGAACGTAAGCGTCGAATCGTCTTTTTTCGTTTTTTCTGCTAAAAACCAGTATCATTCTTTCGCTCTGGTGATGTACCTATTGAAACAAAAGATATACCCATGACTAAGTACTAATAATGTATCTTTGTGTCTTTTTTAACTCCAGTCTGTTGGGTCGATATATATCTCCATAAAAATTATTGTTAGGAAAGAAAATTTTTTGATGACAAGACTAGTCGTCGAACTGTGTGCTTGCACAGATGAACGCCTTTTTACCCTCGAATCATTTACTTTTCTTTACGGCGTATGTCGATTTCCCGCACTTCCAGTAGTGTTCCCAGTTTCAACCAACGCTCATTGAGATGAATTCGTGCACAAATTAATACTCCACAATGATTTTTCAACAACACTTAAGGGAGTGGCAGTACATAGTATTTTCAGGGCCTTCGAATATGTGATATGACCGGATCTAAAGTAAATTTCTAATGCATCCACGCATAAAGTCTCGACAAGAAGTGGTTTACTACAAAAATGCTGCGCTATACATAGATTTCCCAGTCGTTTCAAGCAGTTATACTTTTGATTCTATGTTTGCCCATTACCGATGACGAAATAAATGCTACTTTGGGGGAGGCTAGGCTTAACTGCATAAAACGTACCCACTGGGAAATCAACATGCTATGACGTACGAAGTGACTCATAATTCCGTTGCACACACTCTTTCGATCAAACATACATGATCGTTCATTGTATATTTAGGGATTTCTATCAATGTGTAGGGGAAACTGGCTGTGCCTCCCCACTGTCCTGATGCGCCTTACAATTGTCATTTGAGTGCAGAGTAGTATATCTTCATTGAGGTTTAATACAACCAAGTACCTTGGACTGTTTTACTTCGAATAATTCTTCTCTCATTAGGATTTTAATTGCCGACCTTAGTATGTCGCACTCCGTGTCAGTGTTGTTTCAGTCTTTTCAAAGTTTATCTTTCTTTTGACCACTCTCAACAGCACTGTGGCGATGAAGATCCAGTACCCCGGTATCAGCAAGAGCATTGACACTGATGTGGCCAACATTATGCTCGTTCTAAAGCGTTTTGAGCTCCTCCCACGCGGCATGTTTGCTGAGGAGGCCATCAAGGTGGCAAAGCGGGAGCTACACTGGGAGTGCGACTACATCCGGGAGGCTGCCTATGCCACACACTTTAAAAAATTGCTGGCAGACGAGAAGGCTTTTGTGGTGCCGCGGGTCATTCCGGAACTTTCCTCTCATCGAGTCTACACGACGGAGTACTTCGATGGGCTCGTTCTGGACGACTGTGCAGTCTTGTCTCAAGAGGTCCGAAACTGGGTAAGTATGCGTGTTGTTGTTGTTGTTGTTGCGTTGACACCCACTTTCTGCGGTCAGTGTCAGGAACCAACGCTCACTGAGACGACTTCGTGCACAAACGGACTGCAATGGTAGAGGGAGGGGCCACTCACCGATAATGTTACGGGACATCAACATTTCGTTCTGTCTTGGGGCTTAATCTACAGCCTTACCGATGGCACACATCGTCTTGTAGTATTCGCGGAATAATATTACCGACAAAGACTGGGAAAACCGGGATGACAACGTTTGGCTTATTAGCTGTCATTAGCCAGCCCTTCACAACCCTAGGTTTTGCAACCTCCTGCTACGAACCCGCGGCCTGCTGGTTAGAAGTCCAGCGCTCTGACCACTGCACCAAGGTGCGATCGGATGGTGTATGGTTGGTTGCTGCTGGTGACCAATAAACCTGAAGTGGTCATTTCAGTGCCCCAGAGTCTTCCTCGGTCATGTCCTCCTGCCTATAGGAGTGACTGCTTTCGACTTCAGCTATTCTGTAGCTAGACTGTGACCATCGTACTGGGAAAAACGGTTCCTCTGCTTCACTCGTTGACAAACATTCGCCGACCGCTCATGGAACTCACTTGTTCCGCTCTGCCCTGGCGCCTAATTTCTCCGGCCCTGAACGCAGCCGTAGCGACCGCAGGTAAATAGTATTTCCGATAAAGACGAGGGAGAATGGAATAGGCATTTGGATAAATAAAGTAAGTTGCATTCCGCGATGATATGATGGAAAGAAAGAAGATCTCTGGAAAATCGAGTTGTACTCGTGAATTTTCGATCAGGCAACACTTGTTCGCCGTCAGACTAAATTAAAAGTGAGGGCTGGGAATGTCGCACAAGAGATTTTGGGGGCAGAGTTTACAACGAACGGGGGAGGGGGGATTGGGTGGAAGGGTTATGGTGACGGGACACCCGCGGCGATAGGTTGTGCTAGTGAGGGGAGGGGGTGTTAGCGTTTGGACTATGGGCCGCATGTTCGGGGGAGGGCGGGGGCTGGTTAAGATTCAGAGAAATTCAACTTGACCGAGCACGGAGAGCCAGTTGTTGTTTCAGACTTTGTCCAGATTAGTAAGCCATGCACGAAACCCGGTATAGTGTGAGTCAAGCTCTACAAGCCTGTTAATACTGGCCGGATTCGAGTGTCAAGCTTCGAGGAATTCTCTCGCTTGTCGCGTATTAGCCGTTGCGATCACGTCGGTGGCATCCCAATTGAAGCGGTGATCACACACAATGGAGTGCGCAAATACGAGGGATAAATGGTTCCATAGGCGAACGGCTGACTTATGTTCCTTGATGCGAGTCTCAAGGCGTCGGCCTGTTTGGCCAATATAAACGCAAGGGCAACCAGCACACGGTATACGGTAAACGACGTTACTTAGTTGTTTCACGGGGAGGGGGTTCTTTACTCGACATAAGCTTGCGCGCAGTGAGGTTGCGGGCTTGTGGGCAACGGAGATGCCAAAGCGACTTAGTTGCCGAGAGATGGTTTCAGATCCTCCATTCATGTAGGGTAGAGAATAAAATTTCCGTGGCAATGTAACATCATTGGGAGGGAGGTTTTGTGCTTGACCCCGACGTCTAAGACAATTCTTGACAAAGCTTGTCGGATATCCATTGGCCCGGAAGAATTTTTAAAAGTACGTTAGTTCTCTCTTGAGCAAATCAGCGTTACTGCAATATCGGTGGGCCCGTTGGAAAAGAGTGTGAACACAGCTTCTTTTATGGGCCGCAGGGTGGTTACTCCTATAGTTAAGGATGATTTCTGCAGTGGAGTCCTTTCGGTAGACGCTTGTTGCGAGTTCGCCATCTGCGAGTCTTTGTATCCTCACGTCAAGGCATGGGAAGTTATCTCCTGTTGCCTCTTCGCGGGTAAATTGTATTTCTGCGAAGACCCCATTTAGACTCTGGTGTAGCCGTTTGACATCGCAAGTCTTTATGATGACGAATGTGTCGTCTACGTATCGGAGCCACATTTTTGGTTTTACACCTCGAAAAACCTCCTCTTCTAGTCTCTGTAAGACTAGCTCGGCCAGTAGCCCAATCTTGGCGAGCCCATTGGGGTTCCCTTTACTTGCTGATATTACTTGCCATCGAATTGACAATAGTTCTTGATAGTTCTTCAATAGGCATTTATGGATTATGGGTCGTCGTCAGCCGTCCTGTGTGTGTGTACTGGGAGCGCTTTGACCTGCCCAACCCATATTCGGTGCTAAGACTCAGTTTGGCTGCAACAATTCGACACTCGGGGAGCGCAAGGGCCAGGTGATGAAGATTCAGCAGGGCACGACACACACGCCAATTAATTGCCTTCCCATGCGTTGGCACACTGCAATCTTTATTCCTTATTCGCTCCTTGACTCTTCGTACTCCATCCCCGTGTGCTTATTTCCTTAGTATAATTGGATTAAGCGGTCTGGTTTATATGCACGAAGCTCGTTTGTTTGGACTGACTTTGTGTGATCTAGCAAACCTGTGAAGCAGCAAGAACATTCGGTCACATATTGAGATTGAAAGGAATTGAGAACCTTATCTTCCTCTCTTTAACAAGTCTAAAAAAGTCGCGATCACCGACGTGCTTGCTTTGTACCGCCTGTGTCATGAAGGCACTGACGAACGACGCCTCACAATTTTATTGTGAGGCTCTCTGCAGGTTGTATGGTCAGCTTTTCGGCTTTCAGGCGCAATCTAAACCCGAAAAAAGTATCTGGGATCGACTTTCCATAGCTTAAGTGGCAAAGAATCAGTAGGACGAGGCAACCAAGCGAACGTAGGTTAGGGTTAAAGACCCATCCGGCCGTTAGCTAGTACCTCATACACTGAGCTACTCTGTCAGGAGGAGTGCTTAACATACAGACGCTATTGGCCGTTCCACCTGCCAAATTTCAAATACTGTCTGACTTATTTTTGCTGTTTGCGTTATATAGCTCGAAAGGCATAGCAAATAAGTGGAAAAAGATTAAACTTCATATCAGAGATTTAAAAAATCGATATTTGGATAACCAGTGGTTTCTTGGCCGTTATCTCCCAGCCTATCTTGGGTCCGCCGTTCGTTGATTTTACACGTATGCGCTCGTTCACAACTTTTTTTATATTTTAGATTGGACAGAACATACTTCATCTTTGTCTTAAGGAAGTATTTGTCTTCCACACAATGCAAACAGATCCCAATTGGTCTAATTTTCTTTACTGCCAAGATACAGGAAAGGTGAGCGATTTGTCTTCTTACCGAGCCGCCTGAGGGTTGGTATTGATAATAACCACTTACTTGCTAATTTTTAGCAGGTTGAGTTTCCGCCTACTCAGACACGTCCTTAATTATGTCAACCAATAGGAATTTTTCCAGTATTTTTATTGGTCTATAGGCATCCTTTGCTCGATTTTATTCTTCCCTCATGCTTTTCACATACATTTTTAGCTAAGTAAAATTTAATTTGTCTTCTACTGTGCTCTTTCCACACATTAAATAGGCACTAACTACGCCTTAATCAAGCATTAAACCATTAGCCATGATTTTCGTAAGAAATTTGGTATGGGGACTTTTGCAATTTGGCGGTCCCACGATGGATCGCTACCCTTGCTTTTAATGCCTTGTGGTGTGACGTAGCTTATTTCACCCGGTTGTTCTTGCATTCTCGCTGACAGATTGTGCTCCTCGATTTCGGTGCATCAAGAACCTATCCCCGAAAGTTTGTGGACGAATATCTGAGGGTGATTAAGGCGGCTGCGGACGGCAATAAGGAGGCCATACTGGAACACTCGAGGAATTTGGGTTTCCTGACTGGTTATGAGACCAAGGTTGGTTCTAAACTTTTCATCATCGGTTTCGCTGTTTTTTGCAGGCAGTCCGCTGTAAAATGAAATTTTGTTCAAAAGGTTTTTCTTAGAAATGTGGGGGCAAATTTTGCTCTGAGTTTGACAGACCCGTTATCTTGTCTTTTTGATGACTATCGACGCCTCTTGCTGCTTCTGACACACCTGGATGCATATCTTATGCCTAAAAACGCCTAACTTCTCCATCTACCTAATAAACACGAAAGCGCTAATTATATTTTGATGTTGTCAGACAGCTCAATTTTCGCATAGTCATCACCTCTAAAGCCTTGGAACATGACGTTCTCATCTATTAGTTTTCCGTAGTTGCTACCGCTTTGGGAATATCCATTCTTTTATGTTCTGCTTAAGCAGTTCATTTATCATCACGTAGATGTGGTGCTCCTTGGCATTATAAAATCGCCGCTTGACACGGTTACGATAAGGCCTGACCCAGCTAAACATCTGCTGTTGTTGTTTTGAATGCTGTCCTCCTCAGTGGCACTTCTGTGACCTTAAGCGTTCTAAAAAGTACGAGAAATACCTCTGTACAAGTAAATAAACAAAAGGTTGTTCCCTCACCGGAATTATGTCTTTATGAATCCGAGCTTTCTAACTCATATTGTTGTTTATAGTCAGATATAAAATCGTCAACAAAATACAAGCTACAGTTATAAGTGGTTGGGGCCAATCAAACATCAGTAGTGCCAGTCCGGAGGGGATTACGCAGGGCTCTGCATGTCCTCGTCAAAGGTCTAAGCTTCAATCAACTAGTGGCTTATTCTGCTTCTGGTGTGGGTGGAGGTGGCCCGTTTTTGTGTGCCCGGCCACCTGGGATAATCCGTCACGCCCCGTTCACAGCCAGTTTATTTTGGTGTATGCGCGGTCAAAGCATGTGTTCAGTCTGACCGGCTAGTTTAGGCGCTAGATGCGCTACACTACACCTAACCACAACAATGTGTGCTGTCTAATTCCGCTTCCCTTGTAACTTCAGGCCTTTGTGGATGCTCACGTGCAGGCAGTCAGTATCCTCGGTGAGGCCTTCGCCTCTAAGAAGCCCTTCGATTTTGGCAGGCAATCCACAACTCAGCACATCACTGAACTCATTCCTGTCATGCTGGAACATCGACTGACACCTCCGCCCAGCGAGAGCTACTCCCTCCACCGCAAGATGTCCGGTTGCTTCCTACTCTGCAGTAAGCTGAAGGCGGTTGTCGACTGCAGAAGCCTTTTCCTGCAGATTGAAAGAGACTATAAGTATGGCCAACCGGATCCACCCTCAATCGATTGCCCCTTACCAGCTGCCTCCGTGGTGGCCTAGAAGACTCCCCCCCCTCTCTCTCTCTTACCCAGCCCTTCATTCCTGTACCCACCTTCTCATTTGCTGCTTGTTTTGAGCTAGAAGACGCGTAAGGTTGTCTTCTTGAAGACTTAGGATTCCCTGTTGCCAGTGCGCAATGCATCACACCCATTTTAGCGAATGAGCAAATCGTCTGGTTGTTTTGAGGATTTGTCGACTCGTAGGCGCTGCCTTTCCCTGGATTTGGCCAATTTCAGCTTTAATGGCTCTTCCTCGTTTTTGAAGGCACTTTTTATTGCTAGTTTAAATTCAGATCAGGTATGAAGTCGATATTTGGGCGGCTTCCTTCAGGTTCCCCTTCTTGTCGCCATCAGAACCAGACTACTTTGATACTTCATAGTTATGTTCCACAGCCTAGAGCCACATTTGGTTGTGAGGCTTTCAGGTGAGACAGCACACTCAGGGCACCCCATCTCGACCTCCATTATTTCCCTCTCTCCCTCATTTTTCACGCGTGAAGTTAACCTAATCAATACTCTTTCTTCAAACGCTGTGACCATCCACCCATCCCCCTTGGTTCCTGCCTCTACCTCCCCCTACCTCCCCCGTAGTAGTAGCCCCTATAGAATACTCCTTCGCATATCTCGCATTCAAACCGCATTGTAACAGTACATCCCTCACACAGCTCAGGTGTACACACCTTGGAGGACTAAATTTGTACTGTGTGGGTTTTCTGCTCATGTTTATTTTGTAAAATAAACTTCCTATGATGATGAGTGCCTTATTTGACTGTTCTGTTGCATGCGCACCTGTCTGAGAACGTTTATCTAATCCAGATTATTGCATTTGTACGTTCTAGTTTGATATATATTTTTCGCATGTTCATAAACACCTATTTAATTCGCACCCATTGAATGCATATTCTTTCTTTGTTGTGATATTCTTGTGGACAGTTCCGTCCACTGGTCTTGTATGGCTAGCAAAACCCACTGCCTGCTAACGGCCCTTTTAAGTAGCCGGTTCGATACGCTTTTTTATCAGCTTCCTCTTATGTAACTGATATGACTCATGTTCATATTTCTCAATAACATCAACCGTATTCGCGTTCGACTATTGTTCAAAACCACGGCAGAGTAAAAACAACAAGTCGGTCATAACAGCAGGTACTGTTACCAGCATATGTCCACAGCACCTCGACCAGGTTGGTTAGAACTCGGTCCAATACATCTCAAAAGGGAGGAATAGAATAACAGAACACCTTCTCCCAGACAAGAACCACTCGGGTTCCAAGGACGAACAATGGTTGCAGCCAATCGCGAGACGTTATCGAAAGCGTGCATGCCACACGCAGGTGGCACGCATGCACATGGTTTCTACTGAGATCTGAACCGTGAACATTCCCAACAGTAGCACTGTACTCCGGCAATGATACCCACGTAGACATTTAAGTCAAGTTTGGCGAACTGCTGCCTTCGATTGTTCATCCCCAGGCCTTTACAGTAATGTAAGAGAGGGTAGAGTAGCAGACGTCTAAACGTCCAATAAGCAGTATGGAAGAGAGTATTGAGCGCGTTCAGGGGTTATAGTCAACGCTTTTTAGATTTTCTGTTTTCGGACATCTCAGAGTTCCTCGTTTTCCCCTATTTCGGATGCTTTCAGGTTATTTTGCTATGCTCGCTTATATCTTCCATACGCGTATCATCACTGCTAAGCCCCTTAGAAAATAATTTTGCCCGGTTAGTGCCACGTTGATTGTTAAAATTTGCAACAGTTCTCGTTTGCCACGCGCCTCATCTTCTTTCTGCGCCTTTTGCAAATTTCAGTGCGAACGGACAGTACGCTGCTTCTGCACTTGCTGGGCACATTTGAAGGGAGAGCTGTATAGGTGCTTGTCTAGCGCTTTTATGGCCGAACTCAATAAAGAGTGGGGGGTGGTAGGCTGTTAAAATAAGGCTCCAGCCTGGGCCAGCCAGCACGTGAGACAAATCCGAAATTGGAGTCTTTGTCTAAACTGCTTTTGTAAGCAAGCTCGCGTTCCTCGGTTACGGAAAGATTTGCAACAAAATTTTAGAGACTGCAACAGCTATTGCTGACTACTGTGTGCGTATGTTACTACCTCACCGTACTCAAGCCCAGAACCAGAATATACGACCACTGAATCAAATCGCTTGTCTTAGGGGTGACACATTAACCTCCGGATTGTGGTCCATCCAGGGTGTATTGAAGGCAACTTGTACTGCTCTCTTGGTGTGCATGGTCACGGTCGGATTTTTCACGTACTAACGGGCCATTACTGTGAGGCTCATAGCCCAGGAAGCCATCCGAACAAACCCCCTTTTGGAATAAACTGTACAGCATGCCTGCAATTGTACTTCTGCGATACTAAGGCCACTTCGTTCTTATGCATGCCAAAAGGACTTCTGCTCTGACTTACAATGACTTCTTAACTGCCGTGGGCATTTTGTGTTTCAGAGGTAGTCTGTGTCCTCTGCCAGCACACTTCTAATTGCCAATAGAATTGAATATGCGAGTTCCAGGAAGCACTTTAGAAGACGAAGAAACGATCACTGGAACAAAAGTTTTATTGTCCTGACGTTTCGGTTTACGTCGAAAATCCTTAGTCATAGGTAATCGTAAAAAAGTCTGAGACATGCGCAGATAAGTATGATACATGCACAGATTTCACGGTATTTGTATTTCGTAGCAGTCACCCACATGCGTACTATAATTGTCAGTTCCTGTAGCCACCGCTTGAAGTCTTAATTGGTGCGGTGATTGCTCATTAACTGCTACAGCGTTCTTGTTCGCGTTGGATGCGGGTTTGGTAATAGCGCGACAATTACGCCCGATGTCGTCAGAGTTGTTGTTGTTGCGTCCAGTCCTTCCCACGTGATTGATTCTTTTGCTCAGGAAATTTCTCAGTACACCGTATGGGAACCCAAATCGTTGTGCTTGTTGGTAGACTGGGGGCCTGCGAGCCATGACTCGAGCAGCTCGCGGCTCAGGCGGTTGTCACCCCTTGCGAGGCCTTCGGCCTTATCAAACTTGAAAATATGGTCGGGTCTCGTCGAGTGAGCTGCAATCTGTGAGTTGGCCTATTTCTTCCTCACCTGAGAAACATGACTCGAGCAGCTCGCTCGTGCAAGAGAATCAGTCACGTGGGAAGGACCGGGCGCAACAAGAACTCTGACCACAGTGGGCATAATTGTCAGCAATTATCAAACCCGCATCCGACGCGGACAAGAACGCTGTAGCAATTAATGAGCAATCACCGCACCAATTAAGAGCTCAAGCGGTGGCTACAGGAACTGATAATTATAGTACGCATGCGGGTGACTGCTACGAAATACAAATACCGTGCAATCTGTGCATGTATCATACTTATCTGCGCATGTCTCAGACCTGTTTACGATTACCTATGACTAAAGATTCCCAACGTAATCCGAAACGTTAGGACAATAAAACTTTTGTTCCAGTGATCGATTCTTCGTCTTCTGAACACTTCCAATTACACAGATTGAACTCGAATGAATGAGAACGTTCGAGTTCCAGTTATTTGCATGCTCGAGGAAGAAGGAAGTTCAAGCACTGGATCAAGTTTTTTATTATTCTGATCTTTCGGGCTCTTGCGGGAGTCCATCGTCAGAGATAAAGGCATCCACGAAAAGTAAGCGACATTTATAGGGAGTAAGAGCCAATCAAACGTCATAGGGTAGGGGGCGGGGGGGTTAGAGAGAGGAAGAAGGGGGGGAAGGATTGTCCACCGTCAGGGCTAGTAGCTTCCACGAAAACGAGCAACAGTTGTGGGGGGGGGGTAGGAGCTAGTCGAACGTCAGAGGAGTTTGACAGGCAAGGGGGAGCGTTCATTAATCAGCCATGTCCGCCGTGCGGGTGTTCCTACGGAGAGCAGTATATGCGGGTGAACGCACACTGGAGAGTATATGCGGGTGCCAACTCAATACATCTGTTCACTGAGTTGTCATCCGTTGCGCAGGCCTCAATGAGCTCGCGTTCGGTTTTGCTCCCGGCTTGAGCAATTATCCTTGTTGCTGCGACATTAAAGTCGTGGCCCGTCTCATGGGTGTGGGCCGCCACTTGCGACAGTTCGTCACCCAGCCTGACAGCCCTGGAGGTGGACTCTTCGCCCCCCTCCTCTCCCTCCCTTCCTCCTCCCTCTAACCCCCTCCCTACCCTATGATGTTTGATTGGTTCCTACCCCTTATAACTGTCGCTTGCTTTTCGTGGATGCCTTTTATCTCTGACGATGGACTCCTGCAAGAGCCCGAAAGCCCAGAATACTAAACAACTTGATCCGGTGCTCGACTTTCCTTCTTCTTCAAGCACAGATTGAACTGTTTGTGATCCACAATCATAACAAGTAGCGCCTACGAGGTTTGTCCTGCTATCCCAACAGAAGAGCAGTTCGCATAACCTTAGCTTCACCTTGCAGACTAGAGCTAAGGGCAGACCTTCGTAACTTCTAAGGTCAAGAAGCACACTATCTTTAGACCGACGCCAGGTTACCCAGCACGAATTTGGACGGTTGGCCATTTGGCTTCATCTTAAAACATAGGTTTTCTGCCTATTTCCTGCAGGCCGCATCGAGAAAATGTCCAATGCTTCCAGTTAATTTCTTCACTCGGAGACATTTGCTGGTTTGTCGTCCCAGTTAGCACCCTGAGGGGGAAAGTCCGTTTTGCAGTGGATTGGTTTGACCGAATTTGTCTACGTCCTTTGTTCTTCTGATTCCATAACCCAATTATTGTTCTCTAGCAGTCATCTGCCGACGGCTAAACAACTGGCGACTGTTCTGACCGTGTCTCCTTAGGCTATATTTTTTTCTCCTTTAGAATATTTTATGGTCACGGCAACCTAATTGAGAGAAATGTTGAAACCTACCCTTAGGGTGGTTGCCTCTGTGCTTCAATACCATTTTATTGAGGGGAAGATAGGTGAAAGCCTTTGAGATCCTTATTGATAACAAGAATCTAGGAAACATGCATAAAATAAAAAATTGAAAAAGTATATCAATTACGTGCTTGCAGGTGCGAGCAGAGCAGTTGTTTCTTAGTCTAATTAGTAATAAAACACGACTACTTGCTTAGCACTAGTAGTATAATGAGTGCGTGTAATGTCTGTGTATGTCTGCCCCTTCGATTTACAGGTGGTTCCGCTCGTACCCTGTACTGCTCGAGCGACTTTCGTGATACGGAATTCTTCGGAAGCTTACGAAAAATAAAAAAACAATTATTATCATCTTCGTAAAGTAAATTGGACAAATGCGACATGAAGTGAGGACACCGGAGAGACCAGAGGACAAAGCATCAGAAGGAACAGACGGGAACTCATCGAACAACAGCGGCCCCAGCGACAATGAAGATGCTGAGTACTTGGCTCAAGGCTACACTCTGTTGAACACAAATCTTGACTCCACGTCTTCAGATATCAGTGACGAAGACTCTGCTCCAGAGCAGGTCAGAAGACCGTCGGTAACCGACACTGGTGTGCTCGAGAGGGAAAACAGTCTGGATATTGAAATGGCTGCCTCACATTCCATCTCTTCCACTCCCGCGCCCACGTTAGACTCCGAGCTGTATAGAATTCTTGAGAACGATAAAATGTATGGACGCTTTCCAGCCCAGGTTAGTCTTTCTCTCCTATCGAAGTGTAGGGGCATTATTATGAATTTTATTTTAAAAGGGCAATTAATTAACTTGGTGTAATATTGACTATGCTATTGAGTTTACTATGTAGTTTATATTACATTGAGCAGTTCTCTCAACATAGAGTTTAATTTTTGAGTGGTGGTCCTGCTACGAGGTATTTTTGTCAGTCTGTCCGTCACTGAACGCACAACTCTACAATAATGCTTTATCAACTTGCAAGACCTTATTTTCTTAAACTTTCAGGTAGGTATTAAAGGCAGCTTGCCGCTTTTGGGCCTCAGTACTGGGATTAACTTTGTGACACAAAACCTTTAGCCCAAGGTCTTAATTGTTCTTATCACGAAGTACAACTTACATTTAAGATCGGTATCATGGTTCGGGAGTGAAGCACATCAACCCGATGAGGCCGACTTACCACTACCCACGGAATCGGTGCGTATATCGTTCCTACTTATTTCGACTCAGTAGTTTGACTAGATCAAGCTTATCTCAGCAACTAACAGAAAAGACTTTGACGCGATCGCTGGGACGGGGACTTCATTAGTCTGATGTTTTGGATTTCTCCCCGAACCTATAATCTAAGACTGTAGGAAATATTAGCGTATGTTATGTCTGGTATATCTGGATTGGTTCCTGAGACAAAGTGCGTGACATTCATCACGTCAATGTCATCTTCGGATTTTATTTGCTCTGAACTGCGTACCCGAGTCCCCTTCCACCTCCAAGAATTATGTTCCTGTTGACCCTTTTGTTTCCAATCGCGTGCACACTGGTATTAAAATTAGTCTCCTGGCCAAGTACCACTTAAGTGGTACTTGAATACTGTCCTATCGACTCCATTGCCTTTTAAGACAACTGTTTCAAAAGCTACTTGCTATTGCCCCCCCTCCTCCTGCCCCTCTGGTTCGATTACAGCAGTCACCACCGCTGACATCAAACGCTTGCAAATCACTCCCTCTCTCCGGCACAGAATCGTCTCTATTCACCCGCCCCACGCTCTTTGTTCCCCGCACCGTGTACTTATTCGCTCCCTCGTTCCTTTAAGACCTACCCCGCGCACTTTTGTCTTATAAACTAGTGGCAACGAGTCTGCGTCATTCACGACTGCTCGTCTAAGCACCTTGAATAACCACACATAAGGAATATGCGAGCTATCTGACTGTCCTTTGACATCACTTATGACCTCGGGTGCGTATATTCCGGTGACGAAATCCACCGCTGCTTAAAGAAACACTGCATTAACAACAGTTATTGGAGTTATCTGACTGTCCTTCGACATAAATTTTGACCTCGGAAACACTGCGGTACGAAAAGGCTAACAGTAGCAACAGTTTAACGAAAGCTCTTCAGTCAGTATTAACAAAGTGCTTATTTGTCTGACGAGATTGCATCCGACGTTTGTGCACATTGCGAAGTACAATACCCCAATTGTTCTGATAAATGCCCTTCATATGCCGCGAGTGCCCTCTTGCATCGTCCACATTAGTTAACTTAAGTTAGGGAACCGCAGCAATACGCTTTTTCCTAAGTCCTTTATCACAAATTTCCACCGTTTCCTATTACAGCTGCGTTATGGTAGCTTTCTCGAAGTTCTAGAGGGGAGGTAACAAGCCAGTCTGATCCTAACCCTGTTAAAAAATGTCCCTCTGATCGCTATTGCTTTTCCCTCTAGCCTTGCTGACTGAGTGGTTCGTGCAAAACTGCTTAATCTGATACATTTTCATGCATGAGTTTTCGGTATTCCCCAATTCTTTACAGATTGAAAGGTAATCATAACGCTCTCTTCGTAATTGTTTGTTTTGCTTCAGGAACTACCTTTATCGGTCCTTTTGGGGATTTGTGAGACAGCTGGCGCTCGCGAAGTCCACTAGTTACCATCACGCTGTAGATCATATTCATGCAAACGTAACTTCCAAGCTAATTACCAACTTTGTATCCCTTTTTCGTGTAGTTCACCTCGATTAACGTTGCAAATACAAAAAAGCCTGATTGTTCAGCTATTTAATCTCCGGAGAAATTAATTTCTGATCGCGGTATATATCAGTATATTGAAGGTCTATAGGCGTAGACCGAAATTGTAAGTGTATAGTTGCGTTGAAACCCGTCAACCCCTGTGAAATATACACATGCTGCCTTCAGACATTCCTCAGTAGTATAAATTTACGTTATAACTTACCATACTAACAGCCTAGGTACTTGCTAAAAGGCCCAGACGCGTGTTTCGCCGGTATTCTGCTACTGCTTGACACAGCTGCGAGGGGTCCGGCTCATCAGTGGGTCACCCCTGCTTTCCCTATCTGCTTTCTGGTTGATATATCGGGTTTGAAAGTTCAGCTTTTTAATCTCCGGAGAAATTAATTTCTGATCACGGTATGTATCAGTATATTGAAGGTCTATAGGCGTAGACCGAAATTGTAAGTGTATATTTGTGTTGAAACCCGTCAACCCCTGTGAAATATACACATGCTGCCTTCAGACAGTCCTCGGTAGTATAAATTGCAGTGGCACGATACCGGCGAAACACGTGTCTGGGCCTCTTAGCAAGTACCTAGGCTGTTAGTATGGTAAGTTACAACGTCAAGCCTGATTGTGTCCGCATCAGATTTTTTTAGTCGAACCCCACAATATTTGTGTGACCAATGTGTGTTGGCATTTAATAGAAGTGTGTTTGGTATGAAAGCCTCGGGATTCTCTTTTATTCTGTCAGCGATCTTCTAGTTTAATTGTTGATAGTAAATTCGTAAATAGGGCGGGAGGTACCGTTATGGAGGAACGGTTGCATGATTTTTTAATCTCAACTTTGAAAAAAGGTAAAATTCTATCTTTTCAGGAGCACGATATTCCAGACGAGTCTTCGCCAGCACTTCTTTGGAATTCCAAGGTGCCGTCAGAAATATCGAAAATTCTATTGACGGAAGGTAATGTTTGATTCTTTTACTACACATTGTAGTCGGCCTTTCCTCATGGGGCTTTAGCTAGACATTCTAAAAAAAAGTTTTCGCCTAGAGGGGTTTACATAGGTGGACCTGTTACATCACGCAGCATTTCAGTCACGCCAGGATGCCTCCCTTAAAATTAATTTCTTTCGGATCACCTTCAAAAATCATATTGAGTACAAGTGACTCCCCTATGAACTCTAGATTTTTCCTACTGAGTTTCGATGTCCTTATAAATTCATCATTAGTTTTATAAAAAAACATGCATATTGTTACGACCCGCGCCTGGCACTTTTAATTCGAACGAACCGGTTCTCACGAGCCCGTAAGAGCGACGCAGAGAAAGAACCAGTCGGCCGTGGAAAACGTGCGTTTACTCAGACAAACACGTTATAGCAAGTCAGCGAAAGTCGAGTCAAACACAGGACGCATGTACTTTAAAAGGAAGGCGAGAGACATCGTCCGACAATGGGCCAATCAGGATTGAGCAGACAAGACTGGTTCACTGCAAGCGGCTCTCGCGACGCCGTTGGGTGCGTTGACTCATCGTGGGAACCGTGGCATTCCCAACACATATACATATTTTTTTACTCATCTAGTAGCAACTTGCAGACGTCATCTTCAAATCATGTAGTTGGGCGCTCAAAAATGGTTTGCGAAACTCACTCGTCCCGTTGTGCCCTGGGGGCATGCTCTCGAGCCGCGCCAGCAACTGTTCAATAACATGAATTTCTGTCTATTATATGCTAACCGTCTACACTCCAAAATCAGCTGTAGACCAGGCGTACGTAGGCACCCTCTATTAGCAGCTACAAATGAGGCTAACAGACGCAGACTACGTAATCTGTCATTCGGTGCCGGGTGGTGAGTGTGGCTGAGCTCGGTCGTGCTACTCTTCCAAGAACAACAACCAACACCCAAGCTATGTGGTGGCAGTCACGTTTCGGGCTCACTACCATTTATCTCGCATACCTGTGTGCTTATTTCATATTAGTAGGCAATTTTTTAACTACTTTTGCATCAGCTGTTTCCCAAGTACGACGCAGACCAACCACATATAACAATGGCTCTTAGTAATTCGTGTATATCTTATTTTAAATATCGTGAACCAAAAATTAGGTTAATTAAATAATTATTCGTTTTATTTTCTACCGTTATCGATCTCCTTTCTTGATTTTTATTTCCCCTGATACGCCCCGCCGACTTAGCCCCCATTACCTCCAGCCCCGTATTACTGTTACTCAACTTAACGCTTCATTAGCCAAACTCATGTCTGGGCTTTTAGCCAATACCCGTGGGGCCGCCTGGGGAATGTTTGAAGCGTGCCCCTCAGGCTCACGGTCACCCGATCTAAGGGATAGGACGAGCGGGGCATGGCAGGGAATAAATTTGATTGAAAGATTTGCGTAAAATAAAAAGTTACGAGGACAAATTGGGTCGTGTCCTCAAACCTTGGGAGAAGACACTGAAATGGGCTTTAGTATCATCGTTAAAACCCCGCCCAACCAACGGCGAACGCGTGTATGTAGGGGGAGTGTGCCCTAACCTCATGCGAGGTCATTAAGTTACATTTCCTAGTGGAACCACCAACACCAATTAGTAAATGGTTAGCACAATACGAAGGTGGGAAGATTGTATAAATCACCCTACTTAAATTTGTAAGTAAGCGGTTATTCCCATCGTTAATTTAAAAGGCTAATTTTGCTTAGTATACTGACTTTAGCGGTTATGGTATGCGGTGGCCTTCGGCGGACCACTCCGCAGTTCAATTCCATCATCGAATCCCCGTTGGACCGACGGATCACGTATAGAAACAGGAATTATGGATAATTTAGCCTACTTAAAAGATTTAAGTAGGTGGCTATAATACATAAGGATCTTTCGAACACCCCACAGAATACCCTACCCAATTTTTTTGCCGCCGACTCTGCAGGATAAGATATGATTCAAGTTGACGTCCGATGTACTCTTATTGCCAGTCGGTTAGTGATTTATTAGTCCGATACTATTACCGACATAGACAAGGGAGAATAGAATGGCCATTTCTGGCTTATTAGCCGTAGTCAGCCAGTCATACCTAGACCCAAGTGGTGCGCATTCGAGCCTCGAAGTGGCGGCTTTTTGATCAGAGTCAAACGCCCTGACCATTGACTAGGCGATACTATCTGCCTATACTACCAGCTGTTACGGTTGTCAGGGTCTCTGCCTAGGCCCAAGGCAGAGTGGTACAGAAGAGTCCCGTTAGCGGTCAGGTGAACGTTCATTAACGAGTGATTAAGTAATCGCTAGTAGTAATTTTTTAATGAATACTTCGTAGATAACCAGATGCCACACATTTTATGACAGGAATAGGACGCATGTCGTTGCCCTAGGTAGTATAAGCAGCCAGTTATTTTGTCACCCCTCCCCCACCCCTCTCTAGAATACACAAAAATTGTTTTAGACCGTGAAAATGGGCCACTGGCTACCCGGCAAGATCACGGATGAGAGACGGTTGAACGGCGTTCGGCAGTGGCCATCTATAAAGAAAGCAGACTTTTGCATCTGACGATTGAGCAATTGAGAAACAGAACCGACAGCGTGTACGGACGCGGCCTATTCACCGACCATGAATTGCCGCCAGTACATAGTCGTCCTACTGCCTGAAGAGTATGTTCCAGTCAATCAGCTCGCTAGAGTTGACTGCATTGAACAAAGAAGCAAAGAAACCGGGTGACTTTCCATGAAACAAAAAGCAACAAATTAAAAACGGAAGCGGCTACCAGAAGGCACACGGGGAAAACTAGGGGGCTCATGGACGAACCTAAGCCCTGATAGCTGTCATGCGGTGGTAGATTACTGGCGAAACACTTTTCTGGGCTTTGAGCTAATACCTGTGCTGTTAATATGGGGTATTATGTAACCCCTCTATGTAATACTTCAACCCAGGCTACGGCGTCCATGAAGAGGGGTATGATCTGCAGCTATAATTCGGCGATAGTAGTGAGTAGTAAGCACACTAGATGGCTAACATACTCAGACTCTGCAACCTGTCTTTCAGTAACGGTGATGGGGGTGGCCTGACTCACTCATGCAATGAAAATTACAGCTTTGATATTTGTTAGGGAAGGGAGTAATTGTGCAAGATTCAGTTATATGGTGGTATCTTTTGAGGGATTTCGCTCTGTCTGCACCACGTAGTCAGTCTGCGTTTTTAACCCTACGATAATTTGGTGTGTACTGCGGTCACCGGAAGCGGATATTACCTGGCAGATGAAGGTAAACGGTGTGTCTAGCTACACTCGTCGAAATCTTTTGCGTGGTGAGTAGAGGAAGGTGTCGGGTTGTAACATGCGCAAACGAGGATTTATGCCGCGCTGTCAATATACCCGACTTCATCTCTGGTCAGTTTCGTTCAGAATGACCGTTAGGAGGAGGAAGAAAAGAGATTGAGTGAGGCTGACGTCAACGCAGTTCAGTTCCACTGCTCAGTTTCCTCACCAATGTAGATCCATGGAGTTTTTTTCCACCGAGTACTACGTGTCAGCTGTTTTAACCCCGAAAGTTGCCTATTGACCGTGTAACGCAGGCGGGTTGCAGCCCTTGCGGCATTAAATAAACAGAGACCTAAATCGCAGCCCAGCTTCCATGAGTACACGGAACAGCAGGATTCCCTCCTTCAGCTCCTACGACCACGCTTATCTGCCATTCGTCTTGACTGCATTTCATTTTAAAGTTGTGAACATGCTTACGGTGGGCCTCAGAAGACCAGTTCGCGAACACACGTGTACATTCAGTAAAGTCTTGTCGGGGTCTAGTGCATTCATATGATAACGGGGTGCAAGTTAAGACATGTGAACGACGATAAGGTTCGGTCCTTGACTAGAAGCAGTGTGTGTGTGTGTGTGCGTGTTTGCAAAGGAGGCAGCGGTTTCGGCAGCAGTGTGAGTTAAGTGGAGCCCTCCAAAGGGAGCGGGGGTGGAGGAGGGTGCGCAGAGGTGTATGCAGTTGACCGTTGGCCCTGCCAAACGCTGTACTGCCGGCAGGTTCTTTTGTGCGCACAAGACTGGCATCCGCAGCCTGATGGCAGACGCCAACCCAGTGTCCTAGGCTACTTCAGTGGAATCTTATAAATCCCACTGAGGGTTTCCTTTGCGGTCCACGCGATGCCAAATATCAGCAATGGCGTTGTTTATGCCCTTACTGTTATCATCTTTTCTCCGCCATGTCGAGAGGCGTTTCAGTATTCTTATGCCTTCTCCACAGGAGCAAGTAAAGGAGTTAATGCATCTGGAATTTACTCACGCTTACAGCCTGTGCTTACCTTCGTATAGAACAGAGTTGATCGAGAATAATGTCTGAACTCTTGCTGCTGGGAAGGGGCTTAAAACAGCCGGGCGTAGGCGTCTTCTCGGGAGTTAACTCGCCGCGTTCCCCCGAAAGGGATTATAGGGAATGTATTTTTCCCTGCGGTTGCTACACTGTTCTCGTTTGTGGAGCGAAAGCACGTACATTATCATTGCCTCCTCGGGACATTGCTGTTCCTCGTTGTTTGCAGTGGTTGGCTGATATCTGTGACGGATTGCTGACATCTGCTAATCTAGAAATGACGCATGATCCCACAGCCGTCGTAAACCTCCCTAGTCTGGTTTTCCAGTAGTAGTCTGGGGCCAGCGAGGGCTTGCAGCAAGACCGCGATTTAATGCTGCATGCAAACCAAAAACACAGGAAACAAAGTTCTGAGACTGTCTCTTCTCCTTGGTCGGGCCAGTGTCCTTGTTGAATTTTATTAGTCTTGGTGATGATTGGCAGTCTCGAAAAAAGTAGAATCTGGACTAGCGTGTGTGCGCGCGTGCGTGGGCGATCCCACGATTCCACTTCTCACAAAAAGGAAGCTGAGTACTTGCGCCCTTAAGATGCTTCTAACTCCGTGGCTTGAAAAGCAGATTACTGGTGGTATACCTTTGTCCCGAACTGCAACTCGGGCTGCCATGGTTTTCTCTTGTACAACAAATACTTGGAAAGTCTAGTTTCTATGGAATAATGACCGAGCACATGACGAACCTGTTAGGAGTAAACATAACCGACTGCAAATATAACCTTTTAGGCTGTCCTAACTAATCGCTCTTCTGGCCGACTGCGAACAATGGTCCGTTTTTCAATGGGAGCGGCCTCAAGGTCATGTGTCTGCGCTAGTGACCGTCCCCACTCCTCGACCCTAAACCGCTGGACAGATATTCACACGCACGCGAGCACATGTGACCGTGCTACCCTGCGGCCACGCAGCAAGTGACCTCAACAGTCGACACCTCTCGAGTACTCCAACGCACCAATCATGCAACACTTTAACTCACTCCACGACCACTTGTAAGCAACTGCCACATCTCACACACATGGAGTTGCATCAGATTTGCTAAGACTTGCGCAAATTCGCTCAGGCGCAACCGGACGCAGTCCCCAAATCAGCCCAGGCTTCGCCTGCGGCCACTGCCACTCAAGACAACAACTCCGGGTTCTGTACACAGCAAAACCTTCATTCGGGTGGCTTCCACTTCTACACCCTCCTTGTTGGGGTGTACTTTCTTGGGGATTCAAACAGGGCGTAATCAGACGGTGGCATCTCAGCTTGTCACCGTTACATCAGCATGTTCATTTTGGTGCGAGTCCTTCATCCAATGGCCAAAGTCCTAGCACCCAAGTTTCTTATGGACAACGGGATTTCTTATGCTGGTTTTTCGTCGCCAATCAGTCACTCTCAATTCCGAGCCACAGGGTAATAGCCCAAAACTTAGGTCTTTTCACATGAAATTCAGATATTGCTGGCTGAGGGTGCGTACCGGTATTCTACGGTTTATCTCTAATAAATTGAAACTAAACTGTTGGAATAGCAAGCAGTATGCAGAAGTATTTTCTTAGTGTTTTTTGTGCTCTATTACCGCGGAAGCGCATATACGACACCTATACCAACTTGCTTTGTTTTTTTTAAATCACGTACATTTAAAGGTGCCCTCAACGAAACTGACCGAATTCTTCATACATTTAACTTTCGAGGTAAGTTTGAGTCCCATGAGAATTAGCAGAGAAAATAGATGTTGGGAGCCAACCTAACCGACTCGCTTGCGGGCCGCCACGGCCCCGGTCCGCCCACGTACAGTGCACGTGGTCATGATGCGCTTGCTGACGCGCGCCAGTCGAATGAATCAGAAAGCCAGTAGAGTCCCTACTCACCTGAGGCCACAATCTGACTGGTCCGGTTGGACATGTCCATAATGCACTGCCTGCCTTAAGTACGCTGTTCTAGGCATCCTTAAAAACTTCCACTTTTGAGTCTTTCTTGTTGTGTTATTCCTTGGAGATTCAAACAAGGCGTAATCAGACGATGACATCTAAACCTGTCATGGTTACAACATTGGCGCCGCATGTGAGATTCTCAGCTTGTCACCGTTAGAACAACAGAACCATCAGTAAGTTCACTGCTACACTGAATGATTCTGCCAAAACGTAAGTAGCGTAGCCGAGACAAAATACAATAGGTTCTTTCGATGTCTTCCCAAGTCTCCTCTCAGTAACTGGCTCTCGCCGTAACGGAACTCAATGAATCCATTGAAATGACTCCAGGCAACTATGTTGCCTTTGCATAGGCTCTTGCGTTCATCTCCAGACCGCGAGCATAGGTCGCGTGCGGACTTGCAGACTATGGGCCAACATTTGCTATTTGACATTGTGGCTTTTTATTTCATATGGGTGGAGGCAGCCACGACTAATCCACATTGCGCTCTTTGATCTGCTAGATGTTTAAATATAATCCCCAGACTCTGCGGTGGCGGCGGCGGCGTCAGTTGAGTAACAGTAATACGGGACCGGTGATAATATGGGTTAGATCGGTGGGGCGTATCAGGAGAAATAAAAATTAAGAAGGAAGAGCAATAAATGTAGAAATTAATAGGAATAATTATTTAATAAACCTAATATTTGGTGCACTATATTCAAAATAAGATATACAACCAATAGGAAAAAAGAACTGCTCAACCGTACCCGCGAATCGAATACAATCGTGTATTAAATTTTCGAGATTAAGGTAAAACCGTGATACGTAGGCTTTCACCCATTTCTTAAAACCCACAACACATTCTAAGCCGAAAAGCAACCGCATGTGTCCAAAGTTTGAAAGTACAATAAACTAAAGCTAAGGTCGTAAGTCGGCATGAATTACCAAGACTTCCGGGGGGATATTGTTATGTGTCGATGAACTGCGTAATACTGAGCAGACATACCGGCTAACGAATACTGGGAGGGGACTTTTAATTGGCAAAAATCATAATTCAGCATGAATTACTAAGATTTCCGTGTAGGGTCATTGTTATATGTGGTTGGTCTGCGTCGTACTTGGGAAACAGCTGATGCGAAAGTAGTAAAAATGTGCCTACTTATACGAAATAAGCACACAGGTATGCTTGATAAATGGTAGTGAGCCTGAAACGTGGCTGTCACCACATAGCTTGGGTGTTGGTTGTTGTTTTTGGAAGAGTAGCACGACCGAGCTCAGCCACACTCACCACCCGGCACCGAATGACAGATTACGTAGTCTGCGTCTGTTAGCCTCATTTTTAGCTGCTAATAGAGGGTGCCTACGTACGGCTGGTCTACAGCTGAGTTTGGAGTGTAGACGGTTAGCATATAATAGACAGAAATTCATGTTATTGAACAGTTGCTGGCGCGGCTCGACAGCATGCCCCCAGGGCACAACGGGACGAGTGAGTTTCGCAAACCATTTTTGAGCGCCCAACTACATGATTTGAAGAAGACGTCTGCAAGTTGCTACTAAATGAGTAAAAAATATGTATATGTGTTGGGAATGCCACGGTTCCCACGATGAGTCAACGCACCCCACGGCGTCGTGAGAGCCGCTTGTAGTGAACCAGTCTTGTCTGCTCAATCCTGATTGGCCCATCGTCGGACGATGTCTCTTGCCTTCCCTTTAAAGTACATGCGCCCTGTATTTGACTCGAGTCTCGCTGACTTGCTATAAAGTGTTTGTCTAAGTAAACGTATGCTTTCCACGGCCGACTGGTTCTTTCTCTGCGTCGCTCTTACGGGCTCGTGAGAACCGGTTCGTTAGAATTAAAAGTGCCAGGCGTGGGTCGTAACAATATGCATGTTTTCTATGAAACTAGTGATGAATTTATAAGGACATCGAAACTCAGTAGGAAAATCTATAGTTCATAGGGGAGTCTCTTGTACCCAATATGATTTTTGAAGGCGATGGATGAATGTATATGGACGCTTGTCACGGCCCGCGCCTGGTACTTTTACTGAGCACGAGCCGGTTCTCAAGAGCCCGTACGAGCGACACAGAAAAAAGACCAGTCGGTCAGAGAAGTAGCGCGTTTACTCTGACAGAGTGTAGGAGTCTAAGCCGTGAGTGTGCTCAGAACACTACAATTATCACGCCCAGTTCCGTACAGCAGGAAGAGGGGTAAGACCAGTAGGAGTTGTTTATTGTGTACAGGAACTCAGACGCGTTGCACGCGCCGGGCCGTGGGCGCGTGCCTCTCTCTGTTCCTGTGCTGTGTGCGTAAGTGAATAAACGTCATGCGAGAGTAAGTCAATGGACACTTGATCAATTACGTGGTCAATAGAAGTCCATGGCACCTGTGATTGGCTGGCCCAGAAGGGGGTAGAGTGGCGAAGTCACGTGCGCTTTGCTGGCTTGGCGCCAGCGCTACAAGAGCACGTTGCAGTACGTCAGTGCAAGTCCAGTGAGACACAGGGTGCCTTTACTTGAAAGGGGACGCGAGAGACATAGGCCGAGAATGGGCCCATCAAGACTGAGCAGACAAGTGTGGCTCATGGCAAGCGGCTCTCGTGGCACCGTTGAGTGCGTTGACTCATCATGGGGATAGCCGTCCACGCAACACCATCGAAAATCAGTAGGAAAAGTCTGTACTTCACAAAGGAGTCACTTGTGATGTTCAAAGGCGACTCCAAAGGGAGGCATCCTGGTGTGACTGAAACACTGCGTGCTGTAACCGGCTTGACATCATAGTACAGATGACCTCGACCAAGTATCAGAGATGGTTAGGACATGCTAATAAGCAGCCTTGAAATGTGATGAAAGAGCACCTATAGTATGGGTTGGCGGTCCTGTGTTAATTTGGGCACGTGTCCATCGACAAGTCACCCTTGGGTGTGGAAGTTTAGTTAACCATTGTAGTTGATCTTATATCCCGCTCTGTTTGCATAAAATTGTTGTTGTCAATAACACGTGCGCTTCTTGACCGTTTCTTGTATTTGCTGTCTTTTGTGATAGAAAACACTTTCTATAAAACTTACCGCGAAGATAAGCAGTCTGAGGACTTTATTCTGTAATCCTCATAAAGTATTCTGTCACCTCTAGGCTGCTAAAAAAAATAACGCAGAGCGCATACTGCACTTACCTGCGCATGACTTACCCGTACCTTCTGAGAAGAAGAAGAAGGAGGAGGAGGAGGATCGAACAGTGGAATCATAACTTTTTAGCCTGAGCGAACATTTGCTTCAATTCACCCGTACCTGTTGGTGTCCCTGATGATGGTTTGGAGCATGTATCCGAAACGCCGGGCGAATAAAATTATTGTCCCAGTTATCGCGTTTGTTTTTTTCACTTACGTCCTGGGACTGGAATTTTCGGTTGTTTCGTCAAAGCACATTCTATTTCCCGCTACTTACTAGCTGAGCTGTGATCTGAAAGTTTGATTATATTAAGCTCCGCACTAGTTACTTCATTTGCTCCTTCTGTTTTTAGAAAAAGTCAACCAAATAAAGGCCTGCTTCTCTGACTTCCACTTGCCTGAATCAAACCTCCCACCTTGGGCCAAAACGTTTCCGGAAGATGTATGGAAAAAAGAGCTTTTGGTGAAGCTTAGAGATTCGAGTTCCCACCCTGCGCAACGGAACTAACAGGCTGCGCGCTACCCTGAAACCTCCGGAATCCAGTCATTCCCGTTTACTTTCTAAATTCCTTGTTGTAACTCCACTCTTTGGAGCTTCGTTGACTTTTTAGACAATAATCCTGCGTGCAATACTCCTACACCAACGACTCTTCTCTTACTTACCTTCAGCAAACAGACTGGTGATGAGAAGTCTAATTCACTGCGATTCTTATGGCACGTCTGTAATCAGACCGGTGGACACAATGGCATAGAACTCCTGTCTACTGGGCTGCGCAAACTTTGTGTAGGGCCTGCACTCTCATCGTTTATGCTCTGGATATATCTTTGATGCAGACCTTTACACAAGGCTGGTCACTGTGTCACAGGCGGTTAAGTTAATGGGGAAAATCCTTGCCACTGCCATCTTCAGGCCCGGTTCTGTGTGGGAAGAGAGGCATTGGGACACCAAATGGCAGGAATAGCATATTTTATGCAGAGCTAGTGGAGGAGCATAGGTTGGAGGAAGCTGACGGTTGGACGAGTGTATGGCCACCCGCGAAATGGTGTCATCCCAGCGTCTGCAGTGCGGTCATATATAAGTCAGCCATGGGGAGATGATTGACCAAACCGGATTTGGTTTGGCAAGCACTGATGCTTGCCTACTTGCTAGCAGTCGCGAGAGACTCAGCATAGCATTCGTAGTTGAGTCACTAAAGGCGTACTAACATACGCCACCCTCTCATTCGACCCTATCCATGGATATTTAGTCACCGCATCGACCTCAATGATGTTCCGGGGTAAAATATTGCAAACCCAACCTCAACACCACGCAACTTCCCGGCAGGTTGCAGGTGCTGAAAAGGAGTGGTGTTATTAAAAGCACGCGGTATGTGATCTTGGAGATGATCACTTATGGTGTGAGTGCTAGCAAGGAGTAACATAGCAGTGTGGTATAGCCGGCGGCGTTCTACCGTAGGTTTTCATGGGGATGCATGAGCTGCGTGTTATTTTGAAACCATAAAGACACCACTGACTGACAGTAAGTACCGAATTCGAATGTCTCGTCGATGCTTCCTAATAAAAACATCAAGTTGCACGTAGGCATTTGAGAAGTAAAACAAACGAGCATAAAGTGCGCAAACAATAATTTGCCCGAGTTAGACTAACGAGGTTTCGGGGAAAGCTTGTCAGACCATATTGATTTGAGTTATCTGCAGCCATGACTGCTGGATAAACATATTAACTGCGAAATAATTTTCAGAAATCAGTGATACTCTCATACTGGACTCACTGTGCTTACTCTGCGCAACTACATGCTTATTTAATAGGAGTAAGCATGTTTTCTCACCATACAGTCCATCAACATAGCACTCCCGAAGGGATTTCCTTAGCGTGTGGCAGTCGCTCTTAGTTTTAGTAAAGTTTTATTAGTTTGCGTTTAGGTTTTTGATTACTCTAGTTTTTACTTTATCTTAGTTCTACTTATCTGGCGAGATACGGTTGATTTTTAGGTTGTTGTTGTTATTATTACTAGAATATCGGTCCAAATGCATTAGAAGCTATTGTGAGTTTATAAAGAAATTGCGAAAAAGGCTCATCTTTCGGGGGGTTTTACTTTAATCTGTCGTGTATTATCCCAAAATAATAAAAACGTAACATGTAAGTGTTAAGAGGGATAATATTGAAGGAATGAGCACAACCGTAATCAATGTCGGCAAGTCCAGCTGCGTAGGTGTAAATGTGTCTATGTCCGCGGGTTTAGTGAAGCCGCCTAGTTATCAGCCAATCAGGAAAGTGTGGAGTTATTGACGTCAGAGTTCGCGAGGAATCGATTAGCTTCGGCGTACGCGCGGTGAGAGTGGGGGCACAAAAGTGCAAGAGCGCGCAGAGGTAAGAGGATGAGTCAGCGCTGGACGCGCGACTAGACTACGGTTTGGTAAATGAGAAGGGATGAATACGCGCAGCACTACCAAATTCAGGCTGCCACAAATCTGTAAAATTAGATATGAAGTCGATATACGATTGCATCCAATTCGTGCGGGGGCACTATTGGGCAGCTCTTGTTTCCTATTGGTCGCATTTCTTATTTTGCTTATCGCTTGCCAAGTATTATCGGTCATTTATAACTGTTATTTTGTCTGCTCTCTGCATTTTTAAATTATTTTTTTCTCCATGATATGCCCTACCTACCTATTTCACCGGTCGCGTACTGGGGTCTTCGTTCGCCGGAGTGGGCCCGAAATCAGACTGTTACCCAGAAATCTAATGAAAATCCAAATTAAGTTTTGCCAGTGCATTCAGCGGAGCTCAGTCACTCGCAACGGAATGGTGACAAAAAGTGACGTCTACGAAAAGATACCACGACTATGGAAGCTAGCGATTTCATTATCAACTGCTGCTGCTGCTCGCAACCCGCCATACATAAAGGAAATGTCGAGAGACTAGACATTCGAATCCCACATTAGCTGGTCCGGGTGTTTGAGTCATATACTATTTCTACCCATCTGCTCTGCTTATTGCTTATTACTCACCTACTGACATAGTTATAGGATGTACCCATGTTATTTGATTCTGGAGCGGATTGCTCTCCTATTAGACAGGAGCCGTCTCCTAAATCTCAAGATTCCCTTAGATACTGCAGTAAGTCTAAAGTTAGCCTGAAGACGGCAAATGGCGTCATGCGACATAAAGGCATGGTGGAACTTGAAGTATTACCTAAGAACGTTTTGTTAACCCATAAGATAACGCAGCCTGGTGGATAGAGTTAAGGGCGTGAAACCAAGGCAAGCCCCGATGTGCTCCGGGCCTCAAATAGGTATTTACTCGAAATAGCATGAACCCAGATTTTCACTGGTTGTTATGATCGAGCGGATGTGAGCCCCAGCCTTTACGTTAATCAACGTCACCTGTAACTAATATCAGCGTCAATAATAGTACCTGTTCTACTAACACTACGCTACATTGCCAGTTAGTAGAAGTAAAATAGTAGTAGCATTAATAGTAGCATGGCATTTATTATTGGACTGTTTCTACCGCAAACTACCAGACAAAACTTAAAACCATGATAGGTTTCATGCTCGATCGAAAATCTGTTGTGCCGTCTAAATTCCCCTTGGTCGTTCCTGGTTGTCTGAATCACAAGAAAATACGATACCCTGTGGTTATGCGTTTTCCGCCGCAGGTTAGATACTGCAGTAAGTCTGCAGTTCGCCTATGGACTGAAAACGGAATTACGTGGCGTTGAGCTTGAACTATTATTGAATACAGTTTCTTTAACCCATAAGCTTATAGTTAACCACCTACGGCTTGGGACTGCAGACTGAGAAGACTTCCTAAAAGCACGCACAGGCCACAGTATAGTATACTATTTACTTGTCTTTATAAGTATGATTACTAAAATTAACATTTTTAGCAGAGGCACATTACTTCTAGCAGCAGTGTCCTCTTCTCCGGAATCCAAAGTGAGTACAAACTGACACAGGCTGGGGTGTAGAATTGAAAGGGCAGTAACCATGGCGAGTCCGGATTTGCTCTGGGATTCAAACATGCATTTACTCGGAATAGAATAACCCCAGATTACACTCCTTTTTGAGATCTAGGGGGATATGAGCCCCAGCCTTGACTTTAATTAACGTTACTCCTGATTAATATTAGCGTCAGCAATGATACCGTTGCTACTAACACTGAGTTACATGCTCGTTAGTAGAAGAAATAGAAATAGCAGTTGAGGAGAAGGCGACTCGATCGCTGGGATAATCATTCGTTTTCGCTTGAGGTTTCGATATGCGTCGCGGATTCACCATCAGAAACATGGTCAGAGAGCAATAGTAGCAGTATCAGCCTAGGTTTCCCTGAGTTTGTCCTGACACCCGATGAAGGTGATTAAGGGTAGGTATTGCAGTCGTACCAGCCCAAAGTTTACTGCCACTCAAGACTAAGTTAGGCGGTCTTTCTGACCTCCATTGGTGAAAGTGGCTTACGCCTGATTCGCGCTAGGTCTTGCCATCGGTTCAAGTGGGAGGGGTTAAGAGTGTGATAGATGGCTGCTCGTCTACTCGCCAGAGTGTTATGGATACTTTTATTAAGCGTCGATGGAGTAGAATATAAGAAATAGTTAAGTGACTCCCAGACGAGTGCAGTCCAGCCGTGAGCGGGCCCAGTACAGAGTCGCATTCCAGCGAACGTAGTCGTCAGGTCCTGATGTCTGCAACCTGTCATGAGGTCACCGGCTCCGGGAGTAAGCAGTCATCACCTGAAGGTCCTCTGTGGACTGGCCTTGGGATGTGATTGGCCGGTTAGGTCACACAGACAGGTCCGTGACTATAACCTGCATTTGACACGCTTGGATGCGTAGGTGCTCAGCGGACAAGAGTAACAGACGTGCTCCAGAAACGTGCGAGCAAAGCTTGGCTTAGAATACAAGGTCGCTAAGGGCGTTTGGCCACCTTCAACAACTTGGAATTCTCTTTAACACATTCGAGTGCGGTTTTGGCGTTCTCACCCTTGAGTCCATCCCACACCACCGCACGACGTTGCGCACCACATCCAAATCACGGGCTCTACTGTCTTTCCACCGTCCCGCCATCTCGCGCATGCATGCCTGACCGCAGCAAAGGCTGAGTTTGAACACATGTCGCAGATAAGCATCGTACATCGATCTGAAATCCCATGGGCTTCGCGCCTCCATCTATAACAAAAGGCCGCGATCGGTGTCCGTGCGGTGAATACACGGGTGTGAACAATTTCCCCATTCCAGACCGCTTAGCCCTTCCGCTCTTCAGGACCTCGCTGGTGCCCTGTTCGGTATGTGTGTGTTCTCGAACGTCGACCCCGTCCATGTCTTCCCTCAGATCTGTGGGATAGGATATGGTCCGGCCAGATAATAGGCGACCGAACGTATCCCAACGAATACGAGCTGGTAAATATGATAAGGCGTGGAAGGCCAGAGTTTTATGGATTATTTACTAAGGTTAGAAGGAGTGGAATATGATTCATGGGTAAGGGACTCCCAGACAAGTGCAGTCCAACCTTGAATGGGCCAGAGGCGTAGTCCGGCAAGTAGATCACCAGGTCCGGACAAGTACAAACGAAGAGTAGATCGTCGGTTCCGGGAGTGACTGAGCGTAAACAACTCCCCGCAGTTTGTGCACTGGACTCGCCTTGAGAAGTGATTAGCTAGTGAGGCCAGAAAAATTCTGACCTTGACACGTCTGGCACGCACGAAAGCCAGAAATGTGGGACATACATTTGTTAGAGTACAAGGTTGCTACAGATCTCTATAGCAAACGGGACTTCTGAAGACGGTCGTCACCGCCCTGCTTTGCCATTCTGAGTTCCTGCGCACGCCGTTCGGACTCCACAACGTTCCCCAAACCTTCCAGGTCTCCGTAGACAGAGCACTTATAGTGGGCCTTTGCCTGCCGATGTCTGGCCTCAATCTGTCTGGACTTCAAGGTCGTTGCGGCCGCCAGACTTACTAGCGCGCGTGAAGTGGACCACCCACACTCTGTCCAACAACAGTGTCAAACAACATGCCGTCCAACCAATCACAGGCTGACCTAGCCAATGAATGCGCTCTCTCCCTGTCTAGTGGCCTGACTGCTCTCAAACAGACATGGGACACGGTCAATCTCCTGATCGGACGTGTTCTCCCAAGTCAGACTTCTTTTATCTATTCTCCTTTCCCTTGTGTACAAAATATACTCTTCCTACTACTCCGGCCTTAACCGACTTCTCCTTCGAAGTTTGTTGTCATTCATAAATTCCCGCCCCCTTCTTCCAAGCTTTAACTTTAGCGATTTTTGGGCAGAGCTTCTTCGCCTTACCTGCACCGACTCCAGCAGTCATGAGCGTGGACCATCTCATAGCTGCTTTCCCAGACAAACCATCTGGTCCCCTACCTGCCCCCCCCCCCCCCCCAACCCTCTCTCCCGCCGTCCAGAATATTCCCTTTTCCCCCTTTCTGTCCAATATCTCAAACTGCCACCGTATCCAACTCCAACGTTTCTCCCACATTACATGCCAACTCCACTTCTACACATCCTGCATATATTGCTGTTCCAAAATAGGGTTGCTGCGTTGTCCAAGACGGCTGTCAATTTCCACTTTGTGTCGCACACATGGATTAACTGAGAGAAAGACTCTGGCCTGGGTTTCCTATGTTATTGCATGCCATTCTCGTCGTAGGACACCCCATACACTAAAATGGGGGTTATTATTGTTGATCCCGTGCCCCTCTCTTCTCCCAACATGACTGCATTTAATTCTCTCGCCTACATCACCAAATCTCACCTCCGCCTGGTGCGCCGGCCCATAATTATCGATCTACTTCTTTCGAATCCAACCATTACACGTGTCACCAGCACCGAATTTCTGTGATGAGGGCATCCTGCTGCTTGATCGCACTTTTCACCCTCGCGGTGGCCACTGAAGTACAGGATGCTATCCGAGAGTCCTGAATAGCCTATCATCTAACGCTGGCATTTTCTGGAAACATTGATAAGGACACATACGTTGAGTGCAAATCTTACTTTGTGTATGTGTGCTGCAGCCTTAAAGCGCCTATCGGGCCCAGATTTTTGCTATATAATTTTCAAGGATCCAATGTCGTATTCGGACGGGATTAAAGCAATGCGCAAATCTGCAATTAAGACTTGTGAGCATCAAGCTGCCGGAGGAAATAGTAGGACAGGATTTGGTAATAAATCTTATATTTCTTTCAGATAGCGTTGCGAAATCTCGTAGGAGAGGATTTTTACTTACTTCAAACGGGTGCATGGCGTGGTTACATGCATGAAGATGATCAAATGCCTGCCAGGTAGACCTCAATGCTGCATGCGATAAATAAGTGTTCCTTCAGGAATTTTCCCTGTAATGCGCAGTATTATAGGCTTGAAAACTTTGTTTATGCCTCAAATGATGGCAACTGACAACGAATGTGGCAAGAAGAGGCTTGCGATCGTATGTGATTGGAGATAAATCAGCTGAATCAAGTGTACTGCACAATGCACAGCGAGCGCTAAATATGCAGGCGAAGATCGTTCTAAATTCATCTGCCCACTGGTTTTATGTTCTGGTTCCGTTTGTCATCCTCCTTTAGGTCCAACACTGCAATAAATAATTACCTTGCGTCTGTCTGACTTTTTGAATTATCCAACCTCGGGTAAAAGTCTCATTAAAAACATCCTAAAGGGTTGTGACGGCCGAATTCGGTAGTGCTGCGCGTATTCAGCTCCTCATCTTCCAAACCTCTGTCTACCCACGCGCCCGGCACTGACTCATCGTCTTACATCAGGGCGCTCTTCTAGATTTGCCCCCCCCCCCCCCGCTGTCAATGCGCGTACGTCCAAAGCTAATCGATTCCTTGACAGCCCTGATGCCAATAACTGCACCCTTTCCTGATGGGCTGACGACTGGGCAGGCTTCGCGAAACCCGCGCGCATGTACACTTTTACAGCGACGCAAATAAACGTGCCGACAATTATTACGGTTGTGCCTGTTTGTAGCGGGTCGTGCCTGCCTGACTAGCTCACGTCGAAGTGCACTTTCCCAAACGCTCACCGATGTGCTTTCTCGACGTCTCCATCAGCCAATCATAGTTCTCGCATCTATGAGGCGACGAATGAGGAGCTTGCACGCGTGCCCGACGCAAGTTGCCTCGCTGCCCAAAATCTCCACGCCGACCTACCCAATGAAAGATCTTCCTCTATCTGTCCTCTGGCCCGACTACTCTAAGACCTCACTTGGGCCTGGTCAACCTACTGATCGGACGTATCTCTCCCAAGTCAATCTATTCTCCTCTTCCGTTGTGTACACAATAAACTCTTCCATCTACTCTGGCCTTTAAAGACTTCTCTCCTCGGCAATAAGTAACCATGGTCTGACGATCGCAGTTGCACGGTTTAACTAACTTAATCCCCTGCGATATGTTTATTCAGTTTTATCCTTTTTAACATACGTGATTGTTATTTTGGAACAATACTCGGTAGGAGCTTCGTTAGTTCAACTGGACATCGAAATTCGACAGAATTATGCATCGTGAACGCTGAGTCATTGGCATGATGTTACTAGTCAGCTTGGAGATGCATTCAAACTTCAACAGCTAGCCGTCCAAATACTTCCAGGAAGTTAGGAGTAGGAGAAAGAAGCGCAGGTAGCTTAATTTAATAAATTTGGCAGTTTATAAATTTGGTAAATTTAATGATTAATTTAATAAAGCTCTTGCTGCTGCTGCTGCAGTGTGCGGGCCCAATTTCGTAGGGGAAGTGCATAATTGAGACGCCAGGTGAGACGAAAAGTGTATTCTATACAGACGCAGAGGAGAATAGATTGGAGGAAATCCTGGTTTTTCCAAGGTCAGAAAAGTGATCAGAACCCAGTTTTTCAGTAGCTCGACTCCTAGGTTGAGTTGGGCTGCGCAGTGAGGGGAAAACTTTGCGGTAGAAGTAAGATCAGATGTTGGGGAGGAGGTCTGTGTGCTGGCACTCAGAGAGGGATTGTTCAGCTGTATTAGGAAGGAGCCGTCGCCTGGGCCCGATGGGCTAAGAATGGTTGATGATCTTTTTCTCGCTACACGACAGAATGCAGGTTTATACATTTTCCATACCATGGTCACAGAAGATAAAACAGGAAGCTCAGTTGCAGTTGAGGGAGATTTTGTGAGGATTGAGCTCCGCCATATCAGAAGTTGAGAGTTCAGCTTATGTCGCAGTCAACAATATTGCAATGCGTAAAGTTAATAGACAGAAACCTTGCCTCTGCGATATTATAGCCCGCTTTCGTAGAGGAAAACGAGTGGGACGCCAGGTGGAAAGAATAGTATATCCTGTACAGAGATAGTGGAAAATAGGTAGGAGGAAGTCGACAGCTAGATGACCGCGCATCCGACAACAAGGGCCAGCCTCCGATGTATGAGAGCGCGGGAGACATGACAGTGATGTCCTGTGTGAGTCAGCCTTGAAGGTGATTGGCCAAACCGGATTGGAGTGGTCAGGCGTTGGTAGTTACGCAACTGCTGGCAGCCACGGATGCAGGTGCACTCGGACTTGGGTACCTACAAAGCAACTGATCTTCAATTGCTTCTTTAGTAGTGATTATCGGAAAGTAGGGTTGGGACTGAGCTGCTCAGAAATTCCAAAGTTGCCTCCAACTTCTCCTTTGCCATTGTGTTTCAGCTTCTTTTCTGATATGCGTATGAGGGGATATTTCCACGGTGCCGCAGAAATTTTACTGGCTCACTGAATGTGCATTAGCATTATGTATACAAACTCATTCAGCACGAGTTTTATTTGCTAATATACTGCGTCGTGCAGTGGGGATTGTGAGCCAGGAGCCTCACCGGGATTTAAGGTATTTTGACCTTCCACCCAGTATATTGTCAGCTTCTCACGGAGATATGACATGTGACGGTCCGGAGATTACCCCCCCCCCTGCATTGATACGTTTTGTTCGCTGTCAAGCTATGCGTCGCCGTTCGCTTGCTCATGGCCTATTCCCTGGAGAGCCCCGGCTGACTCATTATGCCTTTGACCGCGAAACATGCTAGTATGGCGGTCGTGTGATGCCTCAAGGTCGTCTTGATGTGTTGCCCTTTGCTTTGCGAGTTACGCTGGTTGCTGATTGACTGGCGGGCGCTCCCAGATCCTGTAAGCCGCGTGCACAGGCCCAGACCAGGCACACGTCAACTGGCTTGTTTACTGTAGGTAGCTTTTTTCTGCAAAGCCCTTTGTCAGCTTCCTTTGTTATAGTACACTGTCCTAACTACTTGGTCTTACTGACTTTTTTTATTTGAGGAACCTTCTGTAGTCGACTGGCACTCCCTACGACAGACATATTTTTGTGAAAACCTTTTGTTAGCGTTTGCTTCCATGTTACTTCAATGCTAGTGTACTGACTGGCCCAACACGAAGGGCACTTGTGATCGCATGTTGTGACCAGCTCAAGTCGAAGTTCACTTTCGGAAGGCTCGCTGCTTCAGGTCTCTGTAACAGCCAATCACAGACCTACTCACACAGGACCTCTTGTGACAAATTCCAAGCCAACGTTACTTCAGACGCCGTCGGCTGGCTTGTGGTTGCGCGGTCGATTGGTGAACAATTTCCTACTCTCTATTCTCTTATTCATTCTGCACAGAATGCACGTCTTCTATCACTCAGGCCTTCCCATGACTTCTCATTAATCTCCAAAGGAACCGGGCCTAGAAGATCGCAGCTGTTAGGGTTAACCTTCTTAGCCTCAACACTAGGCGATAGGTCTCCCCACCTTCGAGACAACCCGGAACGGGCCGTCGTAGAGACGTTCCAGTGACTGGCGAACTCTAACACACAGACAAAAGACATCAGAGCAGGTCGCAAGGTCTTCTTTGAGATAAGACTTGGAGATGATTGGCCTGGGTGGAACCGGGGAAAGCGTCCGTATAAACTGCCGGAGGCAATGCAGGAGGGGTTGGTGAGATCAGCTCACTGGGAAGTCAGATAGTTGCACCGAAAACCAGTTCAGCGGCGGAACAGTCAAGGTCTGGCTTTAAGGAGGAGTGGATGCCCAAGAGGACCAGAGGAAGATGATCCGTCCAGTTTTCTGGATCGACCGCAGCGCTTAGGAAGGCCGTCAACTGGTGGTGGAACCATTTGATCATCCCATTGGCAGCCGGGTGATAGGCTGAAGTGCGGATGCGAGTACAGCCTAAAAAGGAGAGTAAAGACTGGAAGAGGTTAGACTCGAACTGAGCACCACGGTCAGTCGTGATTGTGGATGGAACGCCAAAGATGGCAACCCAACGACTTAGAAAAGCTTTGACGACCGTAGAAGCCTCGATATTTGGGAGAGGGATAGCCTCCGGCCATCGGGTGAATCGATCCACACAAGTTAGGAGATAGGAAAAACCATTGGATAGAGGCAAGGGGCCTACGATATCCAGATGAACATGACTGAACCTGGCACCAGGACTAAGGAAGGCGCCAATAGGTGCTTTGTTGTGTCGGTGGACCTTACTCTGTTGACAAGCGAGGCAAGCCCGAGTCCAATTTTTCAGGTCCTTGTGTATCCCACGCCAGACAAAGTGGCAGGAAATTAGCTTGTCGGTGGCTCGAACCCCAGGGTGTGAAAGGTCGTGCAGGGAGGAGAAGACGTTACGTCGGAGGGACGGCGGCACAAAGGGGCGATGCGAGGCAGTAGAAATGTCACAAAGAATAGTGCCGTTGCCAGCAGTCAGCGGAAACTCCTGGAGTTGGAGTCCGGAAACATCCTCATCACTGGGTGAGCCAACACGGTGTTGTTCAGAGGCCATTTCAGCGAGGTCGATCCCAGGGGTAAGTTGCAAATGAGCAATAGAGGGCCTGGACAGTGCGTCAGCCACCTCATTGCGTGAACAACCCATATGGGGGATATCTGAGGTGAACTGATAAATGTAGTCCAATTGGCGAATCTCTCGGGGATTCAACTTGTCCGATTGTGACTTCAAGGCAAAGGATAGTGGCTTATGGTCAGAGAAAACAGGGAATTCTCTGCCCTCGAGCGAGTGCTGGAAGTGTTTCACGACGAGAGAGATAGCAAGGAGCTCCCGTCCAAATGTGCTGTAGCGCGATTCGGCAGGTTTCAACTTCTTAGAGAAGAAAGCTAAAGGTTGATTCTGACCTGCAAGATGCTGCTGGAGAACCGCGCCGACTGCAACATTGGAAGCATCAACCATGAGTGAGATGGGAGCATCAGGGTCTGGGTGCGTCAAGAGGACGGCATCGGCTAGGGCAACCTTAACCTTGTCAAAAGCAGCGAGGGCTTCGGAAGATAGCTCGAACGAACCTTTGGGACCCGAAAGGAGGTTCGTGAGTGGCAAAATGGCGTCAGCACAGTTCGGAAGAAACCGGCGGTAAAAATTAAGCATGCCCAAAAATCGCTGAATTTGACGTTTTGAAGAAGGAGGCGTGAAATCGCGGATGGCTGCAACCTTTGAAGTGAGAGGATGGATGCCGTTGGTGTCAACTAAGTGTCCAAGAAATTCAAGAGAAGTAACGCCAAAGACACACTTGGACGGGTTGAGGACAACGCCATATTGTTGAAGGCGGTCAATCACCGTTGCAAGATGCTCCGTGTGGTCTTCGGTGGTAGAGCTGGCAACCAAGAGATCATCAATGTAGGCATAGACAAAAGGGAGGCCACGAAGCACTCTGTCTACAAACCTCTTAAAGGTCTGGGAAGCGTTGCGAAGTCCGAATGGCATTTGTAAGAACTCAAAGAGGCCAAATGGGGTGGTGACTGCTGTATTGGAAATGTCCTTAATGGCAATAGGAATCTGATGGAAGGGCCGGACCAGGTCTATCTTCGAAAACACGGATTTGCCGAATAAAGCACCGGCAAAGTCCTGAAGATGCGGAACTGGGTAGCGGTCCGGGAAAGTGACGTGGTTTAAAGCCCTGTACTCATCACAGGGACGCCAGTCGCCAGAATCAGCCTTAGAGACCATATGAAGTGGGGAGGCCCATGGGCTTTCATATTGACGAACAATGCCCATCTGGAGCATATGCTCGAACTCGGCCTTGGCAGTAGTAAGTTGAGCAGGCGCGAAACGGCGAGGGCGAGAGAAGGCAGGAGGACCAGTCGTCCGGATATGGTGGACAATGTCTTGTGGCAGTGTTGAAACACAGGTGGGACGAGTGAGACCAGGATATCCCGCAAGAAGTTGGCGAAATGGACTACCAAGACCAGGGTTCAAGACGGCGAGTTTGCGGGACACTTCAGATGAAGGAATTCCTAGGAAAGTCAGTTTCGTAGTCTCGTCAAGTAAGCGGGAACGACGGCAGTCTACAATAAGACCAAAAGCGGCGAGAAAGTCTGCACCAAGTATAGCGCAGGGCACGTCAGCAATTACAAACACCCACGGGAAAAGACGCCGTAAACCGATCTCCAACGAGAGAAAACAGGTACCGAAAGTGGCAATAGGCGATGTGTTGATAGCCTGAAGAAAGAAACCAGGGTTGGGAGACCGACGGTCGGCTACTGAAGGAGGAATAACACTTAATTGAGCGCCAGTGTCAATTAAGAAACGTCTGCCAGTTTTGCCGTCGTAGACGTAGAAGGTGCGACCGGGTTTAGGAACGCCAGGAAGATTGGTATAATTAACCTTCACGTGAACCGGTTTTACTTGTTTGCTCCGAGTGGAAATAAAGGAGCAAGGAGAGATGCACTGACGGGCTTTAACACCAAAACTGGTGTGATAACGGCAGGTGGCGGATGAGGTGGAGCCAGAGGAAGTTGGCTTGAAATGCAGGGAAGATGACCTCGGCAGGGTCTCAGATGAAAACGCTTTTTGCTGTTGAAGAGAAGCTACTTGCGCGGTAAGTTGTGCAAACTTAGCTTTCAGCTCTGAGAGTGGAGACACAGAAACAACTGGAGTAATAGGTAGTGTGGCAGGTAATGCTTTGGAGAATCCATACGTCTCCATAAGCTTTTAAGCCATTCGAGAAAGAGTTGCGGCACTAGCAGAGTCAGAAATAGGCCCTAAAATGCGCTGAGCTTCTGCTGGAAAACTGTTCATGGTCAATAGCTGTCTATATCGTAGACTTTAAGAAGAACGTGTTAGGAGGAAGTCACCAGTGTCGAAAGGAGAGATCTTGGACTGCAGAAGGTTCCCCAAGTCAAGAAGTCAGTAAGACCAAATAGGTAGGACAGTGTACTGTGAAAAGGAGCTAAAAAAGGCTCTGCAGAAACAACGTGGGCACACTGAGTAAGCCAGTTGACGTGTGTCTGGTCTGTGCGCCCGCGCAGAGGTTACGGGATCTGGGAGCGCCCGCCAGCCAATCAGCAGAAGGTGCCAAACCCGTGAGAGGCAAGAGCGAGACATCAAGACGACCTTGAGGCTTGTCACGACCGCGACGCCTGCGTGGTTCGGACAAAGGCAGCATGGGTCATGCTGGGCGAATTCGGCCACACGCGCGCGAGTGTGGCGCATAGACTGACAGCGACGAAAAGTGTGAACACGGGGATAATTACAGGACCGCCACAGGCGCTAATGGGTGCCTTGTTGTGTTTATGGAACTTATTCCTTCGACAAGCGAGGCAAGTCCGAGTCCAAGTTTTCAGGTCATTGTGCATTCCAGGCCAGACAAAGCGACGGGAAACCAGCTTGTCGGTGGCTGGACTCCCTGGGTGATGAAGGTTGTGCAGGGAGGAGAAGACGTTGCGTCGGAGGGACGGCGGCACAAAGGGACGATGCGAGGCAGTAGAAATGTCACAAAGAATGGTGCCGTTGCCAGTAGTCAGCGGAAACTCCTGGATTTTGAGTCCGAAAAATTCCTCATCATAGGATGTACCAACACGGCGTTGTTCGCCAGCCATCTCAGCGAGGTTGATCCCAGGAATGAGTCGCAAGTGAGCAAGAGAGGGCCTGGACAATGCGTCAGCCACCTCATTGCGTGACCCACCCATATGGCGGATATCTGAGGTGGACTGTGAAAGGAATTCTAACTGGCAAATCTCCCGGGGATTCAACTTGTCTGATTTTGACTTTAAGGCATAGGAAAGTGGTTTATGGTCAGAGAAAACAATGAATTCTCTGCCTTCGAGAGAGTTGCGGAAGTGTTTCACGGCGACGTAGACAGCTAGGAGCTACCGTAAAAATGTGCTGTAGCGCAATTCTTCAGGTTTCAACTTTCTAGAGAAGAAAACTAGAGGTTGGGTCTGACCTGCAAGATGCTGCGGGAGAACCGCGCCGACTGCGACGTTGGAAGTATCAACCACGAGTGAGATGGGAGCGTCAGGGACTGGGTGCCTCAAGAGGATGTATCTGTTATGGAAGCCTTGACCTTGTCAAAAACAGCAAAGGCGTCTTCAGATTGCTCGAACGAGCCTTTGGGACCTGCAAGGATGTTCGTGAGTGACAGAATGGTGTTAGCACAGTTAGGGAGAAACCCGCGGTTAAAATTCACAATACCCAAAAATCGCTAAGTTGACGCTTGGAAGAGGGAGGCGGGAAATCACGAATGGCCGCCACCTTGGAAAGGTGAGGATAGATGCCTTCAACTAGGTGTCCAAGAACCTCAGGTGACGGAACGCCAAAAACACCCTTAGACGGGTTGAAGACAACGCCAAATTGTTGGAGGCGGTCACACACCGATGTGAGATTCTCCATCTGTTACTTGGCGATGTGTCAACAAACCTCTGGAAGGTTTGGGAGGCGTTGGGGAGTCTAAACGGCATTCGCAAGAACTCAAAGAGGCCATATGCGGTGGTGACGGCCATCTTCGAAATTTTTTCCGAGGCGAAAGGAATTTGGTGAATGCCCCGGAGTAGATCGATCTTCGAGAGCTTAGATTTGCCATATAGTGCACTGGCAGACTCTTGAAGGTGCGGAATGGGCTAGCGGTCCGGGATAGTGACAATGCTTAAATCCCTGTAGTCACCATAGGGTCGCCAGTCACCAGCGGTGGCTTTAAAGACAATGTGAAGAGGTGAGGCCCATGAGCTTTCAGATTGACGAATAATGCCCATCCGAAGCATAGCCTCGAACTCGGCCTTTGCAAACGTAAGTCTCGCAGACGCAAGACGGAGGCGGCAAGAAAACACAGGAGAGCTTGTGGTCCGGATGTGATGCACAAGCTTGTGCGGTTGTGTAGAAACACTGAAGGTGGGGCGAGTGAGACCAGTATATCTCGCGAGGAGTTGGCGAAATGGACTATCTGGCTCAGGTTCCAAAACGCAGAGTTTGCGGGGCACTTCAGATGAAGAAATACCCGGGGAAGTCAGCTTCACCCTCTAGTCGAGCAAACTGAAATGATGGCAGTCGACAATAAGACCGAAAGCAGCGACAAAGTCTGCACCAAATATGGCACAGGGCACGTCAGCAATGACATACACCCAAGGGAAAAGGCGCCGTAAACCGATGTCCAACGAGGGGGGACAGGTACGGAAGGTAGCAGTATGTGAGGCGTTGACGGCCTGAAGAAATAAACCAGAGTTGGGAGACCGACGATCAGCTGCTGAATGAGGAACGACACTCAACTTAGCGCCAGTGTCAACCAAGAAACGTCTACCACTTTTGCCGTGATAGAGATAAAAGGTGCGGCCGGGTTCAAAAATGTCAGGAAGATTGGTAGCACTAACCTTCGCATGGGCCGGTTGTACCCGTTTGCTCTGAGGGGAAATTCAGCAGCAAGGAGAGATGTAGTGACGGGTTTTAACACAAAAAGCAGTACGATACCGGTAGGTGGCGAATGAGGTGGGACCAAAAGAGGTTGACTGGAAATGCCGGGTAGATGATCTCGGCAGGCTATCAGATGAAGAGGCTGCTCGCTGGTTAAAATAAGCTACGTGCGCGGTAAGCTGCGTAATCGTAACCTTCAGATCTGAGAGTGAAGACAGAAACAACTGGGCGTGTGGGTAGGTGGAAAATGGTGGCTTGACAAAGCCGTACGTCTCAATAAACTTTTCAGCCAATTGAGAAAGAGATTTGGTAGTAGCACAGTCAGAAACAAGTCCTTAAAAGCGCTGAACTAATGCTGAAAAACTGTCCATGGTCAGTAGCTCTCTATATCGCAGACGAAGAATGGGTTCGGAAAGAGTCCCCAGTGTCGAAAGGGGAGATACTCGACTACAGACGGTTCCCCAACTCAGAATTCAGAAAGACCAAGTAGAGAGGACAGTGTACTGTATAAAAGTAACTAAAAAAGGCTCTGCAGGTGGACATGTGCGTATCTATTGGCTGGAGCTAACGTGCGTGTTGAGCCGCGACAAGCGGGGGAGCACAGGACAAGTAGGACATCGTGCGGTCTTTCGTAGTAGGTGGCAGACACGTGAGTGAGTATTTGAAAAAGTGAGCGGATGAACGTGTAGCCAATCAAAATACAGAAATGCCTACAAACGGACTAGCAGGGGTATCCCAACTTTTTTACGCACAGTATTCATTATTTTAGTCTTTTAGATTGTTTTTTAGTTTTTTTGAAGGAAATGGTGGTTAGGAGGTCGTCTACTTCAACTTACCTGTGGTCCAACTTACCGTCCTGGAGTAAGTTTAGTTAAGTCCGCGGCGCGGCGCGATGCGCCGCGCACACCTACTATTTACGTACGAAATAACTTACAGAAACCTTTGAATGTGTTCTCTACGAGTTTTTGGGCATTTTCTTGACAAATAAAAACGTTATAGCGTCCACCATTAGATTGGGCTGTAATGCTGCACGCTCATTGGTTAAAACATCCGCCAGATCTGTCTACATGGGGCCTCTCGGCAGACACAGTGCGTAAGTGTTTAGCCGGCGCGCGTAGACAGTGAACCTGTGCGGTTTTTGGCAACAAAGCCAGCGTGAATCAGCGAGGCGGGCTCCCACAAGTCTTCCGGCTAATCAGGAAATGGCGCTTACGGATAGGATCGAGTTCTCACGAGGACTAGCGGAAGTGGCTTGAACTTGAGACGGACGTAGGCGATCGGTGCATACGCACTCGTTGGCAGTGGTGCGTCTTCGCGGGAGTTCCTATGTGCGGAGTGAGTCACGTGCAGCCTGCAGATATTTGACCAAGGGTTGGATGGTGGCGCAACATTTGACAGCTAAAACAATGTGTCTGCACAGGGGGTTGATCTGAGGACCACTACAGACCTTCATCAAAGGAATGTTAATGGAAGAAATGAAGGCAGCCAACTGGGGTCAGCGTACTCCAGCGCTCTCTCAGCTCGTGTCATATGAGGAGGGTGGGAGGGAAAACACTAGTTTGTGGCCGAGTTTGTACATTTCGTGTCAGTTCATCCATCACAAACGACGATGGCCACTGTTAGTCGTACAGCATGGTGGGCTGAGCTCCGGTGACTTGCATGTGAATTAGGTCAGGCTGATAATAGACCTGCAAAACATTCACCGCATTCCTCCCGACCTGGTGTCAGGAATGAGTCAAGAAGACTGAAGACGGAACTGTGGATAGTGGCTGGTAAATCTGAACAGCCCATCTATGTGTGTCACATATGCCCAGTTCGCCTACAGTGAACAAGGATTTCGAGCAGGACAAGAAAGGTAGACGACTCAGCTTCCCTGTAAGTAGGAGTATGATAGAGGCCACCTTCAAGGACTAAATCTCTGCCCTGAGAGGAGGAACGAGTTTAACCGTCGGCTGACAACCTTCTAAGCTACGGCCCTCAGTGCATCGTGATAGATTCAAACACGTCAGATTCTTCACAGTGGGCTCACTCGAAATCACTCCCTCTTCCGTCTCCCAGCTACCTTTTACAGTCCGCCCTCTCCTCCTCCCAGCTACCTGATTCGGGAATGGAACGAAATTGACTAACACGGCGTGTCACCTCGCATCTCCGTGTGTGGCGGTTTTCACAGGTGCACAATCCGAATACCACAGACCTGACCCCAAATCTGACGGCTGCAAATCCAAGTAGAATAGCATTGCATTGTAGTTGCCCTACGCCGGGAGCCTGTTGTACGGCTGCATCTCTCACGCGGACCAATAGTAGTCTGGTTCTCGGTCAATCGTGGCTATTTATACCGACCAGTCAATCTCAGGATGGATTCAGACTCCCTGACCCAGGGTGCAATAAAGACTCTCCCATTCTCGCGCCCTCGGTTCTTGGCTCTCGTGGCATCCGACTTGTGCCCTCGCCTGACTGCCGACTTCTTCCAACATTTTTTTCTACTCTTTTGGGCAGAATACAGGATCCTCCCTACTAGCGGCTTACTTCTGCTCTTCCTACTCGGGGTCGGGGCTTACAATCTTAGCGTCTAGGGCCTCTGTATGACTTACAAAATCTCCACGTGACTAGAGCAATTGTGCCAATCGGTGATCAGTATCACTGTGCTGACTCATCGTGCCTTCCCATTCCAAGTCTTGGGTGCTCTTGCGCGAGCCATCCTCACAACACACACTCTTTGTCAATCACTGTTATAGGCCCACGACGTCCTGTCCATCTCACGCTCCCAGTCACCTCGCTGATTGAGGCGCGCGTAAATCCCAAAACAATCAATGCGCACCATTTCATTTGATTGGCCGAAGGCGACAGGATGTCACAAGTTATAGTGTCGACCACGGAAGGCTTCCCCAAATCAAGACAGGCAAGACAGAGTTGATGGAACAACTTCTTTACTGTAACAAGAAGGAATTTTACAATCCAAATCGGGAGCCAGTTGCTTGCTGCGTCCGTTCACCAGGCCTCTGTGTTGTAGTCTCTCCCAGCGCTGACCGAAAATCCGGCGCGTATCAGTGATCAAAAAATCGATTAACTTATTATTTGAATTGACGAGGCGAGTCAGCGATGCGCAAAATCGATTAGCTGATTAGCTGACACGTTGACAGAGCAGGCAGATGAGTGCTCATGGCAGCGCTGGCGGGGCAGGCTCCTACAAGGGCACACCACCCTGAGTCATGGTTTCGTAACAGCGTGCACACACTGACACAACTTGCCTGAAGACAATGCTCGCAGCTAGCGTCTGACACAGTCCTTTGTAAAGCTCCTTCGTGGCAGTAAAAAGCTAGTCCAACCTACTCTGACTTCTGCTTTGGGGAAACTTCGTTTTGCCAATGGAAGCGAAAATGTGTATCCCAGGAAGCATTTGAGAAGACGGAGACTCGATCTTTTTGTCGACTTGACCACTTCAACACCATCTCAAGACAGTAATAACACGGGTGCTCCCTAGAGATCGGATCGAGTTTGGAGGATATGTAGTGGCCTTTTTGCAGCCACTTGGAACCAAAGACCAACGGCTGACGCATGGCGCCTTTAGCCTGCCTGCGCGCCCACTGCCTCCTGGGCTAGGCGCTAACTGTCCTTGACCGACGCGCACATACTCCTCAGCGCGAACGCGCGCTCAGGTTAGCCAGCGTTAGCCAACCTCAAGGTCGTGCGCCCGCGCTAGTCTAGACATCAGCAGCCCCATTGGCCCCCGGGACAAAGCATTCGCCGGCGATGCCTGGTGCTCTAGGCACTCCGGAATTGACGCCCTAGCAGCCGGACTGCGGTCATCCGCGAGTCAACGCTCTTTCCATCTATTTTCCGTTCCATTGTGTACACAATAAACTCTTCCTTCTACGCTGGCCTTCCCAAGACTTCTCCCATCTCCTAAGGAACCAGGGCCTGAAGGATTGTAGGTGTTAGGGCTAACCGTCTTAACTCCTATAGAGACAACAGGAATGTCCTTATTGAAACTGAACCGAGGCTTTGGCCACAAACATCGACGTAAGCGGACTTTTATCAGAAGAGTTTTAATGGATTAGATTTAAAAAGAATATATTCAAGCATGCGGGTAAAACAGAATACGGCACAGTGGTCTGCAGTAAGGGCGATGGCAGAGAGTTCATTGATCAACACGTAAATTCGCATGCACAGCAGCTCCATCTTATATTTTCAGCAGGAAGGATCACCAGGCAGCTCTGTGAGATGCTCGTATCGATTGCAGGTGGGAGTACTGCTGTTTAGTTATTGCCTCAAGATGCGGACGTCCCCTTGAGCATTACACGCAATAAACATCCTAAGATTACTGGACTGTGGCAATTTTGGCACTGCATCGGTTGATGGCGCACAAACTTTCGCGTTAGAAAGTCACTATCAGTTGAAAATAGGGAGACTGTTCGAATGTGGACGAAATGGTGTGAGGAAAATGAGGCTTGTATGTGCCTTCCAGAAACTGACCCCTCGAAAATAGTAACCGACAGACAAAACAAGTGTTTTATCGGGGCAATGAAGAGGAATACGTCTGCCTATGGGTTCTTACTGCAGAAAAATCGTCTCTTCGGGGCATTGTAGTACACACCATCATATCGCTTGAACCTTCAATTCAAAAGGTCGGGGTGTCTTGTTTATGTGCTACTGCTGAACGAGCCTTCCACTAGGAGGACCATGAGGCCACATATGTGGCCTGAGCCCAAATCGAGTCAAGTTTTTTGGACTTTTGAATTAGGGTTAACCATGCGACATCAGGATGGGGACTTTGTGTACCCGTGGGACAAGCAATGGGCCGCCTATGATGCAGTTAGCATATTCTGCCATCCAAAATGATAACATCGTGCTCATCATCCTCGGAAAAGGAAGAAGAAGAGGGGGCAAGTGCTGGGACCAAATTGTATTCTTGCTGACGTTTCGAAAACATGCTCGTTCTCATCATCAGAGCGTGTTGCTTACTCTTCCACCGGCCTTGAATGAATGCGCTTCGCCGTGAGACAGGTGTTGTACCCATGTGCGATGCCCGTGCACTCGTCCGTCCGTTGACTGTTCAGTATAGTTCAGTATATTTAGGGTAGTAGGCTATGCCTTTGAAGACCCTATTGAAAACAGGATGCATAAAATATCCAAAATAAAATATGCCACTATAAACAGTGAGTAACATATATGCATGTACAAATTTTAACGTGTGCGTGTGAGCACTCAGAGTAGTGTCTTGTGTACATAATATATCCAACATAAAATGCGTTACTGTAAAATAGTGAGAAGCACATATAAATTTAAAGTTTTATCTTTAGGTATTTCCGGGGCGTAAATTATTCCTGCTTCCTTGTACATCTGAACGGTAACTGTAAATTAGATGTTCACCCAGTTTCCGTTCAAACGCATCTGTGGAGTTCGCCATTACGACCTCCTCGGGCAGTCCGTTCCAGCCACCGATGACTCGTTGTGAGAACGACTGCTTGCAGACCTCTAGATGGGATAGGGTTCCCCGCAGTTTGAGGGAATTCCCACGGAGGTTGGTTGAAGTGGCGAAGGCGAAGAAGTCATCAAACTTCAGGGCACACTCCCGATTCCTCACGAGGCGGTACGTCTGTATGAGGTCGCCGCGGATTTGTCTATACTCAAGGGGGAAAACGTTAAGTGCTTCTAGTCTACATTCGTAAGATTAAGACTTTAGGCCCTTCACAATTTTCGTTGCCCTTCACTGAATTCTTTCCAGCATCTAGTTATCTTTTGTGCATCCATGGTCGCCACGCCAGATGTGGGCGAATAAATGTTCCATAGATTTTGCCGAATAGTTTTTTGTCTATGTCGACAAAAGTTCGCTTAATGGCAAACAGAACACTGTTCGCCCTCTTGGCAGCCCTAGCACACTGTCAAGACGGCTTCAGGGATGGCACAATAGCCATACCCAGATCTTTTTGTTCATGGACGTCCGACAGACACCTTCCATCGAGTACGTATTTGTGTGAGTCATCCGTCGCGCTCACTTTCTTCGTCTTAAGTCGCAATGTGACACACTTCTCAAAGTTAAACCGCATTAACCATTTTTTTGGACCATTCACCTAGGCGGTCAAATCCTTCTTGCAGAGTTTGTTCATCATAAGCGTTTCTGATGGGTTGCCATATCTAAATATCATCTGCAAATAAGACTCCATTACTGACCAGTCCATGCCTACAGTCGTTGATGTAGATTAGGAACAATAGTGGCCCAAGAACGGAACCCTAAGGCACTTCACTCGCAACTGGTACTGAAGAGGATTTTGCGTTTCCGACGCACACGGACTGCGATCGGCCTATGAGAAAATCTCCTACCCAATTTAGTAAATTGCCCCTTATCCCGGATTCGCCAACCTTGTAGAATAGCCGTTGGTGAGGAACACTATCGAAGGCCTTTTTAAAGTCGATGTAAACAACATCTACGGGGCTATTTTCGTCTAATGACTTGGACCACTGCTCCATAGAATAAAGCATATTGGTCAGGCAGGAGTGGTTTCCTCGAAACCCGTTTTGGGCACCATCAAAGAAGTCTTTTTCTTCGAGGAACTTCATAGTGGCCTTTTTGGTGGTGCTTTCCCTAATTTTACAACAGGTGCAAGTTAGGCTCACTGGTCGATAATTGTTCGCGCTGGTTCTGGATCCACCCTTGTGAATAGGGTATATGTTCGCAACTTTCCAATCGGATGGGAGGAGGCCTCAATCAAAGGACAACTGAAAAATGTGTGTAAGCGGTCTGGAAAGTTCCGAAGTCAGCTCTTGAAATACCTTTGCTGGTATTTTGTCTGGGCCCGGAGACTTAGCTTCAGTAAGCGCAAGAATTTCATTCCTTACATCTGCTTCTGTGAAACGGAGGTCCTCCTTGATTCTGCCATTACTCTCTGCATGGAAGTCTGTCGGATTAAAATGCAGCTCCTCAGTGAAAACAGATGCAAAAAACTTGCTAAGGTGTTCTGCCTTTTCGACATTGTCTATAATTTCCTCATTATTTTCACCTTTTAGTACTGCAACTGTGTTTTTGTTATTTAGCCTGCTGTTGATGTAACTGTAGAGCACCTTTGGCTTCGTTACGGCCCGCTTTATAATTTTCGCTTCGTAGTCTTTCCGCGCTTTTCGAATGTTTGATCTAACCTCGTTCGACTTTTGGCGGAATTCTTCGTATTGTGAAGGCTGGCGTGTTGGTGCGTACCTTCTTCAGAGTTTGTTCTTGCGGTTTATTTGGCTCTTCAGATCTTGCGTTAACCAAGAGGGCCTGCTCGCCTTCTGTACTTTTTTCAGTGGACAGTTTCGATGCATAACTTCGCTTATAAGATCCCTGACAGTGTTCCAGTCGGCATCCGGACTACCGATTAGAAGGTCATACCAATTTATTGCTGCTAGTTCATTTCTCATTGCGGTGTAATTTCCGCGCCAGTAGTGTAATCGAACATCCGTATTTCCCGGTTGATTGGTGTTTGAAGCATATTCCCACAGGATCATGACATGATCACTCTTTCCAAGAGGCGCGATTGACCTGATTTCGCTTGTATCAATCGGGTCTTTCGATAATACGAGGTCCAAACATTTGGCTGTTTGTGCTTCTTTTATTCTCGTTGGGAATCCAACATTCTGCACGAGAGAGAGGTCCCCAGTCGGCTATAAGAATCTGGAGCTAAAAGACTCATGAGAACCCTTAACTGATAGCTCATCCCAGTTAATCAGTGGGACGTTAAAAGCTCCAGTGATCAGCGCATTTTCACTTTGAGCCAGTTCACGCATTAGTCCAAACAATGTCTCGCCACCCTCTGGAGATTGATTTGGCGGTTTATAGACAGTCATGTAATGTAGAGTGGGTGCACCACGCGTTTTAAGTTTAAGCCATAGCGCTTCAAAATCATGAGAGGAATCAATTTTGCGTTATGACGCAATGAAGCCCTTCTTGACAAATACTGTTATTCCTCCTCCCCTCCTATGTATCCGGTTCCGACGAAAAACTTGGTACTCTCCGGGTACAATTTCGGCATCCTTTACGTCGGCCTGTAGCCAGGTCTTTGTAATGGATATGACATCCGGCTGTAGGTCAGCTATGCAAACTTTGAGCTCGTCAATCTTCTGAAGCAAACTCTGTGCGTTCGTATAAAGAAAGCATATCTTCGCGGTTGATTGCGAGCTGGTGTTCTTGCAATCTCGTGCCAAGACGTTTGCCCGTTTCACCGACATATCTTGCATCAAATCTTGGCAAGGGATGCTGTAGACCACAGCTGATTTTTCGGCTTCATAACCCGTTGTCTGATAGTTAGTGCCAGTTTGTGAGCCACGCCAATCCCGAACAGTTTCAGCAGTCTTGCAGTCGCCTCTGAGACATTCTTCACATAGGGAATTGACAGCCAGAACTTCGGTTACTCTTCGGTCGATACCTCAGAGCGGCATTTCCTGAGACACCTGTGTGCGAAGGACTTCGGGTAACCATTAGCCTCGAATAGGGCATGTAGATACTTCCTCTCCTCCTTCCTCCCATCATAGTCACTGCAGTGTGTTTGAGCACGCTGGAAGAGAGTCCTGGCGCAACTCCGTTTGTGACCAACGGGGTGATCACTTCTGAAGTGAAGGAGGCGCGTAGTGTTCGTCGCCTTACGGTACACCGTCGTCCTTCTCTTCCCATCCGCCAGCCTTGTGACTAGAATTTCGAGGAAGGGCAATTTATTATCGACCTCCTCCTCCATGGTGAACTGTATGTCCGGGAAGATGGAATTTAGTAGTCTCTTGAAGGTCGGCACATGACCGGTGTGGCATGGATTCTCATGAGGGCAACGGTGAGACCGCCAACGAGGGGGAGGTCGACGAAGACGCACGCGAGGACGCGAACGCGGTGGAGTCAGAGGGACAGGCCGAAGCAGCGCCAATAAAAGTGGAGAGGATAGCGCCAATCAACAGTCAAAGGACGGACGAGTGCACGGGCATCGCACATGCGTACAACACCCGTCTCGCGGCGAAGCGCATTCATTCAAGGCCGGCGGAAGAGTAAGCAACACGCTCTGACGATAAGAACGAGCATGTTTTCGAAACGTCAGCAAGAATACAATTTGGTCCCAGCACTTGTCCCCTCTTCTTCTTCCTCTTCCGAGGATGATGAGCACGATATTATATCTGGACCCCGAATATTTGCGCATATTAAAATGATAACGGTATTGCAGCGACTTCAGCGACAAGGAGACTCTAGCCACTATGGCCTTTAAGCTCGATACCGATTAGGCAGAGAGAGAGAGAGAGTTGGTCACCCGTTGAGAGGGTATTGAATTCTGCACAGGTTTGGAGAACACTGGGTTCGAAGAAACTGGTAACCAGAGATGTGCGCACTCCGGCGCCGAGAGGACTAGCTTCCCCAGTGTGTATGAGGCAATCGTCATTGGGCCTTGAGCGAAAGCATGCGGGAGTCCTCCTCTTCGCACGATGGTTCCTGGTATGAACGACGGACTAACTCACCAGTTATAAGCTTCCAAATCGAGTCTCAGAGCGTGTAGGAGATCCAAGCCGTGGTTGCACTCAGATAATTATACACTCATCAGGTCGACTCTCGGAGTGTTGGAAGAAGGCAAACGTTGTACCGCCGGCGCCAAGTCCGCAAAGCACTCCTGACTTCGCTACTGTACCTCCTTCTGGGCCAGCCAATCACAGCTGCCGTAAACTTCTATTGGCCAAGTAGTCGATCAAACGTCCACTGACTAACTCTCACATGCCGTTTATTCACTTACGCTCACAGCACACAGATGTGCGCACATTCAGGGCCCGGCGCCTGCCGCGCGTCTGGGATTGAGTTCCTGTACACAATAAACAACTCCTACTGGTCTTACACCTCTACTTCCTGTACCGAACTGAGCGTGATAATTGTAGTGTTCTGAGCACACTCACGGCTTAGACACCTACAAAGTCACCAGAATAAGGACTTTGTTGCTGTCTCTTGTGGCCGTGGCTACTGGCGAAACCAGGACTAGTGTTTACTCTGTGCAGTCATGCCTGAGAGAGAGAGAGGAGCGATAGTGGTACCAGCTGCTTTGATATGATTGTGAAGCAAGTTCCAGTGGTGTCCAAATGGTGTGCTGCTTTACCCGAAGGGTGGCGTTTTAAGGTGGCCATCAAACAGCCGCGACCGTTTGGATGCGCGTATGTGCGCGAGTGGAAGTCTGTCAAGGGTCTACAGATTCTCAAGATGGAGAGCGTCCCTTACCAGGTTGCATGACTTTGAGGAAGTAGATATTGAAAAAGGACGTCGGCCAACAATATTGGCTTATTGCAAAGTGTTAATGCTTCTAAGATCCAACCCTAACGGCTGCCATCTTCCAGGCCCGGTTCCTTAGGAGATGAGAGAAGTCTTGGGAAAGGCAAATTGTTGGGAATAGTTTATTCTGTAGAAGCATAGATAAATATTTAGGATGAAGGTTGATGCGGTCTGGCGTTGCGTTTGCCGTGACGGCCGTGAGAGCGCGGCAGTGTCGAGGCGTATCGCAGGGGGTTAAGTGAGTTAAACCCAGCAACTGCGATCTTCAAACCATGGTAACTTAGTGGAGAAGAAGCCTTGGAAAGGCCAACGTAGTAGGAAGAGTTTATTGTGGATACAGGACGGAGAATATAGAAAAGAAGTCTAACTTGGGAGAATACGACCAGGAGGAGAGCCAGCCGAGATCCAAGTGCCAGTTTGAGAGCAGTCAGGTCAGAAGACAGAGTGAGAAAGCGTTTATTGGCTAGGTCGACCCGTGATTTGTTGGACAACGTGTGGGTGGTCCATGTCCCGTGCGCCAGTAAGTCTGGCGACCGCAACAACCTTGATGTCTAAACAGATTGAGGCCACGACAGGAAGGGCAGGCATCGTGCGGGCAACGACCCACTACAGGCATCCACCCGCTCAGGGACGGAATGCCGAGTGAGTTCTGGCGTTAGTAATCGGGGGCGGCCACCAAATCCTCGCTGCCTCGCGGCCTTGATGGTGATTGGTTGGACCACACAAAGATAGACACTGGCGTGGGCCGTCCGTGTCTCGTGCGCCAGTTTGCGTCCGGTTGGAGGCAGGCCGAAACGTACATTCGCGCAAGGTCCTATACGCTGAGTGACCTTGTCTGTGGCGTCAAGAGTTAGGTGGGCGTAGGTTAGCACCACAGGCTTTCCGCCGTAGGTGCCGCGACAACGCAAACTCTCATCTGCCCGATGACAGGGAATAAAGGCAGAACAAAACTGAATCCACACGTACCCCATCCCTTTCCCGCACGTTCCAGTGCCGACTAAGTTGCGACCCCGGGGACAAGACCAGACTCAGTGGCCGATTAGCTACTCCGACCATATCTCACGCATCGCCCCATGCAAGGACACTGTATGCATCCCTTATGACAAAATTAAAAGTAGTTTAAGGAGACATCTGCAAGTTAAAAAAAACTTTATTTACTTTTTTATTAAAATTAAAATTTTAAATGATTAATCTCCTTCATAATACTCCGCATTGGGTGGTCTGCACTTGTCCCAGCGGGTTTACCCCTGTTTAAAACCTTGTATATTCTTCTGAACTGATGCTTTTTGAGTGCGTCTAGTGGTTCTTTCTTAACCTCTTCTAGGTTCTGAAAACCTTTTTATTACTTTTTTCATTCCTGAGAATAAAAAGTGCGCTAGGTCAGACGAGAAAGTGGGGAGTGAGAAACCGTTGTCCTGTGGTTTTCGCCAAAAAAACTCGCTAATTTTGAACGCAGCATAGGCCGATGTGTTGTCATGAGGAAGCATCCAGTCTCCCCCCCCCCTGATTGCCACATTGTAGGTCTTTGTTCTTCTCACTGCTTCACGCAATCGCTTCATCCTCTGCAGGTAGGCAGGGGTGCCATGAGGAATAAATTAAACCTTAACTAATTTTGCCACGTTCCCCTATAAATGTAATGGTCCGAGGAGAAATTATCGAAAGCCTACGTATGCTCGTCAACTACTCCGCTGAATTCTCCGGTTGGAGCTTTGCAACTTTAACGACTAATGTCGAATAAAGAACAGCGGATAGTTGACGTATTGCGCCTTAAAGTTTTCCATCGCAAAACCACCAACAGCGTTGGAGGAGGGTTTAGTAAAACCATCACTATGCCTGCTGTGATGGTTTCGCATGAACGCAATTTTGCTTACTGAGCAGAACGAGGGAACCCAACGGACGAAGACAGCAGTGCCTACCTGCTTGCCTACAAAAAGTAATTGTTGATTTTTTTGGGGGAGCGAGTACAGTTGGTCAAAACACAGTGGGTCTGGCACGTGCGATTGAACTTTCGTACCAGCTTATTTTACATGAACAACATATTACCCGAAAATCTATATGAAGTGCAATCATCGCGACAGCGCACAATACTACGCACTTATGAAAAGCAGAGTACTCAAGAGGGCAACTATTGTTTTGCGTACACCCATAGTCATCAAGAAATTCATAGCCATATTCATACAAGAGATTGTCAAACTCATGAAATGTCGAGATCGAAATTTGAGGGGCACGCTTAGTACACATTTGAGGTTGTTAATTTTGTTTGCTGGATTCGCTGGAGGCGCAGAAGGCCACTTAGGAAGGAAGGGTTTGATTCAAATCTGTATAATGTGGGAAAAGCAGGCCAGAATTTGGCAAATCTGAGGTTTCTTGATACCAAAGAAATTTGCCATCCTGTTGAAAACTACAAAGCAGAACCTTGTGCCGAACACGCCACGCCTTGGTCTATCTCTCAGGCACGACTAGATAGCAGTCAACGTTAGGTCTGGCCATGCCAGTGGCAATTGTTGCTCGAGACAGCAACTCAGGGTTCTGTGCACAATCAACGCCTCTTACGGGTGCCTTTTACCTTAAACTTTGGATTTGGCCTCATGATCGTAGTGCACTGAGTATAACCACTACTTCGAAGCTACCACTTGTTTGCGCACAATACATCACTATAGGAGGGAAGTCATATATCAAATATTAGAAAGCTGTTGGAATGACCATATCTACGTTCAGTACGAACAGACCGTGAGAGCGTGGCCTAGCGATCCTTCTGGTCAACCAACTAAAGGCCGAAGGATTCAAGCTCGAATACATTAACAATCCAAGAACGCTCACCAGCGCACTGACGGGTTCGTGTCATCTCGTATTGCTTTAAGTGAACTTCCACATAGCACCTGGATGATCTTTTAATGCGAACTCGCCAACTGCTCCAGTCCGTTATTACCTAAAAGTGGAATTGTTTCCTAGAGATAATGGCTTTGGGGAAACCCATCAGATATTTCACTAAATCACAAGGCTCTCGGCGATATAGGTTAGCGTCAGGTTAGAACGACTTACGGATTTATTTCGTCCATGGTCACAACGGTAGTTTTAATCGCGCTGATAAACCGCGACCATACGTTGTGAACTACGAGTTCTAATAGGTGCAAATAGGTTCTTAATTTAAGTTACCAGTCCTTCGTCGTTGGTTAGAACTTTGGCCGCATATGGTGTCTTCAAAATAAGGCCACATTAGCGGACTAGCAATGTAACTTTTAACGTTAAGTTGACCGAACTTAATTCTAACAAAAGGTGGGTACCGTTGATAGTGGTGGATAGGCGGTAAAGGATTACACTGTCTGTAATAATAACATTAATGTTAACCAGGTAATTTATTAGAAAAAAACGCTTCAAAATTTCCACGATTAAGGAGTGAGGCGCTTCGGGTCACGAGGGAACATTGAAGTCTTCCTGATGTTATCCAAACCAAGGAACAGCATTGCGACACGTTCCAGACCTATGAATAAAGGAGAGATGCGGGTAAAAGTCACGATGAAACTCGAAATAGGATACAAAACTGTAATGACAGCGTTCAAAAGTTGCAAAAATGTGTGCAAGATATCTGCTGTACAAAGGGCGGGTTAAAAGAAGACACAACTGCATAACGAATGCGAGAGAATACTCGTATTCCAGGAATTTCTATTGGTAAAGGAGAGATATGGTCGAACACTGGAACAAAATTTATTTTTGCCTGAGCTTTCGAGCTCTTACAAGAGCCCATCGTCAGAGGTGGAGAAACAGCAACAAATGTGGAGCTACTTTGGGCGTGTGTACAATAACTAAAATTTTGAACGTGTAGAAAATCAATAATTGTGTGTGCTGCCGACTTGCCACTGAGGGCTGTGCTAGCCAGTGCCAGTAGGCAAGACCGACAAGTTGTGTGGAAATATTTACAGAAATAGAATCGTCAACAAAACAAGTAATAGTTATGGTGGGAGGGATGAGAAATTAAAAAGTCATAGGAGAAGGGAAGGAGGATGAGAAGCGAGGGATTATGTAGGCTTGGGCGCCAAATGGCCAGGTCAGCATCGAAAGTGTGATGATTATGGAGGATTTTGGGCCAATTGATTACGGCGGGCGTCTGGATGTGATCGTTTGCAATAGCGTAAGGCCCTGTACGCTGGCGCCAATTCGACACATCTGTTGACCGAATTCTCATCCGTGGACCAGGCTTCGATAAATTCTCTGCTCGTCTTGTTTCCCGCGTGGGCGAGTACCTTGACGGCAGCGAAGTTGAACTCATGGCCTGTTTCGTAGGTGTGAGTTGCAACTTGTGATGATTCGTCGCCTAGTCGCACGGCCTGCTTGTGTTCACGTATACGCGATCCGAGCATGCGTTCCGTTTGACCTGTATAATTACAGGGACAGTTTAGGCATGGGATGCGATATACTACACCAGATTGTTCATTCTGCGTAAGCCGGTCTTTTATTTTCATCACTCTGCTGCGCATTGTAGCTTTGGGTCTGTGTGCAATTCCAACACCTAGCCCCGCAGCGATGCGCTCAGTCGCTTCTGAGACGTCTTTTATGTATGGCAGAGCGTGCCATATCTTCGGTGGTTCTTCTGTTTAGGTCCTCCGGGGCCTAACGCGTAGGCATCGGTTTATAAATGCTTTTGGATAACCATTCTGCATGAACTGGTCACGGAGATATCTGGCCTCACGTGCCTTTTCCTCTGGTTTACTGCAGTGGGTCTGGATCCGTTTGAAGAGTGTTTTTACACAGCTCCGTTTGTGAGCAACTGGATGGTTACTGTGAAAACTTAGGAGTTGTGTTGTGTTCGTCGCCTTCCTGTAAACCGTCGTCTCGAATTTACCATTGGGTGTTCTCTTGACGAGGACATCAAGGAAAGGCAGCTGCTGCTCTTTTTCTTCTTCCCGTGTAAACTGTATGTCAGGAAATATTCCATTGAGCAAGTCATGGAAGTTTTGCAGCATGTTTCTCTTGATGATGACAAACGTGTCGTCGACGTAGCGGCGCCAGAAGACAGGCTCATGTTGGGCGAAGGCGATGTTTTCTAGTTCCTGTAGAACCAGTTCTGCCACTAAGCCAGAGATCGGGGAGCCCATTGGAGTTCCTTTGATCTGTTCGTACGTTTCTCCAGCAAAGGTAAAGTAGGTTTTCTGGCAGAATTCGAATAACCTCATAAGGTGTTCAATTTTTAAAGGGCTTTGGGCCTCATCATATGCCTCTTCAAGTCTCTTCTGTAAGATATTGTGCGCTAGTTTTGGCGGTATGGATGTGAAAAATGAAATCACGTCGAAAGAGACCATGATTTCGTCTGATTGAATCGTCCTTCCAAGCACGTTCTAATTTATGCAGTTGTTAAAGGAGAGATATGGTCGAACGCTGGAACAAAATTTATTTTTGCCTGAGCTTTCGAGCTCTTACAAGAGCCCATCGTCAGAGGTGGCGGTATGGATGTGAACAATGAAATCACGTTGAAAGAGACCATGATTTCGTCTGATTGAATCGTCCGACCTCGGAGGTCCTCGAGGAATCGAGCGGCTGATTGAACTGAGGTTATCGAGTTGCCTTGGAGGAATTTAAGTTTTCTATACATCCACTTTGCCAAGTTATAGGCTGGGCTGCCTTTAAGGGCAACGATTGGCCGAAGTGGGACATTCGGTTTGTGGATTTTTGGAAGTCCATAAAATCGCGCCAGAGCTGTATCCGTTACTTTCATTTGGCGCCACTCATTCATAGTGATCACATTTTTGCGCCTGTATTCTCTGAGAAGTTTAGTCAATCGGTTGGATAATGCTTTGGCTTGCGAATTGGGTGTTGGTTGGTAAAATTCTCTGTCGTCAAGAAGAGTCTTAGCTTTGACGTTATAATCTTGTCGGTTCATCACGACAGTCGACCGTCCCTTATC